>OY757022.1:28994010-30194010 GCA_963580285.1 Lucinisca nassula | reverse complement strand
TAGTACTCGTTAGAACCGCCTCAACAAGCACCCGCAACCTACGTTCTGAGTATGTATAATGAGAATATCAAAATTTCTTGAAGTCATGCCGACTTCATGGGGTGCCTGAAGTAAAAAACAGGCCTCCAGCACTAAGGCTGGCTAATCGATGCTGAAATGATAATCGATTATCAGGCTTGCCATATCGATAAATAATCGATTAGTAATCACTGGAGATTTGGTCATAATTTTACCTGTGAATAGGACTCTTACCATATGCTGTACTTCACTCTAGGGTTTTGCACAGACAGGCCGGAGCAAACAGTGAAGACCCAGATGAGACGCCGCAGAACGCGGCGTCTCATCAGGGTCTGCACTATTTGCCACTCATCCGGCTATTTAAGAAATATCTTTGGCTAGTAAATTCTACTAAGAAAATAATCGATTACGAAAAATCAGTATCGATAATCATATTTCTGGAATTAATCGATCAATTAATCGATTGTCCGATTAATCGTGGCAGCCTTATCCAGCACCAGTGCGTGACAGTCAGCCTTCGCTGGGATCTGAGCACTCCAGCTCCAACCAGACCCAGGAAGACAGCCAAGACACAGCAGCCAGCCAAGAAGGAGAGACCACTACAAGAGGCAGCACCACCAGCAACAGTGACCATCGAGATCACTTCGGCCACTATTACAAGACCAACGACAGCCAGCGCCGAACCCGCGCCTGCGCCGACAATGCAGCGACCAACACCCTCGACTGCACCAGCGCCGTCTTCGCCAGAGCCTTCCCAGCCAACACCGCAAACAGCTCCGCAAGACTTCGCCGCCAGCCACTCGCGCCTGACATGGATTTCGTAACGATCGATCAGCACTTTCTGGTACAAGACCACTACGACTGCCAAGCTGTCCGCCGCTACGATGACCATGACATCTACCTGCTTAGCACGAAGCCTACCGGTCGCACCTACCCGTACGCGACAAAGTGCTATGCCTTCCAACATCGGGAGAATGGCATTCTGTACGTGTCGAGGTCATCCATTGTCATATATGGGTTAAAATATCACACGGTTTTTCTCAATCGCCGGTTGTCGTCTTATACTTGTCCAGCTAGCGACACGGCCCCCGCCCATAGGGGCTTGAAGAAATATATGGGCTGCATGATTCTTCCACGCAGAGCTGAATCCGGCCCGCACACTAGTACTGGTAAACCGCCAAGAGGATCTAAGCCTGTCCAGGAATCGTGGTGCGAGGCGGACCGTCCATGCTAATAAACCCTATTGGTTTCATTGGGCTACAGGGATTGAGATGCCATTTCATCTCAATGACGGGGAAAAGTCCCACAAAATTGGAAGCAACGCCTCCAAAATGACCTTTACAGTGTTGACGGGGACGTTAAATCTCAAATCAAACAAACAAAACCAGCTAGCGGCAGATAAGGAGATGTATTGTGAATAAAACCTAAAGAAAAAATAAAGGTTCCTTTTAAAAAGGAAAGGCTTGCCTGGTTTTAAGGGTACTGTTCCTGGTGTTAATGTAGCCATATTGCCGCCACATGGATGTACGAGTTAATGTAGATGAAATGTACTCAAAGGCAATATATGGTTTATCTACACATTGGAATGAACAAACCCATGAGGTGTCAATTTTCTATGTGGCACTACCCTGACATTTATTGGAAGAAATATTTCAATGTTAAGGTAACTGAGGCATTGAAATGTGATCCAATAATCACATTCTCACTTTGGACCAACTATGATAGTAAGGGATCATTGTGATGACCCTGTTTTATTGAAATTTGATCAGTAGTATCTGAATAGTAGTTGGAAGAAGACATTGCCAACAGACCGACAGGAGGAATAATGGACTTATGGAGCACGGACGATATGCGATTTGGCAAGTAGTAATGGACAAACAAAACAAAATAAATGTCCCTAACAGATTTATGAGAGAGAATAATGTGGTAGAACACATCATACATACTGTTTGTTTTGCTAGGTTTAACGCCCGTTCAACAATCTTTCAGTCATATACAGGCTGGTAGTTTCCTAACCATCGTTCCTGGAAAGTACCAGTACTAGACTCCGATCCTCCGACACAAACTACCAAATGTTCTCGCACAAACGATCATGGTCGGTAGCGGGGCTCGAACCCATGACCCTCCAGTGATTACAAGTCAGCGAATTTAATCACTGGACCACGGAGGCGGTCTTCCATACATACTGAGTATACATTCATGTCATGTGGCCAGTAAACATGTAATTGTTAGGTGACGACACAAATATACATACAAGGGAGTATAAGACGAAAGAGGAAGAGACATTAAATGTTAACATCTTTTATTAGCAAAGTATAAAAATATTATAAACAAGAGACAACCAAAGCAAACAATGTTACCAATAGTAACAGTTTTTATCTGAAAGTCTAAAAAGAAATAAACAGTATAAAGCTATTTTATGGTGAATCTTAATCTTGATAAAACTGAACCAATTGACTGTCAGTACGCCGTAAACTTTGTTCATTTATTGGTGGCAGTACCTTCAATATAACTAGAGCTGTCAGTGAAACTGACTAGCGCCCCGGCAGCGCTATCAGAGGAGTAGGAAAATGTTGATGTTAAAAAACTATAAAGAACAAGGAAATGAAAGAACATAGCTCAAAGAATCATTTTGAACATGATAACTCGGTTTTAGAAACCAACCTGGGTTTTGCGCACAACACTTCCTCTCATGATGATTAACATTACTGTCAAGTTATTCTAAAATCAATCCAGGAATAAGAAAGATATTAGTCGCACACGATAAAAAAAGACGGTTTTTTACCTTTCACCTCCAAGTATGACCTTGATCTTTGTGGTACGGACCTGGGTCTTGCGCGTGACACTGCCACATTATGGTTAATATTTCTGCTAAGTAATATTTAAATCCATCCAGGTATAAGAAAGTTAAAGATTGGACACAATAAATTGACGTTTTTTTGACCTTTTATCTCTAAGTATGACCTTGACCTTTGAGGTACGGCTGTGGGTCTTGCGCGACACACTCCGTCACATTATGATTAACATTTCTGCCAAGTAATATTTAAATCCATCCAGGAATAACAAAGTTATTGATTGGACACGCCAAAGACGCTTTTCTGACCTTTAGCCTCTAAGTATGACCTTGACCTTTGAGGTACGGACCTGAGTCTTGCGCGCAACACTCCATCACATTATGGTTAACATTTCTGCCAAGTATATATTTAAATCCATCCAGGAATAAGAAAGTTATGGAGGATAAAAAAATGTGGACGGACAGACAGACGAACGGACACAGTAAATTACTATAGAGCACCCACACTTTCAGTGCGGGACCCGTATAAGTTTGTACATATACATTATGATTCAGTGGAGGTTTCAGGCAGGTAAATCATAATTTTCAGTAAATGCTATTATTCTAATTTTTCACATGAAATTATTCAATTTCATTCGTATTCAATTTCATTCGTACAGGTAATTGAAAATGTGGAAAGTAAACTATTCACATTTATGTCCAATATGTACTCGCACATGTTATTGAAGGTTTCCATAGTTCAAATATTTCCGAACTCTGTGTGTCCACAATTTATCCATTTTTAGAATGCATTCATCTGTTCGGAAATATTTGAAACATGGAGTGAGTGAGTGAGTTTTAGTTTAACGTCCCACCAACAGCTAAGGTCATATGGAGACGGGTCCTCGGTTTAAAGACTCATCCAAAAGTCTGGAGAAGCCCGGGATCAAACCTACGATCCCTGGTTTACAAGGCAAGTAGCATAACCACTGCACCACAGGGGCTTCTAATTTGAAACATTGAAACCGTCAATAACATGTGTGAGTACATATTGGACATAAAGTTATTGACAAAACGTCCCAAAAAAGACCCTTTTTCACCTTTGACCTCTATGTATGACCTTGACCTTTCAGAAAACAACCTGGCTTTTGCGCACAACACATCGTCTCATGATGATTAACTTTACTGTCAAGTTATTTTAAAATCCATCCAGGAATAACAAAGTTATTGATTGGACACGCCAAAGACGCTTTTCTGACCTTTAGCCTCTAAGTATGACCTTGACCTTTGAGGTACGGACCTGAGTCTTGCACGCAACACTCCATCACATTATGGTTAACATTTCTGCCAAGTATATATTTAAATCCATCCAGGAATAAGAAAGTTATGGAGGATAAAAAAATGTGGACGGACAGACAGACGAACGGACAGAGTAAATTACTATAGAGCACCCACACTTTCAGTGCGGGACCCGTATAAGTTTGTACATATACATTATGATTCAATGGAGGTTTCAGGCAGGTAAATCATAATTTTCAGTAAATGCTATTATTCTAATTTTTCACATGAAATTATTCAATTTCATTCGTATTCAATTTCATTCGTACAGGTAATTGAAAATGTGGAAAGTAAAATATTCACCTTTATGTCCAATATGTACTCGCACATGTTATTGAAGGTTTCCATAGTTCAAATATTTCCGAACTCTGTGTGTCCACAATTTATCCATTTTAGAATGCATTCATCTGTTCGGAAATTTTGAAACATGGAGTGAGTGAGTGAGTTTTAGTTTAACGTCCCACCAACAGCTAAGGTCATATGGAGACGGGTCCTCGGTTTAAAGACTCATCCAAAAGTCTGGAGAAGCCCGGGATCAAACCTACGATCCCTGGTTTACAAGGCAAGTAGCATAACCACTGCACCACAGGGGCTTCTAATTTGAAACATTGAAACCGTCAATAACATGTGTGAGTACATATTGGACATAAAGTTATTGACAAAACGTCCCAAAAAAAGACCCTTTTTCACCTTTGACCTCTATGTATGACCTTGACCTTTCAGAAAACAACCTGGCTTTTGCGCACAACACATCGTCTCATGATGATTAACTTTACTGTCAAGTTATTTTAAAATCAATCCAGGAATAAGAAAGATATTGATAGGACACGATAAAAAAGACGCTTTTTTACGTTTCACCTCTAAGTATGACCTTGACCTTTGAGGTTTGGACCTGGGTCTTGCGCGCGATACACTGTCACATTATGGTTAACAATTCTGCCAAGTAATATTTAAATCCATCCAGGAATAAGAAAGTTATTGATCGGACGCGACAAAACCCATTTTTGACCTTTAACCTCTAAGTATGACCTTGACCTTTGAGGAACGGACCTGGGTCTTGCGCGCGACACTCCGTCTCATTGAGGTGAACATTTTTGCCAAGTAATATTTAAATCCATCCAGGAATAAGAAAGTTATTGATCGGGCACGATAAAATCCATTTTTGACCTTTAACCTCTAAGTATGACCTTGACCTTTGAGGTACGGACCTTGGTCTTGCGCGCGAGACTCCGTCTCATTGAGGGAACAACTGACTAAAGTTAAATGAAATTCTATCAAAGGGTTAAGGAGATATGGAGCGGACAAGAAAGTGTTACGGACAGACAGACGGACGGACGGAAGGACAGACGAAGGGCATTCCTATAATCCCCACTCCGCTTCGCGGCGGGGATTAAAAACTTACACAATTGTGAGTAGTGTAGTTTCATTGATTTAGTAATCACACACTCGCAAAATCACGGCGCAGCAGTTCACTTGACCTCCTCTAGTTAACACTTCTGACGTCAGGAATCTACCCTTTAAAATTTCAACAAAACCCATCGAGATTTGACATTCGAGTGAATTGTAGACTGCTACACAGATGATTTATGAATGTGGTCAGGTAAATTGTATTGACGGTAGTGCTGAGTAGACCGTGGCCTAGTGGATAAATTAGCTTCGGTGTTTAGTTAAACTTTCGCACAGAAACGATAGCTCTGTCACTAGACCATCTCTCACTAAACTGGTACCCTGTGTTCTATTAAAAAATGCGAAAGCTATTTAGCTATAGGGTGAGGGAACCCGAACACCGGAAAAGGCTGACTGTATCTCTGATTTTTGTTTAAAAAAAAACACACCTGAGGATCCAAAATAACATAGAAAGAGAAGTCTAAAACCGGAACCACTTTTCCAATCTAACTGGCTTCGCTGCAAGACAAAAAAAAAAAAAAAAAAAAAAAACAAGAAAGAATTGGCTCCCTCTGCCTCCTTCCGTTTAGTGCTCCTGTCAGGAGGGAGGATGTTATGTTGGGCGATCCACGATTTATGTGGAATGCGAGTTGTGTATGACAGGCACATGCATATTCTGCCAATTGCTGTTATTGTTGTTGTTGTTGTTCTTCTTCTTCTTCTTCTTCGTCGTCGTCGTCGTCGGCGTGTTCATCGTCGTCTTCGTCGTGCATGCTTCATCGTTTTTGTATAAAGGTTGTTACTTCACTGCGAACGAATCAAATTTGTGGACCTATATCACAGAAACATCTTCTCTTTGTTTTAGGTGGACAAACACAAACGCGTGATTGTTGGTCCGGGTGCAAAGTTGGTTACTCCTGGTGGTTACACTATGGGAGGGGGACACAGTATCCTGTCCCCATCTCTGGGACTCGCCGTGGACAACGTATTAGAAATCCAGGTATAGTACAATTCCTGTATTAAGACCACCTTTGGGACTGTTCAAAAGTGGTCTTTAAGACCACTTTTGAACAGTCCCAAAGGTGGTTCCTGGCCAGAGGGCACGGTTTTCAGAAAACACAAAGAAAGAATAACTGCATACCCCTAAATTAACTTTTTAAACCAGAATAAGTCTTAATTTTAGGTGGTCTTAATAGTGTAATTTCACTGTATATTCAAGTGACAGAAATCATTCAGAGTCAGCGGTTATATGTTTGCTTTTGACATATATTTTTCTGTATTCTATTGGCTATAAAGACAATAGGCTGAAAAATTCGCCGTAATAACTGCACCTGCGAGGGAACGCCGAACATGAGCGCACGCCATTACTTTTTCAAGAATTAAAAGTTTACACCAGTTTATCGTATGACGTCGCGTCCACAGGGGCCAGTATCAAGCTGATATACTATCCTATAATAATATAAACAAGGGCAGCATCGGGAACATATAACCAATCGTGAATGAAGTTGTGTATCTCTCGCAGTTTGTAACACAGAAGTCAAAACTCTGATCACACAAGGAGTTAACACATTTTCGTATATAATAGTACCTACTATCTTTAATCCAGTCTTCACTATATGGACCAACGGCTCACAGAATGTCTAGAATTGGTCAAAATTATCCGATGTAGTTTTGACGTGATCTTCGCTTATCCAAGAGATTCCAAAGTATTCTATGGCATAACGCTAAGAAAATTTATATCCGTGTCCAATATTTCCACTAATACCAATCACCTGTGTCCATAATATCATCAACAACTTGTAGATACCACTGCAAAACTTAAAAACAACCATTTTAACCCTTATCTTGCTGTTCACGACAACTCCTGTCTTTACAAACAGTGTAGATCCAGATCAGATGGCCATCTGATCAGGATCTACACTATTTGGCATTCAGTTTATGAATTTGTAGCAATAAATTACGTCAAGTAATTTGATTGGTTGATAGATAGAAATGGGTGTGGCTTAAATGAATATTCAGCAAGATAAGGGTTAACAGCTTGTTTCTCGATGATCAGCCATGTTGTTTTTGATTCAGAATCGCCTTGTGAAAGGAGCGATTTTCATTGGTTAAAAAGCTCAACGACGATTCAAATCAGCCAATGAAAAAAAAATAACAAAATACCTATTGCGGCATGACTTACTTACTCCGGATCTGTAAATTAAAACATGGCTTGCCGGAGACAGCAGCTGTCAAAAATGTTATCTCCCCCTCCCCACCCCTTTTGTTTTACTTCAACTCTTTACAATTTTCCTGCTTCAGGAGTCATATGATATCCAATTGTAAATTTTTTTCCATAAGGGAATAATAATAACCAACCACTTGTTTTACTTCAACTCTTGAATTAAAGAGTTGAAGTAAAACAAGTGGTTGGTTATTATTATTCCCTTATGGAAAGAATCTACAATTGGAAACATGTTATTGTTTTCAAGTTTTGCTGACTGAATAAAACGTTGGACCTGTATCTCTCATTATCCCAAATTTGAATCAAATCCATCGTACAGTTTGGAAAATATGATCTCTAAAAACCATAAACAATAAAAAAAAAATGTCCATGGCCTTGACCTTGAGCAATTGGCAGGGGCGGGGCATGCCTGAATAAAGTTTTGGACATATATCTATCATCATACCAACTATGAAGCAAATACTCCAAATTATTTGGAAAATATGAGCTCTATCATCTTTAATATTGAAAATTTCTAAGTCTGTTATCTTGACCTTGACGCAACGGGCATGGTTGGATGTATCGCTGAATTTCACTTTGGACCTGTATCTATATTCGTAACAAAATCAATCGTATGGTTCGGAAAACAGGAGCTCTTAAAAACTTTAACATTAAAAGTTTCTGAGTCCGTGACCTTAACCTTGAGGTCATGAGCATGGGCGGAGATATTACTGATGAAAACTTTTGACCTATATCTATCATCATACCAGACATGAACCAAATCCGTCCTAAAATATATGGTTCTATCTGGTATAAATGCCTTAACATGGGCCTTTAACATTAAAAGTTTTTAAGTCCGTGACTTTGACCTTGAGGTCATGGGCATGGGCAGGTGTATTGCTGAATAAAACTATATCTATCATTTTAACAAAATATGATCCGAATCCATCAAATGGTGAGGGATATGAGCTCTTAAAAGTTTATGTTCTACTCGGATCGCGTACGTATCACGCACGTACGTACAAGCAATCGTATATAGCATTGCAACAGAGATGTTGAAGGCATATACGTAGGCTTGTTCCTACGCACGGAAACCCTGAAAGCGGGGGCATAATATCCACAGTATCACGAATAGATCAATATCCGGGATTTCGGGAACATTTCAGGATATTTGCACTGAAATTAGGGAATATTGTCACGTTTTTGGATACTGGAGGTCACGAGCAAGTTCGTGACCTCCGATATCTCAACCAAGGACAATATTTTCACCAATATCAGTGCAATAACACAATATTTTTGTACGGGTGAATTATTTGTCAGTTACCCCCTATATTAATTGTATTGTAACACATTGACCTGATAAAGATATGCTATCTCAGGACAAGTGAGCTTTATCAGGTGAACGCGACATTGCACTTTTATGAATGAACAGGACTACCAGAAAAATTGCCAAAAAGAATAATATCATTACTGGAAATATTGGAAAAAATACATCAAAATATACCATAGGAAAAATACGGCTACATGTAGTTGCGATAACTGATCTTAAATTTTGTGCAAGGGGAGTAACTAATAAATAGAATACCAGATTCGTGTCATTTGATATCAAATTTATCGGCTCGACTTTGAGAACGCTTGTAGAATCGCTCGGCAAGCCTCGCGATTCTACAAGCGTTCTCAAAGCCTTGCCTGATAAACTTGATATCAAAACACGCGAACCTGGTATTCTTATTCTCTATCAATTATGTTTCTTACATAGGTCGTTCTTGCTGATGGTCGCATATCTACCTGTACCGAAAACCGAACAGTTCACGTTTACCCTGATGGTAGAGAAGAGATAGAAGACAAAGGCGAACTTTTCTGGGCTCTGAGGGGCGGAGGAGGCGGTACCTTTGGTGTTGTGGTGTATTACGTATTTAAGCTTCACCCAGCCCCGGAATCTCTCGTAAGAGTAATCATCGGTCTGCCATTCTATCACAACACAAGCCAAAGCATTGCAACAGACGTGTTAACGGCGTATAACAGCTGGACAAAACGAGCTCCGCCCAGCTGGGGTGCCTATTTCCTCACCAACAACTACCCTATGCAGGGAGGTCAAACGGGCGTGTCTTCTTTCGTACTCCTTAAGCTAGGACCTTGGGATGAAAACACCAAGTCAGACCTTCAGGAATTCTACGATCTGAAGGACCATTTACCGCAGGGTTTTTTGGCGCCATTCTACATCTCGAATATTTCAAGCTTCTGGGAGTTTTACATGGTCTTCAATGACGGGTTCGACCCAAGGAATGAAAGGTCGTACACGATGGGGTCGTTGGTTCCAGCTGAGAATCATAACGCGAGCCTTACCGAGTTTTTCATGACAGAATATCGGAACGATGATGATGTACCTCTCAGCTGTACTTTTATAAGACTTGGTGGTGAGTTGCTTATAAATATAGATCTGGTCATTTCATTTGAAATTTATCAACTGAGCCTTTGGCGAGTTTCATAAATTTCATATGATTGATTGTTTTAGTTTTAACGACACGTTTTTTTACAAACTCTTGTGTGTCATTTTGTGTCGTGTACCAAAGAAAGGCGGAAAAGAGATAGAAGAGATAGTAGAGGGGATTAAAGTGAGAGACAGAGGAGAAAGAGGAAAATGTATGGAAGTGTAGGATCAGGAGAAATATCAACACCCCTCCTCTCTTCCCGTATCTGCTGCAAGGTCAGAAGGCATTGTCCAACTGTAAGCCAATATTAGTTGGACGCCCCAGTGACGCAAGAAACAATTCGCCTTTGCCTCACCCAGTCGCCGCATTTAATGCGGTGGCTGGGTGAGGCAAAGGCGAATGCTATGATTTAATCTGAAATGAGCCTTTGTCGAGTTTCATAGATTTCATATGAAATGATCAAGTGTGTAAGATTCCTTATTTTTACATTTAGTCAGTTCTGTATAGTTTTAGTTGATAATTGGCTTCAGAAGTAAACATCACACAGGACGAACAAAGCAAAAGAGGGGCATCGAGAATGTGCATATGGCGCAGATTGAGACGAGCCTGCGCTTATGCGCGCATATTCTTTGTCATGTTCAATCGATCAATTCATGGTAAACCTCATTTTGCCGACAATGAAACCTCCAGCAATGGTCATATTTATTTAGCAGCCACCTGTCTTCCGCAGCCACAACATTTCCCCCTAAAGCATTTTGCTATAAATTTAACCACAGGAGCTTAAGTAAAAACAAAAGTATCAGTAAGCGTTATCTTTGAAATTACATCAGGGTCTTCATATTTGAGCAGCTATAGTACGTTTAAATGGTCCAAACTTCAAGCACATATGATTTAACCTATGATCAGCAGCCACCTCTCGCATCCAGCCAACAGCCACATTACTAATTATGTTCTAGAAAGGGTTAGCCTTCGGAAGCAAGGAATACACCACAGAACTGAGAAATATGGAATGTACATGTTTTCTGGGCCAGACTAGCTAGTTTCGGCCAATTAGGCCTCATCAGTGACCCTCAGATATTTTCAAAATTCCACAATAGAATCAATGATCCCAAAGGACAAGAAAATATAAACTACACTATGATGTAGGGCAGGGAGACTTTTTACGGCAGCCACACAATCCAATAAACTACACTATGATGTAGGGCAGGGAGACTTTTACGGCCGCCACACATTCCTATAAACTACACTATGATGTAGGGCAGGGAGACTTTTAACTGCCGCCACATTCTAAATTCCCTCTATTAATCGGCCAAAAAGTAAACACAACCGAAAAAAATTCGAAGCAAACAAAAGAAATGTATTTGGTATGTATATTTACCACTCGGATGCCATTTTAAATAATATGCAATTAAATGGAAAGAAAATATAAATAATGGAGAGGTGTCAGATGACATTTCCATTATTTATATTTCTTTTCATACAACCATATTGCGCTTTTTTCAGTAAACAATAACTTTGGTTTGTCTATGTCAGGTCATATCTCTACTGAACAGCTCGGCCCCCGCCCATCGGGGCTTGAAGAAATATATCGGCTGCATGATGCTTCCACGCAGAGCTGGAACCGACCCGCACACGAGTACTGGTAAACAGCTTAGAGGATCTAAGCCTGCCAAGGCAAAGCGGTGCGAGTCGGCCCCTCGATGCTTATAACCTCTATTGGTTCCAATGGGCGACAGGGCATGAGATGTCATTTCATCTCAATGTCGGGTAAAAGTCCCACAAAATTGGAAGCAACGTCTCCAGAATGACCTTTACAGTGTTGACGGGGAGGTTAAAAATCAAATCAATCAAAAAACAAACAAATCTACTGAACAACCGCCTTCTTTAAGCAATTTGTTCTGTAGTTTTCTCTGGATGACTGCTTAATATTGAGGTTACATATGCCCTGAAAAAGCCCACTTCTCCTTTGTATTGGGTGTTGTTCTTTACCATAATGTCAAGAGTGTTCAGTTCATGGCCGCTAACATAAGGGTGACATTTTCAATGTCGGGTTTGCATGACGAGTAGACGTTTATTATTAGGAAGAGGCTAGTGACAAACGTTTGTCAATAGCGATTTCACGTAAAAATGGCTATTTACAAACGTTTGTCAATAGCCAAAATACGTTAAATTCGCTATTGACAAACGTTTGTCAGTAATGAAATTACAAGAAATCGCTATTATTATTATTTCAGGAAAAGTAAAGGAGTTCGGTGTTGATTCGTCTGCTGTCCACGCAGGTTGGCGATCTGCAGAGTCCTGTATCTCGTGTTACGTTGGAGTGGCGGCAGGTTCAGACACGAGCCTGAAAGCTTTCCAGGATCAAGAGCGGTTTAAAGCCAGCGCTTCCGGGTTCGCCGCTCGACTACGGAATTTCGGTGATGGGGAATATGTCAACGAAGCGGACACTGACAACCCGAACTGGAAAATGGATTTCTGGGGTAAACACCACGATGACCTGTTGCGGATAAAAATTCGCTATGACCCCGGCAATTTTTTCTCCTGTCACCACTGTGTGGGGTCAACATACACGTCCTTCGTCGTTCAGGAAAGCTCGACCACAACTCGCGCAGTAGGCTCCCTTACTTTTGTTATTGCAATCTTCACTTGGGCACAGTTGTTTATAACAAGCTCACTGTCAAATTGTTAAATTTTGTATAATGTACAACATTCTATATTTTTGCTGAAAAAATGTGAGTAGCTTCGCAAAAGCTACTCACATTTTTTTTTTCAGCAAAAAAATTAGCATATTTGCCATATTAAACGATCAAAGTAAGCTTTAAGCAACCGATCCGAGGATTTTATTGGCTGATAGAAATAAGAGATGGTAGGTCAGACTTGATTTATTGATTGTGTTGGGGGCCAAAGTTTAGCAACACGTCAAACCTTGTGTGTTTGAGAATGGGAGTAAAGAGATAGAAGAGATAATAGAGGAGATGAAAATGAGGGACAGGCGAGAGAGAGGAAGATATGGAATGTAGAAACAAAAGAAACAACAACATTCCCTCTCCAGGCCTCTACCTGTCCTCCTGCAAGGACGTCAGGCCTTGCCCACCTGTAAGCCAATATCAGTTGGACGCCCTAGTGACGCAAGATCAACCGTTGACAAGTCCGTGGAATGAACACCCCATAAGCTCCACTTTATATAGAGAAAACTGGGATTTACCGGGTATACAATATTTTCCTTATTTCTTATTTTATTAGACAGGTTGTGGGTACTCGTTTGAACCGCCTCAATGAGGCGGTTCTAACGAGCACTCACAACCTATGTTTACAGTATTTATAAGAAAAATATTTTACTGATTTTCATCAGAAGACTAGCTATTTTGGAGATGGGGAAAAATGCACTATCTCGCACGGGTTTGTTCATTAAATGCACGATACCTCCGCCTCACCAAACCACCCCACTATAGCTATAGGTCAGAGTAGAGACCAACCTGTTCCCACTATGCACCAGCATGTTGGGTAGGGCCTGCATTTTTCGGAACTGCTTGGCATCAGACCAGACAAACTTAAACGACTTTTACACCGATGTTTCTATTACCACAGCCAATTCCAATCAGTTCTTTAAGGGGATACATAAGCCTCCGTGGTGTAGTGGTCACGCTACTCGCCTTGTAAACCAGGGATCGCAGGATCGATCCCGGGCTTCTCCAGACTTTCGGATGAGTCTTTAAACCGAGGCCCCGTCTCCGCATGACCTTAGCTGTTGGTGGGACGTAAAACACAAACACTCACCCCCTGGCAGATTTTCCCGCCATTTTCAAAGGGAGCCAACTTTTTGGGGGTTCCTGTTGGCTTTTCTATAAACGCTGTCCCCCTGAAAAAAGATGTCTACGCTTGAAAAAGGAATCTGTTGCCCTTTACGAGTATTGGAGACAAATACTATTTTAGGAGTTTCCTCCCCTGAAAGTGTATTCATTCCCCTTAATGCCAAATAAGCTCGGATAAAAAATATGTGGGGATAATTAAGCGGATTTCTGTCCCTTTCCCGATTCAAAGGTTGCTGGAAAAGGTATATGGAGTTACCCCTGTCCTTACGCCCGTCTTCAACCGCGTCCGCGTTCGAGATGGCATTTGCAATTTGCATTAAAATGTTTTTATTCTGCTACCAGAAAAGGGAATCCTTGTCCTTTGGAAAATTCCTATTTATCTTATTTTATCATATGGGGTCGTTGATAAGCAGTGGATAACGTCGTGTAATAATATTCGTATGACCTTACGTCTAGTAACACTTTAACGTCCATGTCAACAATGCTTTTTTGTGAAGAAATTGACAAATCCAAAGGTGATAAAATCCAATTTAAAGTGTTTATATGATAAAAAAATCTTACACTCGTGGTCATTTCATACAAAATTTATGAAACTCACCTGGGGCTCGTTTCATAAATATTAGGGCTGGCTAATCGGAGCTATAAAGATATTCGATTATCAGCCCTGTCTTTGCGATCGTTAATTGATTAGTAACCGCTAAGGTTTTTGTCATAATTTTACCTGTCTGGCTTTCTGTCTGAGCATGACTCTTACCATATGTTGCACGTTATCATATGTATATTTGAACAGACAGGCCTGAGCAAACAGTGTAGACCCAGATGAGACGCCACAGAATGCGGCGTCTCATCAGGGTCTGCACCGTTTGCCACTCATCCAGCTATTTTAGGCATAGCTTTGGGTAGCAAATTGTACTTATCAAGTAATCGATTAAAAACAAATCAAAAATGATAACCCTTTTGTGGAATTTATCAATCGATTAATCGATTATACGATTAATCGTGTCAGCCTTAATAAATATCATATGAAATGACCACTCGTGTAAACTTCTGTATATTAGCTTGAAAGATTTCGTACTAATTAGAATCGCCTCATCGTGGCGATTCTAATGGCCGCACACAGATTACCTCGATAAAGATATTCCACAATCAACCGCATGGTGTCCCCGGACTGTTGCTATGTTGCTCAGAGGCCTAAGAGCTCCGGTCTCAAACACAGTCTCATAGAATCAACGGTATTCGGACCATTGGAGTTTAGATGTGAATTGAAGCCGAGAAATCCATGCAGGATGGCATCCAAGATGACCACCAGTCAAGGAAATCCTGTTCCTGTGTGATATTTTGTTTGATTTTATGTCTAACATGTTTGTTATTTTCAGTTATGTTTCTTTCATTGCTGTTCTTGTGTGTGTGTGTGTGTGTGTGTGTGTGTGTGTGTGTGTGTGTGTGTGTGTGTGTGTGTGTGTGTGTGTGTGTGTGTGTGTGTGTGTGTGTGTTGTGGTTTTACGTCCGCGTCAACATCATTTAGGTCATTTTGGAGCAGTTGCTTCCGATTATGTTGGACTTTTAAAATACATCTCAAACCTTACGCAAGTGTTTATATGCAAGGACGGTTCGACCTGCATCACTTTGCCTGGGGCAGGCTTTGACCTTCTAAGCGATTTACCAGTCCTAGAACGAACTCAAATGTTTAGTCAGTTTTAGGTTTTGGCGGAAGCACCATGTAGTTAAATATACTTCTCCAAGCCCTGGCCCCGATGTTATAAAACATTATTAGGGCCCCGCACTGAAAGTGTGAGTGCCCTATAGTAATCACTCTGTCCGTCCGTCTGTCTGTCCGTCCGTCTGTCCGTCCACAAATTTCTGATAGCGCTGCCGGGGCCCTAGTCAGTTTCACTGACAGCTCTAGTTCATGCTCAATTCAGCTGAGCATGAAATTTGTTATACTCACAACAGTTCAAATACAAACAAATCAGGCAATATTCCTGCTCTGATCAGCACAGAATGTCATGTATCATGAGTCCTGCTCATAAATTTTAAAATGCATTTCAAAATAGATAAGCAGGATGAACTTATTGCTCAGCTGAGTTGAGCATGAAAAAAGGTTTTATAGCTTAGGGGCCTGATGGGTGGGCGCCACATTGCTGTAAGCTGTTAAAAAGTTTGTTGCAAATCCAAGGTTAAAATATTAATCAGATTGCTAGTTTGAATGTTAACCCATAAAATGTCAGTCACGACAAATGTCGTCTGCTTTGACGTCTGCCGGTAACTTTAAAAGTCATTTTTGCAAACAGTGTGGATCCAGATCAGACTGCTCCTGTAGGAGCAGTCTGATCTAGTCCCACACTGTTTGCCTGTATGCAAACATATTTTTTTTAAAGTTTGCAAGAAGAACAGCAGACGACATTAGCATACGTCATGTTTAGATGGTCTACTTTTACATGTATATTTAATTATATTTTTACATACAGTATTGAGTACATCAACAATTCCTTTGGCTTTAACCCTTACCCCGCTGCATAAATTAATTAAGCCACACCCGCTGCTAACCATCAACCAATCAAATTACTCGGCATAATATATTTGTTCTATTCACAGACTACGTGACAAACATGATATGCACTGTTTGCAAAAGTAGGGGTTGTCGTGAACAACAGGATACTGGTTAAATCACTGACTCCCGGCATCTAAATTAACCATGATCATCATGGGATTTAAATATAGACTGAGACTTTTACCCAGCAGCAGCGAATACGAGGCCCCAAGGTTATAAAACTTTTTTCATGCTCAACTCACTTGAGCATTTAATTTATCCTGCTCATAAATTTTAAAATGCCAACTTTTGTTGGCATTTTAAAATTTATGAGCAGGATAAATGACATTGTGTGCTGATCAAAGCAAGAAAAGTGCCTCTATCATTTGTATTTTAATATTTATGAGCATTATAAAATTCATGCTCAACTGAGTTGAGCATGAAAAAAGTTTTATAACCTCCGGGCCAGGCCAACGTAGATCCGACATTGATACGACGTTGCAACGCCGTATCGGTGTCGGACCGTCGTTTACCTCCGTTTTTTGCCAATTTATAGTCTGAAAATTAATACAAGTTAAATGACAATACACCAAGTTCCAATTCCGGCCAAATCCGTTAATTAATCTTGGAGTTATATCCCGTTGAGTGTTTGTGTTTGTTTGAATTGAGATTTTACCACCCATCTACACTATTTCTGCAATTTTGGAGACGTTGCTTCCAATTTGTTGGGACTAGATGAAATGACATTTAAAGCCCTACCGCACAAACAAAGCAATAAGGTTTATATGCAGGTTATTTTTGTTATGGCTTGTCTTTGAGTGTGTCTATCACTTACATTATTTTCATCAAGAAAACACGCCTTTATGATTTTGACCCCCTCGAACCCCACTTGTATATAGTAAAACTGGGATTTGCATTTTTCTTGTTCTGCTCAAAACATAGAAAAATATTGAAATTTTTCATGTGATAATTTTCATTTTTCGGTGGTAATGTATTTGTATAGGCGTGTTTTCGTAATGGTTTCAGATAGCCAATTGGCCATTTTATGGGAACTTAACTGTCCTTTTGGCTTTCCGCTATTGTTGTTTCCATTAGGGTCTAGTTATTTCAGGTTTATGTTTCTTTCTCTTGGTTTCTCTGATGGGAGCTGTTGGTTAATTGTATCGATCCCTGATCACTGCCTTCACTTCTATTTTTTTGTATATGCAGGGACGGTCCGACTCGCACTTCTTTCCCTGGGCAGCTTTAGATCTACTAAGCTTCCAATAAATTGTTAGCAAAGAATGTATTTGACATACTCCTTAAGTTTTCACTGGCGCAACAAAGAAATATTTGGATATTATCTTAAACAAGATTGAAAAAGTGGCTCGATACGAATACACGCCTTTACAAATGCATTGTAAACTTTACCACCGAAAAACCGAACATTTTAAGCTGAAAAATTGTGATAATTTTCTTATTTCTGCTCAAAATATAGCTTGTGGGTACTCGTTAGAACAACCTCATCGAGGCGGTTCTAGCGAGTACCTACATCTGTATAACGGGCCTCCGTGGCCTAGTGGTTAAGAGCGCTGGCTCTTGATCATTAGGTCTCTCACCGCTGTGGTTCGAGCCCCGATCGGGTCACATGTGAGACGCCAAGTTCTGCAACGGAAGGCCAGGTGGTTTTTCTCCGGGTAATCCGGTTTTCGCTCACCTCTGATTAACGATCGGCTCGATATGAGTGAAATAATCTTGAAAGGGCCGTTAAATCAAAACAAAAAAAAACAACAACAAAAAACCTACAACTATATTTTGGAGCTAAAAAGAAAAAAATAAGCCCTTTAAACCCCAGTTTTGCTATTCAAAAGTGGGATTTAAGGGGGTCAAAATTATATTGGCGTGTTTTCGTGATGGTATTAGAAATTGTATAAAGATGGCCAAACCGAAATTGAATTCAACAGAGCTTGTGAGTCCCCGACCTCGAACTTTTACTGATCACAGCAGACCCTGCCGACATACAACGTTGAATCAACCTTTTTCAACGTTGTTACAACGCTGATACAACGTTGAATGTCAGCTTGGTACATTGCAGTCATAGTTGACATAAAGACAAATTCAGCTTAGGTGAATATTACAGAGCCATCAAGGTATCTCTTTACAAAAACAGAGATCATAAACGGACATAAGGGGAACAGGAACACCTTCAGGGGAGGCAACTCCTTCAAAAGTATTTTTGTCTCCCATGTCAATAGGGGTCAACTCTTAAAGGAAACAATTTGCTCCTCAGGAGCAAATTCTTTCCTTTAAGAGTAGACCCCCTTTTCAGTGGGACAGAGCTTATAGAAAAGCGAACAGGAAGTCCCGAAAGTTGTCTCCCTTTGAAAAATGGCGAAAAAAAAATCGGCCAGGTGTTCCCATTTCCCTTAAATACTTATCAAATTGGAGACTTTAGAAGGGAGCCACCCAGCAGGCAACCAACGTTGATTCAAACTGACACAGCATTGAAAGCGTTGTGTCAGCGTTAATTCAACATTGAGGCAACATTGTGTGCCTGCAGGGCTTTATGTTGTTGTAGCTGAATTATCAGTCCAGCAGGCACACAGCTTTGAATCTTGAAAACCTTTCAAACTTTAATATTTACATTTCCGGTGTAAAGTCTCATGTAAACCTATAGAAAACAATGTAGTTCATACTTCCATGAACGCATCGAACCACATGATTTTCAAGTGACGTCACTCTAAACCATGGTTCTCTACCGGCGTTGGTGACGTCAACGCTTTTCCGCTCTTTGTAGAAAAAAAACCCAGAGATTTCCCTATAAGCATTTTTTTTCGCCCAGTGATGAGGGGCAAAGAATGTAAATATAAAAAAAATAAACTTAATTTTTTTCTGCTTTTCATGAAATATGAATGACAGCCGGTCGGTTGCAAAGTTTACATGTACCCCTTCTGGGTTCATTTACATTGCACGCGACCCACTGCGTTCATACTTTCATGAACAGCAAAAAAAAAAAAAAAAAAAAATCATTTCTTAATTAAACGTCAGTCAACGGTTTGAGCTGCAGCAAACATATTTGTATCATTTAAAGGAATAAAAGCTAGTTCATTCCTTTGAAGGAAAGCCACCATTTTGGAAGGATCTTAACTTACACGAAAGCCAACGGTAGGTCCTAAAAGTTTTCTGCCTCATACAAATGGCGAGTTTATATTACGCCCCGTAGGCACACAACGTTGAGTAAACATTGAATGAATGTTGTGTGAACGATAATTCAACGTCATATGACGTAGCGCCTGAGAATAAAGTAGCGCCATGTAATAAATTCTTAGTGGATTATATATGCAAATAAGTTAGACGCCCGTGCAACGTATATAACGACGTCGCGCTTACAAATGACGGAATATTAACATTGTTTTTGGTTTGTCAAACAATCGTCAATAAAATGCGTTTTAAATGCCATATGATAAATATAATCTTGCATTAATGCTCGTGTATTGTCTGAATTTATTAAACTCGTTGATGAAAAAGCATAAAAAGGCCGGCAAAGCCTCTTATTTTAACCTTTTTCCTCAACTCGTTTAATAAATTCAACACTATATGAACACCCATGTAAGAACCTCAATTGAATTACTAACATATCTAGAACTAAATCTTAATTCTAACACAGCGCGCCTATACGTATAGGTAATGGAAGGGAACTGTAATATCACTGGTTGGAAGAGACTCGAAAAGCCGCCGTCTCAAGTATATGACATTTGAGTTTCACGAAACGTTATTTTCTTGCATCAGTCGCATTACAAATGGACATAAATGAGTGCGATACAGGCATCAATTTTGGCGGGATTTCTTGTGAAAATGGCAAAAGTTTGGGAAAATTTGAAGGAACAACAAAATTATTGTCGAGTTTTAGTGTGTTAGAATCGAAACAGATCAGCTTTAGTGTGTGTCCTACATGTACATGTATATTTAGTAAGGTTGTCGGTCAGTTGTTGGTAGACAAATCACACGCATTACATGCTCGTGTTTTTATGTACAGTGAAATTTCGATAACTCGAATAAGGATAATTCGTTGACTATGGCTAGTTCTAACTCAGTATTGGGTTCCCTGAGAATTATTTCTATACCTCCAGATATCCACGTGTTTAGGTTAATTTATGGAGGTTTGTTTAGTTTCAAGTTGAAAAGATATGTTGTGTGTACTCATAAGAATCGTCTCATTGAAGTGTTATAAAAATAAGAACCACAACGAACATTTATAAACCAAATAAAATGAAACCGCAGATAAAATAATAAAATTTCCGCTTTTGGGGCGGCCAGTAATGATTGCCGGGGAAGAGGAGTTTAAACAGTTTATACATATACGGGGTCCCAACCTTCACTTGCATTCTCCACGGTTACCTGTAAAACCTGGGCTGGGCTCATGTGCTGGGCTTGGAATTGGTTACCTGTAAAACCTGGGCTGGGCTCATGTGCTGGGCTTGATTCCAAGGCCAGCCCATGAGCCCAGCCAAGGTTTTACAGGTAACCATCCTCCGCTGCGGTTTACACAATAACATTGGCTGTTTGCATGAAGGTCTCCTAACTCATCAATGTGTCGTCACTGGCAACAATTAAAGTCGACCAAAAGCTGTGATAAAGCCAGGCTGAGGACTCGACAGTTAAACCTGGGCCCAGGTCATCATTGTGTAACTCATAACAAGTGGTCAAACCTCAAGACAAACATAAGTGGCATCACAAGACAAAATGTCTTCGGCTTTCCCGACCATCTAAGACACAAATCAGACTGCTCAACTACACAGATTAGTAAGAGTCTTGAAATTTTGGATATAGATACTAGAAGTATTATCCTATACAATCAGCAAACACAAAGGTGCTGATCAGACTGCCCGCATGCGCAGTCTGGTCAGGACCTTTGTTGTTCGCATATGACTAAAGAGGTTTTTTTGGACGCGGCTTCTAGACGTGTTGAAAGTTAATTTAAAAGTCAATAAAAGGTCATTAAACGAACTACTACGCCTCAGTACTAGAAGCCTCTCCGTGGTGTAGTGGATATGCTGCTTGCTTTAAAAACAGGGGTCGTGGGTTCGATTCCGGGCTTTCCCCAGACTTTTGGATGAGTTATTAAACCGAGCTCTAGTATCCGTATGACCTTAGCAGTTGGTGAGACGTAAATCTTAAACACTCATACAAAATCTACTTCTACTACAAGTGCCGCCCATCGGGGATTGGAGAAAAAGATTGCATTGCATGGTGCTTTCGCGCAGAGGTGAAACCGACCGACCTTTTGGGTTCTGGAAAACCGCTAGGAAGTTCTGAGCCTGCCCATGAAAATGTGGCGCGAGTCGGACCGCGCCTTAAACCCTAGCGATTGGTATTGGCGGAAGGGCTTGGGACGTCATTTCATATAAAAGTAGGGTAATAGTCGGAAGCAACGTCGCCAAATTGACGTAAATAATGTTGACGGGGACGTAAAACCTAAAAAGAAACCTAATCAGATCTTAGATGAATGTGACGTCACGAAATATTACACCCTTGGTGAGAATATGGTGTTCGGAACATAGTCTATGACAATGCAACTTCACTGATGGTTGTGTCCTTTCCTGAAAGTGGCGTCTGAACAGGGTCTACATTGTTCGCTTAGTCTTAGCACAGCCTACATTAATAACAATCAGTCCACCAGTGCTGCCAGTGCCTTGATTGGTATATAAAGTAGGGTTTACATGAGCAACCAGGGCAATGGGCCGTTCACGTGATAACGGAATTAGAGAATCTCCGTAGCGGTCGCCAACTAATGCGTCACATGCCCACACCACTTCATTACGAAAACACGCCTATACAAATACCTTGAAAACTTTATCGCCGAAAATACGAAAATTTTAAGATGAAAAATTGTGAAATTTTCTTATTTCTGCTCAAAAAATAAATTATGAGTACACGTTAGACAGCCTCGATCAATTTTCTTATTTCTGCTCAGAAAATAAATTTTGGGTTCACGTTAGAACCGCCTCATCGAGGCGGTTCTAACGAGTGCCCACAATCTATATTTTAGAGCAGAAATAAGAAAAATAAGGTTTACCCTTGTAAACCACAGTTTTACTACAGTGATGAAAATGGCAATATTTGTCTTCCAAACAAAATTCCTTTAAATTTAAGCGATTCCATGTCTGCTTATATAACCTTATCTGCCAATGGCCATTCTCATTTCGGCCGGTCCACTCCTGGTCAGAATGTGGATTGTTCTTGCTGTCCTTCTTGGGCTGGGGCTCGCTAGCGAACTCCCAGAGCCGACGGTAATACGTCAGGGCTCCGGAATCGTGCTATCTTTTGAAGGTAACAAGATATTACTTTAGGCATGATTTAATTGTAGGCTAAGTTTTACCGTTTTGTTTGTTTGGTTTTTGGAGTTTAACGGCCTAGTCAACACTATTTAGGTCATTTTTGAGCCGGTCAGATTACCTACCCACACTTTCCTGGACAGGCTTATACGTAAGCGGTTAACCAGTACAGTGCACATCCTTTCGCCAGAAACTGACAACTGCTCTTCATGAATCAGCGGAAGGGAGAGAATGACCGTAGAAAAGATTCCATGATCAATCTCCACGAAAGAATGTTGCCGACTTCGGCAGGGATCGAACCCGCGTCCTCCTGATCACCAGTCAGACGCGCATCCGACTGAGCTACCGAGGTCGGCTTAAAACAAAGTCCGTTAATACAGTGAAATTCCGTTATATGTTCCACTGAAAATACATGTATGTAAACATATAAGAAGAAAAAAAAATAAATAAAAAAACACGCTCCTATGAGATTATAGAACTTCCATTGGTATGGATTCCTCATAGGCGTTTCCAGCCAGCAAGGCACCCGGGCAGATTGAAACCATAGTGTCCAATCAGCGCTGTCTTCACGAAGGTAACAAAAAACGCAAATACAAATGCATTGTAAACTTTACCGCCTAAAAATGAAACTTTTAAGATGAAAAATTGTGATCTTTTCTTATTTCTGCTCAAAATATAGATTGTGGGCTCTCGTTAGAACCGCCTCGGTGGTGGGTACTCGTTACAACCACCTCATCGAGACAGTCTATCTATATTTTAGAGCAGAAATAAGAAAAATAAAATTTACCCTGTAAACCCAGTTTTACTGTATAAAAGTTGGGTTCAAAGGGGTCGAAATTATTTAAGAAATGAATTTTATTTTTCTGCAGTTCATGGAAGTATGAACGCAGTGAGTCGCGTGCAAAGTAAATGAACCCCGAAGGGGTTCATGTAAACTTTGCTAGCGACCCACTGTCGTTCATACTTTCATGAAAAGCAGAAAAATTAAGTTTATTTTTTATATTTACATTATTTGCCCCTCATCACTGGGCGAAAAAAAATGCTTGTAGGGCAAATTTTTAAAGCTGAAAAACATTTACACGCTGTGTTTCTACAATGAGCGGAGCAGCGTTGACGTCATCAACGCCCGTAGAGAACAATGATTTAGAATGACGTCACTTAACGTCACTGAAAATCATGTGATTCGATGCGTTCATTGAAGTATGAACGCAATTGTTTTCTATAGGTTTACATTAGACTTTACACTGGAAATGTAAATATTTAGGAGTGTTTTCGTGATGTGAAAACGACTTTATCATATGACGTCGCAACTGAGAGTGTAATAACGCCATATATTACATGCATTACAGAGAAATACCATGATTTCTACCAGACATAAACTTGGTATTTTCCTTTTTGCTAAGAAGAAATATTTCCTCTTAGCCGGGGAAATAAATCCCTTCAGCTGGAACTACTTTATGTACAAGATACGAGATACCGCTTTGCAGTGAAATTGTTCTATTCAAACGCGGGAAAGTTTCAATCACGGCGACGTTATTCATGACGTCATTGTAATGGCGTCTAAGAAATATCAACAGACGTTCATAATGCGTGACGTTTGAGTCGGATGAAACGCTGAAACAAAAGAAAACATGGATATGACCATTGATTAGGATGTAAGTTTTGCTTTATTTAATCTAACGTTTTACTTTTTTTTTATCACTGAAACACTTTGTTTCTTCTATTTTTGTTCAAAACTGTAGAAAGCGCTTTCAAAATGGCGCCCATCCAGTTGTTCTTTCACCCAGATTCTGTAACACTTCGCTGATTAAACCGTTTACATGAGCTGTAAACAGTCAACTGAACGGGCATTCAGATCCAAAATTCAAGATCCAAACTCTCCTAAAAGTCTATGGAAGTGCATGTAATATACAGATTATACATTTCTCCTATTTGAAATATGGGATTTATAAACCTCGGGAGGTAAAACAATCCGTTAAAGAAACTCGTGCTTCGCACTCGTTTCTTTATCGGATTGTTTTACCTCCCTCGGTTTATAAATCCCATATTTCAACTAGGAGAATGAATAATCTATATGTAATATTTTCGATAATCCACTAGTGGATTAAATATGCAAATTCGCTAGATACGTCCCGTAACGTTTAATGTACGACGTCCTTAACGACGTCGCGTTTACTAACGGCGGAATATTGACATTTTTGTAAACAATCGTGAATAGAATGCGTTTTAAATGCCATATGATAAATAGAATCTTTCATTCGTGCTCATGTATTATTGAATTTATTAAACTCATTGAGGAAAAGGGATAAAATTCTCGGCAAAGCCTCGCATTTTATCCATCTTCCTTAACTCGTTTAATAAATTCAATAATACATGAATACTCATGTAAGATCCTCTATATATCTAATTCATAGGAATAACAGTTCTTTCATTTGCATAACACAACGTTTTTTCATTTGAGCCCCGCCAAGCGAATTTGTATCTTCGAGCATTCCGTCATGACAAATTTTAACTGCGCATGCCCAGCCATTCAGAGGGGCCAGGGATATGGCTTTCTGTCTGAAGGTTCCTCTTGATTCACTGCTTGTATGAGCGAGCAGCGAAGGTTCTGGCGAGACTGCGCGGATGCGCAAGCTCGCCTGAACCTTCGCTGCTCGCACATAGGCGATAAGTACGAAAATCGCTTGACGGGGCCCATTTATTCATTATTCAATATATTTACATTTCCAGTGTGAAGCCCAATGTAAACCTGTATAAAACAACGTAGTTCGTACGTCCATGAACGCATCTAGTCACATGGTTTTCAGTGACGTCAAGTGACGTCAGTCTAAACCATGGTTCTCTACGTGCGTTGGTGACGTCAATGCTGTTCCACTCTTTCTAGAAAAACAGCGTGTACTCGTTTTTCAGCTTTAAAAGTTTGCCCTATAAGCATGTATCGCCCAGCGATGAGGGGCAAAGAAAGAAAGTATACATGTAAAAAATAATCTCAATTTGTCTGCTTTTCATGAAAGTATGAACGACAGCGGGTCGCTAGCAAAGTTTACATTTCATTTACTTTTCAAGCGACCCACTGCCTTCATACTTTTATTAACCGCAGAAAAATAAAATTCATTCCTTAAGGGGAATGGGGACACCTGACATTTTCCTGCCATTTTTCAAAGGGAGATATCTTTCTGGACTTCTTGTTCGCTTTTCCATAGACCCTGTCCCACTAAAAGAGGGGCCTGCTCTCAAAGGAAAAAAATGCTCCTATGGAGCAAAAGTCTTTCCTTTAAAAGTTGACCCTTATTGACATGAGAGACAAAAACACTTTTGTAGGAGTTGCCACCCCTAAAGGTGTTCCCATTCCCCCTTAAGTAACAGACAGACACACTGGTCTACAGTTTTTGCATACAGCATACAGCTGTGGCTAGCAATAACATCGCCATTTTACTAGTTTTAATAATTTCAGCTTCACGTATCAGCACAGAATTGCATTTGCAATTATACAAGTTACCTCGATATCCAACATTAAGTTATCCAACATAAAGACTGGTACAGAGGACCCTCGTTATAACGACAGTATTTGTTCCCTATATTTGTGCCGTTATAAAGAAGTTGCCGTTATAAAGAATCCCAGTTAGGAGTATGATAAGTAATAAAAGGCCTTTTCCCCATCATTACTCTAAGAAACAAATTTTATAGATATTTGTTAGAATCGCCTCGGTGAGGCGATTCTAACAAATATCTATAAAATTTGCTTCTTGGAGTATTAGATTACAAGACTCTTTCATGAATGTGGACTCGATTTGTGCATTTCCAACTCGAGGGAAGCCCACGCCACTCGGAACCGAGGCTCAGCCTTTAGGTAAGTAGTCATTCCATTCAAATTGCCGTTATAACGATTTTTGCTGTTATAACGAATGTCGGTATAAAGAGGGTTGACTGTAAATAATAAGTTCCAGCTCACTTTTTTCTATTTTATTATATGAATGGATGTTTTACCATTGCCCATGATATGGTACTCGGATGGGGGTGGTAGGTGAGACAAAGGTGACATGCATCGTCACAAGGGCATCCACATGATATTGGCTTGCAGTTGGGTAAGGCCTGCTGTCCTTGCAGCAGATAAGGGTAGAAGGGGGTGGGGTTGCCATCTCGTCTGTTTCGCACTTCCATTCATGTTCCTCTTTCTTCTCTAGCCATCACTCTTACCTCCTCTACTATCTCTTCCATTTCTTTTCTCTCTTTCCCTGGGAGACGACACAAAATGACCCACTAGGGCTGGCGTGTCTATAAACCTAAAATCAACCAATCAATGGTACTCGGGTGGATCTATCGTATTCCGTGTTGCAATGTTTGCACTTGAATAATACAGACAGGAAAAAGTGTGAACGAAAAGCAGGCCCGCAAGCTATTTCTGCATTGAAACAAGGGTTTCATTGTTGCAAAGTAGATCCGCCTACAGAGGAAACATTTTTCAGTGAGAAATAGCTCCCATCCCCTCTCCCCTACATACACCTTGCCATGTATGTTGCAAGAAAATCCTATGAGAATCTTCAATTTCAATTTTATCATCGAGTTTCAACCTTAAGGGAAATGGATACAGCTTCAGGGGCGGCAAGTCCTCCAAAAAGATTTTTTGTCTCCCATGTAAATAGGGATCAACTCTTAACGGAACAAAATGCTCCTGAGGAGCAAATTCTTTCCTTTAACCCTTTTGTAGACCCCTTTTTCAGTGGGACAAAGCTTATAGAAAAACAAGCAGGAAGTCCGGAAAGTTGTCTCCCTTTGCAAAAATGCGAAAAAGTCTGTCAGGTGTTCTCATTCCCCATGTTGATACTTCCAAGGTCAAGGTCGTACTTAGAGGTCAAATGTCAAAATGGTCTTTTTTCGTGTCCGGTCAATAACTTTCTTATTCCTGGATGGGTCATAAAATTACATGGCAGAAATGTTAACCGTTATGAGACGATGTGTCGCCTGCAAAACCCAGGTCGGTACCTCCAAGGTCGAGGTCGTACTTAGAGGCCAAATGTCAAAAACATGGTCTTTTTTCATGTTCAGTCAATAACTTTCTTATTCCTCGAATTGATTTTGAAATTAATTGGCAGAAATGTAAACCATTATATAACTGTGTCGCGCACAAAACCCAGGTCGGTATCTCCAAGGTCAAGGTCGTATTTAGAGGTCAAAGGTCAAAAAAGATTTTTCTTTCATATTCCTGGATGGATTTTTAAACTATTTGGCAGAAATGTTAACCATTACTCGATGATGTTTCTTACGCAAGATCCAGGTCGGTTCCTCCAAGGTCAAGGTCAAACTTGGAGGTCAAGAAGGGTCTTTTTTCGTGTGTGGTTTATAATTGTCTTATTCTTGGAAGAATTTTAAAATTACTTGGCAGAAATATAAACCATAATGAGACGATGTGTCATGCGCAAAACCCAGGTCGGTACCTCAAAGGTCAACGCCATACTTAAAGGTCAAAAGTCAAAAGGTGTTTTTATTTAATAACTTTCTTATTTCTGGATTGATTTTGAAATTTCTTGGCAGAAATGTTAACAATCATGAGATGATGTGTCGCGCGAAAAAACCAGGTCAGTATCTCCAAGGACAAACTTAGAGGTTCAAGTTAAAAAAAGGTCTTTTTGGTATCCGGTCAACAACTTTCTTATTTCTTGATGGGTTTGGAAATCACATAAATGTTAGCCATCATGAGACGATGTGTTGCAGGTAAAACTCAGGTCCGTACCTGCAAGGTCAAGGTCATACTTATAGGTCAAAGGTGAAAAGTGGTATCTTTCTTTGTGCCCAGTCAATAGCTTTCTTATTCCTGGATGGATGCAGATTTGTCGAATCCTAGCCCCACTCCCGTAAAAATCGACTCGCTTCCATTTGCTGCGATAAAATTTGCAACTGCTCTAAATGGTTAACAGTACGAGTATATAAAACATAATACGGGTAATACATTATAAAGATCTGTAGTTCAGAATTTGTGACAAAGTTCATACTTAAGTGTATGACAAAATCTTCCTCGTCATATCTTTGGACCGGTTAAAAGCAAACAGTGTAAAGCCAGGCAAGACGCCGCTTCTAGCGGCGTCTAATCTGGGTCTACACTATTTGCCAGTGCCTCCAAATTAAGACGCTAGGCATATATGGTGGTAATAATCACGACTTTGTAGATGCATATTTACAGATGTCCCAGGAACAAAGTTTAGAGAGATCATCTATGGAAAAGATAAGAATCTAAAAGATGGCAAAGTAGGACACTTTAATCAGGCAGGTCAGAAAATGGACGACTGCGCCACAACTACAGAAAACACACCTGCGTCCAGCGACGGGCGGCTGATCATACTCGTCGCTGGACGTTGTTTGTGAACTGTATGATTGTTTGTTTGTGTTGATGTTTTACATCCCCGTCAACACTATGTAGCGTATTTTGGAGACATTGCTTCCGGTTTTATGAAACTTTTACCCGACATTGAGATGAAATGACATCTCAAGTCCTGCAGCCCAAAGAATCCGCTAGGGTTCGAGGGATTATCCGACTCACACCACTTTTCTTTGACAGGCTCAGACTTTCTAAGCGATTTATACTTAATTAAATTCGGTCGGTTTCAGCTCTGTGCGGAAGCACCATGCAGCCCAATCTATTTCACCAAAGCCCATTTGGGCGAGGGCACAAGTGGACGTGTATGTGGTTTATTTTTTGCGCCAATTCATGAAAAAGGACTCCTCGCATAGGCGAGCTGTAAAAGCTCAGGCGACACTGCGCATGTGCAGTAAAAGCTCAGGCGAGACTGTGCATGGCCTGTAAAAGCTTAGGCAAGACTGCGCATGTATTGTAAAAGCTCAGGCGGGACTGCACATGCCCTGTAAAAGCTCAGGCGGGACTGCACATGCCCTGTAAAAGCTCAGGCGAGACTGCGCATGCCTGAGCTTTTCAGTCCGCAGACATGTAAAGTAGACCTTGAAGTAATTGCATGCAAGTAGTCATACGGCTAGCCGTGACAGTGACCTGAGCATGGGCATTTAAAAAAAAAAATAAATAAGTAAATCGCAGAATGCTAAATATCCTTTTTCATGCGTCGGCTAATGTGTTAAGGAAGGGACCGGAGACAACAGCAATTGCACTGAACGAAAAATGTGCGTGCTGATTTGAGTCTTTGCTGGGTACATTTTTTAATAGTAAGAGTCTATTTGCAGTCAACTGCAAATAGCCAAAAAAGGGTTAAAATGGCTATTTGCAGTCAACTGCAAATAACCAGAAAACGTTAAAATGGCTATTTGCAGTCAACTGCAGATAGCCAAAAAACGTTAAAATGACTATTTGCAGTCAACTGCAAATAGCCGAAAAACGTTAAAATATATATATATATTCCTGCCATTTACACGTGCGCCCATCGAAATTCAGATCAATCTGCGTATCCGCGCTGTCTATTCATAGTCTTCGTTGTGTGCTATTCGCATCAGGTTAACAAGTCCATGAAATTATGGCTCCTCTAAACCCCACTTTATATAGAGAAAAGCCGGGTTTAAGGGGTAATTATTACCATTCCTTATTTTGGTGCAAACACATAGATTGTGGGTACACGTTAGAACCGCCTCATTGAGTCTGTTCTAACGAGTACATTCAATCTATGTTTAGACTAGAAATAAAGAAAATATTCATCATCTTCATTCAAATAAGAGGGCCATGATGGCCCTGGATCGCTCAGCTGATCCTTATGGCAGGTAATATAAGGTGGAGTGGACGGTTTGAACAATGTTTGGCTGACAGTGACCCAAGGAACATTTCTGTGAAATTATTTCAAAATCAATCTAGCTATTTAGGAACGCAAGTCATTTTAAGGGTTATATATTTTTTCTGGATTGGAAAATTGTCAGAGTGGCACTCATGGAACATTCCTTCAAAAGTGTTTTCTTTTTTGAGGAAGAAATCAGCGCTGACTTGTATGTCACTGTCTGGGCACCTGTCAGGCCCTAGTGCACCAGACGGAAATGAACGGGCTCATTCTAACTAACTAACAATAACTCATGGTGACAAGTGGGGTGGGAGCCGTATCCATTCATTTGACAAGACAGAGCTGACTTGTATGTCACTAGCTGGGCACCTTGTGGACATTGAGGGTCAGGTCCTAGTGCACCAGACGGACATGAACAGGCTCAGTCTAACTGACAATGCCTCATGGTGAAGGTGAAAGGGGGTGGATCCCTTTGACGATACAGAGCTGACTTTGTATATCACTATCTGGTTATCTTGTGGACACATTGAGGGTCAGGTCCTAGTAACAGGCTCAGTCTAACAAACAATGACTCTTGGTGTGTGTGTGGGGGGGGGGGGGGGGGGGGATCACTTTGACAATACAGAGCTGACTTGTATGTCACTATCAGGGCACCTTGTAGACATTAAGGGCCAGGTTCTAGTACACCAGACGGAGATGAACGGGCTCAGTCTAACTAACAATGACCCATGGTGTCAGTGTAGGCTGGGGTGGGGGGCGATCCCTTTGACAATACAGAGCTGACTTGTATGTCACTATCTGGGCACCTTGTGACTTTTAGGGTCAGGTCCTACTGCACCAGACAGAGTTGAAAGTGCTCAGTCTTACTTACAATGACACATGGTGTGTGTGTGGGGGGGTGTTTGGAACCCTTTGACGATAAAGAGCTGGCTTGTATGCCATTATCTGGGCACCTTGTGGACATTGTGGGTCAGGTCCTAGTGCACCAGACGGAGATGAACAGACTCAGTCTAACTCACAATGTTGACAAGGTGTGGCCCCTTTGTAAGAGGTACCACTCTATTCATAAAATACCCCTCCTGACCAAGTTATTACAATTCTGAGCAAGTTTGATGATGATTGGACCAAAAACTGTGGCCTCTAGAGTGTTAACAAGGTTTTTCTATGATTTTACCTACTGACCTACTTTTTGACCCAACATGACCCATATTCGAAATTGACCTAGATATTGTCAAGATGATCATTCTGAGCAAGGTTGATGATGATTAGAATAAAATTGCGGCCTCTAGAGTGTTAACAAAGTTTGTCTATGATTTGACCTACTGACCTACTTTTGACCCACATGACCCATATTCGAACATAACCTATTGTCGAGACGATCATTCTGAGAAAGGTTGATGATGAGTGGACAAAAAGTGTGGCCTCTAGAGTGTTAACAAGGTTTTTCTATGATTTGACCTACTGAACTACTTTTTGACCCGACATGACCCATATTCGAACTTGACCTAGATATTATTATGATGATCATTCTGGGCAAGTCGAATGATATTTGGACCAAAACTGTGGCCTCTAGAGTGTTAACCAGGGTTTTTCTATGATTTGATCTACTGACCTACTTTTGGGTCCAACAGGATCCATATTTGAACCTAACCTAGATATTGTTATGATGATCATTCTGAGCAAGACGGATGATGATTGGAGCAAAATTGTGGCCTCTATAGTGTTAACAAGGTTTTTCTATTATTTGACCTACTAACCTACTTTTAAGCCTGACATAACCCATTTTCGAACTTGACGTAGGTTTTGTCGAGATGGTCATTCTGAGCATGTTTGATGAGGATTGGACTCAAATTGTGGCCTCTAGAGTGTTAACAGGGTGTTTCAATTATTTGACCCGACATGACCCATATTCAAACCCTACCGAGATATTGTCATGATAAGCATTCTGATCATGATTGGACTAAACCTGTGGCCTCTAGAGTGTTAACAAGAAAAGTTTACGGGCGACGCACGACGACGCCGGGACATCTCACAGTCACAAAAGCTCACCAAGATCTTCTGTCAGGTGAGCTAAAAATCTAAGCTCTCGGCCTAATTAATGGTTTCGGAGAAGAACATGTTTGAACTTTTTTTCCAGTATAAGTCAGTAGGAGCTAATGAGCCCTGGTGCGTGGCCAATTTTGTCCCAAAGGGCATGTTTGGCAGGATTTATGTAGGCGACCATTTTATGTTGCTACATGTATATACTAAATATCTAAGGTCTGTACTTCATGGTTTCAGAGAAGAAGATTTTGAAGCTTTTTTCCATTATAAGTTTATTGGAGTTAAGGGGCCACAGGATTTGGCCAGTTTGGAACCCATGATTGGCAGGATTCATGTAGGCGACTACTCGGCGTTGCTTCATGCTAAATACCTAACCTGGGGTTGGTAACTCGAAGCTCTCTTAAGGCTTACGACGACCTTAAGTATATCTTTATCACCTCGTAGCGATTAGTGTGAGTAACTCGAACGTACCGTAATTTATGGAGACAACTTAACCATATCGTAAAGTTACGAACAACTCAGGCATGCCGTAACCTCATCTTAACTATTGCGAAAGAAACAGAAACTATATAGAGTGAGTGAGTGAGTTTTAGTTTTACGTCCCACCAACAGCTAAGGTCATACGGAGACGGGACCTCGGTTTAAAGACTCATCCGAAAGTCTGGAGAAGCCCGGAGAAACTACATAGAAGCGTAAGAAAAGAAGTTGTACATCTATCTACTTTTTTCTCGGCACACAGGGTTTCTTTTAGTAATGATATGCGATACATGTATTGTATGGTGTAGTATTAAGGCAGATATATGCTATATTTAGCAGATTTATCCTTATAAAAATACATGTAAAGAAAGATCTATACATCTCCGATAAACATGTATATAAGTAGTACGTAATTATTATGCACAAACTGTTTATTTGTGTGTGTAATAGTCGTGTCAACAAAGGGAGAAAAGAAGAAGAACTAGAAATGTGTCCAGACGACACAGATGCCCCCGCCAAGGGCCCCGCCTCACCCCGAAAATCCATGTTGCAACAAAATTTTCTACGTGTGTGACCTTGACCTTGAGGTCATGGGCAGGGTCGTTGGTACTGGCGAATGAGACTTGGGAACTGTATCTATCATCATACCAAAGATGAACAAGTTCCATCAAATGGTTAGAAAAATATGAGTTCTAAAAGTTCAGGCTCCACCTGTTCCACACCGGCCCCGATAGCTCAGTTGGTAGAGTGTCCGCTTTGGGGAACGGGAGGTCACGGGTTCGATCCCGGGCCGCGACATACCAAAGTCGTTAAGAATGGCACTAGCTGCTCCTCGCTTGGCACTCAGATTTATGGGGTAGAGCTAGGACTGGTCGACACAGTGTCAGGATAATGTGACTGGTGTGGTATCATGTAATGTGTCTGGGACATGATACTTCAATGAGGCAGCACTATAAAAGGGAGCAATGAGCTCCCTGTCGCAACCAGACACCGTTGTGATATGCTGAAAAAATTGTTGAAAGCGACGTTAAACCCGAATTCACACACACACACTGTACCTGTTACAAAAACCTTAACCTGAGGTTACAGGATCACGTACGTACGTGGGTACGTACGTACACACACACGTACAGACGGACGTACACATGTACGCACGTATGGAAAACCGAAAAACTATATACCCACGGCATCATGCCGATGCGGGAGCATAAAAAAGAAATACGGTAAAAGATAGTATAGTCTGTACACTAAGTGTACTACCGACCGCAATCGTCTTGTTTTTGAGAAATGTCTTCCTTTCATTAACTTCGTCTTCAAGTGTTTCTAATTTTTCCTGTGTATAGTTTGGTTTTCTTTTTCTTTTTCTTTTTTTGTTATTTTTGTCTCTGCCATTTTTGAAAGATATTGCACAATTTGTTAAAGACACTTTCAAGTAATTGATGCCAATATGAGCTCAGGCATGGCAAATCGGGAGGAAATGTAGAGAAGGGTTCGCCAGTTGTGTGTCATTGTTTCTCATCCCATAGTTTATTTAGAAACTTGCCTATTATGATGCCGCTACCCAAGCGTTTTTTTGGCAGAAAATGCTCCAACAAGGCCGCCTTGTTGTTAAACAAACCCCGGTATTATCATTTATAGTAAGATATTAAGTGTTATTTTGTTTTGCTATGCACTGGCTTACAAAAGTTTCCGAAGCGCTTTGCACGAGATTAAAAATTACACAGGTAAATCGTAAGTGGTAAGATGGTCGTAGCTTTATGGAAAAGATACGACAGATTTTCAGTTACCGGCATAACGAGACCATGCATTTTACCATGGTCACCTTAAGTATGTCTTAAGTACATCTTAAGTTGATATATTTACGATGTCTTCGAGTTACCAACCCCTGGGCCTTATGGTTTGAGGGAAGAAGATTTTTGATTTTTTTTTTTTTTTTCAATATAAGTTTTTTTTTTTTTTTTATTTTAAGTCTATGGTAGCTACTAGGCCCATGGGCGTAGCCAATTTTGACCCAAGGGGCACTGGCAACACTGTATCATTTCGCTATCGTACAAGCCCCTACAGTAGCAGAATATATTTTCTTTCAGTGTAAATTGCTTCTTTTTCTTTCAGTTTGTATTGATACATTATTTTTCTTACTTCTAGTCAAAACATATATTGTGGGTCCTTATTAGAGCCGCCTCGCCGAGGCGGTCCTAACGAGTTCCTACAATCTTATGTTTGAAAGATATCAAAATTTAGTATCTGAAAACTTCCACTTTTTGGTGGTAAAAGTTTCACTATATGTGTGTGTCAAAATTCAAATTCTGTAAATATGAGCCAGTCCATGTTGTAATGATAAATCTTTTCTTTCGGTGGTTTCTTTAATATGGGTCACATAGGAAAATAGGAAACTCTTTATGCATAATCAGATCATGGTATCAGAGCAGATCTTCGCAAAGACAGTTTTTCTCATGGTATGGCTCATTATACAATTGTGTTTGTATAAAGACGTGTGGAGACCCCCGGGGGCTGTAATGTTGACCATATATCTATTGTAATCCTATTGAAAGATATTATAATCCTATTGATTCAACCCTAGACTTGCCCAAGTCCCTACATTTACATTTTTTATTTTTAAATGAAAGCCCCTTTAAACAAAAAATATGTAAAAGTCTCATAAAAGACGGTATCAATTGTTATTTCATTTACAATGTATTTATTTTTTATTTTTGTAAACAATTATTTTTACAATGGACACCTAATTAACAGACTTGGGCAAGTCTAATTCAACCCTTGAGGTGCTAAGAAAAACTGCATCTGAAAATGTCGTCTGCGTATCTCATCTATTTCACTTTTTTGCAGTCTAAAAGAATATTTAGGCATACAAGCAAACAGTGTGGATCCCGATCAGATTGTTCCCAGCAGTTTGATCTGGGGCCATACTGTTTGCAACAATGACTTTTTAATGTAATCAGCACACAGCAACTCAAATGACAATTGTTGTGATTGACATCTTAAGGGGTTAAAACAGTCGAGAAAAATATAATGACACAACTAAGGTTTTAAATTTTCAGTGAACATTGATATCACTCAGTATATGCAGCCCATACATTATTTTTTAAAAAATGGTTTTCTGCAGTCTATTCACAAATTCATAACAAACACTGCAGATCCTGATCAGATGACTTCCTGATCTGAACCGACATTGTTTGCAAAGGAAGCGTTTGTCTTAAAAAGCATTACAAGTGTTAAATACCACAACAATTACAATTATTTTAGCCACGCCCATTGCAGAATATCAAAGAATGACATTACTCCATTTACTGTATTTATTTAGTTCATTTCTTCATGACAAACACTGTAGATCCTGATCAGATGGCTTCCTAATCTGAATATATATTGTTTGCAAAGGTAGGGTTGACTTGTCCAGCATGATAATGGTTAAATACCACACCGCGCCCTTTCATTTTATAGTGAGTGTTTGCCACAACGTTGCATCGACGTTACTTAGACGTTACCGGCACATTGAGTGCCTGGTGTACACCATGCAGCGCATTCTAGTTCTCCAAGCCCCGAAGGGCGGGGGCAGATCATTTGTTTGTTTGAATTGAGGTTTAACGTCCCCGTCAACACCATTTAGGTCATTTTGGAGGCTTTGCTTGCAATTTTGTGGGACTTTTACCCGGCGACATTGAGATGAAATGGCAACTCAAGTCCTGCCGACCAATGAAACCAAAATGCTTATATGCATTGGACGGTCTCATTCATTGAGTAATTTTGTGTCCTGTTCCTAAGAAACGGGGGAAAGAGATATCAGAATAAATATCAGAGATGAAAATGAGAGACGGAGGAGTAAGAGGAAAACGAATGGAAGTGTAGAAACAGAAGAAATAACATTATCAGAAGAAATAACATCATCCCCTCTCTACCATTATCTTAACCAACTGTAAGCCAATATCAGATGGACGCCCAAGTGACGCAAGACACACGTCACCTTTGCCCCCCCCCCCCCCGCCCCACTCCCCACCAACCTCTCATGGGCTTTACAAATTAGATAAGCAGAGAACATTGCTAAACAGTGAAAAAAGTGATTTAAAACTATAGGTGTCATATGTTCACACAAAATATAGACTCTATATAGCCATTTTCTAGTCCCCGGCCATCGAGGCTTGGAGACATAGATTGACTGCATGATGCTTCCATCCAGAGCAGAAACTGCCTGCACATGAGTACTTGTGAACCGTTTAGAAGAACTATCCTGCTAAGGCCAATCGGTGCGAGTCGGTGCGTCCTAGGCCCTACAGGTGTCAGAGGCTTGCGATGTCTTTACGTCTCAATCTGTGGAAAAAGTCGCACAAAAATGGAAGTACCGTCTCTAAAATGTCCTACATAGTGTTGCAGAGCACGTAAAACATCAAATCAAACAAACATAGCCATAACGGTGAGAGTTTTAATGATTAGGAGTCAGAGCTAAAATTAACTACTAGGCCGCAGATGCCCGTTCCATTTTAAAATATTTTGAACATCTCCAGGTGGCCTTTCTAACGCTAACAGAATGACTGCAAATAGCCATTTTAACGTTTTCTGGCTATTTGCAGTTGACTGCAAATAGCCATTTTAACGTTTTTTGGCTATCTGCAGTTGACTGCAAATAGCCATTTTAACGTTTTCTGGCTATTTGCAGTGACTGCAAATAGCCATTTTAACGTTTTTTGGCTATTTGCAGTTGACACTCCGTTTTTAATAATGGGCTCTTTCTTACACTCAGCTTGATCGATTGTTTTGGTGTAACCCAACCACATTTGCTGCTCTGAAGGGCAATTCAACCTATTTAACAATTTTTTGGATCTACAGTTTCCCAGCTACGGCCATACAGAGACAGTCATTGGACTTGAGCACTCTATTCCTCGGCAGTTTGGGGCCTGATGCCGTAATGATTGACAAAAGTACTAAATACAAATTCAACGACTCTCCTTGACTGAGAACTATGGTAAAATATTTCTGTGTGGAAGACGGATAAAAACCTTTTCCAAACAGATGCCTGTTTTGAGCGGGTTTTTGTATTCTTTACAAGGTTAAATATTTTAAAATCTACTGCAAACAGAGGAACGTTCTTGATTGCAAACTAATTTAGATTCTAACACAGCGCGCCTATATAGGCAATGGAAAACAACTGTGTTTTATTCTACAACAAATCACGGCTAGGAAGAGCGTGACAAGTGACTTCATTAAAAACTGCCAATTGATGACGTCACTAGTCGATTTCCTTGACGTTAGACGGTGTAACGTCATTTTCTCGCATCGAAAACGTTAGAAAAGGATGTAAATGCATGTGTTTCAGTCGTTAATTTTAGCGGGATTTCTTCTAACAATGGCGAAAAGTTGTGAGATTTTGAAGGAAACAACAGCATTATTGCCGATTTTCACCGTGTTAGAATCGAAATAGATCAGCTCTACCCGGTGATTTGTTGGGTAATAAATCACAGTTTGTCGGTCAGTTGTAAGTAGACAAATCACGCGCGCTACGCGCTCGTGATTTGTCTACTTTACAACTGACCTCCAAACTGTGATTTATTACTCAACAAATCACAGCTAGAGCTGATCTATTTCTTAATTATAAAATAATCCATTTTTTTCAGCTGATGGACGATGGTATCACAGGAACGAAAATACTGACCAGTTAAAAGAAACTGAGCCTTTTTCTATCGGCCAACTGCACTGAAGAACGGAAGAAAAGTGCACCACTCTGGTGTAGTATCTCAGGGTAACCTATCTCTCTCTCTCTCTCTCTCTCTCTCTCTCTCTCTCTCTCTCTCTCTCTCTCTCTCTCTCTCTCTCTCTCTCTCTCTCTCCCTGTCTCTCTCTCTCTCTCTCTCTCTCTCTCTCTAAAACATATGTGTAAATTAGTTTCTTCAATGTCACGACTTAAGACTTTTGGAGAATGCTATTTTACCAAATGACGTCGTTGATAAGCAGTTGATGACGTCGTGTAATAAAATTCTATGACTACATGCGTAATAACTCTCTAGCGGGATTATGTAACGTTACGACGACGTTCTTATCAACCATGCATTTTTGTGGAAAAAAAATTGTTTAATTGAAAGGCGATAAAATCCAATCTAAAGTAGTCATATGATAAACAGAATCTTACACTCGTGTTAATTTCATTAAAATTTATAAAACTCGCCGAAGGCTCGTTTCATTAATATCATATGAAATGACTACTCATGTAAGATCTTATATTTATCATATACCGTCGCTGTTATATAAAAGATATTCTTGCACACCAGGGAAAACTTGTCCAAAAGTCGTTAGTTAACGTATCGTTAAAACTTTGATCATATAATGTGGTAAATATGCTAATATTTTTGCTAAAAAAATGTGAGCAGTTTTTTGCGAATGCAAACGCTGCTCACATTTTTCAGGCAAAATACAAAAATTTTAGATATTGCTAGAACAGTTAATAATTTGATCACTAACGAACTCGTTATAAGCTAACGATACTTTGAACAACTGGCCCCAGATAAGGAAATCCATAGTTTTAGTTAGGGATGGAAATTCTGTTCTAGCCCTAGTGTTCTTACCCGAATCGAATATTCCCGCGTGCGTGATAAATGAATGCACTGGTTGAATACGACCTCGTATGCGCCGTCGTTAAGGTTGACGTCACAACACGCTACGTGACGTCACTAAACATTCCTGTAGTGCCATCACGTCGCTAACCGAAGTGAATGAAGCATAAAAAATCTGCGCTAAGGAAGGGAAGGTATGCAAGAAAAAGAACCCTAAAGGGTTGTGAGGTGTGGATAGAAAAAACCAGGCCCTCGGGATCACTGTCCGGTATCACTCGGCAAGCCTCATGATGCGGAACAGTGACCCTCTGGACAGATTTTTCCATCCACCTCTCACACCCATATAAGATTCTTATAAAAATCATATGATCACACGTGTAATAACACCATTACGATAACATACGCGTGCGACATAGTACATTTTTCACACCACCAAAATGGCTATTTTTCGAATGAAAACCCTTGATATTTTTCTTATTTATTCTGCAAACGTGGTTATGGGTGCTCGTTAGAACCGCCTCAATGAGGCGATTCAAGCGAGTACCCACAACCTATGTCTTGGAGCAGTAATAACAAAAATAATGTATACCCCCCCCCCCCCGAAAACCCCAGTTTTCTCTATATTAAGTGGGACTTAGGGGACTTCATTTCACGGACTTGTTATCCTGATGCATGGTTACTATCGAGTAACGCCATGACACCATCCTTAAATCTGAGCCTGCCCAGGGTTAGCTGACCGGCTCAAAAATGACCTAAATAGTGTTGACTTGGCCGGTGAACTTCAATAAAACAAACAAACAAACAAACAACTCTATGTTTTCTATTGAATTTCGTTTGGATTTCTTCGGCAATAAAATTCGATTTAAAATCGTTATATGATAAACAGAATCTTATTAGAGCGGTCTTTTCACATGAAACTCTATTTATTGCATCGTAAGGGACAATTAAAAATCCTAATGAAAAATATAAATTGGTATTTTAGATTTATTTCCTGTTAAGTGAGGAGAGGCCGCCCCCACCCCACCCCCACAAGACCCCTTCAAATTTGGTTTATTTTTCTATATTTTTATATGTGAAATATTGCTCTTCTTTTGTATCGGTGACGACAGATAAAGCCTAAAAGATAGATGTGTTTCCGCGTACATGCTGAAAAAATAGCGACGGTAGGTCGAAAAAAGGCTTTTTATATTGTTGTCAACGTTTTATTTGATAGAAAAAAGAGCAAAAATCTTTAAAAGGGTTAAAGTCCAATCATATAACCAGAAAACATTCAAATAATGAGGTTTAGAACACCCAGGAAGCAAAAGAACAGGATTTTAAACACAAGTTTTGCTTTTTTGGACATTTTTATGAAATTTTATCAAAAGTGCTAGAAAATATCAGGGTCGGTAGGTGTGAAAATCCTTTTTATCTTTTTTTTTCTGGATGGTCATAAAAGTTGCAAGGTCGGCACAAAATAATCAGGGTCGGTCGGATTAGCGGAAACGCGGCATTGTTTTTAAGGTCAAAGTTTCTCCAGCAAAAAGTCCCTCATTACAATAACACGTGACATAATGCACGCCTTAACGCTCTGCATGCTGGGTATTCTTTCATCAGCAGACGACATTTTGAAATATTTTCTAATTTTCCAAGAAAACAGGATTTGACAACTCATGCAAATTGTCTGCTATGGAGACAATTTGCATGAGATGTCAAGTCCTATTTTCTGTGAAAAATAATAAAAAATATCAACAATTTGTCGTCTGCTGAATTCGCCTAGAGAGTGGTAAAGTTTAATATCGCCAAAAGGGAATTTTTCTGATGAAAATTAGTGATGCTTTTCTTATCTACATCCCAACATAGGTCGTGAGTGCTCGTTAGAACCGCCACATTAAGGCGGTTCTAACGAGTACCCACAACCCATGTCTTTAAATAGAAATACGAAGAGTAATGAAGACCCCTGTTAACCCCAGTTTTTCCTATAAACAGTGGGGTTTACAGGGGTGTTCATTTCATGGAGTTGTTAACGTGATGTCACGCAGGTACGTAAATACACATATGTTACGCCTTCTTATGGTTGCCATGGCAATCGTTAATAAGCAGCGTCATGTGCTTACTTTCAGAAAACAGTTTGGAAGTTTTACCACCAAAACGAGTTTCAAAGCGAGGTTATGTCAAGGGGGGAAACCTACGTCACGATGACGTCGCACAGAAAGACAATGGCAGCCGCCATCTTGAAAGTACCTCTCGCTTCGGTAGGTGTTTTTGTGTTAAACAGATGATTTAAGCACAATCTTGACACAGCTTTTATCGCAGAGTACGGGCGAAATAAGAATGTTTTGTCTGCAAAAAGAAATTTGTGCGGGCTTTCAGTAGTATGGATAAACACGTTGGATTTAGTTCATTTCAGCGATCCACTCGTCAGTACTCTGCATATGAAAATCATTCATATGAAGCAGCGCAGTGTTTTCATTAATCCTCTCATAACGAGTAGACGACTTTTTCAGAAGAAAATACCATAGAAGTGTTTATTAGTATTAAAATTTAAATTTTTGAACTTATAAGACGTTTTCAGTAAATGGTATCGTTTACACTCGATATGAAATGAGATACGTACACACTCTGAAAACCAGCATGTAGTTGTTTTTTTTTTTGTTTTTTTGTTGTTGTTGTTTTTTTGTTTGTTTTTTTTTAACGGTCCTATCAAGATTATTTCACTCATATCGAGCCGATCGCTAATCAGAAGTGGGCGAAAACCGGAGTACCCGGAGAAAAACCACATGACCTTCCGTCGCAGAACTTGGCGTCTCACATATGACCCGAGCGAGGCTCGAACCACAGCGGTGAGAGACCTAATGATCAAGAGTCAGCGCTCTTAACCAATAGGCCACATATAGTTGTTTCGCGTGACAACCTGAAAAGCAGGGTAACAAGTATCTTTGACAATAGTGGTGGCCAGATGAACAGCCGATCACAATTTCCGCTCTCTTGTCACTTAAGAAGACATTGCCCAGTCTAGAACATTGTCGCACTTGAACTATTTACAATGTTGCGCCGAGTTGCGAAAAAAATGACGATAAAACAAATGGTTCAGATTTAAAATATCTGTAAAAACAAGAGGCACTTGGGCCACTATACTCACCATAGTTCAGTTGGGCTCTGCCCCATGGAAGACATGCGTTTCATTAAGCTATTAAGGCTAGAAAGATCTAAGTAGAGGCCCACCAAAGGACTATGCTGCGAAATTAGGTTTCTAGCTTTTCTTGTTCTTGTGAAAACGTTGACAAAATATTAATATTGGCCTAATTTTTGGGAGAAGATTTATAGAATAGATGAACAAATAAGCTGAAGATGCATATTGCCTTTTATACAATATAAGCCATCATTATTGCATTGCATACAAATGTTCTAGAAAAGGGTAATCCCTTTGAAGCAAGGACTACAAGACAGACCTGAAAACTGTGGAGTGTAAACGATTTTTTTATGGACCAGACTAGCTAGTTTCGGCCAGTTAGGCCGCATCACTAACCCTAAAACATTTACGAACCCCTGCAGTGGCATCAATGATCCCAAATGACTGGAAAATAAATCCACACTTTGATGAAGAGTAGATAAACATTTTACGGGCGCCAAATATTCCCATAACACCAGCTACGGTGAAATATATTACTTTCTAGAAAAAATGTAATCCTTTGGAAGCAAGGGCAACAAGAAACTATAAATAAAGCCACACTATGATAAAGATTGAAGTTTCAACATTTTATAGTTCCTAGGAAATTTTTGATGAAATTTAACTTAGACCTATGATAGAGAGAAAGAATTAAAGTAAAGATGAAATGGGATGTCAAGAAAAACACTGCCTCTTACACTATGTAAGTTATCATCCCAACTGCATATGAAAAATAGAAGTGAAGGCAATGATTAGGAATCGATACAATTAACCCACTGCTCCGATCAGAGACACCAAAGGGAAAGAAACACAAGCATGAAATAACTAGACTCTAAACATCACTAGCGGAAAGCCAAAAAGACAGTTTCTTTCCAACAAAATGGCAAATTGGCTGTCCAAAACAAAAGGATATAAGCGAATACTGGTAATCACTTAGAGGGTCAAAATTAGAAGTAGAGGCAATGATCAGGAATGGATACAATTAACGCACAGCTCCCATCAGAGACACCAATGGCCAGGAATCCCTATTTGTTTCACTGAAGGCATTGCTTGAGATGTCATTTCATCTTAATGTTGGATAGAAGTCCCGAAAAGATTGGAAGTAACGTCTCGAAAATGACCTAAGTGCTGTTGACGGGGCCGTTCAACTTCAATTTCAACCAAACAGGCATCATCATTTCATATGTTTATGCCGTTCCGAAAATAGTAGACGTTTTTCTTTTATCTTTGTAGTTGAGACGTTATTTGTTTTGTTTTTGTCAATATATCAGCCGGTGCAAGACAAATGCTAAAATATGACATGTGCGACTAGTGAAAACCTAGACCAGTCCATGCATCTGATCGGTGTAATATTTCGCTTTTGAAACAATAGTGAGCTATTACACTACTCACACCTGCTCGTTGTACGGACGATTCTTAATCCTAACCAACCGCACAAGTCCAACAGAAGATCCTGAACAGCGTAACGAGAAAAACAAATGTCATTGGGGCCTCTATAAGGATCGGTTTATTCAACAAGCAGGTGTGGGAAGTGTCAAATATTACTACTGTTTTTAAAACTCAAGAATACACCGATCAGACTGACCGGCTATGCAAGCTGATCTGGGTAGTCTATCGTCGCACATAAATTGCCTTATTGTAGCTTTTTTCTTGCACCGGCTCATTAATTAAAATAAATAACGTTGAAACTACACAAAATGCCTACTTTTTGTGGGTGTTATGCCATATACTGCATCGAGTGAGGTAAATGTCCAATTAACGTTACAAAAAGTGTTACACTTTTCATTAAAACTTCGCTACAGTGTACAATATTGTTTTTTGGTCGACAAAATTTACTAAGCAATGGAGCTTTTTTTCAAAGTAGTGCTTAAGTCCACCTGGCCATCACTAAAGGTAGCTGTTATTTATAGAAAATAGCCGCCTTATTCTTATAGCTGTGAGGACGGCGTATTCAATAATATGGTTATCAATAGAATCTGGACAAAAATCGTGTGTTGGTTTTAGCAAACAGTGTAAGCCCTAACAAGACGCGACAGAGCGCGGCATCTGATCTACACTGTTTGTTTTTTTGTACACGGATGTAAGGAATAAACAAATGTTTACAGTTTAAGTCACCGTGTATTTTTCAAACCCACCCAAGAGACAGCTGACCCACCTGTTCTATTACTACTTTGATTAAAGTAAGTTTGTTTGTTTGTATTGGCGTTTAAGGGCCCAGTCAATAATATTTAGGTCATTTTTATCCCGGTCAGTTTACCTATCCACACTTTTTCTGTGCAGGCTTATACGTTAACCAGTACAGCACACATTCTATCGCCAGAAACTGACAACTGCCCTTCTTGAATCAGCGGAAGGGAGAGACTGGCCATAGAAAAGATTCCATGATCAATCTCCACGAAAGAATGTTGCCGACCCTGGCAGGTAACGAAGCCGCGTTCTCCTGATCACCAGTCAGACGCGCATCCAACTAAGCAACCGAGGCCGGCTTAAATAAAGTAAGATAATGCCTTTTTATAACGAGCAGATAATTGCAAGAAGTTTAGTTCTCAGCCACTAAAGTATTTATCCGCTCATGTAAGAGACCATTGAGGACCTGAAGAGATGTCTGCCTATTTTTCGTTAGCCTGTATGACTCTTTTTTATTTTCAGAGATAAATGTAAACCTAATTCTATTGTTTAATACCTCAACGCAAGTACGACAATGCTCCAGAGTGGGCTATATCTTCTTAAGTGACAAGGGAGCGGACATTACAACTGTCTGTTCATCTGGCCACCATTATTGTCCAAGATACTTGTAACCTTTAGAGAATTTGGCGCCTTTTACCCTGCTTTTCAGGTTGTCACGAGAAACAACTATATGCTGATTTTCAGAATGTGTACGTATCTCTTTTCAGATCGAGTGTTAACGATACCATTTACTGAAAACGTCTTATAAAGTTCAAAAATTTTAATTTTAATACAAATAAACACTTCTATGGTATTTTCTTCTGAAAAAGTCGTGTACTCGTTACTTGAGGATTAATGAAAACACTGCGCTGCTTCATATGAATGATTTTCATATCCAGAGTGTTGATGATTGGATCGCTGAAATTAACTAAATCCGACGTGTTCATCCATACTACTTAAAGCTTGCCTAAATTTCTTTTTGCTGACAAAACACTGTAATTTTGCCCGTACTCTGCGACAACAGCTATGTCAAGATTGTGTGTAAAATATATGTTTAACACAGAAATACTTACCGAAGCGAGAGTTCCTTTCAAGATAGCGACCGCATTGGTGTAAAATTGTGACGTCATCGTGACGTAGGTTTCCCCCCTTGTATCGCGTCTGTAGAGATGATTTCAGCTCAGGATCGCTTAACGGGGGAGAATGGGATTACGAAAACTCAATGTACGGTGGTTATGTTAGTATCAGATATTTACATTTATTGTCAATTAACTGAACAGATTTGATTTTACTGAACTGGAAGAACATGCAGTTCAACATTAAACATTTCTAAGTCTGACCTTGACCTTGAGGTCATTGGCATGGGCGGGTGGGCGGGTATGTTGCGGGCATGTTGCTGAATGAAATTTTGACTTATATCTATCATCATACCAAATATGATCCAAATACTTTGCATGGTTTGGAAAGTATGAGCAGTCACAAAAACCTTTACCCTATACATTTCGAAAAAACAAAACAAACCCTTTAACATTAAAATTCTAAGTCCATGACCTTGACCTTGAGGCCATGGGCTTGGACGGAAGTATTGCTGTATACAACTTTGAACCTATATTTATCATCATATCAAACGTGAACTAGATCCATCGAATGTTTTGGAAAATAAGAGCCCTTAACATGCAGACGTCGACTCCAACGCCAACGCAAAGTCGACGCCGGGGGTGGTGCAAAAGCTCTTCCCGGACTTCCTCCAGGCGAGCTGAAACACTTTCAGGTTCTTACGAGCTTTCACTCTGTTTGCTTGAAACTGACACGATTTTCAACTTTATTGCTCGACGATACTCAAGCGACAATAATATGATGTTGTCAATTAAGTAATTTCATATTGGCTCAGTTAATCAGGTAATTTCGTATTGGCCAAGTAACATATCCTCGGTCAGCTGTATTGGACCCGGCATTCCCAATCAAGTAATTTCGTTTTGGCCCAGTTACAGATGCCAATACAGCTGACCGAGGACCTGTAACTTGGCCAATACGAAATTACTTGATTAATGACAGTTTTATTGATTGACACAATTAAAAAAAAACATGATTGTTGAATTTTGACCTCCGCTGAATATCCCTTGATGGTTGACCTGGTGTTTATACAGATGACCTGCAGTCGATACGGGATTGTCAATTAATAACAATATATTATAATCGGATTTATCAGTGACTTTGGTCCGACTGACAAACACTCGACACAAGAAAAGACTCACAAAAAGACTTTATAAATACTAAATATGTTCTACGACAGGGTTAATCCTTTGGTTAAGTCTGCTATAAGGCTTCCGTGGTCTAGAGAATAAGAGCGCTGACTCTTAATCATTTTGTCTCTCAACGATGTGTTTCGAGCCTGGCTCGGGTCACAAGTTAGACGCCAAGTTCTACAACGGAAGGTCAGGTGTTTTTCTCCGGTTTAAGCCGGCCGCCTCTGATTTTTATTCTATTTTCAGAACTGGGAGATCCAAGTATATACCAAAGATTCCGCCAACGTTTTACTGCGAAACGGAAATCTTTATTTGAAACCAGTAAGTACTTTTCACTAGCTGCTTTCGCGTAAGAATACAACTGGCGTCTAAGAATACTTGCAAGAATTGAGAACGACAAAGCCTAGAATGAGACATATGCGCCCACCGAAGACTCAGATCAGCCTGCGCATCCATATAATCTAACCAGAGACTTCTCTTGCTGCATGAAGGAGCATTGAGCCCTTAGCTATCCTTATAGTGTACAACGAAGACTCTGATCAGACTGCGCGGATGCGCAGGCTGATCTGAGTCTTCGTTGGGCGCACATATTACATTATAGGTTTTGTCATGCGCTGGCTCATTATTTAAATACATGTACAATTATTTGCACCAATGGGCCATTAAATTTGCCGACTTCAACTCGATTTTGAGTCTCTAGTGAATTCTTTCCATACCTTCATACCTTCACTTGACACGTGTTCTATGATATGTCTTACCGGCACCGATAGCTCATTTGGTAGAGTGTCCCCTCCGGGGAACGGGAGGTCACGGGTTCGATCCCGGGCCGCGACATACCAAAGTCGTTAACAATGGTACTAGCTGCTCCTCGCTTGGTTCTCAGATTTACGGGGTAGAGCTAGGACTGGTCGACCCGGTGTCAGGATAATGTGACTGGTTGTGGTATCATGTAATGTGTCTGGGACATGATACTTCAGTGAGGCAGCACTATAAAAGTGAGCATTGAGCTCCCTGTCGCAACCAGACACCGTCGTGATATGACTGAAAAATTGTTGAAAGCGACGTTAAACCCGAATTCACACACACACACACACACACACACACACACACACACACACATAAACACACACACACACACACACACAAGAAAAATAAGGTATACCCCCGGAAACCCCAGTTTTACTATATAAAAGTGGGGTTCAAGGGGGTCAAAATTATATAGGCGTGTTTTCATGATGTATATATGAATAGCTGGTGACTGTGTTCAAGAAAATAAATAAATAAATAAATAAATAAATAAATAAATAAATAAATAAATAAATAAATAAAAAATGAAATAAACTATTTTTTTTTGATAAATGTCTACGTGGCTGTTTACCATTGTATTCCTGTGGATAAAGGATTACATGCTTACTGTAGCAATGTTTCAGGATGACGATAAACATGTGTAATTCTTATTTATCAATCATAATCTTTCTGGTGCGCATATCCGCATTGTGTTGACAGAAATAACAGATAAACAGACAGACGAACCGAATACCACTTCAACCCGTTATTTTTTATAGGTAGCTATTTTGTATATCTTATTTCAACATCTACATGCAATTATTTATTTATTAATTGATCCTTTAATATTTTATTTGCAGAATCAGTGTTGACAATTCACCGGTACTTACAGTTCCGACTCCACATGAAGGTTTCTGGAATCATGGTCATTTCTCTGGACCTAATAAAAGGGCTAGTGGTGGCAAAAATGCACCTTTCGATCGGGCAGTATGTTAAACTATTTATTCACATTTTTCAGGGTTAGCATCAACTTAATCAAATGAGAAAAGATACTGGTACATTAGAAACTGATCCCTGGTGTTGCCAATCCCGCTTTGAACACAAATAAAGTGCTGAGTTTGTTATATGAAGAGTATCCATGTATGGGAAGGTTGGGCTATTAACCCTTATCTTGCTGTTCACGACAACCCCTATCTTTGCAAACAGTGTAGATCCAGATCAGATGGCTTCTGAAGAAGCCATCGGATCAGGATCTACACTGTTTAACATTCAGTTTATGAATTTGTAGCAATAAATTACATCAAGTAATTTGATTGGTTGATAGACAGAAATGGGTGTGGCTTAAATGAATATTCAGCAAGATAAAGGTTAATCACGTTAATGAGTCTGTTAATGAGCACTGCTGTAGACTCCACTTTATAAAAAAAGAGAATGTATTTACAGGTGAAAACTTGGTTTTATGATTTTTTGCTTAACCACATATATTGCTGGAACTCATTAGAACCGCCTTTATGAGACGGGTTTCAATGAACACCCAAAATCTATGTTTGGACTCGGAAAAACATATAAAAAAATGCAAGTTCTGGAGTTATGATAAAATAGAAGTAGAGGCAATGATCAGGAATCGATACAATTAACCCACAGCTCCCATCAGAGACACCAAAGGGAAAGAAACACAAACATGAAGCAACAGACTCCAACGGAAACACCAACAACGGAAAGCCGAAAGGACAGTTACTATCCCACAAAATGGCCAATAGGCTATCCAAAATAAAATAATAAAAGCGACACAAACGCCCAAAGACAAACCATAACAAAAATAAACCGCGACAGAAGAACCGCCTTGGAACGGTCAGCGGAATAGAATTCCAGTGGGTGGGTGGCGGGGGGGGGGGGGTTAAATCGATTTTACGTGGCCACAATCCTCGCCGATTAAGACAAATAATTGCTCAGTCCGCATGAAGCCATGGATATGTTATTTACCGCAGCACTTTCTTTGTATACAATGAAAAGAGACAATAAAGTTGTAAAGATTTCCCATTTGATAATCCCAAATTAAAAAGAAAATGCACTATGATTTTAATGTTTTCTTTCAACCAATCAGGCTACAGTAAACCACCTTTCGTCGGAACTATTGAGTCTAAACCATCATTCAGCGGGAAAATATTCCATAGAAATAATGCTTAGTCACCACTTGAACCAGCCGATATCTAGTCTGAATGATCGGTTACTGTCCTAAGGGTGACTTTCCTGAGATTGTCGATTGGTTGATATTAAAAATGAAATTATTGATGTAAAATCAATTTCTATGGTTTCTATGGTTTATATTATTTCTATTTAGAAAAAAACTAATGAACGTTTGTTTCAACAGTTTTACCTCATTCTCAACGTGGCAATTGGTGGAATAAACGGCTTTTTCCCAGATGGCTGGACCTACAACACCCATTAGGGTCTGTTGTTTCATGTTTGTGTTTCTTTCCCTTTGGTGTCTCTGATGGGAGGGAGATTTTGGGTTAATTGTATCGATTCTTGATCATTGCCTTAAATTCTATTTTGTATGAATGGGTTACATAAATTACACGATTATCTCACATTACAATACGTAGATAGATTTATGTCACTTATTACTTGCTCTCATGTAAACAGTGTACCCATCACACAATGTGGGTTGCTCTTGCTGAAAAATTGTTCCTCTGAATTGTGCACACAAACACATGGAGGACACGTAGAAAAAGAAGCAGTGACAATGTTCTATTCATTACGATAAACGCCCGTGCGACATGATGTATCTCTTCACATCTCTAAAATGGCTACTTATCTGATAAAAACCCGAGAAATTTTCTCATACATTCTGAAAAGAAATAAATTTAAAATAGCACTTTGCAAAACATATTAAGAGGTAGGAAGCCGCGTAGTTATACGTATGTTGCATCCCTAAACGTCCGACATCCCTAAGTGTCCGACAAAATTTTAATTTCTCGCAAAATTGTTGGAAACGGTGGGGAATGTTCAATTATGACATTTTAAGTGAAAATTTCGAAAAATATTTTTTGGAAATATTCGAAATTTAACTTCAATTTTTTTCTTGTCGGACATTTCGGGGTGCCCCATGCATCCCTAAGTGTCCGCCATCCCTAAATGTCCGACAACATGAAAATTGACTAAGAAAGCATTTTTATTGTTAATAATTATACGTAGAGTACCTCAAGGTATATTGCTGTTTTCCTTTTTGTACGTATTAAATGCGTTTCGTCTACTGTTTGGTACGTTTCAAAACGTGTTTTTGCTAGGTATACGCTAATCCTCGAGTATTTAGAACATTTCAAAGCTTAGCTGTGTCACATATGTAGCCATATATAGCCTATGTACTACGTTTTACTACATGTATGTTTCTTGCAGTTCTCAGCATTACGAAAACAAGTCCGTGAAATGAAAACCCCCTTAAACCCCACTTTATATAGAGAAAACAGGGGTTTACGGGGTGTACACTATTTTTTCTTATTTTTGCTCCAAGACATAGATTGTGGGTACTCGTTAGAACCGCCTCACCGAGGCGGTTCTAACGAGCACCCATTACCTATGTTTGCAGCATAAATAACAAAAATATCGCGGATTTTATCAGAAAGCAACCACTTTGGAGATGTGAAAAACGCACAATGTCGCACGGGCGTGTAATCGTGATGTGCTACGTTTCGAAAATGTAGTAAAACCGAGCCCTCAAGACGTGACACTATGGCGTATGTAACCTTATATTGGTTACCTAAACTTCATAAAAGACCATACAAAGGACGGTTTATTGCAAATTCAGGCTTTTGTACCACCAACGAACTTTCCAAATCATTATCTTCATTTTTTACTGCCATCAAGAAGCATGTGATTAAATATTGCGTCAAAGGCTTTGAAACATCTGGGAGAAATCCGTTTTGGTCTATAAAATTTCTAATGAAGTTTTAAATAAATTGAAATCCAGAGGTTTTTTCGTGCTTCAAGTCTGTCTACTTATGATTGTTCCACCCTTTACACCACACTTCCTCATAATCTTATTAAAGAAAAAACTTAATTATTTAATTGAATGGACATTTCAAAGGGAAAACTCCCTCTTTCTTGCATGTAATGCAAAAAATGCTTTTTGCACTTATGAAGAGCATAAAAATTATCTTTTACGGTCATGTCAGAAAGTGTGTGAAGCTCTCATCTTTCTACTTGACAATTGGTACTAAGTTATTGAGCAAAGTTGTGGGAATTCCGATGGGTACGAATTGCGCACCCCTTGTGGCTGATCTGTTCTTGTTTTGTTATGAAAGAGACTTAATGATGTCTCTTTCCGCTGAAAACCAATCTGAAATCATTGAAGACTTTAGCTCGACTTCTAGATATTTGAATAATTAATTTAAAATTGACGATACGTATTTCGATGGTTTGATCAGTCAAATTAACACCCCCATAACTTCAGTTAAATAAAGCAAATTCTTCTGATACACAGAAGCCCAGTTATTGGATTTACATCTATTTATTGTAGATGGGTTTGTTTCCTGCAAAATGTATGATAAACGCGATGTTTTTTATATTGAGATTGTAAATTTTCCTTTCTTGGATGGTGATGTTCCTCGTGCGGCATCCTATGGCGTTTATATTTCACAATTAATTCGATTTGCCAGGGTGACTAGTCATGCAAGTGACTCCAACACTCGAAATAAATTGTTAACTGCTAAACTTCTCAATCATGGTTATCGGTATCATAACCTACGCAAAGCCTTTTTTTCAAAAGTTTATAGACGTCATTCCGATTTAATTTCAAAATTCAATGTTAGACTTAAATCTCTGCTGCAACAAGGTCTATCGGAACCCGAGTCTTATGGTGACTTAGTACGAGTGCAGATTGATATGTTGTGAGCCTCGTATTGAAGGAGATACGCAGGGATGTTCTTATAAGTTCTACTATGCTCAGACTATATAGGGCCGTGTACCCAAGGACTGGTCTCATTTGGTCAGTTTAGATCTAAAAGTGACCAAGACAAGCAGCTTTTGCAAAATGGACAAAATCAGTGAAAGAGCAGTGATCCAATATTTGCATAAAAATGTTTGTTTAACACCTAAGGATAGCCATAATGATATGGTAGCAATACTAGGGAAAGATGTCCTTTCATATGAAAATATGGGTGCCGAAATTTATGCGCGGCAGACAGGGCCCTGAGGATGACCACCGTCCTGGAAGGCCTGTCAGTGCTGCAACCCCATAAATGGTCAATAAAGTCCACGATAATGTTATGACTAACGGAAGAGTCACAGAAAATATATAGCCAGTACAGTTGGCATTTCACAGGAAAGAGTACATTCCGTTCTGACAGAGGATCGTGCAACGAGAAAGTTTTTGTCCCGATGGATACCAAGACTTCTGACAGTTGATCAGAAGCACACCATGCGCACATTATCGCGTGCTAATCTTAACCGTTTTGCCAACTTTCTTCAGAGATTTGTCACTTTGGATGAAACATGGGTCCATTACTTTACCCCAGAGGCCAAACAACAATCGAAACAATGGAAGCACCCTGTCTTACCCCCGCCAAAGAAGGCAAAGACTGTTCCTGTAGCTAGGAAGGTTATGGCCTCGGTTTTCTGGGATGCAGATGGTATTCTGGTAATAGATTATCTCCAAAAGGGACAAACAAGGGACAAACAATCAATGACACATACTATGCTTCACTTTTGACGCAGTTACGGAAAAATATCAATTTAAGCGCCGCAGAAAAACTCACTAAAGGTGTTTTGTTCCATCAGGACAATGCTCTGTTCAAAAGTCTGTCATTGCTATGGTTGCCATTCACGATTGTGGCTTTACACTGATTGAGCATCCGCCTTATTCACCTGATCTCGCTCCTTCAGACTTACATTTATTTCCAAAACTGAAAAAGGCTATTTCAGGCACCCACTCAGTTCAGTCCGATGATGACGGCACCCATGCAGTGAATGACTTTCTGAACAGCCAAGAAAAGGAGTTCTATAAAAGTGGCATTGAGGCCCTTAAATACCACTGGCAAAAGTGTATAGCTACTGTAGGTGATTATGTTGAAAAATAATACAAAATGTCCGACAAAATTCAAATCCTTCAATATGAGGCTCACAACATATCAATCGGCCCTCGTATGTAAATTCAGAAAAAAATATATAATTGCAACGACTTCATTCTTCGATATAAAAATGGGTACAACATATATGTTATACGACAGATTGCATGCATGGTAGTTCACCCAATCACGGTTGACAAATTTACTTCCCTCTTTAATTGCTCGCCGGTGGGTCAGGCCTCAGATTCTATGAAGGTTCCAGCGAAAAGGCTTACAGAGAATTAGAGAGAATTTAATTTTAGGCAATGTTGGTTGATGCCTACCTGATGCTCTGACTCTGGTCGGGCCCATCGGGGTCTAACTGTTAGTTTTCTTTTGTTCCAGCATTTCAGTGGTTTCTTGCTGTCGAGTCCTCATGGTTGTTTTATCTCTGTGGTTGTTTGATTTTTGTATTCTCGGAGATGTTGCACTGATGAGTTAGGAAACCTTCATGCGGACTGAACAATTTATCTGTCTAAATCGCGACGGAAGTAAGGGCGAGGACTGCGGCCGCGTATAATCGATTTAAGCCCCCCCACCCCCCCACCCCCCCACCCCCACCCTCAGTAGAATGTGTTTCATTGACCGTTCCAATGCGGTTCTTCTGTCGCGGTTTATTCTTGTTATGGTTTATCTTTGAGTGTGTGTACAGCTTATACATGTTTTTGTTTTGGATAGCCAGTTGGCCATTTTGTGGGAAAGTGACTGTCCTTTTGACTTTCCGCTACTGGTGTTTCTTTTAGGGTCTAGTTAATCATGTTTGTGTTTCTTTCCCTTTGGTGTCTCTGAAGGGAGCTGTGTGTTAATTGTATCGATTCCTGATCATTGCATTCACTTCTATTTAATATAGCCGTATGTACACGGTTTTACAACCTATATTGTCGTTCTGTTACGTTTTCAAGCAACGCAGTAAAGTTTTGCCATCAGTACGAGACAGTGACACTAGGACCTTAATAATACTATTATATTGCATTTTGAAATGAATGTATATAGTTCAGATATAAGCCACGTCATTTGAAAAAAATGCCGTTTGCGAACACCAAAGCTGCAGATCGGACTAGTTGGAATAGATTTACTCTATGTTGGGCCTCACTGAATTTCTGCTTATGGCTGCCGATCAGGCTGCCGATTCGAAGGAGTTTATTCGCCATAGGTGGAAAGAATTGATTGTTTTGGCAAAGTTTTATATGTCATCTGTGCTTGTTAGTTTTAAGAAGTCGTTTTAAACAATTTGAACGCAAAGAGATGATGATTAGCGTTTGCAATCAGGGAATTCCGAAATTCCATTGTTACTTTGTTTATTACCTCCCTTTGTAACTTTAAAATATGAATTTGTTTTTCACTTATATTTTTTTTTTTATTTTAAATAGTTCAATATTTGATATGTGAAAATGTTGCATCTCGCATATTTTATAATTGTAAACAAACCAGTTAACAAGCACGTTTTAAAATGAAATGCATACAAAAGCGAACTCATATTAATTATCAAAAGACACCTGAATTACACGACTTTTCGTAAATAAACATATCTATCTGCGATTTGTCACATTTGACATTTATTACGTACACACTAGGTTTGCAGGATGTTATGAAAAAAAAGATGAAATATAAAAGTGAAGGCAATTATCAGGAATCGGTACAATTAACCCACGCCACCCATTAGAGACACCAAAGGAAAAAAAAACACACACACACACAAACATACAATAACTACACCAAGATGGAACCATCAATAGGGTAAAGCCAAAAGGACAGTTACTTTCCCACAAAATGGCCAATTGACTATTCAAGACCAAAAGGTATTAGCGATACACACATTCAAAGACTTACTATAACAAACATAAACCGCGACAGAAGAACCGCCTTGGAACGATCAATGAAAAGGGTTTCGAGTCATTTCGTACCCAAGTCATTTCGTACCCTAGTCATTTCGTACCATTTTGGTCATTTCGTACCCGTTTTATTTTGCAATTTGGTCATTTCGTACCCACTTTGGTCAATTCGTACCCTATTTGGTCATTTCGTACCCACTTTTATTTTTTTCTGGGAAAGGTTTTTGGTTATTTCGTACCCTCTTTAGTCATTTCGTACCAACTTTTATTTTTTTCTGGGAAACGTTTTTGGTTATTTCGTTCCAAATTTTTCAAACGTAGGTACGAAATGACTTTGGTATGATATGTATTGTTTTAAAGCTTTTCTGTAGGTCACATGAGCCGAAGGCTCAGGGAGAGCTGTTGTGATTTGTCACCGTCCGTCGTCGTCGTCCGTCCGTATGTCCTTTCACAATTTCTTTAAATGACATCTTCTCAACCACTGAACAGATTTTGACGAAACTTGGAAAAATGATCTGTGGATGGACCTCTCTAAAAGATGTTCAAAGAATTCCATTCCATGCAAAATTGTGGTTGCCATAGCAACAAATAAGGGGAAAACTAGAACAACTTTAAACAATCTTCTTGTCTGAAACCAGAAGGCCAAGGTCTTTGATATTTGGTATGAAGCTTCATCTAGTGGACATCTACCAAGATTGTTAAAATTAGAGCCATTGGGCAAAACATGGCCCCTCCCCGTGGCCCAGCTGTTTTACATAGGCTTATACAGGGAAAACCTTTAAAAATCTTCTTCTCTGAATCAGAAGGCCAAGGTCTTTGATATTTGGTATGAAGCTTCATCTAGTGGACATCTACCAAGATTGTTCAAATTAGAGCCCTGGAGCAACAAATTGCCCCGTCCCGTACAGGGAAAACCTTTAAAAATCTTCATCTCTGAAACCAAAAGGCCCAGATCTTTGATATCGAGGCGGCTTTAACGAATTTCAACAATCTTTGCTTGGAGCAGAAATATGAAAACTATCACAAGTTTTTATCGGAAAGTTCTCTTTAATAAAAAAAAGTAAAGAAAGAAAGAAAGAATAAGATATGATAAATAAATAAATAAATAAATTAAATAAATAAATTAGACCCTCAGTCTGTCGGTCCTTCCCCGATACGAAATGACCAAATGACCTGGGGCACGCATTGACTATTTTAAAGTCATTTCGTAACCGTTTTGGTAAATTCGTACCTGTTGGTCAATTTGTTCCCGGGTACGAAATGACCAAAACGGTTACGAAATGACTTGGGTACGAAATGGTTGTTAGTGGGTACGAAATGACCAAAAAACGGGTACGAAATGACCAAAATGGTACGAAATGACTAGGGTACGAAATGACTTGGGTACGAAATGACCGGTTACCAATGAAAAGTATTTCACGGGGTGGGTGGTTATGTGGTGGGGGGGGGGGGGGGCGGCTTAAATCGATTATACGCGACCGCAAACCTCACCTTTACTTCCGTCACGTTTTAGACAAATAACTTCATTAGTCCGCACGAAGGCTTCCTAACTCATCAGTTCAACATCTCCGAGAACAGACAAAATTAAAAAAAAAAACAGAGATGAAGGAGGGTTCACGTTTTTGACGTTCATCCCTGCAAATGATGCAAATGGGACGTGTTCGGACACCGAAATAATCACCGCCGCCGGAGATCGAACATAGGGCCTTTAACCTCACAGGCAAGTGCACTAGCCAATGAGTTATCGCGCTCCATTCGAGATGATCAATATTGTGAAAACAAGAAAATCGATGCACTGAGAGTACTGTTTGGGTCGATGGTCTCTGAGTGTATGTCAAAGAAATAGTTCTGGACTGTGATGTTATGGTTAAGTTCCGGGATTTAAGCAAAAAATGTAAATCTTGATCAGCCGCGTTCTGTGTTGCCCGATCTAGGTCTACACTGTCTGCCAAGCCCAACCTATGATTCCGAGATAAACCTCTTACGTTACATTCAGATACATGTAGTGACATTTTTTCAATTTTCTTTAAAATAATGGTATGCCACGTGTACTCATTAAAATCGCCTAATCGAGGCGATTCTTATTCTAATGAGTACACATGACATACATTTTTAAGATAAAATAATACATTTCTCACGCCTACGGAACGATAGAATGCGTAACCATTGGTTAAGAACGTGAAGCAATTAGAGCGACATCCGGTTAGGAATTAGATCGCTAAAAAAGGTAAAGAAACTGTGCAGTTTCTGTGTTTCATAAGTTATATAATTTTTACGAGGAAGTTATTTAAAAAACGGGGAATTACATTCAGGAGCCCATTGATATCGGCATCTTTGGAGTAAATACCAAATCCCGTACTTCACACATTTTGGCTAAATTTAGTTTCTCCTGCTGAAGGTGAACTCAAGCCTTAGAAAACGAGTGGTTTTTCTAGGTGTTTGTTGCCTTTTATTTATTACTGCGCTTTGCTACAAGTTCAGCGTATTAACATGCACACACAATAAACATATATGGTTAAATGTGTTGTGGATATTTTGCTTGTCAATGCAGCACTAGCGAGAAATCACCACGGAAAAGGTCGAAAATGGTTGGTTACGCATTAGATCTATAGAAATGATAACAGAACTTGCAACTATAAAGCGGATCTGTTTTCAGCTCCACGGCCCCAGAATCACTCACACCTTGTTCTACGGAACCATTTTTAGCCAACCTGATAAGCAGTGCGCTATTGATTCGATAATGACATAGTATTTTATGGAAACATTTTCAGTCTCCAGAATCATAGTACCAAATGATTTTCACGGACTTTTACGCTGTGTTTGTTTTATCAATGGTCTGGTAATTGACTGAAATGAAATTAAACAGGTTGTGGAGTTTTAATTTCTGCGAAGAACTCCTCATCTGCCAAAATTTGCTGGTTAAGCATTAGATTGTCTGGTTGAGCATTCGATAACCAGAGGAGAAAATCAAACCAGTTGCTGCCAAAGTAAATGCCAGCAGCTTACTACAATAAAAGGTGGTCTACATATGATTTCTGAATTGTGTTAAAATCACCAGAGAAAGAAAGCTGTGATGAAAAATACTTTTTCTGGACAAGACCATTAAATTTCTGGGTATCATGCTTATCTGACCGAATGACGCGCCGATTCATAAATAAGAGGTCATTACTTGCTTTTGCAGAAAACAAAATGGCCAGCTTACGCTTTGTAATGGCGATTAAATCTATATCCGGATGGGACGGCCATTAATGAACCGTCTCATCCGAGAATCAAAGCTGTTCGCCATCCTGTAAATGAATTTGACTAAATCCCCTATTAACAAGAATTGCCCAAAATAAAAAAAATGGAGAGAACCCGTTTAAGAAACTCAGGCGTGAAAGGCTAAGGGTAAGATCGTTAACACTGCAGATACGAAAGCCTATTTGGCTTATGTAGGAGAAAATAAAATACCGTAAAGGCGTAGTAACGCGACACAAAAGACCTAATAACGCAACAAAGGCGTAGAAACGCAAAACAAAAGACGCAGTAGCGCCAATCAGAAGGCGAAGCTACGCAAAAAAGGCGTAGTAACGCAAAAACAAGGCGTAGTAACGCGAAAAAATGCATACTAATGCAAAAGAAAGACGTAGTAACACAAAAGAAAGGCGCAGTGATGCGAATCAAAGGCGTTTTTACGCGAATCAAAAGGCGTAGTAATGCGAAAAAGGGCATAGTAACGCAAAAGAAGGGCGTATTTGTTTTAGCTCGCCTCTGCAAAGCAAATAGGTAGCCGGAATATCCTACTCCTGGGACTGCGCATGCCCCCAAACTATATGTCTGTATCATGATCGATAACCCAGATCGGAGATCCCGTGAGTTCTATGCTAACTGTCAAAACGATAAGATAAAGATATTGTCTAAAACCAACTTCTTATTAATACAAACAGCGCAAGAATGACACACCATGTATTCTTAATCATGTTAATCAAGACGAACTAGAATCCATTTGTAAAATTTATAAATTTTGAGTAAAACAGGAGGACAGGTGCGTTCATTAAATAAATTGAGAGAAGTAAGTAAGTAAGTCAGTCAGTCAGTCAGTCAGTAAGTAAGTAAGGACTTTATTTAGTGAGGGTAGCAACATTTAGCACATACAAAAATACATGTAATAGCTAATCTTCCACGAGGCCCTCAGCTAATCTTCCATGATCTAATCTTCCTTCTTAATAAAACATACACGCTATAACATTTTGTTTCATCGGCAGTGTCATTTTTAGATATGAGGAAAAACTATAGATATAATAAAATTGATAGAACATACAAGTTATAATATTTTCTTCCATCTGCAGTATCATGTTTAGATATGAGGAACTTTTGAAACCGTTTTGAATATGGAGCAATATTTTCTCACGGATGTATCTAGGCAGTGATTAGGCAGTTTACATTAAGCCAAAAGTCCAGTTTTTTGTTCACTATGGACCGACTATTGATAATATTGTATTTAGTACTAAAAAGGTTGCAGACATTTGTTTTCTCCACATCATTTTGTTTCTTTGAATAATCATTACGAAAACACGCCTATACAAATACAATGTAACCTTTATCGCAAAAAAAAACACGAAAAATTTAAGATGAAAAACTGTGATATTTTTTTCATTTCTGCACAAAATATAATGTGATTTAAAAAAAAACAACAACAAAGGACTGGTGGGTCTATTGCCTCCGAGTGTAGGTAGGAGAAATTGTCTTAAACTTTTTCATTAATCTCTTAAATTCCAGTGTCCAATCAAATAGTGTACATCTTCACCAGACGCCGGATTCTGCAGCGTCTGATCAGGGTCTACACTCTTTGCCAAGCCCATCCTATGTTTCCAAGATAACCATCTTTAGTTTTTCACAACAGTCTGACCTCACTGCGACTATTTTCATTCTAATAGTTTTCCCGACAAGTCAGTGATATTCACGTGCACTTAAGCATAGAACAGCTTTTCTTCTGAGCACCTTTGGGTCGATTGACAAACAATTCCCAGTGGAATTCTTTTCACTGACTGTTACAAGGCGGTTCTTCTTTGGCGGTTTATTTATGTTATTGTTTGTCACTGATTGTATGTATCGCATTTTGGATAGCCAGCTGGTATTGATTCCTGATCATTGCTTTACTTCTATTTTTATAAGCACCAAGTTTATAATCATGGGTGTCTCATGCTCAACCTGGCTATCTAACCCTTGACCATAGAAACACGATATAGATTTAATCGCCATTAAAAAGCGTAAGCTGGCCATTTTGTTTTCTACAAAAGCATGTAATGACCTCTTATTTATGAATCTGTGCGTCATTCGGTCAGATAAGCATGATACCCAGACATTTAATGGTCTTGTCCAGAAAAGTATTTTTCATCACGGCTTTCTTTCTCTGGTGATTTTAACATAATTTAGAAATCATATGTAGACCACCTTTTATTGTAGTAAGCTGCTGGCATTTACTTAGGCAGCAACTGGTGAGATTTTCTCCTCTCTGGCTATCGAATGCTCAACCAGACGATCTAATGCTTAACCAGCAAATTTTGGCAGATGAGGAGTTCTTCGCAGAAATTAAAACTCCAAAACCTGTTTAATTTCATTTCAGGCAATTACCGGACCATTGATAAAACAAACACAGCGTAAAAGTCAGTGAAAATCATTCGGTACTATGATTCTGGAGACTGAAAATGTTTCCATAAAATACTATGTCATTATCGAATCAATAGCGCACTGCTTATCAGGTTGGCTAAAAATGGTTCCGTAGAACAAGGTGCGGGTGATTCTGGGGCCGTGGAGATGAAAACAGATCCGCTCTATAGATGCAAGTTTTGTTATCATTTCTATAGATCTAATGCGTAACCAACCATTTTCGACCTTTTCCGTGGTGATTTCTCGCTAGTGCTGCATTGACAAGCAAAATATCCACAACACATATAACCATATATGTTTATTGTGTGTGCATGTTAATACGCTGAACTTGTAACAAAGCGCAGTAATAAATAAAAGGCAACAAACACCTCGAAAAACCACTCGTTTTCTAAGGCTTGAGTTCACCTTCAGCAGGAGAAACTAAATTTAGCCAAAATGTGTGAAGTACGGGATTTGGTATTTACTCCAAAGATGCCGATATCAATGGGCTCCTGAATGTAATTCCCCGTTTTTTAAATAACTTCCTCGTAAAAATTATATAACTTATGAAACACAGAAACTGCACAGTTTCTTTATCTTTTTTAGCGATCTAATTCCTAACCGGATGTCGCTCTAATTGCTTCACGTTCTTAACCAATGGTTACGCATTCTATCGTTCCGTAGGCGTGATTTCTTAGTAAATTATCCCAAATAAATTTATAGAGTCAACCCTCTTTAAAACGACATTTGTTATAACGTCGACACTCGTTATAACGGCAATTTCAATGGAAGGACTAGTTTGCTGAAGGCTTAGCCTCAGTTCCGAGCGACGTGGGCTTCCCTTGGGCTGGAAATGCGAAAAAATCGAATCCATAGTCATGTAAGGGTCTTGTAATCTAATACTTCAAGAAACAAATGTTGTAGAAATTCGTTAGAATCGCCTCACCGAGGCGATTCTAACAACTGTCTATAACATTTGTTTCTTGGAGTAATGATGTGAAAAAGACCTTTTATAACCTAGCATACTCCTAACTGGGGTTCTTTATTATAAGAGCGCAATAATACGGAACAAATATTGCCGCGTTATAACGCGGGTCCTCTGCATGTTTGTTATTCGGATTTAGGCACAAACTTCAATGCGCAATATACAGGATCTTTGTGAGCAAGTCTGAGCTGTATAATATTGCAATTGTTCCTTTTAATGTGAAGCATACCCGCATACGGTTTGCGACACAATGTTCGATAAACAAATGATCAAATACGTGTAAAAAGAGGGTCTCATACTCCTAACCGGGATTCTTTATAACGACAAATTCATTATAACGGCACAATGATAGGGAACAAATACTGCCGTTATAACGCGGGCCCTCTGTATCCGCAGGTATGGGGATTTTTTCGAGTGCCTCAAGAATGATCTCGGAACAACTGTGGTAAGCGAGCCATCAGTGTTCGAACCATCAGTTTCACTATACCCTTGTGGCTTCAGTGCTGTATATTCAATGTATATTTTTGTTGTTGTTTATACAGCCCAGCCTGTATTAAGCAAGCACCTAAGGGATAAGCATAATTTGCTTGCTTAAGACAGGTGCTTGTTTAATACAGGTGAATTTTCATAGAGCATATTTAATGCCTTTAATGATTGTCCTACCGATGCAAAACTTTTTATGTTTAGTACATGTAAGTGTCAGTTTTTATTTGTTTGGGTTAAACGACACGTCAGCCCTTGCGGGTCATTTCTGTGTTGTCTCTCAGAAAAGGGAGAAATGGGATAGAAGGGATATATAGTAAAAGAGATGAAAGTGAGGGACACAGGAGAAAGAGCAAAATGGGTGGAAGTGAAAAAACAGAAGATATAACAACACTCCCCCATCTCCCCTTACCTGGTGCAAGGACAGCAGGCCTTGTCCAACTGTAAGCCAATGTCAGTTGGACGCGCCAGTGACGCAAGATACATGTCTCCTTTGCCTCACCCAACCTCATCACGTGAACAAGTCCGTGAAATGAAGACCCCCACTCCAATAGCCCATTTTATATAGAGAAAACGGGGTGTTTACTGGGTATATATTATTTCCAAATTTTACTCCAAGACAATAGGCTGTGGGTACTCAATGAGGCGGTTCTAACGAGCACCCATGCCCTATGTTTGCAGTGTTTATAAGAAAAATATCACGGATTTTAATCAGAAAAGGAGCCATTTTGGAGATGAGAAAATGCACTATGTCGCACGGGTGTGTTTTCGTGAGTGTTTGAGTTTTACGTCCCACCAACAGCTAAGGTCATACGGAGACGGGACCTCGGTTTAAAGACTCATCCGAAAGTCTGGAGAAGCCCGGGATCGAGGCGTAGGCGAGTAGCGTAACCACTACACTACGGAGGCTTCTAAGTGTGTTATCGTAATATTGTCAGTAAGAACCGGCCACTTTAATACATAATATCATGTGGTCTTTTAAAATAGCGTTTGTTCCACATGAGACTGAACTCTTTCGAGAGTTGGCGCTGAGAATGTTCCTTGTTTGTGTATTTCTCTTTGGGCTGGGGCTGGCCAGTGAGCTCCCGGATCCGAAGATAATACAGCTTGGACCCGGGATCATTGAGGTCGCTTATGAAGGTAATTTTAATTCAAAAGTACTTTTTAACAAAATTAAGCCCAGTCCATCAAGTTAAAGCTTGTTTCACATCAGCACGGTTCTGTGCGATCATTTTTACCCGACAATGAGATGAAATGACATCTTAAGCCCTTCCACCCAAGCAAATCTACAGGGATTATATGCAGGCATGGTCCAACTCGCACTACTTTGCCTGGGCAGGTTTAGTCATTCAAACAAGTTTACCATTACTCATGTTTGACCAGTTTCAGCTCTGCGTGGAAGGGCCATGCAGCCCAATCTATTTCTCCAAGCGCCGATGTTCGGGGTACCTCTATTAAATTTTAAACGGTTTAGTTCTACTTTCGTTGTGTTTCCGTTTTTGTTTTCTGTCGAGTGTCTCCCAGTAAGATACTTCCTGCTGGACTGTTCAAAAGTGGTCTTGAAAACCAGACACAAAAAGCGGTCTCAATATAGGAATTTTAACTGTATTTGTTTAGGGAAACTGGGGTATCATTAGAAATACCTGTTTGTATGAAATAATGGCGTCCAACATGGTGTCAGAAATGAAAATATTAGTTACATCTTGTCGTATCTTTCTTATTTCTGCTTTCAAAATAGATTGTGGGTGCTCGTTAGAACCGCCTCAATGAGTCGGTTCTAACGAGTACCCACAATCTATGTTTTTGATTAAAATTAAGGCAGATAATGTATACCCCCGTAAACACCACTTTTCTCTATATAATGCCGGGTTTAGGAATAGATTATAAGAATCTTATATGGGTGTGAGGGGAGGATGGAAAAATCCGTCCCGAGGGTCACTGTCCCGCATCACGAGGCTTGCCGAGTGATGCCGGACAGTGATCCCGAGGAACGGATTTTTTATCCACCCCTCATTTGCTTCTTTTTCTCTACAGTATATAATTGCAACACGCAACACTATGACCTTGTCCGGAACAGTCCTTCGTGGGCGCATACTGTCCGTGTTGGGGACATTGCAGCTACACTTATAGAATATCAACATTGCAGCCTGAGTCGCTCACCTGACGTCAATCATTGATATGAGGCATTGTTGATATAAGGCATCGTAAATATGAGGCGTTGTTGATATAAGACAACGGTGATACGAGGCATCAGTGATATGAGGCATCAGTGATATGAGGCAGTGATGATATGGATGATGAGTATAGAATGATGTAAAGGGGTTTATGTGTCCCCTACCCCTGTTACTAGATTTTATTCGGCGGTGAGCAGCTATAGATGTAATCGCCACGGTATAACACAGAGGCAAAACCTGGTTGGTGAAACAGTCATTACTGTGAATATACTGGTTAATATAAAGTTTATATAAAACATTATGGTGCCATAAACACTCATCAGGTCCTTATCATCAACAGGAAGGGAGACAGAACATTATGTTAAGTATGTGAGGGTGTGAATGAGTGTGTGTGTACTTCATGTGTAATTCAAGTGTGATTCAAGTGTATTCCACTTGTATTAAGACAGAAATTTAATTGAACCCAGTCTAATTTTCATTCTGTCTTAACCTAAGTGGAATAGATTGCGAGTCAACTGTCCCTTTAAGTTTGTCTTTGTAAAATTATGTAGCCAGTGTTGTTTATAAATATTAGACTTATTCCTTATAAATATTGTAAAGGATTCTAAGTATCTTAGAATTTATTTTGCGTTAATGCCCCACAAGTGGACATAGATTCGAGGTTCCCTCGTGTTGTCCCGTCACATATACGTTTTGCCAGCTCCCGACATATGAAACAAGTGTCTTTGGTGGGAAAAGCGTATTAAACATAGCTTCAGAAACTGTCCGTGCTGGGAACAGTCTATTAAACATACCTACAGAAGTGAACGTGCTGGGAACAGTCTATAAATCATAGCTCCAGAAAGTTTCCGTGATGGGAACAGTCTAATTGACATAGGTTCAGACAGTGTCCTTGGTGGGAACAGTCTATTAAACATACCTACAGGAGTGTCCGTCCGCAAATTGAACATACCTTCAGAAGTGTCCGTGCTGGGAAGAGACTAATATTCATAGCTACAGAAAGTATCCTTGTCGGGAACAGTCTATTAAACATAATTACATAAAGAGTCCTTGGTGGGGACATTCTATTAAACATGGCTACAGAAATGTCCTTGGTGGGGACATTCTATTAAACATAGCTACAGAAAGTGTCCTTGGTGGGAACAGTTTATTAAACATACGTATAGAAAGAGTCCTTGTTGGAAACAGTCTATTAAACATATATGCCGAAGTGTCCGTGCTGGAAACAGCCTACTAAACATAGCTACAAAAGGTGTCCATGCTGGGAACAGTCTATTAAACATAGCTACATGAAGTGTCCTTGGTGGGAACAGTCTGTTAAAAATGGCTACAGAAAGTGTCCTTGGTGGGGACATTCTATTAAACATAGCTACGGAAAGTGTCCTTGGTGGGAACAGTTTATTAAACATACGTATAGAAAGAGTCCTTGTAGGAAACAGTCTATTAGACATATATACAGAAGTGCCCGTGCTGGAAACAGCCTATTAAACATAGCTACCAATAGTATCCATGCTGGGAACAGTCTATTAAACATAGCTACATGAAGTGTCCTTGGTGGGAACAGTCAGTTAAAAATGGCTACAGAAAGTGTCCTTGGTGGGAACATTCTATTAAACATAGCTACAAAAAGTGTCCATGCTGGGAACAGTCTATTAAACATAGCTACATGAAGTGTCCTTGGTTGGAACAGTCTGTTAAAAACGGCTACAGAAAGTGTCCTTGGTGGGGACCGTCCGCAAATTGAACATACCTTCAGAAGTGTCCGTGCTGGGAAGAGACTAATATTCATAGCTACAGAAAGTATCCTTGTCGGGAACAGTCTATTAAACATAATTACATAAAGAGTCCTTGGTGGGAACAGTCTGTTAAAAATGGCTACAGAAAGTGTCCTTGGTGGGGACATTCTATTAAACATAGCTACAGAAAGTGTCCTTGGTAGGAACAGTTTATTAAACATACGTATAGAAAGAGTCCTTGTTGGAAACAGTCTATTTAATATATATACAGAAGTGTCCTTGCTGGAAACAGCCTATTAAACATAGCTACAAAAGGTGTCCATGCTGGGAACAGTCTATTAAACATAGCTACATGAAGTGTCCTTGGTGGGAACAGTCTGTTAAAAATGGCTACATAAAGTGTCCTTGGTGTGAACATTCTATTAAACATACGTATAGAAAGAGTCCTTGTTGGAAACAGTCTATTAAACATATATACAGAAGTGTCCGTGCTGGAAACAGCCTATTAAACATAGCTACAAAAAGTGTCCATGCTGGGAACAGTCTATTAAAGATAGCTACATGAAGTGTCTTTGGTGGGAACAGTCTGTTAAAAATGGCTACAGAAAGTGTCCTTGGTGGGAACATTCTATTAAACATAGCTACAAAAAGTGTCCTGCTGGGAACAGTCTATTAAACATAGCTACATGAAGTGTCCTTGGTGGGAACAGTCTGTTAAAAACGGCTACAGAAAGTGTCCTTGGTGGGGACATTCTATTAAACATAGCTACAGAAAGTGTCCTTGGTGGGAACAGTTTATTAAACATACGTATAGAAAGAGTCCTTGTTGGAAACAGTCTATTAAACATATATACAGAAGTGTCCGTGCTGGAAACAGCCTATTAAACAGAGCTACAAAAAGTGTCCATGCTTGGAACAGTCTATTAAACATAACTACATGAGGTGTCCTTGGTGGGAACAGTCTGTTAAAAATGGCTACAGAAAGTGTCCTTGGTGGGAACATTCTATTAAACATAGCTACAGAAAGTGTCCTTGGTGAGAATAGTCTATTAAACATAGCAACAGTAAGTGTCCATGCTTGGAACAGTCTATTAAACATAGGTACAGAAAGTGTGCTTGGTGGGAACTTCTTATTAAACATACGTATAGAAAGTGTCCTTGTTGGAAACAGTCTATTAAACATACCAACAGAAGTATCCGTGCTGCAAACAATCTATTAAAATACCTTCAGAAAGTGTCCTTGGTGTGAAACAGTCTATTAACCATATCTACAGAAATGTCCGTGCTGGGAACAATCTACTAAACATACCTACAGAAAGTGTCCTTGATGGGAACAGTCTATTAAACATAGCTACAGAAAGTGTCCGTGCTGGGAACGGACTATGAAGCGTACTACAGAAAGTGTCCGTGGTGGGAACAGTCTTTTAAATATACCTACAGAAAGTGTCCATGCCGGGACCAGTCTTTAAATGATAGCTTTAGAAAGTGTCCGTGCTGGAAAATGTCTACTAACCAGAACTACGAAAAGTGTCCTTGGTGGGAACAGTCTATTTAATATACCTATATAATTGTCCGGGCTGGGAACAGTCTATAAACATACCTACAGAAGTGTCTGTACTTGGAACAGTCTATAAAACATACCTACAGAAAGTGTCCTTGGTGGGAACAGTCTATTAAACATACCTATATAAATTGTCCTTGCTGGGAACAATCTATTAAAGGAGTCCATGTATAGAATCCACCAGTCGCTAAAAACAATTGCAGGAAATTGTTCAAATGTCTAGTTTGCTTTAAATCATGTGTATTAAATAAGGCTAAAAGGGATGCCCTTTGAGAACCATGAACCATGAACGAATTCAAAAACGAAAATAGCAGAATCCATTTGTTGTTTGGGCCAGACAAGCTTGTTTCGGCCATCAAGGCCTCATCAGTAGCCCTGAAAGAAATGCTGAAAACGAGTATCAGCGGTTACGAGTATCAGCGTAAAACGTTGAAAATGACGTTGAAAGTTGACGTTACGTCAGAAGAAATTTCCAGTTTAATTTAACGTCATGCGGCAAATTTTGATTACGGGTTATTTTTCTCCAGACAAGTGGAAAGTGCATGGAGTTGTATGCGGTTTGTAGCCTGCTTCCACAATAGAATACTTTTTGTCTTTTAGTCAGAATGTTTCTTTTGTAAGGACTAATTGATTCTTAATTAGCTGGGTTAAATGCTTCTTTAAAAGGACATTTTACTGACTCCTTTGATATTCATTTGGGATCACGATACAATAAAAAACATCCCTTCGAATTCAACGTTGTTCTTCTTCTTTGTCCTGATGCAAAATAAATAGATGACTGACGGATGTTTTTAAGGTAACCGGGCGCCAAGGGCACATAGGGGCTACCCCCAGTTCGCCAGCTGGGATTAGTTGTAGGTACTGCTCTTTTCCCTAGGCTGCCAATATGCTGACTCCTGTCTGCTTGACAGTTATCAGCTAACCGATTGGGAGTTAGGTGACTTCTTTCGCGGAGCACCGCAACTTACTATTAGTATCAAAATAATTTCAACTATGAAAAGGTTTATTACCAGCAAATATTTTGTCACCAATACAAACTGGAATAGATTCATAAAACTTTATGTTAGGCATATTTTTATGTATTTTTTAATTGAAATCCTTTAATCAAAATTAAAGTGATTAACCAAACTATTGCAAAATATGCAGAGTGTTGATTTTTTTGTTTGGTTTGATTTGTTACGCCCCTTGAAAGTCTTATAAATAACTTAGTATGACACGCCAACTATTCAACTAAAATGCGAGGCGTTATCAAATTTCATAACAGTCATAAAAATAAATAACTTTTAATAAACGACGACTGTTATTCGCTTGACCCAAATGAAGAGAATAGAACACGATACATTTAAATTAATATGCAAAGATAACCCAAATTTTATGGTTTTCTGTATCTACAACTGCTAATTTCCAGTGTCCCCACCACGGACACTTTGTTCCGGCGAACGACTGCTCCCACGAGCGACATCATGTTGTGTGTTGCTAATATACCCTACTCCTTTTTCTTGCATACCTTCCATTTCTTAGCGCGTATTTCTAATGCTGCAGTCACTTCGGTTACCGACGTCCGCCATATTGTGATGACACTGCATGAATGTTTAGTGACGTCACGTAATGTACTGTGACGTCAACCTTAACAACGGCGCATATGAGGTCGTATTCAAACAGTTCATTTATCAAACACACGAGAATATTCGATTTTGAGTAAGAACACCAGGGTTAGAACATAATTTCTATCCCAAGATAAAACTTTGGATATTCTTATCTGGTGTGCAAGAAAAAAAAAATCTTATTTCCACTTGCTTACAATAAGTGTTTGCTCATAAATTGGAAAAATCGAATATGACAGTGAAACGTAGTAGGCCTATAACCTAAAATGGGTAAGTTCCCCTAATACCAAGCGTTAAGACATTGTCACTGTTATCTTACTGAGCCAACGTCCACCCCCTCCCCGCCACACATACACACTGCGCGCTCACTAGCATCAGAGACCATCAGATTATTGCCTATATCACCTATCGGTCATGGACGCTAGCTGTAATCCTTAATCCTTGGTCCGAGTCTCGATGGGTTAACAAGATATGATGAATAAAGAGGATCTTACAAGAGTGGTCATTTCATATGAAATTTATGAAGCGAGCCTTGGGCGAGTTTCATAAATTTCATATGAAATGACCACAAGTGTAAGATTCTGTTTATCATATGACCACTGTAAATTGGATTTTATCGCCTTTAAGGTATAAACAAATGTCAGGCTGACACGTGAGCTAAAATTTACGGTTGTTCAGAATGTCGACAAGTTTCTAGAAAAGCAACCCATAATGTTCCAAATTATATGAAAAATCATAAAATATGCTTATTCAAAAGTGTAATATTTGTTGTTAGAAGAAAAAATGATAAATTAATTTATTAGAAAATTACCTTTCAAAATGTTCAATTTTTGAACATCGGGTACTCCATTGTGCTTCCACCGGCGTGCAATTAAAGAGGGAAGCAAAGTTGCCAACCGTGATTGGGTTAACTACCATGCATGCAGTCTGTCGTATAATATCTATGTTGTACCTGTAGCGTGTTTCCGATTTCAATGTGGCTTGTTGAACTATGTAACATACATATATAGAACGAAGTATAATAATTTTCCGATGGGCTGCCTTGCCACTTGATTAGCTTACAAATGATTGGATATATTCGGGCATATAATAAAAATCACCAAAAATGAATCACAAAAGTAATGAAAAGAATCGGCTGGAGCTTCTCTTAGCTACAGCTGAACTTAAAATAATCTTCAACTGAAGACCGACTGGAGCTTCTCTCAGCTACAGCTGAACACAAGAAATCCTATTGGCTGTGACCCGTTCTCTACTGTCTACTACTTGTTATCCTCTCCTGCTAGCTATGCTCGCAAGAGAACTCGGATAACTAGTTCGAGACAGTTTGGCACAAAGTCCCAAGCCAATAATTCCTTTTAAATGACACTTATTTTCTGCGATCTGCACACTCTGGCGTCTAGTGGCGTACTGACTAATTCGCGCCGATACCGCGCCTTTTATACTCTTGAACCCTGTGACTGGTTCCCTGTCGCGTATATATCTATTGATACCTTTAGAAGCTGCGGCCGGTCGCCAATGCTGTTCCGGTATTTATCATTCAACAGACTTGTAAAGCGTCTACCGGACCCCAGATAATAGATAATAAAACACTATTTTTGGGCCGTTTAGAATAGATTTTGGCATATTCAATGCTGTCTGCATTTTATCTAATCAAGTTAGAAGATATAAGTATTAAAAACATGGAATGACATCTCTATTTACTAACCAAACGAAGTGAAAATCGAGCTGTTTTGAGACGAACAGAATAGAATAGAATAATACCAGTAACATTACGTGGGCGACTGCTATCACTACATTTACCCACGCCTCCGGGTACATGCGTCCCGCATGTATGAATAAACAATAACATTATCCTTCCTGGATTTATTAATCGGAACTGAAATATAACCTTTTCAACCCCTTGTACCCTTAGTGTTTACATGCTGATTGGGTCAATATGAAGGTCAGGTCTTCGCCTTTTCAATACATAAGTTCTTCTTGGAACACAAACAAGTTTTACCATGAATCTAATATCCAATATATACCTTATACTGGGTAACTTTCTTTCTCTTATTATTTAGAGACTCTGTCCAAGACACTTATTATCTGATAAGTGGTTCTAGCTGATATTACTCAACTGCTAATCTTTCTTAATTTTGATTTGAAGATGTTCTGGTTGTACCTCAAGTTTAATATTTTGCAGATTGACTGTTCCTGGACCAAACAAATCTTCGAAGGTACAATTAAAGTCACCAAACCTTGGCCCCACATTCCTACTGGTTGAAGAAAATAACTGATTCCCATTTTTCGTAAGAGTGAGAGTCTGCGATGTATTTGTTCCAGTAACAACAAAATCTACCTCGCCCCCTGTGTTCTTGATAGCTGAGCTAGAATTCACAGTATTAGACTCTTTCTTTTCAACATCCTTTCTCTCTTCATCTTTTAAAATAACCGTTTCATCATCTGACCCTTTTCTATTTAAATCTTTCTCATCTAACTGTAGGGTCTTTACTGCCTTTTCACCTGAGGTTGCAGACGAAACTGTTCCTTCAACTTTCTTACGCTTAATGGGTGCAAGCACTGGTGACGGGTCAAAGGGTTTTCTTATAACCCTACCACCTTGTAGGTCTCTAACTAGCCTTTCATCTTTCTCTTCAATTTTGCTTTGAGCCTTATTTAACTGTGTTTCATCACCTATCTCAATGTCCGGCTCATCGTTCCAATCGCTGTCATTCTTTTTACCACTTTTATCACTATCACTATCCTCTGTAGAGCTTGACAAACTCAAATCCTTAGTGAGAGTCCAAGATCGCTTATGGCCAACTGTCGGGATGTCTTGATTAACCTTATGTGCCCTCTTCATGTGTTGTTTCAAGTATTCATTTTTCTTAAATGTCTTGGAACACACTTGACAAGTTGGCCGTGACGATGCACATTTGTACAAATGATTTTCAAAGCTCTGGGCCTTAACTTCTTCTTTACAAACAGGGCACACTTTTCCTTGAAGGCTTGGGTTGGTACAAATGCTTATGTGGTTGTTGAAGTTCTGTCCCTGTATATTCTGCTTACAGTTAGGGCAGATAATCGTGCTCCCTTCTGGCTTCCGTGGGGTTTTCTTGGTATTCACCATAGTGTCAGTCTTGCTGAAAGTAGAAGAAACATAATCAGTTAACCAAACTGGTTTTCTCCTTTGTCTCCCATACTTACTATAAGAGACTTCTGGCTCTTCTTCTCCATCAACAGACTGCGCTGCGTCTTCATGGGCTGACACATCTAAACTTTCCCCACCAACAGCTTGGTCTAGTAGTGGTTGATCTCTAGATATCTTATCAGTCTCGGGTTCCTCGTCTAACCTCTGCTCTTTTGCTTTCTTTAACCGATCAACATGTATGACCTGACATGTTTTGTTTCTACCACAGTTAATTTTATACAGAACATCTGAGATTCTACTTTCTATCTTATATGGACCTCTCCAAAATGAAGTTAGTTTAGCTGACTGACCTGTTTTCACAACAGGAAAATACACATATACATAATCATTAGGCATGAATCGGTTGTAATTGCTTTTCGTGTCATGGTATCGTTTCTGGCGAAACATATTCGTGCCCGTAAATTCCCTAACAAATGTATGACTTGTTTCCAAATTTTCTTTCATTTCCCAAACCCAGTCATTCACGTTAGGCGCTTTCATGAAAAGAGGCATTTCGAACTGAATATCAAGGGGTGTACTTGTTTCGCGACCTAACATCAAAGCGTTTGGTGACATGCCTACGGTCTCATGCGCGGTTGACCTATATGCCATCATAACGAAAGGCAGAAGGGTATCCCAATTGCGCTGATTTTCATCCACAAGTGTGCTAAGCATAGTGCAAAGGGTTCGATTGAATCGTTCAACCATACCATCAGACTGAGGATGGTATGGTGTTGTTCTTGTCTTTTCTATCTGTAAAATTTCACAAAGTTCCGCAAAAAGGCGACTCTCAAACTGTCGACCTTGGTCAGAATGAATTTTATTTGGAACTCCAAAGCGCGTTATGACTTCTTGCACTAAAATCGCAGCACATGTTTTAGCTTCCATGTTGGCCATTGGGAAGCTTTCTGTCCATTTAGTGAAATAGTCAGAGATCACAAGAATGTATTTATTACCGCGTTCCGTCATTGGTAGCTCACCAAGAATGTCCATTGCAAGCCTTTCCATTGGGAAACCACTACGAACTACTTGCATAGGTGCTATTTTATTTGGATTGGGATTTTTCTTTCTGGAACATTTGTCACACCCACCTACATATATTTTTACATAATTCTGTAGACCAGGCCAATAGTACTTCTGTCTTAGTTTACTCAGAGTTTTCTTGATTCCTAAATGTGCTGATGCTTTAATATCATGAGCAAATTTTAATGCTTCTCTTCTTAAGTTAAGCGGCACAATAGCTTGCCATATAACTCGACCAGTACCGATCTCGTCCCATCGACGAACAAGAAGATCTTGCTTTATACTTAACCTGGACCATTGGTTAATTAGGCTTTTCAGAAACCAGTTCTTACTCTCAAGTGCTTGAAATGTAGGTTTTTCATCTTTCGTGAGCCACTGTTTTATATCCATTATATCCCTATCATTTTCTTGGGCACTCTTTAATCCTGAAATTATTTCATATTCTGAAGATGCTACCTGAGGAACGTGGTACAGTATCTGATCGTCCTCATCCTTGTTCTGTCCACACTGTCTACACGGAATTCGGCTTACTCCATCCGCATTACCGTGACTTCTTCCAGGCCTGTGCTCTATTTCCATATGGAATGCTGACAAAAATTCAATCCATCTTGCAACTTGACCCTCCGGGTTCTTGAAGTTCATCAGCCACCTCAGTGATCCATGGTCCGTTCTAACTAGGAACTTCTTTCCGTATAAATAATGTCTGAAAAACTTGACGAAGTTGACTAAAGCCAGAAGCTCTTTTCTGGTGACACAATAGCGACGCTCTGATTTACTCAATGTTCTGCTTCCATAGGCAATAACACACTCTCCAGTATCTGTCTTCTGTGAAAGCACAGCTCCTATAGTTTTATCACTTGCATCCACATCAAGTATGAAAGACTTTGTAAAGTCAGGGTGTGTTAGGATAGGTGCCTCAACAAGCTTTCCTTTCAGGGTCAGGAACGCCTGGTTACATTCATCAGTCCAGCTGAACGGAGTTTTCTTCTCCGTTAATTTATATAATGGTTTTGCTATTTCTGAGAAACGAAACACAAACTTTCTGTAATAGCCACATAGTCCAAGAAATGCTCTTACTTCATGGACATTCTTTGGTGATGGCCACATCTTAATACACTCAGTCTTCCTTGGGTCAGTTTTGATTCCGGCCTCTGAAATCACGTGCCCGAGAAATTCCACTTGCTTTGCGAATAGGTTACACTTTCTTGGTTTAAGTTTAAGGCCGGCTTGCTGAAATCTTTCAAATACTTGACCCAGGTTGTTTACCATATCCTGAAATGTTTTTCCTGTAACAATCACGTCGTCAAGATATATTAAGCATATTTGCCAGTGTAGCCCTGCCAAAACGCTTTCCATTAACCTTTCAAATGTTGCCGGAGCGTTACATAATCCATACGGCATAACTTTGAACTCGAACAGTCCTTTCCTGCTGGTAAAAGCTGTCTTTTCTCTATCTTGAGGATCGGTTTCAACTTGCCAGTAACCAGCATTAAGATCCAAGCAGGAAAACCATTTTGAACCGGCTAACTGATCCAAGGATTCATCTATGCGTGGAAGCGGATAAGAGTCCTTTACTGTGACGTCATTTAGCTTTCTGTAATCCACGCAAAATCTATTCGTCCCATCCTTTTTCTTAACCATCACTATACAACTAGCCCATGGACTTTTTGATGGCTGAATTATGTTTTCTTGCAACATTTTGTCAATTTGCTGATCAACCTCGCTATTCATATGCACTGGTATTCGTCTTGGCTGCTGTTTAATAGGTCGGTTCACGCCAGTTGGTATTTTATGCTTTATTATACCAGTTCTTCCAATATCGTCATCTGATTCCGAAAAGACATTGGAATATTTACATAGTAACTTGGCAACTTCTTGACGTTGTTTCATGTTCATCCCTGTTATGGTTCTGTCATACAAGTCCTTCAGATGCTTTGGAACATTCCCAGTTTTATCATCTATTGGCTTATTTACTTTGTAAACTTCAGCAATAGGACTACATGTGGCGATGTTGGTTCCACGATTTAAAACCTGTGGCTCAGCTGACAAGTTCATAAGGCGAACTGGCGTTTTAGTTTTGCAATATGACAAACTCCTAGCAATCATTGTTTTCCTATCCTCTAAAATTTGATCTTTAGGTTCAACGATACACAGCCCACCAGCATCTGGCCTTAGGCCTAAAACTTTCCCTTCGATGACCATTTCAGACATTGCTGGGATTTCTATTTTCTCTTGTAAAGCTATGCGGTAACAACCAATTGACCCACTGCAAGCCAACTTACACGGTTTCCCTTGTATTGTGAGTGTATTCTTTGAAACGTCAATTAGACAGTTATGGTCCCTAAAGAAATCTAGGCCCAAAATTAAGTCTAAATCAATGCTGGCAACTACGACTTTACACAGACAATGCATGCCGTTAATTTCAATAAACACAGATGTTTTACCTTTTATTTCAAGAGGAGTTCCCGATGCTGTGAACACATTGCCTTCATATTTCTCCAGTATTGGGGAACTGCATGGTCTTAAAGATTCCCACATAGGTATGGACAGTAGTGTTAAAGTTGCACCTGTATCTATTAAACATTGTGTTTGAATGTTATTAACTTTGCAGTTCGCGTATAACCCTGCCCCAGCATTTGACACATTCTTCATTTGATGATCAGGCTTAACGTCATTTTCTTTGTTTCCCTGATCTTTCGGGCAGTTTCGTTTCAAATGGTTTTCAGAGCCACAGCCAAAACATTTACGTTTAAAACTCTGCGAGAAATTAGTCCTACCTCGACCCATACCCCTACCATTTGAATTTGGCTGGCTAGCCTCTATGTTAGGCTGGAATTGTCTTTGTTTTGTGAGGCCTTGTAATGTTAACTGTATGTCTCTAATCTGACCTTGCAGAGCTTTTATGTCATCATCTTGAGTTTTCGTAGTTTCGACCATCTGCTGGACTGTATTCCGCATAAAACCAGTACCCTCATGCTTCTTTTCAGCCTTGTTAAACGCTTCCAGCTCAACGGCATGGCGAACTGCTTCATTTAGACATTTTGGTCTAGCCTGCTTGATTCTTAGTCTCATGTCTGAGTTGTGGAGACAATCGATGAACTGTTCTTTAGCTAATGTCTCTCGAACATCAATTGGGGCTGTCGCATAAGCTAAATTTGTTAGTCTCCATATATCCTGGCCAAGTTCTGTTAATGTTTCTGAAGCTCGCTGACGCCGTTCCTTTAGCTGAACTCTGTACAGTTCGGTCTGGTTCGGCGGGGCGAAACGTTCTTCGAGAGCTTTCGTCACGTCATCATATTTGCAGGACTTAGTGGCTAAATTCCCGAATACACCTTGGGCTTGTCCCCTCAGAGAAACTGCCAGATACAGTCCCTTCTCTTTCTCTGTCCATCTGTTTATTTCAGCGCAGGCGTCGAAGTGCGCTTTATAGTCTGACCAGTGCCCAGCCCCATCAAAAGTTGCTGGCTTTATTTTCGTGGCTAGTTTTGGCTTTTCTACACCTGGGGTGGATGTTATCTGTGGCTCAACAAAAGAATCTATTGCCACAGGTCCTAACTTCTCGCCTGTAGCACTCATTATACTACTTCCATCAGATAGATGCAGCTCGGGTGGCTTACTTGTATCAGGCTGATTTCTGCCAACCGGTACAGAAGGCAAACGTCGCGCTGGTCTCTCAGCTTTAGTTTTGCCTTCCATTGTCTGTTCACCAACAGATTCCATATCCACCAACTCAATTTCCAGCCTCCGAATTTCACTTTGCAATAAGCTCAACTCACTTTTCTTTCTAATAACTTCAATACGTTTATTCAACGCTTGCATTGAACTGTCAAAACTTGATGCTGAATTCATTTTATAATAACCTTATTCTACACTAAGCTCGCGGTTCGTGATAGAAAGAGACTATCAATATCTCACAGACGCTGCCACCAAATTTTGTAGCGTGTTTCCGATTTCAATGTGGCTTGTTGAACTATGTAACATACATATATAGAACGAAGTATAATAATTTTCCGATGGGCTGCCTTGCCACTTGATTAGCTTACAAATGATTGGATATATTCGGGCATATAATAAAAATCACCAAAAATGAATCACAAAAGTAATGAAAAGAATCGGCTGGAGCTTCTCTTAGCTACAGCTGAACTTAAAATAATCTTCAACTGAAGACCGGCTGGAGCTTCTCTCAGCTACAGCTGAACACAAGAAATCCTATTGGCTGTGACCCGTTCTCTACTGTCTACTACTTGTTATCCTCTCCTGCTAGCTATGCTCGCAAGAGAACTCGGATAACTAGTTCGAGACAGTTTGGCACAAAGTCCCAAGCCAATAATTCCTTTTAAATGACACTTATTTTCTGCGATCTGCACACTCTGGCGTCTAGTGGCATACTGACTAATTCGCGCCGATACCGCGCCTTTTATACTCTTGAACCCTGTGACTGGTTCCCTGTCGCGTATATATCTATTGATACCTTTAGAAGCTGCGGCCGGTCGCCAATGCTGTTCCGGTATTTATCATTCAACAGACTTGTAAAGCGTCTACCGGACCCCAGATAATAGATAATAAAACACTATTTTTGGGCCGTTTAGAATAGATTTTGGCATATTCAATGCTGTCTGCATTTTATCTAATCAAGTTAGAAGATATAAGTATTAAAAACATGGAATGACATCTCTATTTACTAACCAAACGAAGTGAAAATCGAGCTCTTACCTACTTTCGGTTTTGAGACGAACAGAATAGAATAGAATAATACCAGTAACATTACGTGGGCGACTGCTATCACTACATACCCAATCTTTTTATATCGAAGAATGATTTTACGAAATTAGGTGCTGAAGTCATTGCGGTTATATATTTTTCTGAATGTATATACTAAGTCACCATAAAATTCGGGTTCCGATAGACCTTGTTGCAGAAGAGATTTAAGTCCAATATTGAATTTTGAAATTAAATCAGAATGGCGTCTATAAAATTTTGAAAAGGCTTTGCGTAGTTTATGGTACCGATAACCCTGATTAAGGAGTTTAGCCGTTAATAATTTATTACGAGTGTTGAAGTCAGTTACATGACTACACACTCTAGCAAATCGAATTAATTGCGAAATATAAACGCAATAGGATGCCGCACGAGGAACATCACCATCCAAAAAAGGAAAATTTACAATCTCAAAATCAAAGTCATCGCGTTTATCATAAATTTTGCACGAAACAAATCCATCTACAATAGATAGATGTAAATCCAAAAACGGGGCCTCGGTATCAGAAGAATTTGCTTTTTATTTAACTGAAGTTCTAGGGGGTAAATCTGACTGATCAAACCATCAAAATAGGTATTATCAATATTTAATAAATCATCTAAATATCTAGAAGTAGAGCTGACACACATTCATATCTAGAAGTTTGCTGACACACATTCATACCTTTAAACAACCGTTGGTTTTCTTTTGCTCTAGCATGCCAGTGGTTTCTTGATGTCGAGTTGTCTGCGTTGTTTCATCTCTGTGGTTGTTTGATTTGTATGCTCGGAGATGTACTGATGAGTTAGGAGACCTTCATGCAGAGTATAAATCGCGACGGAAGTAAGGGCGAGGATTGCGGCCGCGTAAATCGATTTAAGCCCCCAAGTGGAACTCGTTTCACTGATTGTTACAAGGCGGTTCTTCTGTCGCGTTTTTTACTATAGTTTGTCTTTGAGTGTGTGTGTCGTTTATATATTTTGTTTATGATAGCCTATTGGCCATTTTGTGGGAAAGTAACTGTCTTTTAGCTTTCCACTATTGATGTTTCCATTAGGGTCTAGTTGTTTCATGATTGTGTTTCTTTCCCTTTGGTGGCTCTGATTGTTACGCATAAGGATATTTTTTTCTCATTTCCCATTTTCACCCCACTGGTTACCTAATATTATGTAACATTTTATTTACAACTTACTGCAAAAAGGAAATTTCTAGATTATGGGTCACAGATTAATTTTAGTTGGTAAACATGTTGTTTACAAGAAAAGTGATTAATGAATAACCCAGAGATTTCTTGATTACAAAATATTTTGCATATGAGTTGAATTTATTTCTACAGTGTTCTAGAATATCCCTTGACTTTATATTTCTTGGTTTCAGTTTGGGATTCCATTACGCAAACACGCCTATACAAATACATTGCCACCTTAATCGCCGAAAAAATGAAAATTTTATTATGAAAAAGTGTGATATTTTTCTTATTTCTGCTCCAAATATAGATTGTTGGCACTCATTAGAACCGCCTCATCAAGGCGGTTCTAACGAGTACCCACAAGCTATATATTGGAGCAGAAGTAAGAAAAATAAGGTATACCCCCGGAAACCCCAGTTTTACCATATGAAAGTGGGGTTCAAGGGAGTTAAAATTATATAGGCGTGTTTTCGTGATAAGTGTTGGTTTGGAAAATGATCATGAACAGTGTTTCGGACTGCTAACATTTCCATTCGAAATTCTGTGTTAGATTAATTGAGGATTATTATTCATAAAGGACTAAGTACTTATTGTGTGGGAAACAGAAATATAAGGATGGTTAAATACGAGCTAAGTAAAGTTTTTGTTTATTATAGTTTAAACATTTTGTCAATAAATTTAGCAATTTAAAAAAAAAAAAAAAGGCTTTTTAGCTCACCGTCACGTAGTGACGAGGTGAGCTTTTGGGATCACTTTCTGTCCGTCGTCCGTCGTGCGTGCGTGCGTCCGTGCGTGCGTAAACAATTTCTTCAAACGACATCTCCTCCTAAACCACTAAGCGGATTTTGACCAAACTTCACATGAATGATCCTTAGGTGGACCCCTTTCAAAGTTGTTCAAATGGTTCCGGTCCGTTGCACATCTAGGTCACAGGAGCCAAAAATAGACTTTTTTCACTGAAAACTTAAAAAATCTTCATCTCTGAAACCACAAGGCCCAGGTCTTTGATATTTGGTAAGAAACTTCATCTAGTGGACCCCTACCAAGATTGTTCAAATTATAGTGCTGGGGCACAAAATGCCCCGGGGCCCTTTGGTTTTACATAGGCTTATATATGGAAAATCTTTAAAAATCTTTTTCTCTGAAACCACAAGGCCCAGGTCTTTGATATTTGGTATGAAGCTTCATCTGGTGGACCCCTACCAAGATTGTTCAAATTATAGTGCTGGGGCACAAAATGCCCCCGCCCCGGGGCCCTTTGGTTTTACATAGGCTTATATATGGAAAATCTTTAAAAATCTTCTTCTCTGAAACCGCAAGGCCCAGGACGTTGATATTTGGTATGAAGCTTCATCCAATGGACCTCTACCAAGATTGTTCAAATAATAGCCCTTGGGCCAAAAATGCCCCCGCTCCATGGCCCTTTGGTTTTACATAGACTTATATAGAGAAAATCTTTAAAAATCTTCTTCTCTGAAACCACAAGGCCTAGGTCTTTGATATTTGGTATGAAGCTTCATCTAATGGTACTCTACCAAGATTGTTCAAATTATAGCCCTTGGGCCAAAAATGTCCCCGCTCCGGGGCCCTTTGGTTTTACATAGACTTATATAGGGAAAATCTTTAAAAATCTTCTTCTCTGAAACCACAAGACCTAGGTCTTTGATATTTGGTATGAAGCTTCATCCATTGGACCCCTACCAATATTATCCAAATTATAGTGCTGGGGCCAAAAATGCCCCCGCCCCGGGGCCCTTTGCTTTTACATAGGCTTATACAGGGATAATCTTTAAAAATCTTCTTCTCTGAAACCGCAAGGCCATGGACTTTGATATTTGGTATGAAGCTTCATCTAATGGACCTCTACCAAGATCGTTCAAATTATAGCCCTGTGCCCAAACATGCCCCCGCTCCGGGTCCCTTTGGTTTTACATACACTTATATAGGGAAAACCTTTAAAAATCTTCTTCTCTGAAACCACAAAGCCTAAGTCTTTGATGTTTGGTATGAAGCTTCATCTAGTGGACCTATATCAAGATTGTTCAAATTATAGCCCTGAGACCAAAAATGTCCCCGCTCTGGGGCCCTTTGGTTATACATAGACTTTAATAGGGAAAATCTTTAAAAAGGCCTAGGTCTATTATGATATTTGGTGTGAAATTTCATCTAGTGGACCTCTATCAAGATTGTTCAATTTATAGCCCTGGGGCCAAAAATGTCGCCGCCCTGAGACCCTTTGGTTTTACATAGACTTATAAAGGGAAAATCTTTAAAAATCTTCTCTGAAACTGCAAGGCCTATGTCTTTGATATTTGGTATGGAGCTTCATCTAGTGGACCTCTACCAAGATTGTTCAAATTATAGCCTTGGGGCCACAAATGTCCCCAGCCTGGGGCCGTTTGGTTTTACATAGACTTATATAGACCTGATGCAAATTTGGTTTTGCATAGGCTTATATCATAGTGTAGATTATATTTTCCTGCCCTACATCATAGTGTAGATTATATTTTCTTGTCCTTTGGGATCATTGATTCCATTGTGGAATTTTGAAAATATCTGAGGGTCACTGATGAGGCCTAATTGGCCGAAACTAGCTAGTCTGGCCCAGAAAACATGTACACTCCATATTTTTCACTTCTGTGGTGTATTCCTTGCTTCCAAAGGATAACCCTTACATAGAACATATTTAACTTCACTACAGCTGGTGTGTGGGAATGTGTGGCGGCGGTAAAACGTCTCCCTGCCCTACATCATAGTGTAGATTATATTTTCTTGTCCTTTGGGATCATTGATTCCATTGTGGAATTTTGAAAATATCTGAGGGTCACTGATGAGGCCTAATTGGCCGAAACTAGCTAGTCTGGCCCAGAAAACATGTACACTCCATATTTTTCACTTCTGTGGTGTATTCCTTGCTTCCAAAGGATAACCCTTACATAGAACTTATGTATGGAATATCTTTAAAAAAATCTTCTTCTCTGAAGCCGCAAGGCCCAGGTCCTTGATATTTGGTGTGTAGCTTCATCTAGTGGACCAAGATTGTTCATATTATAGCCTTTGTTGATGTTTGGCATGAAGCTTCACCTTTAAGACCTCCCTCAGCATTATACACATTAAAGCCCTGGGGCCAATAATGACCCTCCCTGGGGCCAACTTGTTACACTATGGATCAGGTGAGCGATCCAGGGCCATCATGGCCCTCTTGTTTTTGCTAAGCTTGGCTCGTAACACTTGTAATCAATTGTATAATTTCTTATCATGGTTTTCATCACAGATATCCCAGGAACAAAATTCAGGGAGATTGCCTATGGCAGAGATAAGGATTTCAAAGATGCTAAAAAGGGACCGTTCCATCAGGCAGGTGAGAATATTAATTATATTAGAAACTTAAATACCAGTCAAAACGGGAATGGATATACCTTCAGGGGAAATTATAGCTGCAAATAGATTTTGTCTCTCATGTCAATATAGGCCAACTATTTAAAAAGAACTTGCTCCTGAGTACATCCCTTTTCAATGGGACTGCGCTTATAAAAAGCAAAACAGGAAGTAGATGTACTATGCATTGTCTCCCTTTGAAAAATGGCGGGAAAACCTACCAGGTATATCCATTCCTCTTAATATTAGAAACGATGTCATTAATTCAACATAGTTAAAGGAAGGCCTACACTTTTAGCAACGACCAAAATGCCAGTCCTATATCAACAATTAACATGCCAAGAAAATATATGTCTGAAAAATGTCGTCTGTTTGTTTATATCGTCTGCTGCGTCTTCTGGCAAACTTTTCAAACACATCTTTGTATACAGGCAAACAGCATGGTCCAAATGAGACTGTTCCTAGATATGGTAAACACTGTTTGCAGCACTGACTTTTAAACTTACTAGCAGACAACAAAGCAGACGGCAATCGTTGTAATTGGCATGTTAATGGTTAATACATGAACATCTAACCTGTTGCATATGATACTAACGTACGAGTTTTCTAACAGGATTTTACATTTCATTACAATCGTCGCCATAGAAAATGATTGCCTCTAAATTGCCATACCCTGTTTGCATGGAAAATATGGAAAAAGAGTCCATTTACTGAACGGACCCAACGAAAAGCAAAAGCTCATTACAAACCTGGTCATGACTACATGCTTTCTTCCGCTTCAAGTTTTAACAGCGGTTCGATAAAATTCATGTACATTAACAGGACCTCATCCTAGAAGCCTCCGTGGTTTGTTTGATTTGAGGTTTAATGTCCACGTCAACACTGTTAAGGTCATTTTGGAGACATTGCTTCCAATTTCGTGGGACTTTTACTCGACATGGAGCTGAAATGACATCTCAAGCCCTATCGCCCAATGAAACCAATAAGGTTTATACGCATGGACGGTCCTACTTGCACCGCTTTGCCTGGACAGGCTTAGATCCTCTAAGCGGTTTACCAGTACTCGTGTGAGGGTCGGATTCAGCTTTGCGTGGAAGCATCATGCAGCCCATATATTTCTTCAAGCCCCAATGGGCGGGACCGTAAGCCGCGGTGTAGTGGCTGTGCTACTCGCATTGTAAACCAGGGGTCGCAGGATCGATCCCGGGCTTCTCCAGACTTTCGGTTGAGTCTTTTAACCCAGGTACCGTCTCCGTATGACCATAGCTGTTGGTGAGACGAAAACCGCAAACACTCACTCACTCAGGACCTCATCCTAATTTGAGAGGCCAACACACGCTTCTCACACAAACTCATACAGTAAATGTAACGACGGACATGATATTACTAAATTCTCCTTCCGCTACTTCATAAGTCCGCCATCAAATTGAACAAATGTCAAGCTTCTCAGACATATCCAAGAATACCAAGAAGTAGGGTCTTGACCTGCATGAAGGCTGGTTTTTACCTTCAAAACACTGGTACCCTACATTTGTAATTGGACCGGAACTCTAGCTCTTCCGTTTAGGCCATACGAATACATATTCAATCATATGGCGTCTGAGAATGTATTAATTCGGTAATCCACAAGCGGATTAAATATGCAATTAGTTAGATGCCCTGTTACGTTATATGTACGACACCCATTACTAACGGCGGGTTATTGAAATTTTTGTTTAACATTTGTGAATAAAATTCGTTTTAAATGTCATATGATAAATAGAAAAACTGCATTCGTGCTCAGGTAGTGCTAAATTTATAAAACTGGTTGAGGAAAGGGAATAAAACGCTCAGCGAAGCTTCGCATTTTATCCCTTTTCCTCAACTCGTTCAATTAATTCAATAATGCATGAACACTCATGTAAGATCCTCTATATATAGCAGTATAAGTACATGTCCAAATATATTTGTCATATAGCAATATAAGTACAAATATATTTGCCAATTATTTTTGTATCAAAATATTATCAAGCAAGTCTGGAAGTGCATCATTATTTTCCAGTGAGGCAATGGTTTAGGGGTTTTGTGGGGAGGTGTATCCGTCGAACATCTCGTTTTACGATGACGCGTCAGCGAACACACTGTCTATTTGTCGTGACAGAGACAATATCATCTGCAGTGATACACACTGAATACTCGCAGTGTTCTCGATGAGTTAGGAGGCATTCATGCGCACTGAACAAATTATTTATTTAAATCGCGAGGATTGCAGCTGCGTCAAATCGACCGCCCCCTCCAACAAAGTGGAATTCGTTTCACTGACCGTCCCAAGGCGGTTCTTCTGTCGTGGTTTATTTTTGGTATGGTTTGTCTTTGAGTGTGTGTTTCGTTTATATTGTTTTGGTTTGGATAGCCAGTTGGCGATTTTGTGGGAAAGTAGATGTCCTTTTGGCTTTCCGCTGTTGGTGTTTCCATTAGGGAATAGGTATTTCATGTTTGTATTTCTTTCCCTTTGGCGTCACTGCTGGGAGCTGTGTGTTAATTGTATCGATTCCTTATCATTGCCTTCACTTCCATTCTGTAATGAAAAGTGGGACGATTCGAGATATGAAAAGATAGTATACTGCTCAAAATATTATAAGAAATGTCAAGTATTTTTCAATTAACAGCAGTGTAACGAGAACTATATTTATCAACCATTTGTTCCCGACAAACAAGTAACCAGAACATTATATATTGCAGCATTTTGAAGCACGTTCGGAGTTACTATTTAGTTGGCCATCCAAACCAAGAAAAAATACTTCTGATGGCAAAATTGAGTAGAGTAGGGCATCCATACTAATAGTGTTCTTTAGTGTCATGCAAAAGTGATAGGGGTGGATGCCACTTCTGAAAATGCCCCTGAGCCTCAGAATTAGATCAAAGGTCAAATGAGTGCAAAAATACAATAAAATTTGAATATGCTGGTATTTGTACCCTCTCTCTATCTAAGTAGACCAAATAAAGTTAATTCAAACACCAGCAATGTATTTAGGACATTGTTTATGTATCATATGTGATAAAAGAAGTTGTATCATAGATTTGGCCAGGGTCAAAGGTCATTTAAGTACAACTTTTCTTTAAATATGCATCAATATTTATTGTACAAAGGGGGATCTAGTATGTCAACTGAAACAAAGCCAAATAAGTTGCCATTTCCTTATCTAGGAAGCATAAAACCCACACATTATGCAAACAGCATAATGACCAACCTAATCGGCCTTAGGTCAAAGGTCATTTAGTACATATTTGGCAAAATGTGTTTATTTTGCAAAATATGTTGATTATTCACATGCCATCCATTATTATAAGCAACATTCCAAATCGTCTTCTGAGTTCTTACTAAACGTCACAATGACATATCAAGGATATAGTATATGATGAAGATATATCTAATAACAACACAAGTGGGTCATCATCAGAGGTCACGTGCAGCTACTGTAAAACACTTATATTTGGCTGTCATTTTATTTTGGCGCTATTTGCAGTCAAGGAAAAAAACCGCCAAAATAAAAATCCGCCGATGAAGCAAAAAGAATGCAAGAGAAGAAACTTCATTTTACACATCACAACTATAATGTGTCAATAGGTGATAGGCATCATCGGTGACAAAAGAAAAAGTGTATTTACTTCTTTAGAAGCCGAAATAAAGAAAGACAATGTTCTAGTCATAAGACACCTCAAAACGGCTGAATGAAAACAAACACACCTTGAGAGTTATTGCCAAAATTGTGGATGTAATTAGTATTTGATTGATGGATTTAACTGTGAGCTCAATATGATGGGTAAACCAATCAGATAAGAGGAAAGTGACACACCTCAAGACAGACATTATGATTATCAAGGTAGCACATTGGGTTAATCATGCGGTGAACACAAACATTTAACTAATTACTACAGTTTTTGCATGACAATGTTGATGACCAACTCCGATGATTTTTTGTCATCTTACATGGCTTTGTTGATTCGACCGATTGTTTTTCTTCGGAAATCGAAAATCCGCCCAAAATGTAAATCCGCAAAAAGTATACTCATAAAAAGCGCCAAAATTTGCTGCCGCTTAATGTAAGTGTTTAAGAGTCTTCAAAGTTTGTATTTTACAAGATGCCACTTCATTTTAAGAGCCGTTTAGATCACTACAATATAAAGGGAAACAGCTAATACGTATTCGCGATTGCGCCCATATGATTTAATGATTTTACTTCAAAATGAACACGTCTATGCAATGTAAACCAAATGGGGGTTTCTCCGATATCACAGATACGAGCTTTCTTCCGCATAATCTGAAATGATAGACTTGGTCATATATAAATAACAAGCAATTTTAACTTCATATCTCGACTTCTAGATATTTGGGTGGTTTATTAAATATTAACAATACCTATTTCGATGGTTTGATCAGTCAGATTTAGCCCCAGAACTTCAGTTAAATAAAGCAAAATCTTCTGATACCGAGGCCCCGTTTTTAGATTTACATCTGTCTATTGTAGATGGGTTTTTTTCCTGAAAAATTTATGATAAACGTGATGATTTTGACTTAGAGACTGTAAATTTCCCTTTGTTGGATGGTGATGTTCCTCGTGCGGCATCCTATGGCGTTTACATTTCGCAATTAATTCGATTTGCCAGAGTGTCTAGTCATGTAACTGACTTCAACACTCGATATAAATTGTTAACTGATAAACTTCTTAATCAGGGCTATCGGTATCATAAACTACACAAAGCCTTTTCAAAATTTTGAAGACGTCATTCCGATTTAATTCCAAAATCCAATGTTTGTCTTAAAAGGTCTATCGGAACCCGAAATTTATGGTGACTTTGTGGCGGCCGTAAAACGTCTCCCCGTACATCAACCATATTGCAGTTAATATTTTACTTTTGGTCCTTTGAGATCAGCGTGAATATTCTGAGAAATCAGAAATAAATTATTGGTTTAGACTCATATTCTAGACATGTTTTTAATTATTTGGATCCCATTTTGATTTTTATCATTCTTTGAATCGACTGCCTATTCGAAATTCGCAAAATTGCAATATGTATCCTCTGGCTTTCGTTGTCGGATCATTACAGGGTCACTGATGAGGCTTTATTAGCCGAAACTACGTAGTATGATCCATCTTCTTTCTTATGAGTGTTTTCGTTGCTCTTAAAGGAACTCATTTTTTATTTTTATCTGTATACAAATTCAGATAATATATATATATATATATATATATATATATATATATATATATATATAATTCAATGACTTCAGCACCCAATTTTAGAATCATTTAGAATCATTCTTCGATATAAAAAATGGGTACAACATAAAGGTTATACGACAGACTGCATGCATGGTAGTTAACCCAAGCACAGTTGACAACTTTGCTTCCCTCTTTAATTGCACGCCGGTGGGTCAGGCCTTAGATTCTACGACGGTCCCAGTGTAATGGCTTGCTGAGAATTAGAGAGAATTTAGTTTTATGTAATATTGGTTGGTGCGGGATGCTCTGTCTCTGGTCGGGCCCATCGGAGTACAAGTTTTGGTTTTCTTTTGCTCCAGCAATGTAGTGGTTTCTTGCTGTCCTCACCGTTGTTTCATCTCTGTGGTTGTTTTGATTTTTGTGTTCTTCGAGATGTTGCACTGATGAGTTATGAGGCTTTCATGCGAACTGAACAAATGATTTGTCCAAATCGCGACGGAAGTAAGGGCGAGGATTACAGCTGCATAAAATCGATTTAAGACCGCAACCCCCCCCCCCCCCCCCCCGCGGAATTCGCTTGCTTCATTGACCGTTCCAAGGCCGTTCTTCTGTCGCGGTTCATTTAGTTGTGTTACGGTTTGTCTTTGAATATGTGTATCGCTTATATTATTTTGTTTTGGATAGCCAATTGGCCATTTTGTGGAAAAGTAACTGTCCTTTTGTGTTTCCGCTATTGATTTTTCCATTAGGGACTAGTTATTTCATTTTTGTGTTTCTTACCCTTTGGTGCCCTTGATTTGAGCTGTGGGTTAATTGTATCGATTCCTGATCATTGCCTTCACTTCGATCAAATACACGTAACAAATGTATTTTTTGATAATAAATACTTGTCATCAACACATTCTTGTGTTAAATATGACAAAATTTGATTAGAGAACATCAATTTTTTTACGAGTTTTGTAACCCCTGACATGCAAGACTGACATACTTAGAGGGAACATTTAAAATAATATTCCATTGTTCACTGCACCTGGATAGTTTTATGGGGATTTTAAGCAAGCAATTTCCCCAAATATATGTTAAAATAGAGTTATGAGTAGTTTCGTGTTTATTTTGCACTCATTTGACCTTTGACCTTCTTCTTGGCCGCAGACGCATTTCCAGACGTGGCACCTACCCCTATGATTGTTGACACACATCAAGGATTACATTGAGCATGGGTGCCATACTCTAGTCAATTTTGTCATCAAACGTAAAAATATCAAGCTTTTTGCACCTGCTTAGTTAGTCACGCATAAGGGATGTTTTAATGAGTTGTTAATTAGTTAATCTGTTATTGCAAGTTTTCCGAGATGCGACATTTAATTAAGGGAATAAGGTTAAAGTTTGATGTTTAATTGTCTTACACAAAAAAAGTGTTAAAATCGGTCCTGCTCATAATAAGAGTAACATTTTAGTTAAAAATATTTAATGATTGTAAAACCATTTTATATCGCCTTTTCTGTTTTAGAAATGGCACAGTGTTGTATTCTGTCTATGTTGTGATAAAAACCGGCCTGGTAACCCGGTTCAGTCAGCTGGTGGGTTCTGACTAATAAAACCTGTTGTCGGACAGGCTACCTCAACGGAAGTCGCGATTTGACTTACGGTAGTTGCGCAAAGGCAATGTTTCAGACCCATAACAGAAATAAAGTCACAAAGAAAGAATCCAGTGCTATATAAATATCGGGGATCATCAGTGATTCAAGTCTGTAACATAAGTATCCCTTTTTATTCCATTTAACCCATATCCATGCAAACAAGCAGATTTTCTAATCAAATACACGTTACAAATGTATTTTTTAATATTTTGACAACTAGAGAAAGCGACCAGTGGGTCACATATACACCCCCAACCCCCCCCCCCCCCCCAACCCCCCAGCGCCACCCTGATTTATCTTTCGAGCTTGTATGAAGAAGTCAAGAAGCTATAAGAATTTATAAATGTGTTTGTAAAAGCTAAACCAAACATAAAATTTCTAAATGGACCAAGAGTGTGAGGGCATCAAACTTACTGAAGGGGTGGGGGCATCAATATTACTGAAGCACGTGGGGTGTGCATCAATGAAATCTTTTGACTGGTATACAACATCGATGCAAATATCAATTGAATTTGTCTTAGAGTTTAGAACATACAGGCATCTATAAAGTTTGTCATAAAATTTTAACCAAATGTAAATGTCTAAGTCTGTGACCTTGAGGTCAAGGTCACAATGGGTGGGAGAAGGGACATGCAGCACAAAATCATTGGACTGGTATGCAACATGGATGCAAGTATCAACTGAATTTGTCTTAGAGTTTAGAACATACAGGCATCTATAAACTCTGTCATAAAACTTTCACCAAATGTAAGATTTCTAAGTATGTGACCTTGACCTCAAGGTCACTGTGGGTGGTGGGACATGCATCAATGAAATCTTTAGACCAGTATGTAACTTCAGTGTAAGTATCAACTAAATCTATCAAAGGGTTCAGAAGATACAATGTCTTAGAAACTTTAACGCAAAACTTTAACCAAAATGTTAATGGATGGATGGACGGACGGACGGACAGACAGACAGACGGACGGACAGAGTGATTACTATAGGGCACCCACACTTTCAGTGCGGGGCCCTAATAAGGTTTACCCCTTTAAACCCCAGTTTTACTTTATAAAAGTGGGGTTCAAGGGGGTCAAAATTATATAGGCGTGTTTTCGTGATGATACTAAGTCACCATAAAATAGAAGTGAAGGCAAAGACCAGGAATCGATACAAATAACACACAGCTCCCATCAGAGACACCAAGGGAAAGAAACATGAAACATGAAACAACTAGACCCTAATGGAAACATCACTAGAGGAAAGCCTAAAGGACAGTTACTTTCCCACAAAATGGCCAATTGACTACCAAAGCAAAACAATACAAGCGACACACACTCTGAAAGACAAGGCATAACAAAAACAAACCACGACTGAAGAACCGCCTCTGAGCGGTCAGTGCAATTAACCAATTCCAGTGGGTGGCTTAAATCGATTTTATGTGGCCACAATACTCGCCCTTAATTTTGGTTCCGATAGATCTTGTTGCAGACGAAATTTAAGCCCAATGTTGAATTTTGAAATTAAATCGGAAGGACGTCTATAAAATTTTGAAAAGGCTTTGCGTAGTTTATGATACTGATGAGCCTGATTAAGAAGTTTAGCAGTTAACAATTTACTACGAGTGCTGAAGTCAGTTACATGACTAGACACTCTGGCAAATCGAATTAATTGTGAAATATAAACCCTATAGGATGCCGCACGAGGAACATCACCATCCAAGAAAGGAAAATTTACAATCTCAAAATCAAAATCATTGCGTTTATCAAAAATTTTGCAGGAAACAAACCCATCTATAAAAGATAGATGGAAATCCAAAAACGGGGCCTCGGTATCAGAATAATTTGCTTTATTTAACTTAAGTTCTCGTTGTTGGGCGGGGGGTGTAAAATTGACCGATCAAACCATCGAAATAGGTATTGTCAATATTTAATAAATCATCCAAATATCTGAGTGTAACAGATTTACGTACGGACATATTGACGGACAGACGGAAGTATGTGCCTTATCTGAACTTTGCGTGTGCTTTACCTTTACGTCGCACAAACAGCTAGGGTCAAGCCGACCTCGGTTTAAACACTCATCCGAAGGTCTGGAGAAGCCCGGGATCGAACTCACGAACCCTAGCTTATAAGGCGAGTAGCATAACAACTACACCGCAGAGGCTTCTCTTCTGAACATTATTCCGTTCTGGTCCACAAGTATTATTATCCACATGGATAATTATATTGAAAAGAAAGGAACGGACCTGCTTCAGCTTCAAACAAGTTAGTATCATGAACCCAAGCAGCATTCAAATGATGGATGAGGCGAAGGTGACGTTCACTGGGACGTCCAACTGATACTGGCTTACAGTTGGCCAAGGTCAGCTGTCCTTGCAGCAGGTAAGTGTAGAGTGGAAATGTTGTTATTTCTCCCATTTCTACACTGCCTTTCATTTTCTTCTGTTTCTCCTATCCTTCACGTCAATGTCCTGTACTATCTCTTCTATTTTCTCCCTTTCTCTGGAGAAGTCAAGGGTTGACAGGTCGGTAAACACCAATTGGTCAATCAATCATTTAAACATACTAAACTGAAAGTAACAGACTTATGTAAGGACAGACGGACTGACAGAAGGATAACCTTGTTCCGTTCTGTTCCCCTTAATATAATTATCCATATGAATAATTATACTTTGCGGAACAAAGTTCAGAAGAGAAACACGTTAATGCAATGATAAGGTATCGATACAATTAACTCACACCTCCCATCAGAGAAACCAAAAGGAATGAGTTATTAAACCCTAATGAAAACATCACTGGTGGATAGCCGAAAGGACAGTTACTTTCCCACAAATTGACCAAATGGCTATCCTAAACAAAAAGATATAATTATACTTTGCAGAACGGAACGGAACAACCCCAGAGGCAGACGATGGTGTATAATATATATATATTTAGTCGTGTCCATTGTTTATGAGAATATTTAGGCTTATAATCGATTACAAGTTTATCTTCTTAAAACTAACTGTTTTGAAATGAATTGTTTTTAAATTAGAAGAGTTAATGATTTGCCAGTGGAACGGAACGGAACAAGACAATATACAGACTTGCTTTCAGCTTTAACGAGTTTAATAATCCAGACCTTCTTAGAGCTTCGGGCCAGTTACCCAGCGGGTCCATGACGTAATTGTGACGTCAAATCAACGTCGTCGTACTGGTAAATCGCTAAGAGGATGTAAGCCTGGCCAGGCAAAGTGGTGCGAGTTGGACCGTCCATGCTTATAAACCCTTTTGGTTTCATTGGGCGGCAGGGCTTTAGATACCATTTCATCTCAATGTCAGGTGAAAGTCCCACAACATTTGAAGCAGCGTCTTCAAAATGACCTATACAGTGTTGACAGGGACATTAAACCACAAATCAAACAAACATCAACCTCGGTGCGACGTCGTGACGTTCTTTCAACGTTCACATCAACTTCGGTGCAACGTCACGGTATCAGGATCCATAGCAGCATTCAAATATACTTATATGAGAGTAACAACTTTACGTAAGGGCAGACTGACGGACAGACGGTAGTATGTGCCTGTCATTTCTGCATAGTGGGTGTAATTTTAAAATAAGTGTTGTCCTACTTTTTGAGTCCATTGCTTATCAATCGACCCAAACTTATAAGGACAAAACCAGTCCATGTGACTATCACCGATTTGGGGAAACCAAGGTTACGGTTATTGATAGAAATAGTCGTGTGCTATTCTTATAGATGTTAGGTCAGTGTGTTTGTCAGGAATCATGTGTTGGGTTTGGTAGTGTAGACCCGGACCAAACGCCGCAGAACTCGGTGTCCGATCATGGCCTTCACTATTTGCATAAAATACTAGCGGCGTCTGATCTGGGTTTAAACTGTTTGCAAAGCCCAGATTTTATGGATAACCTTTTTACGCAAAACGCTGGCCTGCGATAAAATTCTATAAATAAGTTGCGTGGATTTTCCTACAAACCAGTGATAGTCACGTGGACAACATCATGAATTTCTGATTTGCCATTTAGTAACTTTGGGTCGATTGTACAACAAGCGACACAAAAATGAATAAAAGATAAATAGCTAAATAAACTGAAAAACCTGCAAATTTCTACCAGTATAACACAAAGAACATCCCTTTTTTATTCAGACAAAAAATTATAACGCATTTTAACGATAACCCACAGCACGTTATACAGCATAGTTACTAACCGCCTGTTAATGCCCACTAGGCTACCACTGACTATTTGAATGTACGAACCAAGGTTTCGTTATTTATAGCAGCGCTAGTTTTCTCCCTGTGACGTCAGAATGTTGTGTATAAAGTAAAATCTGAACTGGGCACCTGACTGGGGCATTAGCATACATTGGGTATCTTATCAGATGCCACATAACGCGGCGTCTGATCAGCTCTACACTGCTTGCGTAAAATACTTGAATTTGAGAGTTAAACAAATAGTTTAATTCTGATTTCATACCTACACCCAGAGAAAATCGACCCACCAGTACTCTCAGTGCTGTTTTAGCTCACCTGAGACCATTACTCATTGGTGTGCTTATAGTATGGCAAGGCTCCGTTGTCTGTCTGTCCTCTGTTATCTGTCTGTCAACTTCAAACATCTTCTCCGAAACTACTGGGCCAATTGAAGCCAAATTTCATGTGGAGCATCCGTGGGATGGGGGAATGAAAGTTTGTTCGTGTGGACAGGTCATTTGACCAAGATGGCCGCCATGCCCATATATCTTAAAACCCCATCAGAAATCTTCAAAACTGTGTATTTTTCGGAAAGTATTGCAGTCTGTGATCTGAAAATTGGTAGGTGCAGGTAGCTAAATGAGAGGATGAACGTACATCAGTATTCAAGGTCAAAGCCATTAACTAAATTTCAGGAAAATGCCTTTAGGATAAATGACACGAATATAAATTAAAATTAGTTTGGTCACATGACTGAGATGGCCGCCATGCCTATGTATGTTAAAAACCCCTTCAAAAGTATTCTCCGGAATCAGTGGGCCGATTGTCATTAAACTTGGTATGTAGTATTGAGGACTCGAGGCCCATTATAGTTTGTTCAAATGAGGCCCCTAGGATGACCTTGACCTCTTTTACGCCAAGGCCAAATTTGGTCACATAAACTTTTGTGGGGAAAAATGCATGTATTTTTCGGAAACTATTGCAGCCTGTGATTCTAAAAAATTGGTAGTTATAGGTAGCTAACTAAATGAGTGGATGAAACTACATCAGTATTCAAGGTCAGGTTCATTATTTGACCTTGGCCCAAGGTCAACATATACGAAAAGTGAAACTTATTTTAAGCAATTTGTATTTAAATTTCCGGTAAATTCCTCAGGGCCTTTGAACCTCTGATATTCGTCGGACCTGTCACTGTGGAGTTATTCTGTTTCTATTACATGCATAACGATTTCTCAATGAAATAAAATGATAACCACCTCTGGCCTAGGAAGAATTATTTCCTCTAAGGAAATATTTCCTCTAGCCTGTCCTACTTTTCATCTTGCAATCGTTTTATTTAGATGCGTGAATGTTTAATTCACGTCGACGTGTTGTTCTCGATGTGACGTCAATGGGGTATCCAAAGACGTAAACAACGTTCACGAATGTATAGCGCTAGGCTCGAAGGCAGTGAATTAAAGATTACATAGACATAACTACTGAATTGGGCGTAAGTTTGGTTATTGTACTCTAGCATGTTTAATTGTTTTATCACCAGAATAATTTTAGTTCTATTATTTTCATTCAGTACAATAGAAAGCGCTTTTAAGATGGCGTCTATACAGTATTTGTTTCAGTCAGTTTATGTGTCACTGTGTCCCTTACCATTTGTTTATGGACTGTATGTTCCCAGCGGGCACATGACGTAATTGTGACGTCACATCGACGTCGGTGCAACGTCATGACGTTTATGCAACGTCACATCAACGTCGGTGCAACGTCGTGACGTTGCACCGACGTTGATTTGACGTTGCCCTAGCGACGTGTGCCTGCTGGGTTAAGAGTGAACTGTACAAAGAATTAGATGAAATTTATCAAAATGCATGTAATATACAGTTTATTGACTCAGTCCATTTTAAATATGGGATTTATAAACCTCGGGAGGTTGAACATCCAATAAAGAAACTCGTATGCAAGTGCACTCGTTTCTTTATCGGATGTTCAACCTCCCGAGGTATAAATCCCATATTTAAAATGGGCTGAGTATTAAACTCTTACATCCCAAATTCGAACACACTCAGGGCAGATATAATTCTTCTTCCTCTTCTTCTTATTCTTTTTCTTAATTATCATAGAGGATCTTACATGAGTGTTCATGTATAATTGAATTTATTAAACTCGTTGAGGAAAAGGGATAAAATGCGAGGCTTTGCCGAGCATTTTTATCCCTTTTCCTTAACGAGTTTAATAAATTCAATGATACATGAGCACGAATGCTCATAGAGGATCTTACATGAGTGTTCATGTATTACTTAATTTATTAAACTCGTTGCGGAAAAGGGATACAATGAAAGGCTTTGCCGAGCATTTTTATCCTTTTTCCTTAACGAGTTTAATAAATTCAATGATACATGAGCACGAATGCTCATAGAGGATCTTACATGAGTGTTTATGTATTATTGAATTTATTAAACTCGTTGCGAAAAAGCCATACAATGCGAGGCTTTGCCGACCATTTTTATCCCTTTTCCTTAACAAGTTTAATAAATTCAATGATACATGAGCACAAATGCTCATATAGGATCTTACATGAGTGTTCATGTAGTATTGAATTTATTAAACTCGTTGCGGAAAAGGGATACAATGCGAGGCTTTGCCGAGCATTTTTATCCCTTTTCCTTAACGAGTTTAATAAATTCAATGATACATGAGCATGAATGCTCATAGAGGATCTTACATGAGTGTTCATGTATTATTGAGCTTATTAAACTCGTTGCGGAAAAGGGATACAATGCGAGTCTTTGCCGAGTTTAATAAATTCGATGAGACATGAGCACAAATGCTCATAGAGGATCTTACATGAGTGTTCATGTATTATTGAATTCATTATACTCGTTTAGGAAAAGGGATAAAATGCGAGGCTTTGCCGAACATTTTATCTCTTTTCCTTAACGAGTTTAATAAATTCAATAATGCATGGGCAAGAATGCTCATGAGTGTTCATGTTTTATTAAATTTATTAAACTCGTCGAGGAAAACGGATAAAATGCGAGACTTTGCCGAGCATTTTATCCCTTTTCCTTAACGAGTTTAATAAATTCAATAATACATGCGCACGAATGCAAGATTCTATTTATCATATGACATTTAACATGCATTTTATTCACGATTGTTTAACAAAAATGTCAATATTCCGCCATTCATAAACGCGCCATCGTTAAGGGTGTTGTACATGTAACGTTAAGGGGCATATCTATCTAATTTGCATATTTAATCCACTAGTGGATAATCGAATTTACTACATGACGCTATTACACTCTCAGACTAGACGTCATATGATAACAATAATATGCCATGTGACAGTACAGCATTTCCTCTCTCCAAAACGGTTATTTTTCTGATGAAAGTTCGTAATGTTTGTCTTATAAATTTATACTCCAAACATATATTATGGACACTGGTGAAAACCGCCTCAATGAAGCTACTCGCCCTATTAATCAGGGGTCTAGAGTTCGAACCCGAGCTTCTCCAGATTTCGGATGCGTCTTTAAACCGAGGTCCCGACTCCACATAACCTTGGCTTTAGACTTATAAACCAAGGGTCGTGGGTTCGATCCCGATCTTCTCCAGCCTATCGGATGGGTCTACTAACAGAGGTCCTGAGCGACCTTAGCTGTTGGTTTGACGTAAAACTCCCACACACAGTTCAGAAATGACTCGTACTTCCGTCTATCCGTCTGTCTGTCCTTACGTAATTCTGTAACACTCAGTTAAGTATATTTGAACGCTGCTAGGGTTCATGATATTAATTTGCTTGAAGCTAAAAGCAGGTCTGGATAATCCAGTTCCATTCCATTCCGTTAAATATATGTATCCGTGTGGATAATTATACTTTGCGGAACGGAACGGAACACAGTTCAGATACGAAGCCTCTGTGGTACAGTGAATATGCTGATCGTCTTATACACCAGGGGTCGTGGGTTCATTCTAGGGCTTCGCCCGACTTTCGGATGATTCTTTAAATCGAGGTCCCGTCTCTGTACGACCTTAATTGTTGTGGGACGTAAGACTCTAACACACATGAAGTTAAGAAATGGCACATATATCCGTCTGTCCGTCAGTCTGTCCTAATGTAATTCTGTTACACTCGGTTAAATATACAGCAGAACTTCGATGGGTCGAACACCGATGGCTCGTTTACCATGGCTGAGTCGAACCTGTTCTTGAGCCCCTAGCGAAATCCTCTACACAAGAAATAGTGGTGGTGTGGGGGGATAATTAAGGAGATTTTTGTATTTTATCTTGCAAATGTATGCTATGTGTACTCATTAGAATCGCCTCGATGAGGCGATTCTAATGAGTACACACAGCATACATATTCATTATAGAACACTGAAAAGATGTCTAAAAGTATCTCATGCCTCCTGGCAGTAACCCTCAGCGGCTCGAACTACCCCTGTCGCGAACAAAATTTCGAGGTCCCAAAGGTGTTCAAGCCATTGAAGTTCGACTGTATTTGCATGACACTAGCTTGCTAAAAGCTGAAAGCTGGTCTGAATGATCTTGTTCCATTCCGTTCCATTAAATATAATTATCCGTGTTCATAATTATACTTTGCGGAACGGAACAGAACAAAGTTCAGAAGAGAAGCCTGTGTTGTATAGTGATCATGCTACTCGTCTTACAAACCAGGGGTCGTAGGTTCGTTATCTGGCTTCTCCAGAATTTCGGATGTGTCTATAAACCGTCTCTGTATTACCCTAGCTGTTGGTGGAACGTAAGACTCAAACACATAAAGTTAAGAAAAGTCACATATTTCCGTCTGTCCGTCCATCTGTCCTCAATTAATTCCTCTGCACTCGGTTTTGTATATTTGAATACTGCTAGGGCTCATAATACTTACTTCCTTAAAGGGGAAAGCAGGTCTAGATAATCTTGTTCCGTTCCGTTAAGTTAAATATAATTATCTGTGTGGATAATTATATTTTGCGAAACAGAACAGAACAAAGCTCAGTAGTGTAGTGTTTATGCTACTCGCCTTATAAACCAGGGGTAGTGGGTTCGATCCCGGGCTTCTCTAGACTCTCGGATGGGTCTTTGGACCGAGGTCCCGACTCCATATGACCTTAATTGTTGGGGGACATAAAACTCACACATGTTGTTCAGATTTATATCCCATTCTGGGCCACTGGAGTTTTTCCGTTCCGTACCGCAAAATATACTTAGCCTATAAAAATTATACTTTGCGGAACAGAATAAAGTTCAGAAATCGCAAATAATTAACTATGTTTATTTATTTTACTAAAAATAGTTGAATGTTCAAGAGAATAACCTTGTAATCAATAACAAACCTACGTATACTGAAAAAGTGTGGACAAGAACAAATATATCAATTTCATATTAATTATTTTATACCCCTCTGTGTGTTCAGATCCGTTCCGATCCAATACATTTTTGAACACGTCCGAGATTTTATGCATGTCAATGTTATCTGCAAGTTTCATGAAGATCTAGCAAAATGAAGAGTGTACGCTGTTCACAAGGTCAAACATGGCCATTTTAACAATCAAGTGTGTGTGTGTGGGGGGGGGGGGGGGGTGGATGGGGGAGTTTATTCAGCTATTCTGCGAGGTTTTATGCATGACATTTTTATCTGCAAGTTTCATTAAGATCCGAAAATAAGAGGAAAATAAGAAAAAAAAAACAGGGACCCCGTGCGAGGGACATTTTTGGCCCCGGGGCTATAGTTTGAACAATCTTGGTAGAGGGTCTCTAGATGAAGCTTTATAAAAAAGATTTGTATAGGGTTTGCCCAAATAAGACCATGTAAAACCAGTGGGACCCCGGCGCGGGGCAATTTGTGACCCAGGTATATAGTATGAATAATCTTGGTAGAGGTCCACTTGGAAAAGCTTCATACCAAATATCAAAGACCTGGGCCTTCTGGTTTCAGACGAGAAGATTTTTAAAGGGTTTCCCTATACAAGTCTATGTAAAACCGATGGGCTCTGGTGGGAGTGCATGTTTCGCCCCAGGGCTACAACTTCAACAATCTTGGTAAAGGTCGACTAAATGAAGCTTCATACCAAATATCAAAGACCTGGGCCTTCTGGTTTCAGAAAAGAAGATTTTTTAAGGTTTCCCCTATATACATCTATGTAAAACTGGTGGGCCCCGGCACGGGGGCATTTTTGGCCCCAGGGCTATAATTTGAACAACGTTAGAAGAGGCCCACAAGCTTCAAACCAAATATCAAAGACCTGGGCCTTCTGGTTTCAGACAAGAAGATTTTTAAAGGTTTTCCCTACATAAGTCAATGTAAAACTAGTTGGCCCTGGCACGAGGGTATTTTGGCCCCAGGGCTATAATTGAACAATCTTGGTACAGGTCCACTTGATGAAGCTTCATGCCAAATATTAAAGAACTGGGCCCTCAGGTTTCAAACGAAAAGATTTTTAAAGGTTTTTTCTATATAAGTATAAGTAAAACTGGTGGGCCCCCGCACCCAAGGAACATTCATGCCACACTACAATGGAATCCAATAAGTACTTTGGAGAAGAAAATCTTTTTGACATTTGGCTATATGTTTTATATTTAAAAATTTCCGCCCACGGCGGCCATTTTTTTATTGGATCAAAATTTCTTCAAGGAATCTGACAGAGGTCTACCCAAGGACATCCATGCCATATTACAATGACATCCAACAAGAACTTTTGAAGAAGTGAAGACTTCTTTAACATTACACTATATGTTATATAGTGAAAATAAGGCGCCCACGGCGGCCAGGTTTTTTTCAGATCAATTTTTTTTCAAGGAATCTGACAAAGGTCCACCCAAGGACCATTCATGCCAAATTACAATGATATCCACAAGTACTTTTGCAGAAGAAGATTTTTTAGCATTGCACTATATGTTAAATAGTGTAAATAAGCCCCGCCCATGGCGGCCATGTTTTTTGTCGGATCAGAATTTCTTCAAAGAATCTGAAAGAGGTCCACCCAAGGAACATTCATGCAAAATAAAAAATGAAACCCAACAGTTGGTTTTGGAGTAGAAGATTTTTAAAGATTTTTATTTTTTTTGTGGTTTTGTTGCCACGGCAACCAGAGTTCTGGGTCTAGCAAAATTATTTTGAGGAATTTAGAAGAGGACAAAGTAAGGAACATTCCTGTGAAGTTTGGTTACAATTGGCCTAGTAGTTTAGGAGGAGAAGATGTTTAAAGAAAAAAGTTAACGCAAAGATGACTGGACACACGGATGCACGATGGACACAGGGCCATGAAAATAGCCCCGCTGGCCGAAGGCCAGTGGAGCTAAAAACAAGGAACATTCCTGTGAAGTTTGGTTACAATTGGCCTAGTAGTTTAGGAGGAGAAGATGTTTAAAGAAAAAAGTTAACGCAAAGATGACTGGACACACGGATGCACGATGGACACAGGGCCATGAAAATAGCCCCGCTGGCCGAAGGCCAGTGGAGCTAAAAACAAGTTTTAATTTTTATATCTAAATGACCTTGGGCCAAAGTTAAGGAATAACCTTGACCTGGAATAATCAAGTAATTTCATTTGCCATTTTATAGTAGTTTAAAACCATCACCCACAAATTTGTGATTAATAAATTTCTTTCTACCGTCAATTTACAATTCCTTTTGTCTGTTATACGAGGACTGTTCAAATATGAATGCAAGTAGAACGTTTTCTCATGCACTAATGCCAAAATCAACTGGATATTAATATCACAGCGTAGAAAAACATTTTACCTATACATTGATACCAAACATGTTAAAATCCGTACACTTTAGCCATATCGTTCGATAAACACTGTCTACTCTTGTATATTATACAAAACAGGGTTGGAAGAAGGTCAGAGTACACCGTTGAAATATGGTTCTATATAAAGAATCGTTGTATTCTTGGTATACGGTGCAAAGACATTTTTGATGAAATATGTTCGGTTTATGGGCATAATGAAATGTCTTTTCCGACAGTTTTTCGTTGGTGTAAGAAATTCAGCTGTGGGCTACGCTCTACAGAAGATGCACCACATGATCGTCGGCCGAAAAGAGCAACATCTGCCAAGATAGTTGCTAGAGTGAAAGAAATAGTTGCTACCGACGCACGATACACCACTAGGCAAATAGCTAGTAAGGTTGGCATCTCATTAGGAGCAGCTCATACAATTCTGAAACGGGATTTGAAAACGAGACAGATCTGTGCTAGATGGATTCCCCATCTGTTGACAGATGAGCAGAAAAAGACAAGCGTTCAGTGCGCCAAGAAGTTGCTTAAAAAGTTTCCAAATTACAATGCAAGGTCTTTAGCTAATGTCGTCACAGGTGACGAGACATGGGTTCACTTTTTTGAGCCAAAATGAAAGATTCAGAACTAAATATGGGCAACAAAGTATTGCAAAAGACCATGCATTGCAAAGCGGACCATGAGGGTCAAGAAGGTAATGTATGCCATATTCTTTTCAAATCAGGGCCCTGCTATTCAGGTTGCTGTGCCTAAAGGCAAATCTGTAAATGCAAAGTTTTACAAGAATAAAGTTCTTCGAAAATTGAAGAAATATTTCAAAGAACGAAGACCCCTAACATGTTTGGCCAATGTCAGATTGCTACATGACAATGCGTCATCGCACAAGGCGTTCATTGTGCAAGACTATCTGAAGCAGGAAAAGGTTGTTGAACTTCCTCACTCCCTGTATTCCCCTGACCTTGCCCTGACTTTTTTTTGTTCCCGCCGCTGAAAAATTACCTTTCTGGTCAAAAATTTGTACAGCACAAAATCCTCGGTTCTGCAAAATTCCAGTGCCTTCATAGTATACCGCGAAAAGACTACCAAATGCATTCAATGATTGGATCAGAAGACTGAAAGTTTGTATATCTGTTAAAGGGGAATACTTTGAGGGGACAAAATAAATTTTTCATCGAAATCTATCACGGAATCATTTCTATGTGCTTAGTTGCATTCATATTTGAACAGTCCTCGTATATTGTTTTCATCAAGCACTTTAAAGTTCCTTTATCTCATCAAGTCCATTAACATGGATGGGCTGAATGACATCCATGATTGTAATGGGGTTGTAACTGCTCTTGTTTCACAGGCTCGAAAAACTCTTAATCAGGAAGAGTAAAGTAGAATTTTCCTTGTTTGTTGCTACCTCGAAACATGTTGTGGGTACTTGTACAGTACACCCGCTGCGTTTTTGTTTTTTTTACACGCTTAACCCTGTGATCTAGTTGATTTGGTCCACTGCGTTCCTTGGCATGACACTGCTCTATGTTCTGCTGCAACACACCGTACAACCGTCTGCGTCGAAGACAGATTACTGTCTCTAAGACAGATCGCGGAAAACGTTTCATAGAAAGGGTAGGTGAAGTTTTTTTTGTTTGTATAAATCGAGAAGGCAAACTGTTGACTTTTGCTGCTATTGGAGAAGAAACTAAATGCCTGGATATACCGCAGCAAAATTCTGACTATATTTCAAAGCCAGATAAGGCTTTTCCAGTTCGTTGAAAAATATTTTAATCGAAAATTTTATGAATTTTTGTTTCACGTCAAGTGTACTTCTACGCAACAAAATATGTTACATTCGCTTACTCATGCTAAAACTTCGATTATTCGGCAGCATTTCTGCCAAATTGGACCGTATAACTCGGTTAAATAAACAAACTACGTCCCCCTAAAGAGACCAGGTGTCCAAAAAATGCTGTCTCTAACTACAGATTGTTTTTATACGACTGTCCACAAACACAGATCAGAGATTTCGAAGGCTAACATTGATGACAGATCAGAATTTCGGTTACATCTTCAATAAAGACGAATTCTGGATGACTTAACACCGGCAACTTCGGTGGAAGCTATTTCATGCCAGCTCCAGGGTATTACTTGTAATAATGCTGCAATTGAGTAACATAGAGGCTGCTCTCTAATCATTTATATTTCCTGCCAACACACAAATTGTGCAATCAGTAGAAGCCTCCGTGGTGTAGTGGTTATGCTTCTTGTCTTGTAAACCAGGATTCGCGGGATCGATCCCGGGCTTCTCCAGACTTTCAGATGTGTCTTTTAAACGATGTCCCGTCTCCTTAGGAGACCTTAGCTGTTAGTGAGATATACAACTCTCTCTCTCTCTTTCTCTCTCACTCTCTTGTGCAATCAGTAAACATCTGAGGCGTTATTTGTTTAATTTTCTTCTGCCTGTACCTTTTCTTTCCTAGATGTCACACGACTCAGCGATTTCTGTGCTGTAACCAGTGCTTCAGCTGAAGTGCACGACCCATCGGATGCTTTTAGCTTTATGAGTGTAACCACATATGGGTATGGCGGCCATTTTGGTCATGTGACCTGGACCTAAAACGGTTCCCCCAATAAATGCGCCTTATCGTAAGGTGCAAAAATATATCTTATAATTTAGTACTGTATTCTGAATCGTTTGCAGGATAAAATGCATTCTCACATTTCCAATACAAAAGCATATGTGTCAAAGTTTGACCTAGGCACAAAGAAGTTCAAGGTCAACCCAGGATCACCATTTTAGCAATTTATGATGGGCCTACGTTCCAGATGCTATTTATCAAGTTTCCTGAAAATCTGCCCAGTGGTTCTGGAGAAGACTATTTTTGAAGGGTTTTACCAAATATGGCTTGGCGGCCATTTTGGTTATGTGACCTGGACCCCATATGCAAATTTTGGTTTCCCCCATCCCATAGAGGCTCAATATGAAATTTTACTTCAATCGGCCCAACGGTTTCCGAGGAGAAGCAGTTCGAAAATTTTCACATTTTTCGCCTCGGCGAGGCTACACTAAATGGAATGTAATATTTTGCAAATTCATTGGTGAAGTCACTATCACCAATTTTCACAAACAGGTTACGGACGGACAGACAGACTGACAGACTGACAGAATGACACGCTGATTTTAGGTCACTCTTAGAAAACCGACCGACTTCAGTCGGTCGCTTTTTCTGCGGGTTGTGCAATTAGTTAGGAATTCGATATTGAAAGTAAACAGCTGACGTTCGTGCGAATATCCGGTTGTGTCATTTTTTACCATCAAATGCCATGTAATTTTATTGCACGAACAAGGTTGCACAATGCAATAATTAACCTTAAATAGGTCGCTATGCAAATGGTGCAGAGGCGACCATGTACAACAAGATGGTACGTGCGTCTGTATTAACCAATTCAGTACCTGAAACCCCGGAAGAGCTACCTTTGCAAACAGTGCAGGCCCAGATCAGACACTTCAGAATACAGTAATGCGGCGTCTGATCAGCACCTACATTGTTTGTAAAAAGTTGAATCATTTTCTGAGTAAATTATAAGAAAACACAGCCCGACACCCCTAAATATCGAAATGGACTCCTGCCATATATAAGGTGGAAGATTCCATTTGGTACAAAAAGGGTTCACTTTAATTCACTCGGCGCCGCTTGTGGGTTATATTGTATTTTTATAGATGTGTTTTCTTTATGTCCATACTTTCGGCTGAGTCTTTAGCTGTTGGTGGAACACACATGCATGCACGCACACGAGCGTGCACGCAGGCACGCGCAACTGCCCCTGCCCATAAGGGCTCGAAGAAATAAATGGGCCGCATAATGCTTCCAAGCAGAGCTGAAATAGACCGCACACAAGTTATGGTAAACCGCTTTGAGGATCTAAGCCTGCCCAGGCAAAGCGGTGCAAATCGGAACGTCCATGCTCATAAACCCAATTGGTTTCATTAGGCGACGGGATCTGAGATGTCATTTCATCTCAAGGTCGGGTAAAAGTCCCACAAGACTGGAAGCAACGTCTCAAAAATGACCTATACAGTGTTGACGGGGTCGTTAAACCTCAAATCAAACAAACAAAAACCTATTACTATCATCATGTTTAATCATACTAAATAAGTTTTTTCCATTCAAACACAGACCAACTTGTAGAGTTTACTTTTTCATTTTAGTGAAGAGTAAAACAAAAGTCCTAATTCCAAATATAGAGGAAAGTAGTACATTATTTGATTCAGCCACACTAACATGGAGAACTTCACATAACAAGTGCTAAACTAAACTGCAAAGCTACACAAACAGATCACATTACGATAACACAGACATGTGATATAGTGCTTTCTTTCATACCTCCAAAACGGTATATTCTGGTGAAAAATTGCGATATTTTTTATGCCCCTGCCATTCGAAGAATGGTGGAAAGGGCATAAAACGTTGCCCCTGTCCGTCCGTCCGTCCGTGTGTCCGAAACTTAAACGCAGTCAATAACTTCCTTATTTCTTGATGGATTTTAAAATTACTCGGCAGAAATGTTAACCATCATGAGACAACGTATCACGTGCAAAACCCAGATTCGTACCTCCAAGGTCAAGGTCATACTTAGAGGTCAGAGGTCAAAAAAAAGGGTCCGAAACTTAAACGCATTTAATAACTTTCTTATTTCTGGATGGATTTTGAAATTACTTTGGAGAAATGTTAACCATCATGAGTCAATGTGTCACGTGCAAAACCCAGGTCAGTACCTCCAAGGTCAAGGTCATACTTGGAGGTCAAAGGTCAAAAAAAAGGGTCCGAAACTTAAACGCAGTCAATAACTTTCTTATTTCTGGATGGATTTTGAAATTACTTTGTAGAAATGTTAACCTTCACGAGTCGTTGTGTTACATGCAAAATTCAGGTCCGTACCTCTAAGGTTAAGGTCATACTTGGAGGTGAAAGGTCAAAAAAGGGCCCGAAACTTAAACGCAGCCAATAACTTACTTATTTTTGGATGGATTTTGAAATTATTTTGAAGAAATGTTAACCATCATGAGACAATGTGTCACTCGCAAACCCAGATCCGTACCTCCAAGGTCATACTTGGAGGTCAAATGGCTTAAAAAGGGTCCAAAACTTAAACACTGTCAATAACCTTCTATGGATGAATACGAACATAGACATATTTTCAGGCGGGGGCACCCGTGTCCTATGGACGCATTTCTAGTCTTTTCTATACTCCAAACATATGTTGAGGGTGCTCGTGAGGACTGTTGCGTTGAGAAGGTATGAAGAAAACCCAAAACCTATGTCTTTAAACAGAAATAAGAAAAATAATGTGTCGCCCTGTAAACAAAGGTTTTCTCTATATAAGCAAAATGTAGAGGGGTGTTCATTACACGGACTTAACGTGATGAGAACCACAGCATCAGTGTTACCCCGATTACGGCTCTTGTCTTGTAAGGGAATATAATCCACAAGCGGCGCCGAGTGAATAAAAGTTAACCCTTTTCGTACCAAATGGAATCTTCCACCTTATATATGACAGGAGTCCATTTCGATATTTAGGGGTGTCAGGCTGTGTTTTCTTCAGAATTTATTCAGAAAATGGTTCAGCTTTTTACAAACAGTGTAGGCCCTGCATTACCGCCTTCTGAAGTGTCTGATCTGGGCCTGCACTATTTGCAAAGGTACCTCTTTAGGGGTTTCTGGTACTGAATTGGTTAACACAGACGCACGTACCATCTTGTTGTACATGGTCGCCTCTGCACTGTTTGCATAACGACCTATTTAATGTTCATTATTGCATTGTGCAACCTCGTTCGTGCAATAAAAAAAAGGCGTTTGATGTTAAAAAAACGGCACAACCAGATATTCACACGAACGTTGGCTGTTTACTTTCAATATCGAATTCCTATAGGGGCTTGAAGAAATATATGGGCTGAATGATGCGTCCAAGCAGAGGGGAATTCGGCCCCCGCACTAGTACTGGTAAACCGCTTAGAGGATCTAAGCCCGTTCAGGAACCGCGGTGCGAGGCGACGTTTAAAGACACATCCGAAAGTCTGGAGAAGCCCGGGATCGATCCCGCGAATCCTGATTTACAAAGCAAGTAGCATAACCACTACACTACTGAGGCTTCTACTGATTGCACAATTTGTGTTTTGACAGGAAATATAAATGATTAGAGAGCAGCCTCTATATTACTCAATTGCAGCATTATTACAAGTAATACCCTGGAGCTGGCATGAAATAGCTTCCACCGAAGTTGCCGGTGTTAAGTCATCCAGAATTCGTCTTTATTGAAGATGTAACCGAAATTCTGATCTGTCATCAATGTTAGCCTTCGAAATCTCTGATCTGTGTTTGTGGACAGTCGTATAAAAACAATCTGTAGTTAGAGACAGCATTTTTTGGACACCTGGTCTCTTTAGGGGGACGTAGTTTGTTTATTTAACCGAGTTATACGGTCCAATTTGGCAGAAATGCTGCCGAATAATCGAAGTTTTAGCATGAGTAAGCGAATGTAACATATTTTGTTGCGTAGAAGTACACTTGACGCGAAACAAAAATTCATAAAATTTTCGATGAAAATATTTTTCAACGAACTGGAAAAGCCTTATCTGGCTTTGAAATATATAGTCAGAATTTTGCTGCGGTATCTCAAGGCATTTAGTTTCTTCTCCAATAGCAGCAAAAGTCAACATATTGCCTTCTCGATTTATACAATCCAAAAAACTTCACCTACCCTTTCTATGAAACGTTTTCCGCGATCTGTCTTAGAGACAGTAATCTGTCTTCGACGCAGCCGGTTGTACGGTGTGTGCAAGCCACAGCAATGATGACCTGTACAGGCCACATTTCACTTATTCACCTATGAGAAAGTAAAAGACAGGTACACAGAAAATCAATTTTATACCTGTATAATGCTGTGGAAACACCGTGATTAACCCATGATCCCCATGAACGGGGCCTATCCGCGGTTGATGTTAGAAATTTAATCCTTTACGTCACAGGGTTCTGCTGGTTTAAAAAGATTTGCGACTGGTGTACTGTATGATAGGTTTTTGTGGTAAGATACGAAAAATTATTCTTGCACACCAGACAAGGAAGACCGTGATTTTACCCTGGGATAGAAATTTATGTTCTGACCCTGATGTTCCGACCCAAAATCGAATATAATCGCGTGTTTGATAAATGCACTGGTTGAGTACAACCTCATGCGCGGCGTCGTCATGCGTGACGTCACTAAACATTCCTGTTGTGTCATCACAAAATGCCGGACGTCGGTAACCCAAGTGACAGCAACATTAAAAATTCGCAATAGAAATGGAAGGTTTGCAAGAAAAAGAATCCAATATGGGTGTGAGGGGTGGATAGAAAAATCTGTGCCTCGGGATTACTGTCCGGCATCACTCTGCAAGCCTCGTGATGCCCGACAGTGTCCCTTGGGACGGATTTTTCAATCCAGCCCTCAAACCCATATAAGATTCTTATATTCTCATTACTTCCTCCTTATCTGGAGCTATGGCATGAGTGACCACTCGAGATTTAATCAGCACTGGCACCTGTATAGCAACATTAATGTACAGTCGAACTTCAATTGCTCGAACACCTTTGGGACCATGAAAATATGTTCGAGACAGGGGTAGTTCGAGCGGCTGAGGGCTTATACCAGGGGGCATAACGACATACCTTAAGACATCTTTTCCTGGGTTCTATAATGAAAAATGTATGCTGTGTGTACTCATTAGAATCGCCTCATCGAGGCGATTCTAATGAGTACACACAGCATACATTTGCAAGATAAAATACGAAAATATCCTAATTTTTACCCTCCCTATTTCCTATGTACAGAAATTCCGTAGGGACTCAAAAACGGTTTCGACTCAGCCATGGTAAACGAGCCATCGCGGTTCGAGCCATCGAAGTTCTACTGTATTCATTTTTCTACCCATAGATGTGCATAGATAAATGACTGCATGGATGTGCAAGCTGATCTGAGTCTTTGGAGGTTGCACCTTTTCCAATGCTCAAAGAATCTCATCACGGCATACACTTGCAATCAGGGGTTTTCTTGTAGAATGTCATCACACCATACACTTGCAATCAGGATTTTTCTCATGGAATGCCATCATACCAAACACAGGCAATCAGGAGTTTTCTCATAGATTGTCATCACACCATACACTTGCAATCAGGAGTTTTCTGATAGAATGTCATCACACCATACACTTGCATTCAGGATTTTAATCATAGAATGCCATAACACTATACACTTGCAGATAGAATGTCATCACACCATACACTTGCAATCAGGATTTTTATCATAGAATGTCATCACACCATACACTTGCTATCAGGAGTTTTTCATGTTGTATATCTTATAAAATACCCTGAAGGCTCCTCGCACCATCAACCACATCCAATATATCTGTAGAATCAGGATGGCGAGACATCCAAGGTTACAATATAATGGGATATGTAGTGGCACTTGAAGGAAATGGAGCCCAGCATAGCCAGCATAGCGCCAGTAGAGATAAGGAAAGGTTAGGATGCGGAATACAAAGAAGGTGAAAATCATCAGAAGTCCTGATATAATGTACCCTGCAGTGTCTTTCTTGTTCAGCTGAAACAGAAAGTGCACAATTCATTTTCTACATTTTAACAGAATTCCTATGTTACATAAAGCAGCATTTGATAAGACCCAAACTGATGTCAGATGACATGACAAATAGTGACATTCCTGGCCCACCAGAGCCAAAGGCTCCAGGGGAGCTTTTGTTTGTTTGTTTGTATTTGAGATTAACGGCCCAGTCAACACAATTTTAGGTCATTTTTAAGCCGGTCAGTTTACCTATACACACATTTCCTCGGCAGGCGTATATGTAAGCGTTTAAACAGTGCAGTTCACATTCTTTCGCCAGAAACTGACAACTACCTTCTTGAATCAGCAGAAGGGAGAATGACCATAGAAAAGATTTCATGATCAACCTCAATGAAAGAATGCCAACCCTGGCAGGTATCGAACCTGATCACCTAATCAGACGCGCATCCGACTGAGCTACCGAGGCCGGCACCAGGGGAGCTTATAGGATAGGCAGTGGTCTGTTATGGGCACAGCTGCAAGTGATATCAACTCTTTCCAACGTTTTATAAAACTGCCATTCATGGGGGACGGTACCTGTCAGTTTTATTATTGTTTTGATCACATAACTTAGATGCCCACCATGTCCATATATGGAAAATAACTTTGAACAAAATTTAAGGAACAGAATGGCCGATGACCTTGAAACTTGGTATGCAGCATTGGGGATACACGCTCAACCAATTTTGTTAAATAATGGACCTTGGTTAAGTTATATGAAACCAAATTATACAGACTTTTATGGGGAAAGGTACATGTAAGTTTGTTTGTTGTTTTGATCACATAACCAAGATGCCCACAATGTCTATATACGGTAAAAACCTTTGAAAATCTTTTAAGAAACAGAACGACCTTGGATCTTGATATGCAGCATTGAGGACACACGCTCAACCGGCCCTTGGTTGAACCTGACTTATTGTACAGCTTTGACATATTTCGTACATTTTGTATAGGAAAAGGGAAAAACAGTGAATTTTTCTGTTTCTTTTTTGGTTTGTCACATCAAAGCTCACATGCAATCAGCTGAATGAGATATAATTTTATAAAACAAGAGGCCCAAGATGGCCCTGTATCGTTCACATGTGGACCAGCAAATCACGGGTAGAAAGAAACTGTGAAGAAAGGCGAGACATGTTTGTTAACCCTTGTCCTGCTAATCCCTGATATGCCTTATCTTTGAAACAATGTAGATCAAGATCAGATGGCTTCTGACGAAGCCATCTGATCAGAATCTACATTATTTGCCATTCAGATTATGAATTTGTTGCAATAATTTGCATCAAGTAATCTGATTGGTTGATAATCGGTAGTGGGTGTGGCATATATAAATATTCAGCAGGACAAGGGTTAACCTGACTGATATAAATACCTTCATAGATCCAGGCTTGTCAATATAGTTGTACATCAGTTGAACCCTTGGGCGGGGTCATTTATGGCCCAAAGGCTATAATTTGAAAATATAGGTAGAGGTTCATTAGATGAAGCTTCATACCAAATATCAAAGACCTTGGAATTTATGGTTTCATAAAAGACCCCCCCCCCACCCTACATAAGTCTATGTAAAACCTGTGGGCCCCGACGCAGGGCCATTTTTGGCCCAATGCTTACCAAATAACAAAGATCTGGTTTTCAAGTTTCAGGAATATTTTAAAGGGTTTCTCCTATAAAAGTCAATGCAAAACATGTGGCCCAGGGCCGGGACCTTTTTGGTGCAAAGGCTATAATGGTAGAGGTCCACTAGTTGAAGTTTGGTACCAAATATGTGAGCCCCGGGGTACCGAGGTTGGACCATCTTTGGCCCAAAGGCTATAATTTGAACTGTTTTGGTAGAGGACCACTAGATGAAGATTCATACCATAATTATATCTAAGACCTGGGTCTTCTGGTTGAGGAAAAGAAGATTTTTTAAGGTTTTCACTAAATAAGCCTATATAAAACGTGGGCCCCGGGGTGGGGCCAATAATTTTGACAATCTTGATAGAGGTCCACTAGATGAAGCTTTATACCAAATATCAAGGACCTGAGCCTTGCGATTTCAGAGAAAATGAATTTTTAAGATTTTCCCTATATACATCTACGTAAAACGTGGGCCCCTGCACGGGCCATTTTTAGCCCCGAGGTTCAAACTTGAACAATCTTGATAGAGGTCCCCTAGGTGAAGCACCATATCAAATACCTGGGCCTTTCGGTTTCAGACTAGAAGATTTGATAAAAATTCCCTATATAAGCCTACGTAAAACATGGGGGCCCCGGGGCGCGGACATTTTTGGCCCCAAGGCTATAATTTTAACAATCTTGGTAGAGGTCCACTAGATGAAGCTTGGTACCAAATATCAAAGGTTTTTAAATGTTTCCCTACATAAGTCTATGTAAAACGTGGGCCCAGGGGCAGGGCCATTTTGGAACCCAAGACTATAATTTATAGGTCCACTAGAAGAAGCTTCATACCATATATCGAAGACCTAGGCCTTGCCGTTTCAGAGAAAAAAGATTGTTAAAGGATTTCCCAATATCAGCCTACACAAGAGGGCCATAATGGCCCTAAATCGCTCACCTGATCCTTAATGCACAGATAAAATGGTATGTAATATAAGGTGGGGAGGATGGTTTGAGCAATATTGTTTGACAATGACCCAATAAACATTACTGTGAAATTATTTCCAAATCAGTCCACCTATTTAGGAGAGGAAGTCATATGAAGGAGGATTATTTTTTAGTTTTGGTGGCTATTATGTTCAGTGAAGTGAAGCGATTTTGAGCAATTTGTCAGACTGTCACACATGGAACAGTCCTTCTAAATTATTTTCTTTCTGAGGTTGAGGTACATGTATTTCAAAAATTCCCTTCGAAAATACAGAGCTGACTTGTATGATACTTCCTCGGCACCTTCTTGATATTGAGGGTCAGGACCTAGTACACTGAGATGAACTTGCTCAGTCTAACTTACAATGCCTTGTGGTAACAAGGTGGGGGAGGCAAGAATGGGCAGTTCCCTCTGACAATACAGGGTTGACTTGAGTGTGACTATCTGGACACCTTGTAGATATTGAGAGTCAATTTGTTTGTGTTTGATTTGAGGTTCAACGTCCCCGTCAACATTGTATAGGTCATTTTGGAGACGTTGCTTCCAATTTTGTGAGACATTTTCCTGACAATGAGATGAATGGCATCTCAAGCCCTGTCGCCCAATGAAACCAACAGGGTTTATAAGCATGGACAGTCAGACACGCACTGCTTTGCCAGGGAAGACTTAGATCCTCTAAACGGTTTACCAGTTCTTGTGTGCGGTCGGTTTCAGCTCTGCGTGGAAGCATCATGCAGCTCATCTATTTCTTCAGGCCCCTGTGGGCGGGGGCCGATATTCAAGCCCTTGTGCACAAGGAGATGAACCAGCTCAGTCGTACTTACAATGTCATGTGGTGACAAGTGGGGTGGGGACAGTTGGCATCAGCAGCTAGACTTATGAGCCATTGGACACTTTTACAATACACACCTGACTTGTTTGTCAGTGTCTGGGCACCTTGTGTACTTTGGGCAAGAGGGTCAGGCCCAGGTGCACCAGACAGACAAGAACTGGTTCAGTCTGATATACTGTGCCTTTTGGTGACAATGAGGGTGGGCTTGGGGGATCCTAATGCCAAATACCAAAGATCTGGGCCTTTTGGTTTCAGAGAAAAAAATCTTCAAAGGTTTCCCATGTATATGCCTAAGTAAAACCAGAGGACCCTGGGCCCGGGGCCACCTTTGGCCCAAGAATCATGGTAGAGGTCCGGCAGATAAAGTTTCATACAAAAATATCAAAGAACGGGGTCTTCTGGTTTAAGATAAGAAATTTTTAATGGTTTTCCCTATATAAGTTGATGTAAAACCAGTGGGACCCCGGGGAGGAGCCATTTCTGGGCCGCGGACATTTTTGACCCTAGACCTATAATTTGAACAACCCTGGTAGAGGTCCATTAGATGAAGCTTCATACCAAACATCAAACACCTGGGCCTTCTGGTTTCAGACTAGAAGATTTCTAAAGGGTTTCCCTATATAAACAAGAAGGGCCATGATGGCCCTGGATCGCTCACCTGATCCATAGAGTAACAAGTGGGCCCAGCCATTATTGGCCCCAGGGCTATAATGTGCATAATGTTCAGGGAGGTCTAAAAAGGTGAAGCTTCATACCAAATATCAACAAAGGCTATAATTTGAACAATATTGACCAAGTTCCACTAGATGAAGCTACACATAACATATCAAAGACCTGGCCTTGTGGTTTCAGAGAAGAAGATTTTTTTAAAGATATTCCCTACATAAGCCTATGTAAAAACAAATGGCACCGGAGTTGGGTCATTTTTGGCCCAAGGGCTATAATTTAAACAATCTTGATAGAGGTCCACTAGATGAAGCTTCACACCAAATATCAAAGACCTGGGCCTTGCTGTTTCAGAGAAGATTTTCAGAATTATCTCTATATAAGTCTATGTAAATCCAAAGGGCCCCGGGTCGGGGGCATTTGTGGCCCGAGGGCTATAATTTGAACTATCTTGGTAGAGGTCCACTAGATAAAGCTCCATACCAAATATCAAAGACTTGGGCCTTGCAGTTTCACAGAAAAAGATATTTAAAGATTTTCCTATATAAGTCTGTGTAAAACCAAAGGGTCTCGGGCAGGGGCATTTTGGCCCCAGGGCTATAATTTGCACAATTTGATAATGGTCCACTAGATGAAATTTCACACCAAATATCAAAGACCTAGGCCTTGTGGTTTCACAGCAAAAGATTTTTACTCATTTTCCCGATATGTCTATGTAAAACCAAAGGGCCCCAGAGCGGGGGCATTTTTGATCTCAGGGCTATAATTTGAACAATCTTGGTAGAGGTCCAGTAGATGGAGATTCATACCAAATATCAAAGACCTGGGCCACGTGGTTTCTGAGAAGAAGATTTTCCCTATATAAGCCTATGTAAAACCAAAAGGGCCGCGGAGCGGGGGCATTTTTGCCCCAGGGCTATAATTTGAAAAATCTTGGTAGAGGTCCACTATGGTGCTTTATACTAAATATCAAAGACCTGGGCCTTGCGGTTTCAGAGAAGAAGATTTTTCAAGGTTTTCCCTATATAAGTCTATGTAAAACTAAACGGCCCCGGAGATGGGGCATTTTTGACCCCAGCACTATAATTTGAACAATCTTGGTAGGGGTCCACTAGATAAAGCTTCATACCAAATATCAAAGACCTGGACATTGCGGATTCAGAGAAGAAGATTTTTAAAGATCTTCCCTATATAAGTAGAAGTAAAACAAAGATCAGGAATCGATACAATTAACTTACTCCACCCATCAAAGACACCAAAGGGAAAGAAACACAAACATTAAGCGACCAGACCATAATGGAAACCTAAACAAAGGAAGGCCATAAGGACAGTTACTTTCCCACAAAATGGCCATATGGCCATCCAAAATAAAAAAAAACACAAGTGATACACACAGTAAGTAACAAACAACACCATAAATAAACCACCACAGAAGAACCGCCTTGGAACGGTCAGTGGACTGATTTCCACTGGGGGGTTGAATCGATTTTACTAGGCCACAATCCTCGCCCTTACTTCCGTCGCGATTTAGACAAATAATTTGTTCAGTCCGAATGAAGGCCTCCAAACTCATCAGTGCAAGATCTCCGTGAACACAAAAATCAAAGAAATAATCCTGTGTAAAACCAAAGGGCCCTGGTGCGGGGGCATTTTAGCCACAGCACTATAATTTGAACAATCTTGGTAGGGGTTCACTAGATGAAGCCTCATACCAATATCAATGACCTGGCCTTGTGGTATCTTAAAAGACGATTTATTAAGTTTTTTGTGAAAAAAAATCTATTTTTGGCTCCTGTGATCTAGATGTGCAACATACCGGAACCATTTGAACAACTTTGAAAGGGGATCACCTAAAGATCATTCCTGAGAAGTTTTGGTCGAAATCTGATCAGTGGTTTAGGAGATGTCATTTGAAGAAAAAGTTTACGGAAGGACGGGTGCACGCACAGATGGACGCACAGAGGACGGAAAAAAAGTCATCCCAAAAGCTCACCTCGTCACTACGTGATAGGTGAGCTAAAAACAGAAGTGAAGACAATGATTCGGAATCGATACAATTAACCGACAGCTCACATCAAAGACACAAAGGGATGAAACAACTAGACACTAATGGAAACATCACTAGCGGAAAGCCAAATGGACAGTTACTTTTCCACAAAATGGCCAATTGGCTATCCAAAGCAAAATAATATAAGCGATACACACACTCAAAGACAAGCCATAACAAAAATAAACCATGACAGAAGAACCATGCATAACCGGTGGGCCTTGCCTGGGCCCGGGGCGGGACCATTAGATGAAGCTTCATACAAAATATCAAATACCTGGGCCTTCTGGTTTGAGATGAGAAGATTTTCAAAAGTTTACCCTATACAAGTCTATGTAATACCAGTGGGCCAAGGGACGGGGCCATTTCCGGCCCAAGGGCTATAATATATGTTATTTACTTTAAATTGTGAAATATTCGGCACTCGTTCATATGGGGAAGGATGCACAAGCTTGCGAGTGCATGGGAAAGGACGCACGAGCTTGCGAGTGCGTCATCCTCATATGAACGAGTGACGAATATTTCACAATATAAAGTCAATAACCTTTTTTTTTCATATTCCCTAAAATTTGGACTGTCGGCCAGAATTCAGGATTGCCTGGCATAGAATTCTTAACGTAAAAGCAGATTATACATGTTAAAGCAGTTTGAAATGGAAAATAATGAAGGTCGATAAGTCTCTTATAACAATTTGAACAAGATGTGTTTGTGAAACACTGATGCCCCCGGACAGCGCATGTTAAATATGAAAGCAGTATCGCTAAGCAATCGAAAGGTATGGCCAATGTCCAAGTCTTAAAAAGGTAGGTCAAGGTTACAAGGTAAAATATTATGGGATTGTTGAAAAGGTCTTGTGACATAGTATGCACATGTGAAATATGAAAGCCCTATCACTTACCAATGGAAAGTTATGGCCGATGTTAATGTTTTTAAACAGTAGGTCAAACGTCAAGGTCACGAGGTAAAAAATATGGTACCACTGGAAAGGTCTTGTGAAAAAGAATGCACATGGGAAATATGAAAAGTAGAAGTAAAACAAAGATCAGGAATTGATACAATTAACTTACTCCACCCATAAAAGACACCAAAGGGAAAGAAATACAACTATTAAGCGACCAGACCATAATGGATACCTAAACAAAGGAAGGCCATATGGACCGTTACTTTCCCACAAAATGGCCATATGGCCATCCAAAACCAAAAGACACAAGTGATACACACAGTAAGTAACAAACAACAACATAAATAAATCGCCACAGAAGAGCCGCCTTGGAACGGTCAGTGGAAGATTTCCACTGGGGGGCTTAAATCGATTTGACGTGGCCACAATCCTCGCCCTTACTTCCGTCGCGATTTGGACAAATAATTTGTTCAGTCCGCATGAAGGCCTCCTAACTCATCAGTGCAACATCTCCGTGAACACAAAAATCAAAGAACCACAGAGGTGAGACAACGGTGAGGACTCAACAGCAAGAAACCACTGAAATGCTGGAGCAAAAGAAAACCAACAGTTAGACTCCAATGAGCCCGACCAGAGACAGAGCATCAGACACCAACCAACATTATCTCTCTAATTTTCAATAAGCCTTTACGTTGGAGCCGTCATAGAATCTGAGGCCTGACCCATCGGCGTGCAATTAAAGAGGGAAGCAAAGTTGCCAACCGTGATTGGGTTAACTACCATGCATGCAGTCTGTCGTATAATATCCATGTTGTACCCAATCTTTTTATATCGAAGAATGATTTTACGAAATTGGGTGCTGAAGTCATTGCTGTTATATATTTTTCTGATAACTTACCAATCGAAAGTAATGGACTATGTTAAAGTTTTTAAAAAGTTTTTTTGTTTGTTTGATTTGAGGTTTAACGTCCCCGTCAACACTGTAAAGGTCATTTTGGAGACAGTGCTTCCAATTTTGTGGGATTTTACCCGACATTGAGACGAAATGACATCTCAAGCCCTGCCGCCCAATGAAACCAACAGCACAGACGGGCCAACTCGCACCACTTTGCCTGGGCAGACTTTGATCCTCTAAGCTGTTTACCAGTACTTGTGTGTAGGCTGTTTTCAGCTCTGCGTGGAAGCATCATGCAGCCGATCCATTTCAAGCCCCGATGGGCGGGGGCCGTCTCAAAAAGTAGGTCAAATGTCAAGGTCAAGGTCACAAGGTCAAAAATTATGGTACCACTAGAAATGTCTTGTGACCAGAAATGCACATGTTAAATATGAAAGCCCTATCACTTACCAATCGAAAGTTATGGACAATGTTAAAGTTTTTAAAAAGTAGGTCAAACGTCAAGATCAAGGTCACGAGGTCAAAAATTATGGTACAACTAGAAAGGTCTTGTGACAAGGAGTGCACATGTGAAATATAAAAGCCCTACCACTTACCAATCGAAAGTTATGGCCAATGTTAAAGTTTTGTTTCGTTTGTTAGATTGATTTGAGGTTTAACACCTGTAAAGGTCATTTCGGAGACGTTGCTTCCAATTTTGTGGGACTTTTACCCGACATTGAGATGAAATGACATCTCAAGCCCTGCCGCCCAATGAAACCATGTTAAAGTTTTTAAAAAGAAGGTAAAACATCAAGGTGAAGGTCACAAGGTCAAAAATCATGGTACCACTAGAAAGGTCTTGTGACAAGGAATGCACATGTGAAATATGAAAGCCCTATCACTTACCAGTTTTGGCCAATGTTAATGTTTTTGAAAAAAAAAATGAAAAAAGTATGTCAAAGGTCAAGGTCACGAAATGAAAAAGTATGGTACCACTGGAAAGGTCTTGTGATAAGGTATACACATGTGAAGTATGAAAGCTATATCTATTACCATTCAAAAGCTATGTCATATGTTAAGGTTTTTGTAGACAGACAAACGGACTGAATAACGGACAAACAGACAGACAGACCAAAAACTATATCCCCCCTCCGAATCTAGATTCCGGGGGCATAAAAACCACTCCCAATGGCGCCAAAGTGAAGTTAACGTTGATGGATGTGACGCCATTAAAAACATTGACGTTTCCCAACACAGGACGCCATTTTTTTCGAAGTGTCCGTTTCATTTCTTACAAAATACTCCTGATTTCCTAAAAGAAATTACTAACAGATTGCAGGTATGTCACATTTGCTAGCATAAAATGCGCTTTATGCTCTTTGTCACAGCCTGTATTCGAGTTGTTTGACGTTCTTTCAGTCGATACGCATGACAAGATGGCTGCCGATTTATAGTATCGAAATGGACAAATTTGAAAGTAGTCCTATTGTGAACGTGACTGCTTATCTACGGGCAATATCAACTTGACTACGGACAATACGGATAAATACTGACCTGTTACTTCTGTACAAAGTTAACGGCACATTTTCTGGGTATATAATAATTTGAAAACCCCGGCAGAGGTCCACTACATGAAGCTTCATACCAAACATTAAAGCTTGGTCTTCTGGTTTCAGACAAGAAGATTTATAAAGGTTGTCCCTATTATAAGTCTATGTAAAACTGGTGGGGCCTGTGGCGAGGCCAATTTTGGCCACAGTGCTATAATTTGAACAAACTTGGTAGAGGTCCACTAGATGAAGCTTCATACGAAATATCAAAGATCTTGGCCCTCTGGATTCAGACAAGAAGATTTTAAGGGTTTCTCCAATATACAGACCAGCCAGCGGTAAAACCCATAGTTTTTTGTCTGGGGAAATAGGCTTTTGTTTCCTCAAGGGGAAGAAACGAGAAATTTCTCAGAGAAGAAAAAAATCGCGTTTCAAAGTGGTTAATTTCTCCGTGAAACGCCGCAAAATTTCTCCGCGAAAATTGCTTGGTTGTTCTGGTTTCAGATAAGAAGTTTTTATAAAGGTTTTCCCTATACAACTCTGTGTAAAACCGGTGGTCCTCGGCGCGGGGGCATTTCTGGCCCCATGGCTATACTTTGAACAATTTTGGCAGAGGTCCATTAGATACCACTTCATACCAAATATCACCAGCCCCGATAGCTCAGTTGGTAGAGTGTCCGCTCCGGGGAATGGGAGGTCACGGGTTCGATCCCGGGCAGCGACATACCAAAGTCGTTAAGACTGGTACTAGCTGCTCCTCGCTTGGCACTCAAATTTACAGGGTAGAGCTAGGACTGGTCGACCCAGTGTCAGGATAATCTGACTGGGTGTGGTATCGTGTAATGTGTCTGAGACATGATACTTCAGTGAGGCAGCACTATAAAAGTGAGCATTGAGCTCCCTGTCACAACCAGACAACGTCGTGATATGACTAAAAATTGTTGAAAGTGACGTTAAACCATAATTCACATACTCATACCAAATACCAGTCACCTGCGCCTTCTGGCTTCAGACAAGAAGATTTTTAAAGGTTTCACCTATACAAGTATGTGAAAACTGATGGGCCCCGGCCCGGGGCATTTTTTTGGCCCCATGGCTATAATTTGAACAATCTTGGTAGAGATCCACTAGATAAAGCTTCATACCAACTATCGAAAACCTGGGCGTTTCAAAGAAGCTTTTTTTTTAAGTTTTCATTAAAAAAAATCTATTTTTAGCTCCTGTGACCTAGATATGCAATGGACCGGAACCATTTGAAAAAAATTGAAAGGGGATCACCTAGGGCTCATTCCTGTGAAGTTTGGTCAAAATCCGATCAGTGGTTTAGGAGTAGATGTTGTTTGAAAAAAAAGTTTACAGACAAATGCACGCACTGACGATGGACAAAAGGTGATCACAAAAGCTCACCTTGTGACTACATGACAGGTGAGCTAAAATAGAACACTGATCTATACAGCGAGGAAGAACGAATGAACAAATAAGCTGAGAATCTCCATTGTCTCTTACGTTAAATGTTCGTCTGTCATTACTGACAATGACCAATCTATCTATCTTCATATACTGAGTCAGTCATATTTGGCAATTACCTCTGTTATCTATCTTCATATACTGAGTCTTAATCATATTTGAGAATTGTTTCTGTTTGTGTGTTCTAAGATGGCTGATGAGACCAATTCTAGCTCCGAGTACTGGTAAACTGCTTCGAGGATCTAAGCCTGCCGAGACAAAGGGGTGCGAGTCGGCCTGTCCATGCTTATAAACCCTATTGGTTTCATTGGGAGGCAGCCCTTGAGATGTCATTTCATCTCAATGACGGGGTAAAAGTCCCAAAAAATTGGAAGCAACGTCTTCAAAATGACCTATATAGTGTTAACGGGGACGTTAAACCTGAAATCAAACAAACAAACAAAAAGTAAATTAACAGCACAAAAAATCCAAATTTGGCCAGAATGGTTAAAACCATTAGTTTCAATCCCAAAACAAATATTTTTGCGCACTTTCAGACACAGTTTTTGCCTGAAATGGAAAACTACAGCAACAAAATAGCGAAAATTTGATGTTGGGCTGGGCATGATATGTTTTCTAAATTTGGACGGTAACTTAATTTTTTTTCCGCAACTCTTTCAATATAACTTGGCATTCACATTGCAATCTTCAGTTTTATACAAGCAATCTCCCAAAACCCCAAAACTGCAGAAAAACAAGCCTTTCTTATCTTCAGTTTTGAGGCCAACGTTGACTGTTAGCCCCCGCCCATAGGGGCTTGAAGAAATATATGGGCTGCATGATGCTTCCACACAGAGCTGAATCCCGCCCGCACACTAGTACTGGTACACTGCTTAGAGAATCTAAGCATGTCCAGGAACTGCGGTGCGTGGTGGACCGTCCATGCTTATAAACCTTATTTGGTTTTATTGGTCGACAGGGCTTGAGATGTCATTTCATCTCAATGTCGGGTAAAAGTCCCACAAAATTGGAAGCAACGTCTTCAAAATGACCTTTACAGTGTTGACAGGGAATTAAACCTCAAATCAAACAAACAAACAACGTAGACTGTCAGTTGGACAGAGTCCCAAGGTTCGGTTTTGATCACTGTCCGAATGTCACATGACACTGTGCAACTGATATATGCAAGGCAGTTATCTCACCTGTGCTAAGATAAACCTTAAGGAAATAAAGGGTATGGTAGCCTCTGCACAGTAGAACACTCCAACAAAGAAATCTCCGAGCCCACGTCTGAAAAACTAAGAAGAAGACCATGATGGTCATTTATCACTCACCTGAGCTCAGAGACTTACACAGGTAATATTGAAGCAATATATGTTTAAGGAGTTGTGATAGGTTTTATGTCTTTGGTGAACTGGAGGGGATGGGGCATAACCTTAGGGCACCACAGTATGTAAGTTTTACGAGAGTGTATCTGAACTGTTTCTGAGATATTATGATTTACATGAATTGGACAGGATGGGACATATCCCCGGATAATACCCAGCCCATGTCACGGAATTGGTCATCTAGTAAGGAACAACAATATATATGGTTTAGGCGTAGGTTTAGGCATAGGGACCTCTTCTGCGATATTAAGACATATGAACTGAAGATGGGTGAAGTTGGACATACCCTCGGAGAATCTCTTGTCGGTTCAATGAATGCGTCTTATCATAAAGATCAATAACACATATGGTTTAGGGGTTGTGGCTGATCTGTTCTTGTATTGTTATGAAAGAGACTTCATGTTGTCGCTTTCAATTGATAATCAATCTGAAATTATTGAAGCTTTTAGCTCCACCTCTAGATATTTAGACGATTTAATAAATATTGATAATACCTATTTCGGTGGTTTGGTCGGTCGGATTTGCCCCCCGGGGCTTCGGTTGAATGGGGCAGGTTCTTCTGGTGCCGGGGCCCTGTTTTGGGGTTTGTGTCTGTCTGTTGTAGATGGGTTTGTTTCGTGCAAAATTTATGATAAACGCGATGACTTTGATTTTGAGATTGTGGGTTTTCCTTCTTTGCACCGTCATGTGGCATTTCTGTTTCCCAATTAATTCGATTTGCTAGAGTGTGTAGTCATGTAACTGACTTCAACACTCGTAATAAATTATTAACGGCTAAACTCCTTGATCAGGGTTGTCGGTGCCGTGGACTACGCAGGGTTTTTTTCAAAATTTTATAGACGCCATTCTGATTTAATTTCAAAATTCAATATTGGACTTAAATCTCTTCTGCAACAAGGTCTATCGGAACCCGAATTTTATGGTGACTTAGTATATAAATTCAGAAAAATATATAATCGCAATGACTTCAGCACCCAATTTCGTAAAATCACTATTCGATATAAAAAAATTGGGTACAATATGGATGTTATAAGACAGACTGCATGCATGGTAGTTAACCCAATCACGGTTGGCAACTTTGCTTCCCTCTATTGCAAGCCGGTGGGTCAGGCCTCAGATTCTATGACGGCTCCAACGTAAAGGTTTATTGAGAATTAGAGAGATCTAATTCAAGGTAATGTTGGTTGGTGCCTGATGCTCTGTCTCTGGTCGGGCCCATCGGAGTCTAACCGTTGGTTTTCTTTTGCTCCAGCATTTCAGTGGTTTCTTGCTGTCGAGTCCTCACCGTTGTCTCACCTCTGTGGTTCTTTGATTTTTAGTGTTCACGAAGATGTTGCACTGATGAGTTAGGAGACCTTCATGCGGACTGAACAAATTATTTGTCTAAATCGCGACGGAAGTAAGGGCGAAGATTGTGGCCAAGTAAAATCGATTTAAGCCCCCCATTGGAAATCATTCCACTGACCTTTCCAAGGCGGTTCTTCTGTGGCGGTTTATTTATGGTGTTGTTTGTTACTTACTGTGTGTATCACTTGTGTCTTTTTATTTTGGATGGCCATATGGCCATATTGTGGGGAAGTAACTGTCCTTATGGCCTTCCTTTGTTTAGGTTTCCATTATGGTCTGGTCGCTTAATGTTTGTGTTTCTTTCCCTTTGGTGTCTTTGATGGGTGGAGTAAGTTAATTGTATCGATTCCTGATCTTTGTTTTACTTCTAATTTGGACGCTGAACAGTTTCTGATAAAAAGTAAGTCTGATGTGAACCGAGAGGATGGTCCATGGGAAAAAACCCTTAGCAATCAACAGTCACTAACCCCAGGGCCATAATTAAAACAAGAGGATCATGATGGCCGTACGTCGCTCACCCATCTAAGACATTTGCTTTCTTAATGTTTAAGTTTCACACGGTAAACTGTGATAAGACTGTGTATACTTTTTGGACCCTCGGGTATTATCTGAACAATCTTGGGAGAGATGTATTCTAGTTTCAGACATGGTTTTGAATGTTTCCCTTATGCAAGTCCATGAAAAACACGTGGGCCTCTGGGCAGGACCATTATTTGCCCCCAGGGTTATAATTTTTTAATCTTGGCATAGGTCCACTAGATGTAGCTGTGACCCATTTATCAAAGGCCTGGGTCTTCTTGTTTTAGACGAGAAGATTTTTAAGGCTTTTCTCTATCGCATATATATGTAAAACACGTTGGCCCTGTGCGGGGCCATTTTTGGCCCCAGGGCTATAATATCAATAAGTTTGGTAGGGGTCCACTTGTTGAAGCTGAGTACTCAATATGAAAGACCTGGGCCTTCTGGTTTCAGACAAAAAGATTTTAAAGGTTTTCTCTATAGAATATATAATGCACAAAGGGCCCCCTTGGTGAGGTAATTTTCAGCCCGAGAACTACAATTTGATCAATCTTGGTGGAGGTCCAGTAAATAAAGCTACATACCCAATATTTGGAAGGGACACAAAATTCAAGGTTTCAAACTCGTGACCTGCAACTGTGACCTTGAATTTGGGTCAGCATGGTTCATTTTTGGGTTCTGCACATCAGCTCACTGAGACAAATGTTTTACCAAAGTGTAATGAAAATCTATCAAAGGGTTCAGGAGATATGAAGCAGACTAGAAAGTGTTACAGACAGGTCGACGGACAGATGGACGGATAGACGAAGGCCATTCCTATAATCCCCGCTCCGTTTTGGTGCAGGGGATTAACTAAAAACATGCGGTAATAACTTAATACATTGTGTCTTTAACAATAAAATATAATCAATGTTTGCCATGACTATTTTACAGGCGCCCATTAAAGTTCGCCCCTATAATGTTGTCTAAAGCTCATTGATTACATTTTATTATTAAAGACACCAAACATGCATTTAATATATTAGTAGTATTTTTTCATATGAGCCACCTTATATTATAAGTTTTGCTACTTGCAAACAACAAAATAGCAGAATAGCTTGCACATGCAAGCGGTCTGATCAGCACCATTGTGCTCACTCCTTGAAAAATATACTACCTCTAGTTTCTATATCTAAAATTTCAAGACCTTTTACGGACCAGTTTGTGTCTTACATGGTCGCAACACCAGGAAGACAGAATATCAATTAACAGGCTGAGCCCCGCCAAGCGAATTTGTGTCTTCGAGCATTCCGTCATGACAAATTTTAACTGGGCATGCCCATCCATTCAGAAGGGCCAGGGATATGGCTTTCTGTCTGAAGGTTCCTCTTGATTCACTGCTTGTATGAGCGAGCAGCAAAGGTTCTGGCGAGACTGCGTGAAAGCGCAGGCTCGCCTGAACCTTCGCTACTCGCATAGGCGATAAGTACCAAAATTGCTTGACGGGGCCCAGGCTCATATAATAATTTTATTAATATTTTAGGAAGCAGCAAGCATATGCAATACAATGCTGTCATGTATGGGAATGGCATTTCTGATAAAACTATTGGATATTTTTGGTTGATAAATCACTTTACTTACCAAAATAATTGGATAAAATATGAATGGAAAAATCAAATGGTGAACCAGCATTGGTTTACTGTTCCTGAGATACTGGGTTATTTTAAAGACTGTGGTCTCCCTATTATAGTTCTTTCTGTTTGCCACCATATTGTCCGTGTAAGTTATGTACATAGCCACAGTGTCATAGAGAAAGTATGGCAAAGCAAACTCAGCATACTTGTTGGTCAATATGGAGCTGAAATGATAAGAATATATGCCCAGTTGTTCAAAGCATTGTTTAGCTTAATAAGCCTGTTACTGTACAACTGTTTACTGATCTACCAAGTTCAATATCCAATACTGTGGTATTTTTGGCTGACAAGGCAAGGCAAAAGTTATTCACATTTTTTTCAGCAAAGATAAAACAGAAGTGTATGTCCTATATCAAATGATCAAATTTTTATGTATGTAATCTAATGCTATTGCCAGCTTTGAACAAATGGGCTCAGGTTGGTCTATTGTTAAGATTTTGAAATTCAGTTTCTGATAATTTAAATATCTTCCATTGGTTAACTTATTCATCCAAAAATAGTGAGATTATATACTGACCGGTAATATTTTAAAACTATACACTTTTAAATCGTCTCTCCTGTAATTTCACATGGATAATTCAGTTAAAAATGTAGCCATCTATAGACATAAATCCTGTGACAATTTAAAGAAAATCCGGTGTTCAAAATATAAGTTTTGGGGGAAATTTAAAAAGTGTGTTTCTTTTGTATACATAATAACTCAAAAGCTAGAAATAATACAAGAGGGTCATACCTGCACTGGATCGCTCAACTGATCCTTATTGTACAGATAAAATGGTAAGTAATACCAGAAATTCAACTTCGGTGAAGTTGATGTTGCACCTGCTCCCTACCTGCCCAACACAAAAAATAAAGTTTATTTAAGGCAGAAGAAATGAATATAGGGTTTTGAGAAGAATCCGTAGCCTATATATATGTGGGGTAAAAAACTGACAAAGTTCACAACGTGATAAAATAAACCAAGAATTATATCCAAAGCATATGAACATCCTCATATCATGCAGAAAACACAAGCTAAGTTTCAAAATGATTAGTATAAAACTGTAAGAGGAGTTGCGATGACGAGGTACCTATCATATATCAACTGAAGGTTAACAATGACTAAGTTCACAATGAGAAAAAAAGTGACAAAAAATGATCCAAAGATTAAGTCCAAACCACATGCAGAGCATCATGCCATGGCAAAAACACATGCAAAGTTTCAAAATGATTAGTATAAAACTGTAAGAGGAGTTGCGGTGACAAAGAGGTACCTCCTGTATATCAACTGAAGGTTAAAAATGACTAAATTCACTATGCGCAAAAAGTGGAATAAAATATTCCAAGAATTATGTTCAAACCACATGCACATCTTCATACCATGGTGAAAGCACATGCAAAGTTTCAAAATGATGGTATAAAACTGTAAGAGGAGTTGCGATGACAAGAGGTACCTATGGTATATCAATTGAAGCTCAAAAATGACTAAGTTCACAATGCGCAAATAGCAAAAAAAAAAAAAAAAAAATCTGAGAATAATGTCGAAATCACATGCACATCCTCATACCATGGCAAAAGCACAACCAAAGTTTCGAAATCATTGGTATAAAACTGTAAGAGGAGTTGCGATGACAAGAGGTACATAACATATATCAGATGAAGGTTAAAAGTGACTAAGTTCACAATGTGGCAAATAAGTGATAAAAATTGATCCGAAGATAATGTCCAAACCACATGAACATCCTCATACCATAGCAAAAACACACACAAACATTCAAAATGATCCATATAAAAGTGTAAGAGGAGTTGCGATGACATGAGATACCTATTGTATATCAACTAAAGCCTAAAAATGGCTAAGTTCACAATGTGCAAAAAGTGAATAAAAAAAAAAATATTCTGAGAATTATGTCGAAACCACATGCACATCCTCATACCATGGCAAAAGTACACGCAAAGTTTCAAAAAGATCGATATAAAACTGCAGGAGTAGTTGCGATGACAAGAGGTACCCATTATATATCAATTGAAGGTTAAAAATGACTAAGTTCACAATGGGGAAAAAGTGACAAAAATTGATTGGACGATAAAGTCCAAACCACATGCGCATCCTCATACCATGGCGAAAACACATGCAAAATTTGAAAATAATCGGTATGAAACTGCAGGAGGAGTTGCAATGACAAGACACCCAGTTTAAAATGTTGACAGAAAGACGGACGGACAACCGGACGGACAGACAGACGGAAACTTGCACGCCTATGTCTTCCTGCTAAAGCAGGTGCCACAAAAATGGCTAAGTTCATAATGTGCAAAAAGTGAAAAACTAAAATATTCTGAGAATTATGTCAAAACCACATGCACATCCTCATACCATGGCGAAAGCACATGCAAAGTTTCAAAATGATCGGTATTAAACTGCAAGAGAAGTTGCGATGACAAGAGGTACCTATCACATATCAATTGAAGGTTAAAAATGATCGGTATAAAACTGCAAGAGCAGTTCCGATGACAAGAGGTATCTATCATATATCAATTGAAGGTTAAAAATGACTAAGTTCACAATGTGATAAAAGTGATAAAAATTGATTCAAAGATAAAGTCCAAACCACATGCGCATCCTCAAACCATGCTGAAAGCACATGCAAAGTTTCAAAATGATCGGTATTAAACTGCAAGAGAAGTTGCGATGACAAGAGGTACCTATCACATATCAATTGAAGGTTAAAAATGATCGGTATAAAACTGCAAGAGCAGTTCCGATGACAAGAGGTATCTATCATATATCAATTGAAGGTTAAAAATGACTAAGTTCACAATGTGATAAAAGTGATAAAAATTGATTCAAAGATAAAGTCCAAACCACATGCGCATCCTCAAACCATGCTGAAAGCACATGCAAAGTTTCAAAATGATCGGTATAAAACTGCAAGAGGAGTTGCGATGACAAGAGGTACCCATCATATATCAATTGAGGGTTAAAAATGACTAAGTTCACAATGTGGAAAAAGTGACAAAAATTGATTGGACAATAAAATCCAAACCACATGCGCATCCTCATACCATGGCAAAAACCACATGCAAAGTTTGAAAATAATCGGTATGAAACTATAGGAGGAGTTGCAATGACAAGACACCCAGTTTAAAATGTTGACAGAAAGACGGACGGACAGACAGACGGAAACTTGCACGCCTATGTCTTCCTGCTAAAGCAGGTGCCAAAAAAATGGCTAAGTTCATAATGTGCAAAAAGTGGAAAAAATATTCTGACAATTATGTCAAAACCACATGCACATCCTCATACCATGCCGAAAGCACATGCTAAGTTTCAAAATGATCGGTATAAAACTGCAAGAGGAGTTGCGATGACAAGAGGTACCTATCATTTATCAATTGAAGGTTAAAATGATCGGTATAAAACTGCAAGAGCAGTTCCGATGACAAGAGGTATCTATCATATATCAATTGAAGGTTAAAAATGACTCAGTTCACAATGTGGAAAAAGTGATAAAAATTAATTCGAAGATAAAGTCCAAACCACATGCGCATCCTCATAAAAATGCTGAAAGCACATGCAAAGTTTCAAAATGATCGGTATAAAACTGCAAGAGGAGTTGCGATGACAAGAGGTACCTATCGTATAACAATTGAATCTTAAAAACATTACTGAGTTCACAATGTAGAAAAAGTGACAAAGATTGATCGGACGATAAAGTCCAAACCACATGTGCATCCTCATACAATGGCAAAAACACACGCAAAGTTTGAAAATAATCGGTATGAACCTGTAGGAGGAGTTGCGATGAGAAGACACCCAGTGTAAAATGTTGACGGAAAGACGGACGGACAACCGGACGGACGGACGAACGCACATCCGGACGGACGGACAATTGCACGCCTATGTCTTCCTACTAAAGCAAGTGCGACAAAAAGGTGGAGCGGATGGTTTGAGCAATTGTGGTTGACAGGGACCCAAGGGACATTTCTGTGAAATTATTTCAATATCAGTCTACCTATTTAGGAGTATAAATCATTTTGAAGGTTGTTTATTTTCTAGTTTTGGTGGCTATTACGTTCAGTCGAGCGAAACAATTTTCAGCAATTATGTTATAAAGTCAACCATGGAACATTCCTTCCAAATTGCTTTCTTTCTGAGGATGAAGTCTTTCAAAAGTTCCCTTCGAAAATACAGAGCTGACATTTATGTAACTATCTGGGCACCTTCTGGACATTGATGGTCGGGTCCTGCACGGAGATGAACTTACTCAGTCTAACTTACAATACCTTGTGGTGACAAAAGGTGTGTGGGGAAGACTGGGCTTAAGAAGCTAAAGATATCAGTCGGTACTTACCTTGGCCTTATGGTTACAGACTAGAAGATTTTTGAAGCTTTCCCTTTATAAGTCAATGTGAAACTAGTGGGCCCCATGGTGAGGCCATTTTTGACCAAAGGGCTATAATTTGAAAAATCCTATAGAGATTCGTAATATGAAGCTTCATACCAAACATCAAAGACCTTGTGCTTCTGGCTTCAGACGAGTCGACTTTTAAAGAGTTTCCCTATGTAAGTCTATGTAAAACCGGCGGGCCCCAAAACAGGGCCATTTTGGTCCCAGGGCTATAATACGAATAATCTTGGTAGAGGTTCACAAGATGAATAAAAATCAAAAAAGAGTTTCATACCAAATATCAAAGATCGGGACCTTCTAGTTTCAGACAAGAAGATTTTTAAATGTTTTCCCGATATAAGTCTATGTAAATCCAGTGGGCCCGGGGCAATTTTTGGTCCTAAGGCTATAATTTGAACAATCCTGGTAGAGGTCCCCTAGATAAAGCTTCATACCAAACATTAAAGACCTGGGCATTCTGGTTTCAGACGAGCAGATTTTTAAAGAGTTTCCCTATATACATCTCTGTTAAACCAGTCGGACGCCCCTGGACGAGCCATTTTTGGCCCTAGGGATATAATTTGAACAATCTTGGTAGAGGTTCACTAGATGAAGCTTCATTCCAAGGACCCAACAACTGGGCCTTCTGGTTTCAGACAAGAAGGGTTTCCTTATATAAGTCTATGCAAAAATGGTGGTCCCAGGCGTGGTGACATTTTTGCCCCCAAAGGCTATAATTTGAACAATCTTGGTAGAGCTACAGTACATGAACCTTCGAACCAAATATAAAGAAATTGGCATTCTGGTTTCAGACAAGAAGACTTCTAAATGTTTCCTATATAAGTCTATATAAAACAAGTTGGCCCCGAGATTGGGCCATTTTTGCCCCATTTTTTGCTATAATTTGAACATTTGCTATAATTTGAACAATCTTGCTAGAGGTCCCCTAGACGAAACATCAAAGACCTGTGCCGTCTGGTTTCATACAAAAGAATTTAAAGGGTTTCCTTATAAAAGTCTATGTTAAACCGGTGGGTCCCGTAGCGGTGCCATCTTTATACCTAGGGTTATAATTTGTACAAACCTGGTAGAGGTCCACTAGATGAAGCTTCATACCATATATCAAAGACCTGAGCCTTCCGGTTTAAGACGAGAAGATTTTTAAAGGGTTTCCCTATATAAGTCTTTGTCAAAACCGGTGGGGCATGGGGCATGGACATTTTTTCCCAAGGGCTAGAATTTGGACAATCGAGGTAGAGGTCCACTAGATTAAGCTTCATACCAAGTACCAAATAGCTGGGCATTCTTGACTGTTTTTAAGATTCGGACCAGTTTTTGAACCTTTCACCTCTAAGTATGGCCCTGACCTTGGTGGTATGGACCTGGGTTTTGTGTGAGACAGATGGTCTCATGATGGCTAACATCTCTGCCAAGTAATTTCAAAATCCATCCAGAAGTTATTGACTGTGTTTAAGTTTTGTATACTTTTTTGGCCTTTGACCTCTAAGTGGGACCTTGGACTAGGAGGTACGGATCTGGGTTTTGTAAGCGAGATGGTTAACATTTCTGCTAAGTAATTTCAAAAGCCATCCAGAAATAAGAAAGTTTTGTTTGTTCGTTTGATTTGAAGTTTAACGTCCCCATCAACACTGTAAAGGTCATTTTGGAGACGTTGCTACCAATTTTGTGGGACTTTAACCCAAACAATCAGTCTCCACGAAAGAATGTTGCCGACCCCAGCAGGTATCAAACCAGCGTTCTCCTGATAACCTGTCAGACGCGCATCCAAATGAGCTACCGAGGCCGGCGAACTACATAATAAACAGAACTCAATCACGTTGATGTCTATTGTACTTGTGCAGCGATTGGCAATTATCTTTAATTTGCATTCCAAAATTTAAATGAAATTAGCATTATTCCTGAATTTCATAATGCATCTTTCAATTAGATAGCTTTCATGATCAATCTACACGACAGAATGTTGCCAACCCGGCAGGTATCGAAACCACGTCTTCCTGATCATCAGTCAGATGCGCATCTGACTTGGCTACCGAGGCCAGCTAATTAAACAGTGAGCTCTATTCTGCTGATCGCTTACTATTAATGACTGACATCTGCATCTCTACAACTTACGACTCCGTCATAATGTTGAGATGACATTTGTTCACTATAAGAAGTCCTACAGCTGTTGACATGATGCCCTGGAGACTGCTCACACATCTACAATAGAAAACCATCTGTCATAATGTGCAATCATCCAAAATACTTAAACACAGTATGAAAACACGTCTATACAAATACATTTTAACCTTTATCACCGAAAAAAATGAAAATTTTAAGACGAAAAATTGTGATATTTTTTCTAATTTCTGCTCAAAATATAGATTATGGGTTCTCGTTAGAACCGCCTCCTGTAAACCCCAGTTTTACTATATAAAAGTGGGGCTCAAGGGGGTCAAAATTATATAGGCGTGTTTTCCTGATGATTTTGACACTTTCATGTGTTTTAATTATACAGAAGACACATTTTCTGTTTGACTACTATAAAAAGGCAATTTCTCTCTCAAACAAGAGGCGCTGGAATGCTCACCTCTTCTGTATTAATACATTATATAAGGTTGAGTGTGCACCAGACCGTTTGAGCATTTCTGGTTGACAGTGACACAAGGGTCATTTCTGTGAAAAACTAGCTATTATGGAGTAGGAGGCATTTTAAGGGTTGCATACTTTTTAGTTCTGGAGACTAGCATGTTCGGTAAGGCAAAATGATTTTGAGCAATTTTGTCAGAGAGTCACCCATGGAACATTCCTTTAGAATTGTTTTCTTTTTATGGACAATGTCTTTCAAAAGGTTCCCTTTGACAATACAGAGCTGAGATGAATGTCACTATCTGAGCACCTTTTGATATTGAGGGTCAGTTGGCGTGAGTTGGCATCGAAAGCTAGACTTATGAGTTGGTGGTACCCTTTGTTAATTCATAGCTGACTTGTATGCCACTATCTGGACACCTTGTGGACATTGAGGTTCAAGTGTGTGCACCAGACGGAGATGAATTGGCTCAGTCTAACTTACAATGCCACATGGTGACAAGGGGATGTGGGGATTTGCATCTGAAGCTAGACTTATGACAGACTGCATGCATGGTTGTTAACCCAATCACGGTTGACAATTTGCTTCCCTCTTTAATTGCACGCCGGTGGGTCAGGCCTCAGATTCTTTTGTTTGTTTGATTTGAGGTTTAACGTCCCCGTCAACACTGTAAAGGTCATTTTGGAGACGTTGCTTCCAAATTTGTGGGACTTTTACCCTACATTGAGATGAAATGACATCTCAAGCCCTGTCGCCCAATGAAACCAATAGAGTTTTTTAGCATGGACGGTCCGCGTCGCACCGCGGTTCCTGGATCCTCTAAGCGGTTTACCAGTACTAGTGTGCGGGCCAGATTCAGCTCTCCATGCAGCCCATATATTTCTTCAAGCCCCTATGGGCGGGGGCTAGCCTCAGATTCTATGACGGTTCCAACGTAAAAGCTTATGTTGGTTGGTACCTGATGCTCTGTCCTTGGTCGGGCCCATCGGAGTCTAACTGTTGGTTTTCTTTTGCTCCAGCATTTCAGTGGTTTCTTGCTGTCGAGTCCTCATCGTTGTTTTATCTCTGTGGTTGTTTGATTTTTGTGTTCACGGAGGTGTTGCACTGATGAGTTAGGAGGCCTTAATGCTGACTGAATAAATTATTTATTTGTCTTAATCGCGAAGGAAGTAAGGGCGAGGATTGTGGCCATGTAAAATCGATTTAAGCTTTCCCCCCTCCCCCCCCCCCCCCCACCAGTGGAATTCGTTTCCGCTGACCGTTCCAAGGCGGTTCTTCTGTCGCAGTTTATATTTGTTATGGTTTGTCTTTGGGTGTTTGTGTCGCTTAAATTATCTTATTTTGGATAGCCTATTGGCCATTTAGTGGGAAAGTAACTCGATGGCTTAGCGCAAAACTACGCTAAGTCAGTTTTGTGAAATTTTACAGGAGAGCGAAAAAAATGTCTATCTTTTTTACTTTTTTTTTGTTTTGTAACATAGACTTTGCCCATGTATGCTGTTATATATGCTATTTTTCATGATCACAATCATTTTCAAGTTAAACTATGTCTAAATAGCTTTAAATTGTAAATTTGAGTTAGTCTTAGTTTTGCGCTGAAAATCGACTGGCCAGTGAAAAGAATCTTGGTGCAAAACTGTGACTAAGTCAAGTTAGGTATAGTATTGCACTCAAAAATAATGAAATTTTAAAGGAATGGGATAAAAAACTGCTCTAAGTCAAGCTGAATAAATTTCATAAAATAAATTTTAAACTGTGTTGTGACTGAAATAATGATAAAAAAAATACCTAAATAAGCTTTTCAATACATAAAGCCCAGTATTATCAATCGTTAGATGATTCAACATTTCAAGCTCCCAAAACAACAGCAAAATTCAATAATCATCATTTAGATATTCTTATTCAAACTAGATTCTCAGCACTAAGAAGCATTTTAAATTTCAATTTATCAATAAATGACTGATTTAACTCATTTTAAATGGATCTTTGGCAAACAGTACAAGCCCAGATCAGGGCCTTCAGTTTTAGCAGAAAGTTCAACTATTTTTTAATCACTTTCTCTGCTACCCCTAAATTGCAAAACTGGCTCCTCTTAAGGGTGAAGATTTCATTCAGTACACAATGGGTTGGTCATATATGAACAATCATTAACCAGGCTGGCCTCAGTAGCTCAGTCGGATGCGCATCTGACTGGTGCATTACGATAACACACCCGTGGATAAAGTGCATTTCTTCACATCTCCAAAATGGCTACTTTTCTGATGAAAATCCATGATATTTTTCGTATTTTAACTGCAAACATAGGTTGTGGGTGCTCGTTAGAACCACCTCATTGAGGCTGTTCTAAGGAGTACCTACAACTTGTGTCTTGGAGCAGAAATAAGAAAAATTATGTATACTACCCTACACCCCAGTTTCCTCTATATAAAGTGGGGTTTAGGGGAAGTTCATCTTACAGACTTGTTCACGTGATGGATCAGGACGCGGGTTCGATACCTGCCAAGGTCGGCAAAATTCTTTTGTGGAGATTGATCATGAAATCTTTTCTAAGGTCATTCCCTCCCTTCTGCTGATTCAAGAAGGGCAGTTGTCAGTTTCTGGCGAAAGAAAGTGCCTTGTACTGGTTAACCGCTTACGTATAAGCCTGCCCAGAAAAAGTGTGGTTATGTAAACCAATCGGCTCAAAAATGACCTAAGATAGTGTCGACTGGGCTGATAAACTCCAATACAAAGCAACAAACAAACAAACAATTTATTAACTAGTAAGCATTTAAATTTTTCCCATACTGTTTCTATCCTGATTGTTGTTTGTTGTTATCGAATGGATTGCAAATATTAATTCATGCTGATGAAGCCGGGGGAAATAAATATTTGCATCTACCTAAAATTTAATTTTAACTAGAGAACATGATGTATGGTTATAGAAAGTTTTCCAAAGGACCCTCTGGACATGGATGTCGACAAAGTAAATGCTTCAAATGAGATCAAATGCAGGCTTCAGTACAGGCTTGATAATTTCAACCAAAAACTTTTGCAGTGGCAAACAGTGTAGACTCTAATCAGACTACTCATTTGTCTCGTCTATACTCATTACTCTTTAGTGTCCGAATATTGAGGGTAAATACCTCATTGAAGATACATGTACGCATGCTGAAATTTCCAGAAAAATTGTATAGATAATATTATAAATAAGATCCATAAATGGTCATCTTTCTTTATAATATATACATTTTGGAAGCTATCTTTATGTAATTAATAGTGTTATAAAGAAGCTATAATTGTGTACATTGTACATGCTAAATAGTTTACAAACTGATTTCTTTCATAAAGCTCGGGTCTGAAATTAGTGACAATAGCATAGGGTTGTAGTAAAAAAGAGGGTCAGACAGTTTGTCGAACCCTTATCCTTCAGAACATGAAATCTACCTTTGCAAACAGTGTAGATCCAGATCATATGGCTTCTGGCCATCCAATCAGGATCTACACTGTCATGAAGTTTGTGAATTGAATGAGTATAGTGATTGGCTGATAGTCAGCAATGGGTGTGGCTTTATTCATTCATTCAGCAGGATAAGGTCTAAACAGCTATTAATTAAATAGGACCTCATGGGAAAGAACAACATAAAACGTGTGATGGGCATGTGAGATCAAACTGGACTTGCATAAGGAAATAAGATATCTGTACTTCTCAAATGATATCATTGGATACATGTTATGGAATCTATCAAGCACAATATCTTCCAAACTCATTGAAAGAGTGTGTACCCTTCTTAACTGCTGAGCTAGATCTAGGAACTACACTTGGCCATTGTACCAGTAGTCATACTTAATGGCTACTATATTTGGACTCCTGGGTTTTATTTTAAATGACCTTACATCTGACCAGCAAATTTGGTTTCTGTTCAAACCAAGATCAAAATTTTAAGAAGTTTTGAAACTGAATCTTACTCAAAGATAAGTTAGAAAGAGGTATTCAAACAGCGTTTGTAATATAAGCTGGATTCAAAGACCTTTGGAGTCATTTGCTGCTCCTCAAGGTTAAAACATGTGGCCACAAAAGAACCATCTTTTCTTTCTTACTTTTTTTGTTTTTCATTTGGCTAAAACTGTATTCTTAATATGACACATCATAGTGTAATCAATATTTTCTTGTCATTTAGGATCATTGGTTCCATTGTGGAATTTTGAAAATACTTCAGTGTCACTGGGTGGCCGAAACTAGCTAGTCTGGCCCAGAAAAACATTTGCACTTCATATTTTACAGTTCTGTAGTGAATTCCTTGCTTTCATATAACATATTCCATTTTTTTTTCTATTTCTGTCTGATTTTGTCCAAACTTGTAACAATTGTGAAAATGTTACATAAATCTCAGCATTCCTCCATAGCCGAAAAGCTGGAGGAGCCCCTGATTGAACCCATGATCGCTAGTTTATGAGGCGAGTAGCATAACCACTGCACCATGGAGGCTTAGAACTGCATTTTTGTAGTAGTGGCTTTCTACATAAGATTAACCCTACCTTGGGGGATTCTATTAGATCTGTTACAATAACAGAATGTGTTGAGATCAATGCTAAAGAAAAGATTAGAGAGTGCTGGAGATGGTTCGATCTCTGCAAGCGCCTAGTATTGTTTCCTTGAGCAACAGTCTTAGTACTGGTTTCTACCCAGGAAGGAAAGAGTGCCACATGGAAGATAAGTACTAGTTTACTAATGTGTTAACCTCTATAAATGAAGAATGGAATGATTTCTTATTGCCCCAATACTGTGCTTGACATCTCTTGTGAAAGATTTTTAAAATTATGTTTGGCCTTATTCAAAATGACCTTTTAGTTTTTTATTTTCAGTATATCGGCAGCTATTTTAATGTGAAAGACTGAGAGATGAGTTTAATATCATGTTCTTAACCTGTGTTGTCAACTGAGTCTTATCATTTTTATGACCTATGCATCCTAAGCATACAAATCAACAATGCCAGACAAAAGTTATATTTTTCAGTCGACAACAAAACTGGCACTTTTGAAAATGTTTGTCAACTCAGCCGATGCTGCTGTCGACTGACTGAAAATCAGCAGCCTCTTTTTTTGTTTGTTTTATGTAAATGTCTCATAGATCAAAAGGCTCAGTCGACACCACAGGCACAATAACCCTGTTACCTATGTGAGAGCGCTTACAAAATTCAAAATGTAATGTTACTATGCAAACAACTTCAGTAATTTCACATGAAAATTATTAACAATTTCACAGCAACATATTCTTTGCTGATTGTTCACATAATAAATTAAAGCATGAACTGTTGGGCTTTGGGTTTGCAATCCTTTCAATAGTTCACTTATTTTGAGCAGATCACATGATCCAAGTGAGGCTAAAATACACAATGGTGAGAAGTAAGGGTAGAACTTTGGGCAATGTTGTTATTTCTTCTGTTTCTATATTTCCATTCATGTTTTTTTCTCTCCCGTCCCTCACTTTCATCTCCTTTACCATCTCTACTATCATTTTTTTCTCCTTTTCTGTGGGAGATGACACAAAATGACCAACAAGGGTTGACGTGTCGTCAAAACGTCGACAAACACAAAACAATCAAACAATCAACTGAATGATCAAACATTTTCTTTGGACTAATGTAAAGCAGGATGATGTTTTGAAATTTAGGGATGTCAGGTTGAAAATGTTTTGGAATTTATTTAGGACTCTTCTTATAAAGGGTTATCCTTTGGAAGCAAAGAATACACCACAGAACTGAAAAGTATGGAGTGTACAGCTTTCTGGGCCAGACAAGCCAGTTTTAGCCAATTAGGCCTCGTCAGTGACCTGCAGATGTTTTCACAATTCCACAAAGGAATCAATGATCCCAAAGGGCAAGAAAACTACACTTTGATGAAGGGCAGGGAGACTTTTCATGGCCACCACACATTTCCTGAACATCAGCTGTAGTGACGTTAAATATGTTCTATAAAAGGGTCATCCTTTGGAATTACAGAATGCACCACAGAACTGAAAAGTATGGAGTGAACATGTTTTCTGCGCCAGACTAATTAGACAAGGAACCCTTGTCTGAATCTTTTTAAGGCAATGATCAGACACTACATTCTGTGGTAATGATCGGTGTGTGCACTCTTTGCCAATGATCCCTTCATTAGGCCACAAGGCCTGTCTAAAGTATGTGAATTGACAGCTTTATCAAGTGATACTTGTATATTAATTATTATGCTGCTGCATGTTTCTTTTGTGGTTTACCCCACCCACTCATTTTTCAGCGAAATAACATGCTGTTGACCCTCATTAGTTTACTTCACAAAAATGTAAATACTTGCTAATCATTTTGTTGAACCTGTTATTTTCTCTAATGAAATTCAAATATTGGCGGGAAGTAAACTTCGGAATTTCATTCTGAAGTCAAGGATGGGTTCTGAGTTTGAATATTTCTTGATTTTCTTTTTCTCTCTTTTTTTCGATGATAATCTTCAGTGGCCTTTGTTTTCAAAAAGACACATTTTTATATCATAAATTAAGGCAGAAAAAAGAATTAAAACATAATTTATTATAATCCTTGTTATTATTGCTCAGTGCAAAACCCTATCTAAGTCAAGTTAGTAAGGGTTTTGCACTAACAATTCTTTCGAATTTTATGCAACTGTTAGTGCAAAACCATACCTAACTCCACTTAGATATAGTTTTGCACTGACAATAATAACATTTTGACTTAGCATATTTTATTAAAAATTAAATATCTTTGCAAATACTGGGACTATATTTACAATGTTTTGACAGATTTGAGAGGACTTCTCAAGCTTTTAAAAGTAATGAAAAAACTGATATGAGGAAAAAATGGAGTTAGCCTAGTTTTGCGCTGAGCCATCGAACTGTCCTTTTGGCTTTCCACTATTGATGTTTCCATTAGGGTGTGTTGTTTCATGTTTGTGTTTCTTTCCCTTTGGTGTCTCTAATGGGAGCTGTGGGTTAATTGTATCGATTCCTGATCATGGCCTCTACTTCTACTTATGAAATACAGACCTGACTTGTATGTCACTTATAATGTGGGCACCTTGAGAAAATTTGAGGGTCAAGTCCGAGTGCACCAGTCCGAGATGAACCGGCTCAGTCTAACTTACAATGCCTCATGGTGACAAGAGACATGGGACATATGGGGATTGACTGGACCTTTTGTTACCTTTTCGTGAAAGTGTAGTGGTTACACTACTCGTCTTGTAAACCAGGGATCGCGGGATCGATCCCGGGCTTCTCAAGACTTTCGGATGAGTTTTTAAACCGACATTCCTTCTCCGTATGACCTTAGCTATTGGTGGGACATAAAACTCAAACACTCACTCACTCATTTCGTGAAAAGAAGGTTTTTGTCTACAATAAGATGATCTTGTTTGCGAAAGGAAAGTTTTGTTTATGAAATGAAGGTTTTATTGTTGTATATTATTGTATATAGCGTTGCATTCGCATTTTTTACGAAATTACCAAATTTCGAAATGAAGGTGTTGTCTACGGAAGGAAGGTTTTGTCTATAAAAGAATTGTTTAATAAAAATAACAAGAATTCCGCAGAAGGCGGCGTCGCACCTGCTGGGGGCAAAATTCATAGTTGCCACAATCAGAATGTTGTTATTAATTAAGTAAATTTCATAGCAGTTGATAGTTGATGTCAAATGTGTCAAATTCACTGGACCAAAAATATAGGCCATGGTCACCAGGTCAAGGTACGTGCCAAATCAGTACAATGAGGAGAAGTAAGTATGCAAAGTTTGGTGGCTGTAGGCCATTTATTTTAGGACATATTGAACATTGACGTAAAAGTCGCTGGAGTGCATACTATTGGTTAAGGTCACCAGGTCAAGGTACCCACAGAGTAAGTAAATGTAGGAGAAGCACTATGCAAGGTTTGGTGGTTGTTGGCCTTAAAGTAAAGAAGATATGGAATGTCGACCTAAAATGTGTTAAAGTCAATGGAGTGCAAAAAATAGGTCAAGGTCACCAAGTCAAGGTACCTGCATAGTCAGTACATCTAGGAGAACAACTATGCAATATTTGGTGGTTGCAGGCCTTTTATTTGAGAAGATCTGGAACATTGACGCAAATTGTGTCAAAGTCAATGGAGCGTAAAATATAGGTAAAGGTCACCAGGTCAAGGTACCTGCAGAATCAGTACATCCAGGAGCAGCATTATGCAAGCTTTGGTGGTTGTAGGCCTTTTATTTGCAGAGATCTGGAACTTCGACATAAAAAAAATGTCAAAGTCGCAGGAACGTAAAATATAGGTCAAGGTCCCGGATCAAGGTACCTGCAGAGTCGGTACATCTAGGAGAAGCACTATGCAAGATTAGATGGTTGTGGGCCTTTTATTTGAGATCTGGAACTTCGACGTAAAATTGTCAGATTTTTTTGCTGTAGGCCTTTTATTTGAGAAGATCTGGAACATTGACGTAATTTGTGTCAAACTCACTGAAGCGTAAAATATAGGTCAAGGTCACCGGGTCAAGGTGCTTGCCTAGTCAGGAGCTCAGGGTGATGTTTCATGAAAGGTTTGGTAGTTGTTTAGTCTTATAGTTGATTACAATACAAAATTCGACGTAAATGTCGAACTTCGACGTAATGGTAAAAGTCACTGGAGCGCAAAATATAGGCCAAATTCACCCGGTCAAGGTGCTTACAAAGTCAGAAGGTATATGAGATGTTTCATGTAAGGTTTGATGGTAGCTGAGGTTTGTAAAATAAAAACTTTGACGTAAATGTCAAACTTTGACGTAAATGTCAAACTTCAACGTAATGGTCAAAGTCACTGGAGCGCAAAATATAGGTCAAAGTCACCCGGTCAAGGTGCTTACAAAGTGAGAAGGTCTATGATATGTTTCATGTAAGGTTTGATGGTAGCTGAGGTCTGTAAATAAAAACTTTGACGTAGATGTCGAACTTCGACATAAATGTCGAGCTTCGACGTAATGGTCAAAGTCACTGGAGCGCAAAATATAGGTCAAAATCACCAGGTCAAGGTGCTTACAACGTGATGAGGTCTATGAGATGTTTCATGTAAGGTATGATGGTAGCTGAGGTTTGTAAAATCACTTTGACGTAAATGTTGAACTTCGACGTAAATGTTAAGACGGACGGACGGACGAACGCACGCACGTACGGACGGATGCACGGACAGAAAACATATATAATAATAATTTATTCATTCAAAATTACCAAATTTCGAAATGAAGGGTTTGTCTCCGAAAGGAAAGTAGAAGTAAAACAAAGATCAGGAATCGATACAATTAACTTACTCCACCCATCAAAGACACCAAAGGGAAAGAAACACAAACATTAAGCGACCAGACCATAATGGAAACCTAAACAAAAGAAGGCCATAAGGACAGTTACTTTCCCACAAAATGGCCATATGGCCATCCAAAATAAAAAGACACAAGTGATACACACAGTAAGTAACAAACAACAACATAAATAAACCGCTACAGAAGAACCGCCTTGGAACGGTCAGTGGAAAGATTTCCACTGGGGGCTTAAATCGATTTTACATGGCCACAATCCTCGCCCATACTTCCGTCGCGATTTAGACAAATAATTTGTTCCATCCGCATGAAGGCCTCCTAACTCATCAGTGCAACATCTCCGTGAACACACATAATCAAAGAACCACAGAGGTGAGACAACGGTGAGGACTCGACAGCAAGAAACCACTGAAATGCTGGAGCAAAAGAAAACCAACAGTTAGACTTCGATGGGGCCGACCAGAGACAGAGCATCAGGCACCAACCAACATTACCTTGAATTAGATCTCTCCAATTCTCAATAAGCCTTTACGTTGGAACCGTCATAGAATCTGAGGCCTGAACCACCGGCGAGCAATTAAAGAAGGAAGCAAAGTTGCCAACCATGATTGGGTTAACCACCATGCATGCAGTCTGTCGTATAACATCCATGTTGTACCCAATCTTTTTATATCGAAGAATGATTATACGAAATAGGATGCTGAAGTCATTGCGGTTATATATTTTTCTGAATTTATATACTAAGTCACCATAAAATTCGGGTTCCGAGAGACCTTGTTGCAGAAGAGATTTAAGTCCAATATTGAATTTTGAAATTAAATCAGAATGGCGTCTATAAAATTTTGAAATTTTGCGTATTTTACGGTACCGATAACCCTGATTAAGAAGTTTAGCATTTAATAATTAATTACGAGTGTTGAAGTCAGTTACATAACTAAACACTCTAGCAAATCGAATTAATTGCGAAATATAAACTCCATATGATGGCGCACAAGGAAAATCACCATCCAAAAAAGTAAAATTTACAATCTCAAAATCAAAGTCATCGCCTTTATCATAAATTTTGCACGAAACAAACCCATCTACAATAGACAGATGTAAATCCAAAATCGGGGCCTCGGTATCAGAAGAATTTGCTTTATTTAACTGAAGTTCTGGGGGGTAAATCTGACTGATCAAACCATCGAAATAGGTATTATCAATATTTAATAAATCATCTAAATATCTAGAAGTGGAGCTAAAAGCTTCAATAATTTCATATTGGTTATCAATGGAAAACGACAACATGAAGTCTCTTTCATAACAATACAAGAACAGATCAGCCACAAGAGGTGCGCAATTCGTACCCATCGGAATACCCACCATTTGTCTAAATAACTTAGTACCGAATCTAATATAAATATTGTCAAGTAGAAAGGTGAGGGCATCACACACTTTCTGACATGACCAAAGTGTATAATTCTTATGCTCTTTAGAAGTGAAAAATGCATTTCTGACATTACATGCAAGATAGAGAGAATCTTCTCTGTGAAAAGCCCATTCAATTAAATCATTAAGCTTTTCTTTTATAAGATTATGAGGAAATGTAATGTAAAGAGTGGAAAAATCGTAAGAAGACATACTTGAAGCACGAAAGTGTCTGGATTTCAATTTATTTAAAACCTCATTCGAATTTTTTATAGACCAAAACAGATTTCTTCCTGATCTTTCAAAGACTTTATCACAATATTTAATCACATGCGTTTTAATACCAGTAAGACATGGAGTTAATAATTTAGAAAGTTCAGTGGTAGTGCAAGAGCTAGAATTTGGAATAAACCGTGCTTTGTAAGGTCTTTTATGAAGTTTTGGTAACCAGTATAGCGTAGGAAGCTTGTCTTGGCCTTCGGTCACACACACAGCAAACTTGGTGGCTGAATGACAAATGTGTTTATCTACTATAGCTCTCTCTTCAGCTAAAGGCTGAAGTTCATAGGCCTTAGTACCACCAAGCTCCTGCTTAAGCATGTTAAGCGTGTTAACATAGTGGAGCCGTCACACAACGATGACGTTGTTAGCGGCCTTGTCTCAGGGGCCAAAACAAACTTCTTATGAAATTCTTGAATACCTAGTTTAAGATGACGTAAAGACGTCTTAGGCTTAGGCGGTAATAAGTTAGTATTTTGAGAATAGAAAGAAATGCGTTTATTCACTAGTTTTATAATGCTAAGTTTCCAGTCCTTAAGGGCTTTATGTTCAACATACTCTCGCTTACACCATCGATTACCGAATTCATTCAAGGAAGCAGCGATTTCATCTCTACATTTACTGAAATCAATTTTAGAAGGAAACCGATATTTCGGTCCTTTAGAAATTATATTCCTTATCCTAGAATCAGGAATAATTTTCAAATTGCCAGTAATTACATGACCAGCAGCAGGATAGCAATACACTGAGTTTTTACAATCACATGAATCAGGAGTATTAGTATCAATATCAAGATCTGAAACAAGTTTATTGAAATTAAAAATGATAGATCTAACAGGTTTGTTATATTTATAACAAATTATAGGTGTTTCAGTATTTTGAAAATAAGCAGAAATGAAGAAAGCACCGAGCTCTCACGGAAGATACTGGGCAAATCTATAAAATCCATACCCTTATTAATGAAGGATATTTTGAAGAAATGGCGTTTATGATTAATTTCAGAAGCAATGCAAGGACGGAGAGTATGCTGAGTATAGCCTCTAGTTAAAAGAGCCGTATCATATAACTGATTAGAACTATCGTAGAATTTATGAAGTTTTTTTCCTCATAAATATCTTCCTTTCGTACAATACCTTCCTTCCGTGGAAAGGAAAATACACATTCGCTTTTATCCCCATATGTCTATTATTTTACTTTATTCATTATTATTTTTTTTTTTTTGGCAAAAGTACCCCATATACACTAAATTGTTTCATAAGTATCCCTATATACATAAAATATAATAAGTCATAAATATCTTCATAAATATCTTCATAAATATCTGTCTTTCGTAGGAAAATCTTCGCGAAAGGAGCTTCCTTTCGCTGTTTAGCTATACCCGTTTCTAGTACTGATTTTCGCGCCACCTTTACCCAGTACTAAGTCAGTCTGAGGACACCTCAATACACATTGCAGACTTCTCATGTAAAAAGGTTACCTTTCTATTCGTAAAATACCCCACCTGACCAAGATATTGTCAAGATGATCATTCTAAGAAAGTGTGATGATGACTGCACCAAACCTTTGGCATCAAATATTGTTTATAAGGTTTTTATATGGTTTGACCAACTGACCTACCTTTTGGCCCGACATGACCCATATTCAAAACTGAACAAGATATTGTCACGATGATCATTCAGAGGGAGTTTGATGACAGTTGGACCAAAAACTTTGAACTCGAGTGTTCACAAGGTGTTTCCATGATTTGACGTACGTTTTGTACTGACATGACCCATATGACTGAGATAGTGTCATGATGATTATTTGGAGCAAGTTAGACGATGATCGGACCAAAACTGTGGCTAGAAGAATGCTCACAAGGTGTTTTCTAGGACCTCCTGACCTACTTTTGGACCCGACATGAATCATATTCCAGCATGACTGCGATATTGTCAAGATGATCATTCTGAGCAAGTTTGATGATAATTGGACCATAACTGTGGTCTCAAGTGTTCAAAAGGTTTTTCGATTATTTGACCTACTGACCTACTTTTTAACCTGATATGACCCATATTCCAACTTGACCGAGATATTTTCAAGATGACAATTCTGAGAAAGTTTAATAATGATGATGGGACCAAAACTGTGGCCTCTAGAGTGTTCACAAGGTTTTCCTATGATCTGACCACCTACTCACCTACTGTTTGACCCAACATGACCCATATTAAAACTTGACCGAGTTATTGTCAAGATGACCATTCTTAACAAGTTTGACGATGATTGGACCAAAACTGTAGCCTCAATGTTTTTTCTTTGACCTACTTGTCTACTTTTTGACCTAACATGACCTATATTCGAACTTGACCGAAATATTGTCAAGATGATCATTCTGGGCAAGTTTAATTAAGATTGAACTAAAAATGTGGTCTCTAGTGTGTTCATTTAAGATAAGTTTACGCAAGAAGGACGACACATGACGGACGTCAAACATGGCTGGACATAACAGTTCACGTAAGCCCACTTTAAGATCTGCCAGCAGTTTTCTTTACTGTAGCAAGACCATTTTGTTAGGTCACATACGCAACCTTCATGTGAAGCTTGAATGAAATTGAACCAACAGAATAGGACTAATGTCATTTAAAGGTAGTTCTGTTTTCAGCTCTGGCAGCCTGGCAGCCCACTTTGTTAATTGGAGCAGATCCATTCTTTAAATTAGCTATTTTGGAAAAGGGTCACCTGGGAAACATTCCACTGACGTTTGAATAAATTTGGACCAAAGGTACAATGTGGAGGAATTGTCATTTAAAGGTTTTTTATTACAAGCTCTGGCAGCCATCTTGTTCATCATCATCGGATTCTTTTCTATCAAGGTGATTAACATACAGGTACAGGGGCAACATCCACATAAGTGGGCTCCCTCCCAGGGACCAGGTAGCTGGCTTGCTGCAAGCATGGCAGATGATCTCACACCAGTAAACAATTCTGATTCTGATTCAAATGTCATAACTAAAAATAGCAAGAATGGTCGGTAATTGTTTTGGTTAAAAATATGAAAAAAAAAACCACCTCCGAAACCCTTTCTAAGGTCTCTTTTATTCAAAAAAGCCATAAAGGCATGTAACAATTCCATTATGCTGATTTTATCATTTACTTATTGTTTGGTTTTTTTTTAATAAGAGGCGAAGGAATACAATATTTTTATGAAAAATCAGCAGAGAGAGGAATAATTTAGGATAAACTCACAAATTTGACACATTTAAACAAAATATACATAAACTCAACTAGATCACACAGTCTGGTATACCATCGCAAATACTGCTTTTTCTATGAATAACCCTAATGACTATATATTAGCTAGTCAAAACTACATGTTAGTTAAAAAAAGTTGCAAGCTAAGCAAGGTTTTAGATGATATGGCAAAGTCATACATTTTTACCTTTGACCTTGGGGTTATGTTAAGGTCCACCAAAAGTATCCTTGGGATCATGTTGAGGTCGAGGTAACACCAAAAGTAGCCCAATATATTCTTTATTCCAAGGGACATCCAATAACCAAAGTTTCAGAAGTGTAACTCCAATAGTTTAGAAGTTTTTAGAAGAATAGGTCATACTTTTAGACCTTTGACCTTGGGGTCATGTTGAAGTCAAAGTCACACCAAAAGCAGCCCAAATCATTCTATATTCCAAAGACCATCCAATAACGGAGGACATACAGAGACGGGACCTCGGTTTAAAGACTCATGCAAAAGTCTGAACCGACATACGTACACACCCACACACACGTACATACATACATACAAACATTCATACAGACCCACGGATTGATAGACACGAAAACAATATACCCAATTTTTCTTCGAAAAAGTGGGTGTAATATTGATTAAAATACTAAGATGTATCTGTTAGTTTGTTTGATTTGAGGTTTAACGTCCCTGTTAACACTGTAAAGGTCATTTTGGAGACGTTGCTTCCAATTTTGTGGGACTTTTACCCGACACTGACATGAAATGACATCTCAAGTTCTGTCCCCCAATGAAACCAATAGTGTTTATTAGCACGGATGGTCCGCCTCGCACCGCAGTTCCTGGACAGGCTTAGATCCTCTAAGCGGTTTACCAGTACTAGTGTGCTGGCCAGATTCAGCTCTGCGTGAACGCATCATGCAGCCCCCATATACTTAGAAATAATAAACACAAAAAGTGTTTAAAATAAACTCTAATGAATGAATCAGGGTAAATAGAAAATTTTGGATTAGGGATTTTAGGATCAGGATTGGGAAGGGCGTTTCATACCCGACCCCTGAATTAATTTTGTTTGATTTGCAGTTTTACATCCCCGTCAAAACTGTATATGTCATTTTGGAGACATTGCTTCCAATTTTGTTGAACTTTTACCCCGACATTGGGATGAAATAACATCTCAAGCCCTGTCGCCCAATGAAACCAATAGGGTTTATAAGCATGGACGGTCAGACTCGCACCGCTTTGCCTGGGCAAGCTTACATCCTCCATTTACCAGTACTCATTTGCTATCTATCTATCTAGTTGTACTGCAACACCCCCTCGCGAGGATTACGTGCAGGATGATTGCGCGTCGTGAGAATAAATGACAGATGAAAAGTGAGACTAAAAAGTGTGATAGGAGATGTGAAAAAATAGATGATAGTGTTAAGTGTTAAAAACAGATGAGATTAAAATCAGTTAAAAACAGGATTGTTGTGTTCATGGAAGTTTGTGGTCAAGTGACCGGACTGCCACACTGAACTGAGTCAGTGTAGGCAGAAGCACAACACAAGGGGGAAGTTTATTCCATTGCCAAACTGCTAGGGGGAAGAATGAATATTTATAATAATTGTATGTGGTATGGATCTGACGTATTGCGAGGGGGTGGGACTGGCCATGACGTGTCCTTGTTGTAACCTGCTGGAAGTATGGTGGTAATGGTACAGCAACTAGACCATTCATGATTTTGTAAAACATGCAGAGCCGCACGTCAGACCGTCTCTGGTCCAGTGATCTCCAGCCAAGTTGGGATAACATATCTGTTACACTGTCATATGATGAGAATCTGCTTAGGGTCCAACGGGCTGCTCTATGCTGTATCATTTCAACAATGTCGGAGTAAGTCTGAGTATACGGACCACAAACTGTGGAGCCGTATTCGAGTTGAGGTCGTACTATTGTCTTGTATGCCGCTTCGGGGACGCCAGGGTGCTTACATTTAACATTTCGTTTAATGAAGCCTAGGGATTTGTTTGCATTGGCAGTGATTCTATTAATATGGGTATTAAAACTGAGATTGGTGGAGATGTCGACACCTAGATATCTAGCAGTAGGGACAGATTCCAGAACTTGGCCGTGCATGGTGTATTGGGTTTTTATTGGATTTTGTGACCTGGTTATGTGCAGTACTTGACACTTACCAGGATTAAATTTGCGGTCGGTTTCAGCTCTGCGCGGGTTTGTAGAAATACCAGAACACACCTAAACACTGAAACACCCTGGTAATTACCGGAACAACTTATCATTTTTTTTTTTATATTATTAAATCCCGTATTAAGGACTTAATTGCATTTTTTAGTGTGAGGATGGTGTAACTAATAATCTGATCTTTCAACCACACAATAAACTAATCTCACTCCATCGTTTATAAAATGTGTTCGGTTCCGGTGGGTCAGAATATTTATACACGTAATTATTGAAGAGATGCTTATTATGAGGTTGCCACTCTCTGATACGACTCATCTTATGATAAAATGAATGATTTTAGATTAAAATGACATTTTTCGAATTACAATGTCGGGTAAAAGTCCCACAAAATTGGAAGCAACGTCTCCAAAATGACCTTTACAGTGTTGATGGGGACGTTAAACCTCAAAACAAACAAACAAAACAGTGTAAATAGGAAAGGAAACAGAAAGAATTATCTCCGGGTGAATGACAACAGGATATAACAAACATCGGACCAAAATAAACCACTGATTTAGGCCGAAAGAATAATCACCCCAAAATTGGGCCGAAACGACTAGGAACCTAAAGCTGGGGCCGAAAAGACTCGGGGCCGAAACGTCCTGCAAAGCAAACAGGCTAAAGGAACGATATCATACTTTTCTGCAATAAGACTATGATCAGCTCTTGACTGTCTTGGGGAAATATAATTTAGTAGCTGTCGGGTGACAATATATGTAACTGGGAAAAAAATGCAGCCATATAACAACAACAACATCTCCCAAGTAGAACAGGGATCGAGACAGTTCCCCGAGGGTTTCCCAGCGAAGGTCAGAATCAGAATTGTTACTGGTGACACGTCAAATGACATTCATACACCAGGACCTGTGATATGGGAAGTGAGTCCCTAGCTAGTGTGTCCAGCGGTCATACTAAACACTGCAAGTCACGTGGTTAAGATGGCGGCAGAAGGATTTGTTTTTGTTTCTCGGAGATAACTTTTGACAATATGTAGTATTTTAAAGACTTTTGGAGGTCAATATTCTGTACGCCAGTACCTTGTTAGGATGTGTTTTGATTTCTGATATTCCCGATGTTAAACAGACTTTTAAATATGCATAATTTGTAAAAACAAGGACTACAATGGACTACAATACAAACTGAGTATGTATTCACGATTATTGTTTACGTCATCACTCACTCACTACCTAAGTGAACATCACATTCCTGCTTAATAGTTTAACGGTTAACGGTCAAGTTAAAAAACAGGTTAATAGGACTCTCGCCCACGCGATTAATGTTAAGACTACAGTGACTTCCCAATGTAAGGAATGGGCAGTGATGTGAATACACCGAGAGTACAATCCAGTAAGAAACGCGAATTGACGTCACCAGAATTTGTAATTGATACAAAAAAATACAGATCTGAACTTGAACTTATTGATCCAGCTGATTTACCCCCGTTGCCTGATTCACCTGGTTCACCACAGCCCACAGTAGATATGGCTTCTAATCCAGCATCTCACATTGTCATCCCGCCAGAAGAAATGATAAAGCTTTCTGATATACTGAAGGGTACATTCCGGGATGAGATCGGTAATATGGTCACTACTATTGTAAACGGTGTCCTGCATGGACTCCAGGACAGAATTAGTAGCCTAGAGAAACAGAACATTGATTTAAAGGCAGAGAACACAGCGCTGATTGCTCGGGTTACAGCTCTGGAATCCCAGGCGGACAAGGCAGAGCAGTATAGTCGGCGAAATTGTCTCCGTATTTCAGGTTATGTTGAAAAAAAGGACGAAGACATCGATGGGATTATCTTGAAATTAGCTTCAGATATTGGATCAAATATCCAAGTGCAGGACATAGACCGATGCCATAGGCTCGGTAATCCAAATTACGCTAGAAGGTCAAAACCACGGGAGATCATAGTCAAATTCTCCACTTACCGCTCTCGTAATGAATTCTACAAGATGCGCACCAAACTCAAAGAGAAGGGTTACGAAGGTGTTTTCCTCAACGAGGACCTTACAAAGACAAGGAGCAAATATCTGTACGAGGCACGTGTGCTCATGAAAGCTAACTGTATTAAAGGTGCCTGGTCGTCGGATGGAACTGTATTAATTAAAGACAGAAGTGACAAAGTTCACCGACTGGATTCATTAAAAGACCTGGTGCCATTTGGTTATGTTCCGGCAAATGAAAGGCCTCGTGCATTCAGAGAAGTTCAAGGTTCTTCTGACCAAGACTTTTCTGCACTGGGAGGCGCCACTGCAATGGACTAGGTTGACTAGCTCTATGAATAGTTTTGCTAGCGTACTGTATATTAGTCTTAAGTATATAAGTGGCCTTGAATACTGTACAATCCAGTGTCTGCCAACCAGTTCATTGATTTCACTCTAATATCTATAAAGCTTTGTCTTCCTGACTGTTATAATTTAAAGCATCTATGATTACTTCCTTTGATTAACCCTTAACCTGCTGAATATTCAATTAAGCCGCACCCATTTCTGACTTTGAACCAATCAGATTACTTGATGCAGTTTATTTCTACATATTCGTGGACTGAATGTCAAACAGCGTAGATCCCGATCGGATGGCTTCTTCAGCCATCTGATCTGGATCTACACTGTTTGCAAAGATAGGGATTGTCGCCTGCAGCAGGCTGAAGGTTGAACATTCAGATTTCGTTCTTACCTAATTCCCCTGAAGGTTTTTATTTAACCATTATAGCTGCGAATCGACGTCTTAATGACGTTTTCTGTTGTGTAAAATACATGTACACGAAAATGTGTTGCCAAGAGAACAGCGTTCCGACGGAGCCCGCCATTGTCCTGATGAATAAATTAAATAACAGCTAAATAGAAACCAATCATATCATATGATCAAATTAACTTTTTACAAGTCACAAATCACATACTGACAAGTGATGATCCTGATCAGATTGTTTCTAGTGAAACCATCTAATCTGAATCTACGCTGTTTTACCAATGATTGGTCGTGAACAGCAGGACTGACCTTTATGCAAAGAATGAATTATCCAATGCTACGGCCAAATACGTCGGGTTGCGAAATCTTCTCGTGACTCCTCAGCAGCTCGTGAATCGCGATCCACTTTCTGACCGCTATGTTTATGGATGAGCAGGCGCGTGTCAGGACCTGCAGGTGGGCTTGGGCGACCAGCGAGGACTCTGATCAGCCCGCGCATTCGCTGTCTGATCAGAGTCTTCACTGAACGCATGAACATATTATAGGCTACAGTCTGTGCAGGGAGACATCGGCAAAAGGTCTTGTCATGGTGTTAGCTGCTGAGCTTGATTTGGGTCTCTTCTGGTAGCACCGGTCTAGTTAAGGGATTTGTCATGCGCTGGCTCATACACTTCGAACAACGGCGAAGATTAATGTATGCCTTCAATCGGGTGTGAATTGTGCTGACGGAGGTCTCGAGTATCAGGTAAATTTGCTCGCACTATAAGTTACTACTACACATAAATTTGTGAAATTGGAGCAAGTAGTTTTATCATGAGCTTAACAAGTCCGTGCTATTGCATACGAAATACTCGATACCACATTTCCACAACTTTATCCCCAAGCATGGATTGTATGTGCCCGATGGATCAATCAAATGATAAATGCTGCGCCAGACATATGAGGGGAACCATTGAGTTGTATTATAGCAATGGGTCGCACCCTTTCCCGCTCAACAAAGCGCATTTCTTTGCCATATTTGGATTCAGACTTGAACTTTAGCATTTGCTTGTTGAATGGCATGTGGCTAGTTAATTTTATTAATTACTTGTTTAAGAAACTACTGATACTTATAATTTTGAATATTCAAATTAGCCACACCCATTTTTAATTTCAACCAATCAGATTACTTGATTTAACTTATTGCTGCTAGTTCAAAAACTGAATGTCAAACAGTGTGGATCCTGATCAGAAGCCATCTGATCGAGATCCTTACTGTCTGCAAAAGTAGGGCTTGTCGTGGAAAGCGGGACGGGTGTTAAGACAGTGAAGTCACTGATGTATTATAGCATCTTACAATGTCTTTAGTGAAACCTCCCTTATATACTTCAAGTCTGTCGTCGTGTTCGCCTTTTTTCTTGTTTTAATACATTGGAACTTCGATTATATGAACAGCCTCAGAACCATGAAACCTCGTTTTAGGCAGGGATAGTTCGAGCAGCTGAGGGTTACCCATACTGCCAAGCCATGAGGCTTAATGGGGATGAATGTTTTTATTTTTGTCGACCTAACCAAATAAAGTTATGTTATGTGTATACTCATTAGGGTCAAATCAACGAGGCGAACCCAAGGAGTACACAGAGTATGCCTTTCCAATATAAACTGCAATATATCTCCATAAACAACTTTAGCACATGTATCATGGAGCTATGGGGATATAGGGGCCCAGGAGTGAGTTCGAATTACCCACATTAAGCGATTTATCCAAAAGCGAGTCACTTTAAGTTCCACTGTATTTTGACATGAAGATGCTGTTGTTGGCACAGTTCGCCTTCTATGTGACTTATTATGTTGAACGTATAGGTATAAATTAATTGTGTCTATTCTGCTTTGTCTCAAAGTCTTCTCATTAAGTTCTTCTTTACCATATCATCTCTCAACATAAGACGATACTTACATGATTTGATAATGGCTTGTTTAATTTCAGTTATCTCAGTCCTGCAAATATCTAATTCACGTTATTGACACACACACACAAACACACACAAACACACACACAAACACACTCACACAAAACACGTGCGTGCGCACGCATGCACGCACAATTGAACACGTTTCATACTCCTGCACAAAGACGTAGCGCTCATTACGCACACTACGCATGTGCGTAATACAAATCATTCAATACTAAGGGAGATAATTTAGGACTTGAATCAAATGTTTTCTCCTTGTTGATGGGAAAACTCTTAAAGGAAAGAACTTGCTCCTAGAAGGAGCAGATTCTTTCCCTTAAAAGTGGCCCCATTCGAGATGAGATATTACAAAAAGGTTTCGTTTTTGTTGTCCTTTAGACATAAAAATTAGTTCAACCGCATTGTGCGTAGCTAATTCCTTGGTCTAGTTACGCCCTTGCTGCATACTTTTGACTTATACCTTAACTCATCCAAAACTCTATAAACAAATAGATACATTTTACCAAAACGTTATGTATTGCCTCCATATTTATATACTTTTGTTTTGGTTATGTTCAATGTAATTTTTGTTTTTGTGATTCTTGTTTCAACTTCTAAATGTTTTGTTTTCGACTATGTTGGGGATCTGCTGGAGAGGGATCGGGCTCACGAATGTCACAACTTATCAATGGTGCAACGAATTATGCCTGGCATCACGACCTCGTTTCTGATCATACTACTTGTTGATGTGATTACATGACTCATAGGCGAGCTCACAGAGACGACGTCGTCTTGCCAGCATATCGTCGCATGCATGCGTTCACCTTAAGCATTCAACTTCTTTTACTGATATCATTTCAGCATGAAACTACACATGCTTACATTATACTCTCTTGGCTGCACAGTAATGCTTCCGTTTGTAATCATATTAAGCCTCACACATCGTACAAAATCCTAGAACCGGGCCAAAATGCTGCGAAAAACAAACAAATAACTTTTGTATGCATTCTTGTATTATCTGTTACTGACTTTACGTTATGGCTAAGTATTCTCCTCCTCTGTTGTGGTGACATCAGTCCTAATCCAGGACCAGCGTCTTCGACGTCTTCAGGAAGTCAGAGCAGTTCATCCAGCATGTCCTCTGCCATTTTCAACTCTTTGCAGTTGAACCACCATCTTTCCTTTGTTCAATACAATGTTCAGAGTATCTCAAATAAACTAGACGTCCTACATGCAGAACTCTTCGAATTCGATATCTTAGCATTTACTGAGACATGGCTTAGTCCAACCACTAACACAGATTCTTTGCTTCTCCAATCTTACAATACTCCTGAACGAAGGGACCGTCTGGGCGACGCTCATGGGGGCGTCATCGTCTACGTCAAGGAAGGAATTCGCTATAAACGTCGTAATGACTTAGAAATCGGAGGTATTGAATGCATTTGGATAGAAGTGGCTAATACCAAGAAAAAAATTCTCTTTGGTCTTTTCTACAGGGCTCCAAATTCTGATGCCAACTATTACAGCAACATTGAGGATTCTATTGCTCTAGCTATTGATACTGGTATTGCAGACATTTTAATCACTGGCGACTTCAATTTTAACTACCTTGATTTGCAAACACGTAGGAAAATTGACTCACTCTGTACTCGGTTCTCTCTCCATCAGACTATCTGTCAGCCAACTCACTATACAGAGCATTCTTCTTCTCTTATCGATATCATTCTAGTTAGCAATAAGGAACATATTATTCTTAGCGGTGTTGGAGATCCTTTTCTAAACCAACAAATGCGTTATCACTGCCCCATATTTGGTATTCTTAAATTCGCCAAACCAAGGTTGAAATCATTTGATAGACATATATGGGATTATAAAAATGGTAATTATCATCTGCTACGGGAAAAGGCTTTTGCTATTGACTGGAACTCTTTAATACACGAAAATGTTGATATATATTCCAACAACTTAAAGAATTCCATACTTTCTATTGCAAAAGAATGTATACCAAATCGTACAATCAAGGTCAAACCCTCCGACCCCCCCCCCCCCCCCCCCCCTGGCTTACATCTTCCATTAAACGCCATATACGCAAACGCAAACGGGCATACAAGAAAGCGCTACGCAGTAATTTAGAACGACATTGGACTAAGTTTAGAGCACTACGTAATCAAATCATTACCATTATACGCGATTCTAAACAAACCTATTTTGATAAAATGGCAGATAAACTCAAATCAGATTCACTTTCCTCAAAGGACTGGTGGGCTACGTTGAAAACATTTATTACCCCCAACTTCAAATCGGTAATGCCACCAATTGAAGCTGAAGGACGAATTTATACAGACGATACAGACAAAGCAACCGTCCTCAATACATTCTTTCAAGGCCAATCTCAGCTAAACGATACAAACGCCTTTCTTCCCAACTTGCCTGAACCTTCTTACCATACCAATTTAAGTACCATTACTCTCACGCCACCTGACGTACAATCAACCATGCAGTCTCTCAAAGTAGGAAAAGCCTCCGGACCAGACGGTGTAAGCAATCATATTCTGAGAGAACTGTCGAATGAACTCTCTTCCCCTTTCTGTACTCTGTTCAACCAATCTCTACGTTATGGAATCTTCCCTACGTCTTACAAAGACGCTAATGTTTCTCCGGTTCCGAAAAAAGGTGATTTATCTATTGCTTCCAACTACCGCCCAATTTCTTTACTTAATTCTGAAGCAAAAGTTTTCGAGAGACTTGTTTTCAAGCACCTATTCAATCATCTTCAAAACAACAACATCTTATCTTCTCTTCAGTCCGGGTTTATGCCAGGGGACTCTACTGTAAATCAGCTTACATTCCTATACCATACCTTCTGCGAAGCACTCGATGCTGGCAAAGAAGTAAGAGCTGTTTTCTGTGACATCAGCAAAGCATTCGACCGTGTCTGGCACAAAGGTCTTGTGTTCAAACTAAAAGCTGCTGGTGTCACAGGATCAGTTCTTCATTGGTTCAATAGCTATCTTTCAGATAGAAGACAGCGTGTTGTACTACCAGGTGGTTCCTCCGACTGGACATTTATAAGGGCAGGTGTACCTCAGGGGTCAATTTTAGGCCCCCTACTCTTCTTATTGTACATTAATGATATTGTCAACGACATCGGTTCAAATATTCGTCTTTTTGCTGATGACACTAGTCTCTTCATAATTGTAAACGATCCTGTCTCAGCTGCTACATGTCTTAACTCAGATCTTGACAAAATTTCAAGATGGGCTGCAACCTGGCTCGTAGCTTTCAACCCATCAAAGAGTGCAGCTTTTCTTATGTCACGTAAGTTAATCAAACCAAACCACCCACCTTTATTCATGCAAAACATCCAGATTGATGAAGTTAACTCCCACAAACACCTAGGTTTATACTTTTCACAGGATTGTTCTTGGCACAAACAAATAGATTATATAAAAGAGAAAGCATGGTTGAGAGTAAATGTAATGAGGAAACTTAAGTTCAAGCTTGATAGAAAATCGTTAGAAACCATTTACATAGCGTTTATAAGACCAATCCTTGAGTATGCAGATGTTATTTGGGATAATTGCACTCAGTACGAAAAGAATGAACTTGAAAAAATCCAAATTGAAGCAGCAAGGATAGTAACAGGCTCAACTATACTAGTCTCCTTGAATAAATTGTACCAAGAAGTCTGTTGGGAAACACTTCAACAAAGGCGATTTAATCACAAACTTACATTATTTTACAAAATGTCCAACAACTTAGCACCGACCTATCTTTCGACCCTTGTTCCACGACCAGTTAGCACTATATCCCGTTATAACTTGAGAAACTCAGACAATCTTCAAACCATTCGAGCTAACACAAACCTTTACTACAATTCATTTTTGCCGTCAACCCTCAGAGAATGGAACAAACTACCAGCAGAAGTCAGACAACTGCCAACCCTAAATTCTTTTAAATACTACCTGAGCAAAGATAGACGCAAGGTACCAAAACATTACTACCACGGAAATAGGAAGGCTCAGGTATTACACACACGTTTACGTACTGGGTGTAGCTCACTCAACATACAACTGTTCATGAAAAATATAATAGATTCACCACTTTGTCCTTGTGGTAGTATAGAAAACCCTCAACACTACTTCTTTCACTGCGGACTTTTCCAAGCACCTCGTACAATCCTCCTCAACGCAGTAGAAATGATCCAAACACCCTCACTAAATCTTTTACTGTATGGTGATTCAGGTTTGTCGCACGAGGCAAATTGTTTATTATTTGAACATGTACAAAAATTTATTGTTCAAACTAAGCGTTTTTGATGAATTCTGCATGCTTTGTTAATCAATAAGTCCGGCAAAACTGTGTGCCTGTATCCCAATCCTCTCCTCAACATAGTCCGTTCGTTTTTTTTTGTTTTTTTTTCTTTCTCTTTTCTTTTTCTTTTCGTCACTCATATTTTCCGCATTATCTCTGTATTTATTCAGTATGTTCAACTAGTAAAAGCCGCCACCAAAGTTACAGTTACATGATGTTAAGGAGAAGAACCCTATAAGCTGATGCTTTCGTTCTAATCCTTTCAAAAGTCACTGTTTGCATATGTGTATGAGTTGTGTTGTATACCTTTCTGAATAAAATATGTTTAAACTAAACACTGCAAAGACACCAAAAGTCATCAAGACATCAAAAGACACCAAAAGTCATCAAAAGACATCGAAAGACCCCAAAAGTCATCAAAAAACCAAATTAGTCCAAAATGATATCATAAAACATCAAAATTCTAGTATTCAAGTGGTGGCATGGTGGAGGTCAAACATTGGTTCTCACTCAACTTGAATATGCATCACCCATTTGGCTTCCCCATGTTAAAACTTAGATTCAGCAGGTTGAGAAGGTTCAGAGGACAGCAGCTAGATGGACATGTCGGCGATGGCGAAATAAGAGTAGCATCGGTGACATGCTGCGGATTGTGTAGCTAAGTTTACCTCTTTGGTTAGAGCTAGGGACTAATGAACTTCTCATATCACAGATCCTGGTGTATGAATGTCATCTGACGTTTCACCAGTAACAATTCTGATTTAATTATGAGTCTGATGCTTAGCGAGTTTGAGATGAAATAACATCTCAAGCCCTGTCGCCCAATGAAACCAATAGGGGTGTTGGTTGGTGCCTGATACTGTGTCTCAGCTCGGGCACATCGGAGTCCAACTGTTGGCCTTCATGCGGACTGAACGAATTATTTGTCTAAATCGCGACGGAAGTAAGGGCGAGGATTGTGGCCAAACCGATTTAACAGAGGAGTTCAAAGCCCGTATAGTGTAGATTGGGACTTAGAGTTATGCGTTTTAGTATACCTCTGTTAATCAGATTGTAAATAGTTTTAAGAACTCATCCAGTGTCCTTTTTAAGCTAAATTCTAAATTTAGCCACACACCCAACTGAGGTAATGGCCAAATATGACCGACTCAATATGTGAAGATAGATAGTGGTTGCGTTAGGAAAACTGATTTAATAATTTTAACCCATTTATGCAGTGTTGATTCTTAAACATTTATACTCGTATTTATCCCTAACGTTAACAAGTCCGTGTGATGAGCAACCATCTAAACCACACTGTATATACAGAAACTGCCCGTTAGGGATATACATCAATTTTTCACATTTCTGCTCCATGACATAGATAGATGTTACTCTTTAGTACTCACTACTGCCACATTGAGGGGGTTCTAAAGAGCATCCATAATCTGTGCTTGGTGTATAAATATGACGCATAACAATTTTGCATCGGGAAAATATACGTTTTCGAGAAAAAAGCATGTATCTGTATGTATACCTACGTATACCCGTAAACCCCAGTTTTTCATCACAAAAGTTGGGTTCAATGGGATCAAAATTATATAAAAAATATAAGTGGAGGCAATGATCAGGAATCGATACAATCAACCCACAGCTCCAGAGACATCAAAGGGAAAGAAACACAAACATGAAACAACAGACCTAATGCAAATATCAATAGCGGAAAGCCAAAAGGACAGTTACTTTCCCACAAAATGGCCAATAGGCAATCCAAAATAAAATAATATAAGCAACACAAACACCCAAAAGACGAACCATAACAAAAATAAACCGCGACAGAAGAACCGCCTTAGAACGTTCAGCGGAAACGAAGTAGAAGTAAAACAAAGATCAGGATTTGATACAATTAACTTACTCCACCCATAAAAGACACCAAAGGGAAAGAAAAAACAAACATTAAGCGACCAGACAATAATGGAAACCTAAACAAAGGAAGGCCATAAGGACAGTTACTTTCCCACAAAATGGCCATATGGCCATCCAAAATTAAAAGACACAAGTGATACACACAGTAAGTAACAAACAACAACATAAATAAATCGCCACAGAAGAGCCGCCTTAGAACGGGCTTAAATCGATTCTACGTGGCCTTTTTTTTTTTTTTTTGGTGTATTATAATGTATCATTTATCATAAGTAATTGACAAACCGCTTTCTTATCTTAACATCTGTAAAAATTTACACACGGATCACAGAAGTGTCTTTAATCTGGTGTTTGATCAAATCATATTGTTTTGTTTGTTTTGAAAGAAACTTAACAACATTTTTACATGCTGAATTCGTTCAATTCCAATTAGCATTTTCTATATGTGATAACTTCGACAAACGGCTACTTAAACACACTACAGTTTGATCAGGTTGGGAATTGCTTAAATATGTACTGCGCATTCTGTTCAGAGTCTTCGCTGGCCACTGGTCCTAAGGTATCCGTTGAGCGTCCGGCGATGACTCTGATCACTGCTCGGATGTGCCGGTTGATTTCATTAAGCCGTTTACCAGTACTCATGTGCGGTCGGGTTCAGCTCTGCGCGGGTTCGTAGAAATACCGGAACACACCAAAACACCGGAACACACTGGTAATTATTGGAACAACTTATTATTTTATATATATTATTAAAACCCATATTTATGACTTAATTGCAGTTTTTTATTGTGTAGGATGTTGTAACTAATAATCTGATCTTACAACCACACAATAATTAAACTAATCTCATTCCATCGTTTTTAAAATATGTTTGGTTCAGGTGGGTCTGAATATTTATACACGTAATTATTGAAGAGTTGTTTATTTTGAGGTTGCCACTCTCTGATACAACTCACCTTACGTCAAAATGAATGATTTCAGATTAAAATGACATTTTTCGAATTATAACTTTCTAATACCTAACTCATCGAGGCAAAAATTTTACCGGATCACACAGCCATATAATAAGATTATTTATTAAATTTGTGTATAAAGAAAGTTCAAGTGTTACAGTTGGTCAAAATATGGCACACACTATATATATTTTAAGCACATATTGCCCCGCAACCCCCCCCCCCCCCCCCCCCCAAAAAAAAAACCTATTTAATTAGCCCCAACATTTTTGGAGTATGTTCCGGTAATTACCAGTGAGTGTGTTTTGGTGTGTTCCGGTATTTCTAGGAACCGGCTCTGTGTGGAAGCATCATGCAACCCAAATATTTCTTTAAGCCCCGAAACATGGTTAAAAGCCCATGATATGCTGTAAAGTTGTTTTTTTTTTTTTATTTATTTATTTTTTAAGTATAGAAAGAATCATCTCCGGGTGAATGATAACAGAATATTACAAACATCGGGCCAAATCAAACCACTGATTTTGGCCGAAAAAAATCACCCAAAAGTTGGGCCGAAACGACTAGGAACCTTAAGATGGGGCCGAAAAGACACTTCCTTTCATTTATTCCGACTTTTGTGTTGCTGGTGTTTGTATGACAGCGCCATCAGGCAAGCTAATATGTCCACCGACAGGTTTTGTTATACTCCATTTTGAAGTACAGTGAGTATACACAATATAGCGCTCTTTAACTATGACAATGTTTCCTGTTCCGACTATTGCACGTTCGGGGAACTTCCATCGGTTTCACCGATGTTCTTGTTATGCTCCCCAAAGAATTCCGGGGGTTCATAAAGTCGCCGCTTCGTCCGTGGTCCGTCCCGCTCTTGTCTACGCGAATTCTCAGACACTACTGGTCGGATTTCAATGAAACTTCATTTGAATATTAAGTATTGAAGGTGGATGCGCATATCACCTGCGTGTTTTGGTTCGATGATTTTTCCAACAGTTATGCCCCTTTGATGAATTCTACATGATTATATAGGTACCGTTCGTGTCTACGCGAATTCTCAGCAACTAATTGCAGAAATTCAACGAAACTTCAATGGAATCTTAAGCCACAATAGCGGATGCGCATATTATTCGTGCTATCTGGTTAGATGATTTGTCACAGAGGTATGGTACTTTGTTTAAAGCTGCAGTGTAAGGTCACTGTGGCTATTTTTAGAAAAACTTTGTCATCGCTCTGGTGCCTATATTTATCGATGGATTTTAATATAACTTCACACAAATGTTGGGTATTATAATATCTCGAGCAGGTTCAACTTTCAGGGTCCTGGGCTCACGGTCAAGGTCACTGTGGTTATTTTTAGAAAAACTTTGTTTTTGCTCTAGTGCCTACGTTTATTGATGGATTTTAATATAATTCCACACAAATGTTGAGTATGATAATATCTCGAGCAAGTTGAACTTTCAGGGTCCTGGACTCAAGGTCAAGGTCAGTCACGGTGGCTATTTTTAGAAAAAAAACTTTGTCTTCGCTCTGGCGTCGTCATTTGCTGATGGACTTTAATAGCAAACACACGAAGTGTTTGCTTTACTGTAGAGAGGCTGGAAAAGCATACTTAGGCACCCAAATCTCGCCTGGAATCTCGTTCAATTTCTCGCGATAATCCGCCATCTTTACAGAGTTCATGAGAATTGTATTCATATCCAAAATCGCTTCTCAAAACCAAAAAAAGAGTCAAGTTCCATTACAATTAAGGCGTAACTATACCTAATTTAGTGACACATAGGCCTTTCTGATATTTAATCTTCATCAGTGTGTCTCAACCCCAAAGTTTTGAAACCGAAACGGATAATGGACAAGACCCGGCAAACACAGCACATCCCCCTCCGAGCACACACAGACCGACGTAGCCTATGAGACAGGTCAGCTGGAGGCATCAGGCAAGAGAGCCTACCCGCGGACTTATAGGCGTCTCCCACCGAGCCAACATCAGCAAACATGACCCACACTCCACGGAAGTCCCGGGCATCAGGAAGGAGATGTCAAAAGTAGCGAGACTTGCAAAATTTAAAAATATAACAAAAAGTGTAAACCAAATCCCCTGAGATACATGTCTCACCTGACAAGTCAGTCTTAATTTTAGAAAAATTAGAAATTTATACTGCAAAAATTATAGATATAATATAGTTATTTAAATCAGTACCTGGGTACTGACGTCAACACCGTCCGAAAGATCAACCTCAGCACTCAGGAACTGATACTGAGCTGATGATACCCTCGGGGACGAACGAATCATCCACCAGCAGAGATACCGACCCAGTGGTTGCAATTAAGGCGTAACTATACCTAATTTAGTGACACATAGGCCTTTCTGATATTTAATCTTCATCAGTGTGTCTCAACCCCAAAGTTTTGAAACCGAAACGGATGATGGACAAGACCCGGCAAACACAGCACATCCCCCTCCGAGCACATACAGACCGACGTAGCCTATGAGACAGGTCAGCTGGAGGCATCAGCACAGAAACACAAAATACGTCGAAATAATTTTAAAAAGTTCTTTTCAAAGACTGTTGCATCAGACGCTAAAGTTTGACAGCGGGAAAATTTCGAAACTACGTCACGTATTAGCCGGTAAAACACAGCACCGCGCTTGGACCAACGATTTACCGGAGATTTACCGAAGGATTTACCGGAACTTCTCGGTAGTGTGGAAAGCGCTTCTCACCTGGACAAGCAATTAAAACTTTTTCACAAATTTACTCCGGGTATACAATAAAGTTCTGGGAATAGTAAGAGACACAATGAGCTATCTTGCTACCTGCTGATTTCTACCTTCCCAAGATTTACAAAGCGATGATGAGCCTCAAATCCCATAGCATAGCGCTACTGCTTCAGAATACTTTAAAGTATCCATGCTGCAAACTAACTGAGTTACCCTATCTAATTTTCTTCCCATGAAGTGCACAGAGGACAAACATTGGAGCATCATCATATTTAGGGTATGTGCAAAGCGGCGGTGAAGCTCAAACTATTAATAAGGTCATTTTCTGTCGTTTCTCAGAGAAAGGGACAAAACAGATAGAAGTGGTAGTAGAGGAGAAGAGAGGGAGGCACAGGGCAGGAGGAGGAAAATGAATAAAGTGCAGAAACATAAGAAACAACGCCCTAACCTCTACCCTACCTGATGCAAGGAGAGCAGGCCTTGCCAGAATGTAAGTCAATAACAGCTGGAATCCCCAGTGATGCGAGCGACACCTTTGCCTCACAACAGAACAAATTAAAAACTTTGAAAGACAGTTTTTACGTAGTTTAGGGAAGACTTGCATGATCCCTCTTGGAGCCCTCAATGATCCCTGATGTGATAATACTCTGTGGAAGTTTGTCCTTAAATATGTTCTAGAAAGGGTTATCCTTTAGAAGCAAGGAATACACCACAGAACGGGAAAATATGGAGTGTACATGTTTTCTGGGCCAGACTAGCTAGTTTCGGCCATTTAGGCCTCGTCAGTGACCCTCAAATATTTTCAAAATTCCACAATGGAATCAATGATCCCAAAGGACAAGAAAATATAAACTACACTATGATGTAGGGCAGGGAGACTTTTTACGGCATCCACACATTCCCAGACAACAGCTGTAGTAAGGTTAAATATGTTCTAGAAAGGGTTTATCTTTTGGAAGCGAGGAATACAATATAAAACGGGAAAATATGGAGTGTACATGTTTTCTGGGCCAGACCAGCTACTTTCGGCCATTTAGGCCTCATCAGTGACCCTTAAATATTTCCAAATTCCACAATGGAATCAATGATCCCAAAGGACAAGAAAATATCAACTACACTATGATGTACGCCAGGGAGACTTTTTACGGCCGCCACACATTCCCAGGCAACAGCTGTAGTTACGTCAAATAAGTCTGAAGGAGAGCTGACAGATGTTTTCGCAGGAGTATCCTATACAGTTTTCTCCTTTCGGGTCGGAGGCACTGCGAGCATGGATGTCCACTTAGCCCGGAGAGATGCCACCACAACTTTGACACAAGATGTCAATGCTGGTGAGTTTGCCTGCCAAAGTGTTGTATCACTCGGGAAGTAATACTGGTTGTGTGGTCACCTCTGACAAACCGAGCTACTCGCCGATGCACCATCTCCAGCCGCTGGATACAAAATGTGAATCCCATACTGATGTGGCATAATCCAGGATAAGTCTAATCATGGCCTCTTCCATCATGCTTTAACATCTTCAGAACAGCTGCTTATGTTCCTTCCAAAGAAACGCCTGGCAGCTTTTTTTATTTTTTTTTTTCTTCTTCTTTTTCCAGTTGCATCAAAATGGGTTTCCCATGTTATGTTTCTGAAATAAAGGATACCCAGGTACTTCGAAGTCTTTTAGACTGACAGTTCATGGCAATGTGCTCCGTTTTATTACCCTGACTGCCGCACATTTGGTTGGGTTGAAAAGACTTTTGCCAGTCTGTATTCCATTATGGACATTGCTGTAGTCGTTCAAGTTCCCTGTGAAATGCTGCAGTATGAGTCATGCTTGAGAGTTGGTGATATAAAAGTAGGTCATTAGCAAGGTCAGCTCCAGAGCTGACTTTCTGTGGCAGGTAATTTACGCATGGGCAGAATAATAAATGACCGAGCATTGCACCTTGATGGGCACCGGATACAGCTGGGGCAATAGTGCAAACTGGCCTTGACCAGGTCTGGTAAGGAAGCTCTGGATCCACTGTAAGAGGTTGCATGCTGGCATTTCTACGCTTGACAGTACTCAAGCAATTTATGTGGAACTTTGTCCAGAGCTGCGGTGTCTATCTGTTGACCTTCATCTATTCCTGCTGCAAGGTCTGGTCTGGACTTTGGTCAAAGTAAGCTGGTTTTTGCACGACAGCCTCTTTTGACATCTGTACTTTTGGTCTGCCTGACAAGATGCAAATGATCTCAGTTGGGGAACGCATAGAAAGTACTGCCAAAATACTGAAAATACCATGGGAGAATGGTGTCAATGACTCCCCTATTTTGCTAAGGAGTAGATATAAGAAATGTTAAGTACCCCACATAAATACCATCTGCATCTGTATATAGGCGGTTAACCAAGGACTTGCTAGCGTGACTATCTATCCTAGCTCGTATCTAGTATTATTGCGATAGGCCCCATTTGACCATTACCCGCAGGTGTACTTACACTCGATTTGCAGGACGAACACCCGGGCGATAATCATGAAATTACGATAAGGCTCTTTAACTTGCATACGGAATGATTCTGCCTGCACTTTGTGGCATTCATCCCTACAACTGATGCCAATGGAACATATTTAGACAACAAACTTTATTGTCGCTGCTGTGAATCGAACCGGAGGCCTCTATAATCAGAGGCAAGTGCACTAACCACTGAGCTACCAATCTAGCACTATCGGCATGTTTTTAATTAACTAAAGAAGTTAAGTGTTGTAAAACTTAAGTGTTGTAAATGAGTGTGTTTGCTCAAAAGGCAGCGCCTTTATTTCATATTATAACTTCACACAAATGTTGGGTATAATAATATCTCGAGCAAGTTTAACTTTCAGGATCCTGGAGTCAAGGTCAAGGTCAGTGTGGTTACTTTTAGAAAAAAAACTTTGTCATTGCTCTAGTGCCTACATTTATTGATGGATTTTAATATAATTTCACACAAATGTTGGGTATGATAATATCTCGAGCAAGTTTGACTTTCAGGGTCCTGGGCTCAAGGTCAATGTCACTGCGGCTATTTTAGAAAAAACTTTGTCATCGCTCGAGCGTTGTCATTTGCTGATGGATTTTAATATACCTTCACACAAATGTTGGGTATAATGATATCTCGAGCAAGTTCGACTTTCAGGATCCTGGGCTCAAAGTAAAGGTCACTTTGGCTATTTTTAGAAAAAAAAAACTTTGTCATCGCTCTAGTGCCTACATTTATTGATGGATTTTAATATAATTTCACACAAATGTTGGGTATGATAATATCTCGAGAACGTTTGACTTTCAGAGTCCTGGCTCAAGGTCAAGGTCACTGCGGCTAATTTTAGAAAAAAAAATGTCATCGCTCTAGCGTCTTCATTTGCTGATGGATTTTAATAAAACTTTACCCAAATGTTGGGTATAATAATATCTCGAGCAAGTTTGACTTTCAGGGTCATGGGCTCAATGTCAAGGTCACTGTAGATAGTTTTAGAAAATTTTTCTGGAGGCAGAAATCTTTCCAACTGTAAACGGAGTTCCATTGCACACAGCCTTTCATTATCAACCTCTCATCATTCTGATATGACTGAAATACTGCTAAAAAGGATGCACAGTCAAGGGGATAGGATCAGGTCCATTTTCGAACCCGTCTGATATTTTATATGCATGTAAAGGCACCCAATACGGAATCATACCTGGAGACAGTCCTATGAGGATTGCCTCTGTGTACGAGAGTAAGTTTTCAATAATTTGTATTAAACAGTTTCCTTTGTTTAGGTTTCCATTATGGTCTGTTCGCTTAATGTTTGTGTTTCTTTCCCTTTGGTGTCTTTGATGGGTGGAGTAAGTTAATTGTATCGATAACTGATCTTTGTTTTACTTCTACTTTACCCAGTTAATATAGCTAAACTACCACCCAGGATCTTGGGGTATGGTATCGTACCTGAAAGACACTTCCTTTCATTTATTCCGATTTTTATGTTGCTGATGATTGTATGACAGCGCCATCAGGCAAGCTAATCTGTCCACCGACAGGTTTTGTTATACTCCATTTTGAAGTACAGTGAGTATACACAGTATAGCGCTCTTTAACTAGGATAATGTTTCCTGTTGCGACTATTGCACGTTCGGAAGCATCCATCGGTTTCACCGATATTCTTGTTTTTGTTATGGTTTGTCTTTGGGTGTTTGTGTCGCTTATATTATTTCATTTTGGATAGCCTATTGGCCATTTTGTGGGAAAGTAACTGTCCTTTTGGCTTTCCGCTATGGATGTTTCCATTAGAGTCTGTTGTTTCAGTGTTTGTGTTTCTTTCCCTTTGGTGTCTCAGATGGGAGCTGTGGGTTGATTGTATCGATTCCTGATCATTTCCTCCTCTTCTATTTTTAATTGCCACACTAATTATCTTATTAATCAGGTGATGACTGAAAGTTAATTCAGAAAAGCTGTGAACGTGATGTTTGGGACCCATTGCCACCCATGGTTGCACAGCCGAGCTGAACTCACATTGTTGCATTGGTGTTTCAACGTAATGTCAAGCTGCAGTAGGCACGCCACAACGGACCAACCCGTAAACAAAAACGGTTGCATATTCTGGCTGATACAACAAACTAGAAACAACAACAACAACAACAACAACAGTATCGTGTTCTCCAGTAACAAGAAAAATGTTGATTAATTAATTAGACATTTTTTGAAGATTTTTTCGCTGGTCAATTTAAGAAGCAACATAAATAGATGAAATTTTATTGAAAACCAAAAAAAAAAAAAAAAAAAAAAAAATCTTCATTTTATTTTAGATATACTCCATTAAATATTGATATAAAATTTGTCTTATTAAGTCTCATAGCCCTTTTTAGTTGGGAACTTTAATTTGATTGTTTGTTTGGTTATGTAATTATCATACCCAAGTGAACAATAGATAATTGGCCCAATCAGCCGAGTTTGTATTAGCCGAGTTGGTCGTGTGACGAGTTTATTATATGCCGAGTTTGTCATGGCCGAGTTTGCTAAGTGCCGAGTTCTCAAAAAACAAACAACAACAAAAAAAAAAAAAAAAAAAAAAAAGAAAAAGAAAATACTGTCTGCTTCGGTAAATTGCGGTTTTTCGTTCCTTATTCGGCGTAAGCCGCGCACTTTTGTACGGCGTTTACGTCGTAAACGAATCAAGAGGAGAAAAATGATAACATGGCCGCATTCGCGGTAAACAATACAAATCGATATGCGAGTAACTAAAATCAGGATTGTATCAGATAAAACAAATAAAACAAAACATTTTTAATGTGTAATTTGGACTGTAGAACATAAGGTATATGACGAACTTTTAAATCCGCACGAGACAGCCGAAAATCATGAGAAAGTCGCCAAAACTTCTGTGGTGAAAGCCACAGGAGCTTGACGTAATAAAATTTAAAGGGTTTGTCCCTACGTTTCTATATAATAGAAACGAAGGACGGGGACACTGTTTCAGAGCTCCGATGATTTTCATTCAAAAATCTCAACAGCTACATATTGCTCCGTCGAATCAACGTTAAAACATTTAATTAATGTGCAATATAATTTCCGCTGCACCTAATAATACTTCGCCACTCTTGTATCCACGACAATCCGTCTGTTTCTTTAAAATTTGAGGACAATTGCACTTTACCGGGCACTGATTTTCCGTAGGAAAATCCACGTGAGTAGGTATCTAAGGTCCTATTATAAGGACGCGCGTGAGCGCGGCCAAAAAATGGAAATAAGGCAGAAAAATGCAAAATTAACCCCAAAATCATGTAGATTAGGCATATTTCAGGTTAAAACCGAGGTTTTAAACCGTAGGTTTTAACCAAGTTCTTCAATTTCAAGCTTGTTCTAAGCAGGAGAAGCAAAAGAAACGTTAATTACTTTTTGTTTTGCTTCCACTGAATAACTGCGCGTGCGTAATTTCATTGGTCAAATTAAAAGACCTTATGAATATAAATGAGCTCTGGTGTCAACTTTCAATGACGCAAGCAAGCAGTTTGTAAACAAATCCAGTTGCAAGAAAAAGAAAATGAGAGAAAAATATGGCATTGCTATTGATGATTTGGCCGAAGTATGCAGAGACAGTGAAAGTATATAAACGTGGCTGATGATTTATTTTGTCTTTTGACTATTGTAACCTGGTAAGTGCCTTTAGCAATTATCAGTCAACATCATGGGGGCTGCCGCCCCCATACCCCGACATTCAAGATAGAAGGATGCCAGATATAAACTTACAAAGACAGCGCATTGGGATCTGTTGAATCTTATGTAGTCTGCAGTTTCCTTAAATATTCAAAGCAGTCTCATTTTATCTCATTTGCATATAATTTGGTGCAGTGGTCCAAGTCTGTCGAATCCACGTCGAAGATAGAAAGACTAGCAGATGACAGTGTTACGCTAAATTACCCACAACTGAGTCCGGGAATTTACGTATTTTTTAATCCTACATTAACTTGCTGCTGTTAAAGTACGATAAATGAAAGCGCAGTATCAATATTTGTGCTTTGAAAACGCTTGCATTATTTAAAAACATTGGTTAGAAAATGCGTCGTTTCTTCCTTCCAAAACAAAATGGCGGCCGTCTTTACCCGAACGTCATGAATAATTAATGAGGCATAAACAACAAAAGACACGCCCTAACAACAAGTTGCGCCTGCGCAGTCTGGATAGAAAACAGTGACCGGCAAAGTGCAATCTAGCCAAAATTTGCCATTCGCACAGTTGCTGGTTACGTCGCCATGTTTGTTTACTCGGAGTGAGTCCATGGGCATTGGCTGATTGGTCTAAAACAACCCAAGAAAAATCGTCATGTGCTTGGTGACCAATCAAAAGCTAAAAAGTGAATTATATGACAAAGCAGTTACAAGATACAAGATACAAGAATCTTTATTTTGAGTCGGTTTTAACATAACGAGAGAACATTAGCTGGAAGCTATTTACCGACTAGGTTAACAAACAACGTAACTATTTAACACAACATCCTGTAAGAGAAACACATGATTAAAATAATGTTATATATATAAATATGACAGCTAAACCTTGTTAAACTATAAGATAATCTATATAGGGGGAGTTCTACAGAGCTCTCGGAAACGCAGGATTCTGCATATTTTACGCCAACTTTTGCCGTTGTACTCGTAAAATTCACAACCGACGATTCTTGTGTACGCATGTTTTTATTGCCACACGCGTCCAAAATTACAGAACCGTAGCAAAGGAGTTATGTACAGAAGCGGTAAATTCAGAAGCTAATTTAGGCCGCTTATGCAATACCAATAAAAGATCAAATGCGGCGCCCCTTTTTATGTTGAAAGCGCACGTGCCACAAACCAGTAGGCGTAACCTATATTGACAGGTATTTTTGCACCTGTCAGTGGGGGAGACGATATTGGAAATTGGTCGGTTTGCGGCACGTGTTAAAAATGATTGTACCTGTTTAATCTCGCCGCGCTAATCCCCGTGTTATTACGGATTACAATTAATTAGTTTACTAATTGATGTAAGCTCACATCATCAACGGATTAGCATGATTCGGTAAAATTTCACGTTTAGTTAAACCAGGGTTACGGCGAAGACGATATAATTGACGAATTACCAATGTCATGTATTTTCGCGACTACACGATCTTACTTTTTATCGCTGGGTCAAAGTGTGTTTCGACGTTTACTGGTGACAAAAATGTATGTAATTCTTCAAAAAAACAATCACTTTTAACAATTACAGGAAGTCAGACGTGGTTAAGATGCTTCCCCTACGTATTTGTTTTCACCAATTAAAAATAATTGAGCTACTGTCACCTACATATACGTCCGAATTTGAAAGCACAAATATAGCTAAATAGAATGCTGCTTTTTTGATCTGGGTTTACATTATATCTGCTGTTATCCTAATACTACCTTATTTTTATGTGGCATTATTTGACTAGAAGTTTGAGAATAAATCTGAGCAACTGCATTGGGGGGGGTAGACACATCAGTGAAATATTTCTAACTAGAAACCACAATCTACATGTTTGGAACGAAGTTATTAAATGCATTTATCAGAAAAAAAAGTTTGGGAGCCATGAAAGTATACAGTTTTTCATATGGACGTGTAGCCTGATAATAAGAAGTTTTTGTCTATGTTCTATGCGCGATCAAGATCAGAACTCCAACTTTTTTATGTGGGAATGCAACTTTTTATCTGTGAAACCAACTTTTTACAAGGAAGGATTCCTGGAATCCTGTTTCCAAAATCCTAGTGAGAGCTCTGGTTCTAAAATAAGCGCATTAAATGGATAGGCACAGTTAATGATTTATAAGCATAAAGAAATGATTATCCAAATAAAATATAGGGCTGCAAAGTAATAAAATAATAGTAATAATAATAATAAAACTAACAAGCACAGCAAGCAAACTGGTATAAATGACATAAAATACTTAAATAGGGGCTGCAGTGGGGCCTGTCTGCCGTCCCACCCCCCTTAATAAAAGGATTAGAAATTTGAGAATGTGATTGCTAATAGAATCACATGAATTGTCAGATTGGGCAATATATAGGATTTGACACAGGACCGACAGCATCCCCCCACAGGAAGGGAAATTGAACTGGCATGCAATTTAGAACAGCACAAATGAAAAACATGTAATACAAACATGAAGGAAGCTTGGCATGCACATAGAGAACAAAATACACGTCATCCTGAAATCACGCCTACTGGGATTTTAAAACAAATTTGACATTAGATATATGCAGTTAAAAAAAAAACTGGTGATACTCAGTAGAACCGCCTCGTTGAGGCGGCTCCAATGAGCACCCACAGTTATGCAAAAAAAAAAAATACTGTTGATACTCAATAGAACCGCCTCATTGAGGCGGCTCCAATGAACACCCACAGTTCTATAATAGGCGGCGGAAGGTTTACGGTTCGTTCATTAACGTAAGCAATATTGTATTACAATGGAGCAATATGTAGATGTTGAGATTTTCGCATGAAAATCAACGGATCTCTGAAACAGTGTCCGTCCTTCGTTTCTGTTACATAGAAACGTAGAGATGAACCCTTTAATATTGTAATGCGTCAAGCTCCTGTGGTGAAAGCTAGTCCAACAAGTTAGACATACGCATCATCGCATGCACTCATTCATAGATTTGTTTTTTTATAGTTGTGCATGCGATTCGCGTTGCGAAGAATAACAAAAACATACATATCAGCATATAGAAGTAAAATCTGAACATCTGGAACGCATAACTCTCTTGCATGGTGAATGCTAGCTCAACTGGACAAAGTGACTCATACTCTAAAATTAATACCGATATTTCGCGGTATTTAATGCCAGTATTTAGCGTAAGCCACACTCCGTGTACGTTGTTAACGGCGTACATGAATCAAGTAGTGATTTGAATAAACAAATATGGCGGCTACCTTGATGAATTATGCTTAAAAAAAAAAGATTTTTACAAGTGCATTTCTTGTGTTTCTGGTACTAAATGGGTTAATAAATTGAGGATTCCTGGGGACAGGCTATGTTTGTTATGGTTTAAACAATACATGTATTTTATTTCTAGCAAACATCATGTACAATTAAATACATTGGAACTGACAAATATGTTCTGACAGCAGTGTTATTGATAAGCTTTTGCCGAGGAGTACTGTTACTCCTTCAATCAGAATCAGAATTGTTACTGGTGACACGTCAAAAGACATTCATACACCAGGCTATAGGCTATATATCCTGTGATTCTGAGAGTATCGGTACTCCTAAAATCAAAACTTGTGTCGTATCTTCATCCGTCATCACAGGATGGCTGCTAAGTACACTTATACTAATGTCAGACGTGGAAATGGCCATATGTAAAAGACGTTAAACACATAATTATTCTATCATGGTTACATACCAGTATACATTTTCTTGTGAATAAGCTGGCGGACAGCAACATGAAAAATATACTTTTTCTTCTAAGGAAGTGTCAGATCAGCCTGTAAATCTCGCCGTCGTATTCTTCGCATGTGTTCTTGGAATATCCCAGACACCATTGAAGGCTCGTTTTGATCAGACTGTGCAGGCTGGTCGGAGTCTTCAGCCGTTACACAGGTCATATTGTTATCAAAACATTTTCAAAATAGAAGTGGAGGCAATGAGCAGGAATCAAACCCATGTTTTCTAATTCAATTTGTATGCAGCTGCCATATGTTCAAGTGTTAAAAGGTGGAAAATTTCCACTGATTGTAGCAACTGCATGCAATTGGTAAAAGGCGGGAAATTCAGCGCTCATAAAACATGCGACCAGTGAAGAATCAGATCAGCCAGCGCATCTGTGAAATAAAATAAATATAATTTTGGTAAAATGTATACGGAACACAGCGGACAAAGAGATCAGTCTGTGCAGCAGTGGTTATATCTCAGACGTGCATTTACGACAATGTTGCTAAAAGAATATACGTCGGGATGATAAAAGTATGAACACTGTATTATTTATTTTTTTCGTTTATTTTCATAAAAAGTTTAAATAAATTTTAACTGTTTCAATTATAACAATTATAACGCAATTGCTGGTGATATATTCGCTGCATCAAACTATGAGAAAATAACTGGTAATACTGAGAAAACCGGACACAAAAACAGAGATGTGCAATCGTAGCATGCCGCAACAAACTTTATTAATACTCAATTCGCCGGTTGTTTTCTAGTGCGTCAGGTGCGACAGAAATAATATTTTTCGTTTAATATATACTTGAATCATGTCAAAAGTAAACAACCACCATGGTGCAATAATTAAAGGCGCCGACATACGCTTGTCGGAAAACGGCAATAAACAATGTTTTTAAGCCTCCAGTTAAGAGTTTTCACCAATTGCTCAAAGACGTTAAATAATGAGTCACGGACGCAATTTTCATATCCTTGCATCTGCGTCCTGCGGACGCTAAGCAGAAATAGCTAGCGCTAACCCTGCCTGGTCGGATGTATATTCGCTGTTACATTTATTATAACTTTCCTGTTAGCCCAGCTGTTGTTGCTTCTGTTTTGGTTTTGTTTTTCCACAAAATACAGGTTAATCCGTTTCAGTACAAGTCATTCAAATTTTCAACTTGAATCTCTGCGATTTGGGAGAAATAACCTCCAGAAATTTCTCTTGCACTTGTTTTTTTTTTTTTTCTTGGACTTTTTCCGAAGAAAATTGTCAATTTCACGTTTGTCAGGTTCTCCTCAAAAACAAAACGTGGGCGTTAGCTTTTTATCGTTTGCACGTCTGTATTGATAGTTAATTCCTAACTACATGACAGTGTGAATCTGACAGTCTTGTCGAACCCAATTTTTTCTCGAAGATGACAATTTTCCGTAGGAGTCAATGTGGCTGCCTAACGATATTCAGAATACATGTAGTATGTTTATGCACGCGTGTCATAAAGTTACTGTTCATGCTCAGGCGTTGTCATCTGATCAAGTTAATAAAGTTAATAATGCGGGCGGCTTTCCCTTTGATAATAAATACTGTTATGTAATCACGCATCAATAATCGGTTTCCTTATCATGTTGATAGTTGTCATAACTTGATGCTGATGAAAGGTAAGCGGATCGGTATTCAATAGTGTATAAGCGTAATTAAAACAAATGCCATCATCCAAGAATGGATTAATTTCCAAGTTTTCTTGAACATCAAAACATTTTCTTGTTTAAGACTATGATGTGCCGAAAATTAACCCGATTTCAATTGCTTTTTGTCAGGCAGCACTTTTTTTTCATTGCCGATACGACCGCAATGGAACAACCTATGTGTATCGCCAATTTGATGGTCGTATTTGACACGACCTTTTCTTCATTTCTAGGCGTATTTGCTCGATTTTAGAGTCGTATTTATGACGGTACGAAGCTTATCAAGTGCTCTGTGACAGTAAGTCTGAGGCTTATAAATATCATCTCCTAAAGCATTTGAGTGATATGGCTTGACATATTGATTAAATTGGTTGTGATTGAGACAGACAGATAACAGACAAACAACCAGACAGACAGAAGGACATGCAGACAAATTGACTAACTAACAGATAAATGGATGGACAGTTAGACAGACAAATAAACATACTGACAGTCGAAATAAACTAATGAATGGACTGACGGACTGGGGTCAAGTCAACGTTGGTTCAACGTCATGATGTCGACACCCACTCCAACTCACTTCAATGTCACATGACCATTGATTGAGAGAGAGGTTTGACTGACAGTAGTTTAGGTCGTAGAACTTTACAGACAGACAGACTGAATGACTGTCTTACAGACAAACGGATGGACGGTTAAACAGACAAATGAACATACTGACAGTCAAAAAACAACTAATGAGTGGACTGACAGACGGGCTTCGAGTCAACGTTGGCTCGACGTCATGCCATCGACGCCCACTCAAACTCACTTCAATGTCACATGACCGTTGAGATGAGAGAGAGAGCGTTTGACTGACAAACTGACAATAGACAGACAGACGACTGTCTGAATGACTGACTAACAGACGAACGGATGGACAGTTGGACAGACAAATAAACATACTGACAGTCGAAAAAACTAATGAGTGGACTGACAGGCGGGCGTCGAGTCAACCTTGGCTCGATGTCATGCAGTGGACACCAACTCCAACTCAATTCAATGAGATGAGAGAGGTTTGACTGATCCCTACATATCCAAGAAGATATTGTAGAGCTAAGCTAATAAGCCATTAACCCTTTTTGTTTCAAATGGAATCTTCCTTCTTATATAAAGTCGGAGTCCATTTCAAAATTAAGGAGTGTCAGGTAGGGCTGGCTAATCGGAGCTGAAAAGATAATCGATTATCAGTCCTGTCATTGCGATCGATAATCGATTAGTAATCGCTAAGATTTTTGTCATTAGTTTACCTGTCTGGCTTTGTGTCTGAGCATGACTCTTACCATATGCTGCACTTTACCATATGTATATTTGAACAGACAGACCTGATCAAACAGTGTAGACCCAGATGAGACGCCGCATAATGCGGCGTCTCATCAGGGTCTGCATTGTTTGCCACTCATCCAGCTATTTTAGGCATAACTTTAGGTAGTAAATTGTACCTATCAAGTAATCGATTACAAGCAAATCAGAAATGATAATCATTTTTGTGGAATTTATCGATCGATTAATCGATTATACGATTAATCGTGGCAGCCTTAGTGTCAGGTTGTGTTTTTTTTCAACATTTATTTCGAAAATGGCTAAACTTTTTGCAAATAGTGTAGGCCCTGGTCAGACGCCTCAGACGCCGCGTTCTGCAGCGTCTGATCTGGGCCTGCACTGTTTGCCACTTACCCCTTTTGGGGTTTCCGGTGTCCCAGTTTATCTTGACCCCTGGGTAGCTTTACCCCCGGGGGTAAAGCTACTCAGGGGTAGCTTTACCCCCACTCTGGATATCTTCACCCCCGGGGGTAAAGCTAAACTGGCCAGGATATCTTTACCCCCCGGGGTAAAGCTAAACTGGCCAGGATATCTTTACCCCCACCCCAACTTTTGGGTATAAACTATTTTCTTAATACCCAATTTCTTCTTATATGTAAGAGAAGCAAGATAGTGGACTCGATGTTTCACTTTAACACTTTTCGTTTCAATCATGACTCGGACTAATAGAACTACCCTTAGTAAGAAATATGACCACATTATAGAGGCAAATGATTATTTAATAACTTCTTTTTTTATATTTTCTTATTCAAAACGTCCCTTATGACAATCTTTCATAATCTTGCATTATCCCTGACAGTTGTGAAATGGGTGGTGGTGGTGAGTGCAAAGGCGGGGGTAAAGATATCCCGGCTGGGATATCTTTACCCCCGGGGGTAATGCTAAACTGACCAGGATATCTTTACCCCCACCCCAACTTTTGGGTATAAACTATTTTCTTAATGCCCAATTTCTTTTTATATGTAAGAGAAACAAGATAGTGGACTTGATGTTTCACTTTAACATTTTTCGTTTCAATCATGACTCAGACTAATAGAACTACCCTTAGTAAGAAATATGACCACATTATAGAGGCAAATGATTATTTAATATCTTATTTTTGTATATTTTCTTATTTAAAATGTCCCTTATGAAAATCTTTTATAATCTTGCATTATCCCTGTCAGTTGTAAAATGGGTGGTGGTGGTGAGTGCGAAAGCGGGGATAAAGATATCCCGGCTGGGATATCTTTACCCCCGGGGGTAAAGCTAAACTGGCCAGGATATCTTTACCCCCACCCCAACTTTTGGGTATAAACTATTTTCTTAATGCCCAATTTCTTCTTATATGTAAGAGAAGCAAGATAGTGGACTTGATGTTTCACTTTAACATTTTTCGTTTCAATCATGACTCAGACAAATAGAACTACCCTTAGTATGAAATATGACCATATTATAGAGGCAAATGATTATTTAATAACTTCTTTTTTGTATATTTACTTATTCAAAATGTCCCTTATGATAATCTTTCATGATCTTGCATTATCCCTGTCAGTCGTGATATGGGTGGTGGTGGTGAGTGGAAAGGCGGGGGTAAAGATATCCCGGCTGGGATATCTTTACCCCCGGGGGTTAATCTAAACTGGCCAGGATATCTTTACCCCCACCCCAACTTTTGGGTATAAACTATTTTTAGCTCACCTGTCACGTAGTGACAAGGTGAGCTTTTGTGATCACTTTTCCTCCGTCGTCCGTGCGTGCGTCCGTGCGTAAACAATTTCTTGTCCGCACGATAGCATCTTCATTTATGATTTGATTTTAACCAGACTTGCATACAACTTGTACCACCATGAGATCTTGGTTCCTTTCTTGAACCAGCCATATCCCATAATGCGTTACAGAGTTACGGCCCCTGAAAGGGCAAAAATTGCCTATTTTGGTCTTGTCTGCATGATAGATGTTTCATTTATGATTTGATTTTAACCAGACTTGCATACAACTTGTACCCCCATGACATCTTGGTACCTTTCTTGAACCAGCCATATCCCATCATGTGTTTCGGAGTTACGGCCCCTGAAAGGGCAAAAATTGCCTATTTTGGTCTTGTCCGCACGATAGCATCTTCATTTATGATTTGATTTTAACCAGACTTGCACACAACTTGTACCACCATGAGATCTTGGTTCCTTTCTTGAACCAGCCATATCCCATCATGTGTTACGGAGTTACGGCCCCTGTAAGGGCAAAAATTGCCTATTTTGGTCTTGTCCGCACGATAGCATCTTCATTTATGATTTGATTTTAACCAGACTTGCATACAACTTGTACCCCCATGAGATCTTGGTACCTTTCTTGAACCAGCCATATCCCATCATGTGTTACGGAGTTACGGCCCCTGAAAGGGCAAAAATTGCCTATTTTGGTCTTGTCCGCACGATAGCATCTTCATTTATGATTTGATTTTAACCAGACTTGCACACAACTTGTACCACCATGAGATCTTGGTTCCTTTCTTGAACCAGCCATATCCCATCATGTGTTATGGAGTGACGGCCCCTGAAAGGGCAAAAATTGCCTATTTTGGTCTTGTCCGCACGATAGCATCTTCAATTATGATTTGATTTTAACCAGACTTGCACACAATTTGTACCACCATGAGATCTTGGTTCCTTTCTTGAACCAGCCATATCCCATCATGCGTTACAGAGTTACGGCCCCTGAAAGGGCAAAAATTGCCTATTTTGGGCTTGTCTGCATGATAGATGTTTCATTTATGATTTGTTTTTAACTAAACTTGCACACAATTTGTACCATCACAAAATCTCGGTCAAGTTCGAATATGGGTCATGTCGGGTCAAAAAGTAGGTCAGTAGGTCAAATCAGAAAAAAAAACCTTGTGAAGTCACGAGAGGCCACAGTTTTGGTCCGATCATCATTAAACTTGTCCAGAATGATCATCTTGACAATATCTCAGTCAAGTTCGAATATGGGTGTTGTCGGGTCAAAAAGTAGGTCAGTAGGTCAAATCATAGAAAAACCTTCTGAACACACTAGAGGCCACAATATATGTGCAGTCATCATCAAACTTGCTCAGAATGATCATCTTGATAATATCTTGGTCACATTCGATTAAGAGTCATGCCGGGTCAAAAAGTAGGTCAGTAGGTCAAATCATAGAAAAACCTTGTGTATACACTAGAGGCCGCAGTTTTGGTCCAATCATTATCAAACCTGCCCAGAATGATCATCTTGACAATATCTCGGTCATGTTTGAATACGGGTCATGTCGGGTCAAAAAGTAGGTCAGTAGGTCAAATCATAGAAAAACCTTGTGAACACACCAGAGGCCACAGTTTTGGTCCGATTGTTATCAGACTTGCCCAGAATGATCATTTTGACAATATCTCGGTCGAGTTCGAATATGGGTTATGTCGGGTCACAAAGTAGGTCAGTAGGTCAAATCAAAGAAAAACCTTGTGAATACACTAGAGGCCACAGTTTTGGTTTGATCATCATGAATCTTGCTCAGAATGATTATCTTGACAATTTCTCAGTCAAGTTCGAATATGGGTCATGTAGGGTCAAAAAGTAGGTCAGTAGGTCAAATCAGCGAAAAACCTTGTGAACACACTAGAGGCCACAGTTTTGGTCTGATCATCATCAAACTTGCTCAGAATGCTAGTCTTGACAATATCTCAGTCAAATTTGAATATGGGTCATGTCGGGTCAAAAAGTAGGTCAGTAGGTCAAATCATAGAAAAGCCTTCGGAATACACTAGATGCCACAGTTTAGGTCCGATCATCATCAAACTTGCCCAGAATGATCATATTGACAGTATCCGGGTCAGGTTTGAATACGGGTCATGTCGGGTCCAAAAGTAGGTCCATAGGTCAAATCATAGAAAAAGCTTGGGAACACACTAGAGGCCACAGTTTTGGTCCAATCATCATCAAACTTGCCCAGATTGATCATCTTGATAATATCTCAGTCAAGTTGAAATATGGGTCATGTTGGGTCAAAAAGTAGGTCACGGTTTTATATAGGCTTATATAGGGAAAACCTTTTGAAATGTTCTTGACTGAAACCAGAAGGCCCAAGTCTTTGATATTTGGTATGAAGCTTCATCTAGTGGACCTCTACCAAGATTGTTCATATTATTGCCCTGAGGCCAAAAATGGCCCAACCCCGGGGCCCACTGATTTTACATAGGCTTATATAGGGAAAACCTTTAAAAATCTTCTACTCTGAAACCAGAAGGCCCAGGTCTTTGATATTTGGTATGAAGCTTTATCTAGTGGACCTCTGCCAAGATTGTTCAAATTATAGCCCTGGGGCCAAAAATGCCCCCTTGCCGGGGCCCACTGGTTTTACATAGGCTTATATAGGGAAATCCTTTGAAAATCTTCTCGTCTGAAACAAGGAGGCCCAGGTCTTTGATATTTGGTATGAAGCTTCATCTAGTGGACTGCTACGAAGATTTTTTATTATATAAATATCACATTTCTGAGAGGGTGATAGTAAGAATGTTCACCCTGAGGAAATGATTATCGACCGAGGCGAAGCCGAGGTCGATAATCATTTCCGAAGGGTGAACATTCTTACTATCACCCTCTCAGAAATGTGATATTTATTTTATTATACCGAACTTATTATCACCCTGATGTATGAAATCATGAATATCTTGTCATAGTTTAAATCTTTAATACATGAAAAACACAAGAACAGCAGCAACTTGATTTTTAGCATTTGATGTGTGTTTGAATATTCAGTATATCACAGCAGATTTTTATCACATCAAGAAACATTAGATCATTAAGTTCACATGTACCATTACGTTTGATGGTCCTCTGGGTGGCGGCTGCATCTTTAGAATCCAACAGTCGTTTAATTTCTTCATTCGACACGTTGGCAAACTTGCTATTTGCCATTTTTGCGGTTTGTTTTTTCCGAAAACGAAACTGAAAGTCGTCTGGTACAACCACTTGCCTCAGATTATAGAAGAACCGAATCGGAAAAAAATTGAACCGTACGCGCATCATTTTTGCGCATGTGATAGTTTAATATCGCATGGGATAGTAAAAATTATCACCCTCTGGTCTATGAGCGTTTTGTATGGTAAAATCGCGTGAGGTATAATAATATATATTATAGCCCTGGGGCCAAAAATGGCCCCACACAGGGGCCCGCTGTTTTTACATAGGCTTTTATATGGAAAACCTTTAAATCTTCTTATCTGAAACCAGAAGACCCAGGTCTTTGATATTTGGTATGAAGCTTCATCTAGAGGACCTCTACCAAGGTTGTTCAAATTATAGCCCGGGGGCCAAAAATACCCCGCGCCGGTTTGCACTGGTTTTATGCAGGCTTATATTTTGGGAAAACCTTTAAAAACCTTCTTGTCTGAAACCAGAAGGCCCAGGTTTTTGATATTTAGTATGAAGCTTCATCTAGTTGATCTCTACCAAGATTGTTCAAATTATAGCCCTGGGGCTAAAAATGCCCCCCGCACCGGGGCCCACTGGTTTCATATTGGCTTACATAGGGAAATCCTTTGATAATCTTCTTGTCTGACACCAGAAGGCCCACGCCTTTGATATTTGGTATGAAGCTTCATCTATAGAACCGCTATGAAGATTGTTCAAATTATAGATGTTAGGCCAAATATGGCCTCACACGGGGGCCCACTGGTTTTAGATATACTTATATAGGGATCGAAAACCTTTAAAAATCTTCTTGTCTGAAACCAGAAGGCCCAGGTCTTTGATATTTGATATGAAGCTTCATCTAGTTGACCCCTACAAAGATTGTTCAAATTATAGCCCTAGGGCCAAAATGCCCCCGTGCCGGGGCCCACTGGTTTTATGCAGGCTTATGATAGGGAAATCTTTAAAAATCTTCTTGTCTGAAACCAGAAGGCACAGGTCTTTGATATTTAGTATGAAGCTTCATCTAGTTGACCTCTATCAAGATTGTTCAAATTATAGCCCTGGGACCAAAAATGGCCCTCTCGCTTTACATAGACATATTAGGGAAAAACCTTTAAAGTCTTGTCTCAAATAGGTCACTGGGCCACGTGCAAAACTCTTAGCTCATAGCTCAGGTGAGCGATATAGGACCATCATGGTCCTCTTGTCTTAATACCCAATTTCTTCTTATATGTAAGAGAAGCAAGATAGTGGACTCGATGTTTCACTTTAACAAAGTTACATTTTTCGTTTCAATCATGACTCGGACTATTAGAACTACCCTTAGTAAGAAATATGACCATATTATAATGGCAAATGATTATTTGATTATTATCTGAAGAGTGCAACAACGGACAAAAAATATGGGCCCATAGGTCTTCGAGCCACTGAAGTTCGAATGTAATTGTTTTTATATCCCACCACGATATCTCACAAAAAATATTTTGTATGTTTTTTGTATGTGTTCGTTTATCGAACACTTCCTTTTTTCTTGTATTTGTTTATACGTACATGTAAATATGTTGCTTGTAGGTTATGAACGTAAGGCGAAACTCATATCAAGTAAAACTGTATATCTACATGGAATATGCCTGTCAAAACTACTGCAGCCGACATTAACAATACATTACTATTTACACCCAAATGGGGATTGACGTACTAACATACAGGGCAGCAGTAGGGTTATTTTACACTGCTACGCATAGGAGGATCGCATTTCCAAGATTCTTTATGAATTGGCGCCTCTCAGCATACTGTGTAAGAACAACATTTATTTTGCTCAATTTGCGTCTGTTTCTTAAAAATGATGAATATGCAGCGTATAAAATATTACTATTACTTGTTTGTATGGATATCGAATTAAATCCAGGCCCTGGTAGGGAAGACATTAAATCTTTAGATATCTTTCCCTTAAATACGAGAAGCACTCGTAACAAAATTGAACATTTAAATGATCTAGTCGACGATTTTCACATTCTTTGTTTTTGTTTGTATGGATGTCGAATTAAATCCAGGCCCTGGTAGGGAAGACATTAAATCTTCAGATATCTTTCACTTAAATACGAGAAGCATTCGTAACAAAATTGAACATTTAAATGATCTAGTCGACGATTTTCACATTCTTTGTTTTACTGAAACACATTTAGATAACAACATAGACTCTACTTCTCTCAAGTTTCAAGGCTTTTCAGTGGTTTCTTGCTGTCGAGTCCTCACCGTTGTCTCACCTCTGTGGTTCTTTGATTTTTGTGTTCACGGAGATGTTGCACTGATGAGTTAGGAGGCCTTCATGCGGACTGAACAAATTATTTGTCTAAATCGCGACGGAACTAAGGGCGAGGATTGTGGCCACGTAAAATCGATTTAAGCCCCCCAGTGGAAATCTTCCACTGACCGTTCCAAGGCGGCTCTTCCGTGGCGATTTATTTATGTTGTTGTTTGTTACTTACTGTGTGTATCACTTGTGTCTTTTAATTTTGGATGGCCATATGGCCATTTTGTGGGAAAGTAACTGTCCATATGGCCTTCCTTTGTTTAGGTTTCCATTATGGTCTGGTCGCTTAATGTTTGTATTTCTTTCCCTTTGGTGTCTTTTATGGATGGAGTAAGTTAATTGTATCAATTCCTGATCTTTGTTTTACTTCTTCTTTGATCCGCCCATACGTAAAGGTCGGTCACACTCTGGTGGTGGTGTTATGGTATACATGTCTAGTTTGTTAAAATATAATCGTCGCGAAGATTTAGAAACTCAAAGGCTGGAAACAATGTGGGTTGAGGTAAATTTGAAGTCTTTAAATGTTCTAGTATGTTGCTTCTATCGCAGCGATTACGTCTCGACACAGTCTTTCTTTATCTCTGAGTTACAGGACAGCATAGAAACTGCTCTAGACGAGACGCCTCGTGTACTCCTTGCTGGTGACATAAATATAGATTGTTTATCCCTTTCAAATGTACAATTAAAAGACTGTATATCTATGTTTAACCTCACAAATGTCATTACGGAACCCACAGGAATTACTCGCAACTCGTCAACATTAATTATACCCCCGACATACGAAGTATGTCAGGGGGTATATAGTTTTCGTCTTTCCGTCCGTTCGTTAGTTCGTTCGTTCGTTCGTTAGTTCGTTCGTTCGTTCGTACTTCCGTCCGTCCCGCCGTTCGTCAACCTTTACGTCAAAGTTTTGCGTTAAACCTTTTTGATAGCTCATATCTCTGTAACCACATGTTAAATTCTCTTCATATTTGGTAAAGGATATCTCTATAGCATTACCTTTCATATGGAATAACTAAGCCCCTGGGTCAAGCCCCTGTGTGGGCTGTCTGTCTGTCCGTCTGTCTGTTCATCTACTTTTACGTCAAAGTTTTGTGTTAAACCTTTTTGATTGCTCATATCTCTGTAACCGCATGTTAGATTCTCTTCATATTTGGTAAAGGATATCTCTATAGCATTTCCTTTCATATGGAATATCCAAGCCCCTGGGTCAAGCCCCTGGGTGGGCTGTCTGTCCGTTTGTCAACTTTTACGTCAAAGTTTTGTGTTAAACCTTTTTGATTGCTAATAACTCTGTCACCACATGTTGGATTCTCCTCATATTTGGAACAGGATATCTCTATAGCATTACCTTTCATATGGAGTATCTAAGCCCCTGGGTCAAGCCCCTGGGTCGGCTGTCTGTCCGTTTGTCAACTTTTACGTCAAAGTTTTGTGTTAAACCTTTTTGAATGCTCATATCTCTGTCACCACATGTTTGATTCTCTTCATATTTGGTACAGGATATCTCTATAGCATTACCTTTCATTTGGAATATCTTAGCTCGCGTGTCAAGCCCCTGGGTGGGCTGTCCACCCGTCAGTCCGTTCATCAATATTTACGTCAATGTTTTGTGTTAAACCTTTTTGATTGCTCATATCTCTGTAACTACATGTTGGATTCTTTTCATATTTGGTAAAGGATATCTCTTTAGCATAACCTTTCATATGGAATATCTAAGCCCCTGGGTCAAGCCCCTGGGTGGGCTGTCTGTCAGTTTGTCAACTTTAAGTCGAAGTTTTGTGTTAAACCTTTTTGATTGCTTATATCTCTGTAACCTCATGTTAGATTCTCTTCATATTTGGTACAGAATATAGCTTTAGTATTAACTTTCATATGGAATATCTAAGCTCCTGTGTCAAGCCCCCCCGGGTGGGGCTATGGGTCAATAATAAGGACTTACACATTTTGATCACGTCCAAGTTTTGTGTTAACTATTTTGGTTTAAACAATATTTATTAGAATAAATTCACATGTATACATCGCACAATAGTATATGGTACAGGATTTGATAACTGTTTTCATATACTCCTTGCATACAAAGTATATCAAAGGTTATAGTTTTTGTCTTTCCATCTGTTCATTATTAGTTAGTTTGTTGTTTCTTTATGCTGTGACCCTTGTCAGATTTGTCAGTTTATACATGTATATTGGTCCTTGTGATCTTAGAAGCAACAGCGACTAGAACTGTTAAATTTTGCATAATATTTTCTCTTGAAATGCAGACAATAATAAATGCAAGTAATAATAAAAAATGAATTGCTTTATTATGTCATTATACAGCTACTTTAATTCAGCAAATGTTCTATGACAGCCTTGTCTATGTTTGTTGCTTCTAGCTGAAATTGTTCCAAATTGCAACAAACTTTGAATTTTTATTATTCAGCAAAGACAAGCAGTCTCATCTTTGGATATGATAAATTATTCTATATTTGTTGAAATGCAATAGTTATTCTCAGTGGACTAAATGGAAAGTTTATATGGAAAGGTTCAATGCTACAAACAAATTTTCATTTCCACTAAAAGGGGATGGCACTGGTCGGGGGTATACGTGCCCCACTGGGCACTTTCTCTAGTTGATCCTATTTTTGTAAGTGATGCATGCTTTTTATTAGACTCGGGGAACGATTCCAATAAGTGATGAAATAAGTGATCATAAAGCTACTTATACCAGTCTTAAAATACCTTTATCCCTCTCTCAGTGCTATTACAGGGATGTTTGGAATTACAACAGTGCAAATTATGACTATTTAAATGCCCTTATACGACAACATGATTGGAACTCAGAAATAAATTCAACATTATCAGTTGATGAATGTTGTGAAAATTTTACAAGTACCTTTCTTAACTTTTGTAAAGAATGTATCCCGTGTAAAAAGTACTTATACGACCTAATGATAAACCCTGGTTCACATCAGAATTAAGATATAATATTCGTTTGCGAAATAGGCTTCGAAAAAAAAGCACTTCAAACAAACATGGCCACGGATTGACACCGGTATAAACAACAACGAAACCACGTTAACAACATGAAAAAATATGCAAAAGAGAACTATAACAATAATTTAGAGGAAATAATTTCGAATAATGACAAAACATTTTGGCAAATCATTGGGCGATTTATGGGAAAGGGTAATGGAGACTCAATAATCCCACCTTTACAAAGACCTGATCATTATTATGCATTTACGGATTTAGAGAAAGCTACAACCTTAAATGATTACTTTTGCTCGATTTCATCTGTTGATGATAGCAACACCGAACTACCACCTTTTGAAAATAGAGCAAATAACCACATAGAAGGTATAAATATTACAAGGTCAGAAATAAAAGACAAACTAACCTTACTAAAAGTTAATAAGGCATGTGGCCCAAATGGTATAAGTCATAGAATGTTGAAATATACCTGTAAAACAATAGCTATTCCCTTGTGTAAACTATTCAATTTATCGTTAGAATAAGGGACATATCCACGAACATGGAAATCGGCAATCGTTATGCCAGTATTTAAAAAAGGTGAAAAATCCGAAACCTGCAATTATAGACCTATTTCATTGATAAGTTGTGTTGGTAAATCCTTTAAAAGAGTAGTGTTTAGACATATTTATAACCATTTAACTTCAAATGCTCTTATATACAAATACCAGTCCGGTTTTTTACCAGGACACTCTACAGTACACCACCTAATTGAAGTAGTTCATCGTACGTGTTTGGCTCTCGAAAATCATAAAATTAACTGTCAAGTATTTTGCGATATTTCGAAAGCTTTTGATAGAGTTTGGCACCGTGGTTTAATATTGAAATTAGAGAAATATGGAATAAGTGGAAATCTTCTCGCCTGGTTTAAAAATTATCTTCATATGAGGCATCAAAAGGTCTCTATAAAAATACATGCTCCACATACAAGTACATCACAGCAGGTGTTCCTCAAGGCTCGGTGCTTGGACCGATGTTGTTTCTTATAGACATCAATGATATATATCAGAGACACTGACAGGGTCAGCCCGCCTATTTGCTGACGATACCTCACTTAGTTTTCCTTCTGCAGATCCTGCTGAAATAGAAACCGTTCTGAATGAAGACTTAAGCAAACTTAGTAGTTGGGCCAATACTTGGTTAGTAATATTTAATGCATCAAAAACAGAAGTGATGATCACATCGAACTTTCATTTTGACTGTGACATCCGACTTATAATGGATAAAACTATTTTAAAAATTGTAGAGACTCACAGGCATATAGGAATAACTTTAGCTTCAAATAACAAATGGTCTGCTCACATTGATTCAATAATTCAGTCTGCTGCAAAACAAGTATCATTCCGAAGAAAATTGGAAGTACAGATTTTCAAAAGAAACTCTAAATAAAGTATACTGTGTATACATAAGACCTCTATTGGAATATGCAAGTGAAGTTTGGGATGGGTGCAATCAGACAGAAGCTGATAGACTAGAACAAGTGCAGTTAAATGCTGCTAGAATTGTAACAGGCCTACCTATCTTCTCTTCGAGAAATTCGTTATATTATGAAACAGGCTGGGACACTCTGGCAGAAAGAAGGAAAAAAAAAAAAAAGAAATTAAGCTTAATGTATAAGATTGTCCATAATGAAGCACCAACTTACTTATCAGATCTTCTTCCACTTGCGTAAATGAAGCTTCAAATTATAATCTTCGTAACAACCAAGGTTACCAAATACCCTACACAAGACTTTGATCATATGATTCGTCCTTTTTTCCCTCAACATTACGCCTATGGAACGATTTAGATATGAGAATTCGAACTTCTAGTACAGTGTCCGAGTTTAAATCGAAATGTAGAAACCTGAATGACAAAGCATGCAAATATTTAGGTATCGGTGATAGAAAATTCAACATTATTCTAACAAGAATTCGCCATAATTGCAGCATTTTATCTGCAGATCTACATAGGGTTAACATAGCACCATCTCCCGCATGCAGATGTGGTGCAATAATTGAAAATGCTCAACACTTTTTCTTCGAATGTAGACTTTACGAACCACAACGACAAAACCTTGAACGATTTTTGAGCTTCATTCCTGCTCTAACCTTAGACACAATACTGTACGGAAATACAATGTTTGATGTTCAGACTAACAAAAATATAATAACTGAGGTATTAGCGTACATCCGAGATACCCATAGATTTGACTAAGCGATGCTTCATGTAGTTATCTTTTTATTCCATGTGATGGAAATCAAACCTTTGAAAGCCAGAATTGTCATAATTCGCCTTCGTTCATGGCCTACAAGCAAACAAAATGTTACGTTCACATTTATTATAAAATGTTTCATACTTACCACTGTACCATTTGAAATAAGTTGTAAACTATTGGGGAGAGGACTAGAGGACTATCTAATGTTGTATAACTTGTGTCCAATCCCATTGTTATAAAATGCAATAAAATATGTTTAATCTAATCTAATGATTATTTAATAACTTCTTTTTGTATATTTTCTTATTCAAAATGACCCTTATGACAATCTTTCATAATCTTGCATTATCCTTGTCAGTTGCGAAATGGGTGGTGGTGGTGAGTGCAAAGGCGGGAGTAAAGATATCCCGGCTTGGATATCTTTACCCCCGGGGGTAAAGCTAAACTGGCCAGGATATCTTTACCCCCACCCCAACTTTTGGGTATAAACTATTTTCTAAATGCGGAATTCTTGTTGAAACTTTTAGTAAACAAGGACGTGCATAATATTTCAGAAAAGTTTGAAATTGGCTTGAATCCGACAACCTGTGCTATTTCTCAGGTGAGCGATCGTTGCCCCCAGGGGCAACTTGTTTCATTGACTTGTTCATCAGTTTAGTTAACCTGTCTGTAAATCAGTAGCCCTTATTCAGAGACTTGTTGACCACTTGGGTTAACCGGTCTTTAACCCCTATCTTGCTGAATAGTTAGCCACACCCATTCTGACTATCCATCAATCAAATTACTTGATATAGTATATACATGTATTTGTTCAGTTCACAAACTGCATGATAAACAGTGTAGATCCAAATCAGATGGCTTCAGAAGCCATCTGTTGTGGCTGTACACTGCAAAGGTTGGGGTTTATCATGTACTTAAACAAGTAGGCTTTATTTCAAAGACTTGTTTTGTTCATTTTTCATTAGATAATGTAGTGGACTGCAAAAGAAAGAAACTACCACAAGACTAAATGGGTCGTACAAAGACAGCTGCAGGTGGGACAGGTGGCGGGGGAAGCAAGTATATTAACCCTGGCAGTCAGAGCCCAGCTTCGTCAGAAGTTAGTAATAGTAGTTCAGCAACCTCAGCAGAAAACAGAATCAAAGAGGTCTTGAAAGAGCTTTATTATCTCATACATCAGGTGCAGGTTAGTGTTAATGTAAATTTATTACCTAGTAAACGAAATTACTTTGACACAATACAATTTACCTGCCTTTTTCTAGCAGACTCAGGGGCATACTTTTGTGCTTGATTTTGGGGTGGGGTTGGGAGTCTGGCCAATGCACAATAATAAGCGTTGCTGATAACATTGGCTCATCGGCCCCGCATCAAGGTTGAAGAAATAGATGGGCTGCATGATGCTTACATGCAGAGCTGAAACAGACTGCACACAAGTACTGGTAAACTGCTAGAGCATCTAAGCCAGCCCAGGCAAAGCGGTGAGTCGGACCAGCCATACTATAAACCAAATTGGTTTCATTGGGCAACATGTCTTTAGATGTCATTTCAACTCAGTGTCGAGTAAAAGTCCCACAAAATTGGAAGCAGCATATCTAAAATGACATATACAGAGTTGATAGTGAAGTTAAACCTCAAATCAAACAAACAAACAAACAAAAACATAGGTTCACATCAAAGACCTGGCTAATACACCATAAAAAAAATTGCTCACATCAAAGGCCGGTCTTGTTCTGCAATGGAAAATACTCTGTTTTTATGTAATTTCTGATTGACTATCAGCTCCAAATAAGTGAAATAACCTTGAAAGGGCCATAAAACAAAAAAGGGGGACTGGTCACGGTTCACCCCGTCCAAAGAAATTCAAAATAGAAGTACAGACAATGATCAGGGATTGATACAATTAACCCACAGCTCCCATCAGAGACACCAAAGAGAAAGAAACATGAAACAACTAGACCCTGATGGAAACGTCAATAGCGGAAAGCCAAAAAGACACTCTCCCACAAAATGGCTATCCAAAACAAAATAATATAAGCGATACATACACTCAAAGAAAAACCATAACAAAAATAAACCGTGACAGAAGAACGGCCTTGGAACGGTCAGTGAAATGAAAAGTAGAATTAAAACAAAGATCAGGAATTGATACAATTAACTTACTCCACCCATAAAAGACACCAAAGGGAAAGAAATACAAACATTAAGCGACCAGACCATAATGGAAACCTAAACAAAGGAAGGCCATAAGGACAGTTACTTTCCCACAAAATGGCCATATGGCCATCCAAAACCAAAAGACACAAGTGATACACACAGTTTTGTTTGATTTGAGGTTTAACGTCCCCGTCAACACTGTAAAGGTCATTTTGGAGACGTTGCTTCCAATTTTGTGGGACTTTTACCTGACATTGAGATGAAATGACAACTCAAGCCCTGTCGCCCAATGAACCCAATAGGGTTTATTAGCATGGACGGTCCGCCTCGCACCGCGGTTCCTGGACAGGCTTAGATCCTCTTAGCGGTTTACCAGTACTAGTGTGCGGGCCGGATTCAGCTCTGCGTGGAAGCATCATGCAGCCCATATATTTCTTCAAGCCCCTATGGGCGGGGGCTGGATACACACAGTAAGTAACAAACAACAACATAAATAAATCGCCACAGAAGAGCCGCCTTGGAACGGTCATTGGAAGATTTCCACTTGGGGGGCTTAAATCGATTTTACGTGGCCACAATCCTCGCCCTTCCGTCGCGATTTAGACAAATAATTTGTTCAGTCCGCATGAAGGCCACCTAACTCATCAGTGCAAATCAAAGAACCACAGAGGTGAGACAACGGTGAGGACCCGACAGCAAGAAACCACAGAAATGCTGGAGCAAAAGAAAACCAACAGTTAGACTGCGATGAGCCCGACCAGAGACAGAGCATCAGACACCAACCAACATTATCTCTCTAATTTTCAATAAGCCTTTACGTTGGAGCCGTCATAGAATCTGAGGCCTGACCCACCGGCGTGCAATTAAAGAGGGAAGCAAAGTTGCCAACCGTGATTGGGTTAACTACCATGCATGCAGTCTGTCGTATAATATCCATGTTGTACCCAATCTTTTTATATCGAAGAATGAATTTACGAAATTGGGTGCTGAAGTCATTGCGGTTATATATTTTTCTGAATTTATATACTAAGTCACCATAAAATTCACGTTCCGATAGACCTTGTTGCAGAAGAGATTTAAGTCCAATATTGAATTTTGAAATTAAATTAGAATGGCGTCTATAAAATTTTGAAAAGGCTTTGCGTAGTTTATGATACCGATAACCCTGATTAAGGAGTTTAGCCGTTAATAATTTATTACGAGTGTTGAAGTCAGTTACATGACTACACACTCTAGCAAATCAAATTAATTGCAAAATATAAACGCCATAGGATGGCGCACGAGGAACATCACCATCCAAAAAAGGAAAATTTACAATCTCAAATCAAAGTCATCGCCTTTATCATAAATTTTGCACGAAACAAATCCATCTACAATAGATGGATGTAAATCCAAAAACGGGGCCTCGGTATCAGAAGAATTTGCTTTATTTAACTGAAGTCCTAGGGGGTAAATCTGACTGATCAAACCATCAAAATAGGTATTATCAATATTTAATAAATCATCTAAATATCTAGAAATAGAGCTAAAAGCTTCAATAATTTCAGATTGGTTATCAATGGAAAGCGACAAAATGAAGTCTCTTTCATAACAATACAAGAACAGATCAGCCACAAGAGGTGCGCAATTAGTACCCATCGGAATACCAACAATTTGTCTAAATAACTTAGTACCGAATCTAATATAAATATTGTCAAGTAGAAAGGTGACGGCATCACACACTTTCTGACATGACCAAAGTGTATAATTCTTATGCTCTTTAGAAGTGAAAAATGCATTTCTGACATTACATGCAAGATAGAGAGAATCTTCTCTGTGAAAAGCCCATTCAATTAAATCATTAAGGTTTTCTTTTATAAGATTATGAGGAAGTGTAGTGTAAAGAGTGGAAAAATCGTAGGTAGACAGACTAGAAGCACGAAAATGTCTAGATTTCAATTTATTTAAAACCTCATTCGAATTTTTTTTTAGACCAAAACAGATTTCTTCCTGATCTTTCAAAGACTTTATCACAATATTTAATTACATGCGTTTTAATAGCAGTAAGACAGGAAGTTAATAATTTAGAAAGGTCAGTGGTAGTGCAAGAGCTAGAATTTGCAATAAACCGTGCTTTGTAAGGTTTTTTATGAAGTTTTGGTAACCAGTATAGCGTAGGAAGCTTGTCTTGGCCTTCGTTAACACACACAGCAAACTTGGTGGCTGAAAGACAAACATGTTTATCTACTATAGCTCTCTCTTCAGCTAAAGGCTGAAGTTCATAGGCCTTAGTACCACCAAGCTCCTGCTTAAGCGTGTTAACATAGTGGAGCCGTCACACAACGACGACGTTGTTAGCGGCCTTGTCTGCAGGGGCCAAAACAAACTTCTTATGAAATTCTTGTATACCTAGTTTAAGATGACGTGAAGTCGTCTTGGGCTTAGGAGGTAATAAGTTAGTATTTTGAGAATTCCACTAGGGGGCTCAAATCCATTTTACGTGGCCACAATCCTCGCCCTTATTTCTGTCGCGATTTAGACAAATAATTTGTTCAGTGCACATGAAGGCCTCCTAACTTATCAGTGCAACATCTCAGTGAATACAAAAATCAAACAACCACAGAGAGGAAACAATGGTGAGGACACGGCAGCAAGAAACCACTGAAATGCCCGAGCAAAAGGAGGCCAACAGTTAGACTCCGATGGGCCCGACCAGAGACAGAGCATCAGACACCTACCAAAATTACTTAAAATTAGATACTCTCTAATTCTCTGTAAGCCTTTACGTTGGAACCGTCATAGAATCTGGGGCCGGACCCAACGGTGTGCAATTAAAGAGGGAAGCAAAGTTGTCAACTGTGATTGGATGAACTACCATGCATGCATGCAGTCTGTCGTATAACATTTATATTGTACCCTGTCTTTTTATATCGAATAATGATTTTACGAAATTGGGTGCTGAAGTCATTGCATTAATATATTTTTCTGAATTTATAATTATACAAAGTCAATATAAAATTTTGGTTCCGATTTTGAAATTAAATCAGAATGATGTCTATAAAATTTTGAAAAGGCTTTCCGTAGTTTATGATATCGATAACACTTAATAAGAAGTTCAGCAGTTAACAATGTAAAAAGAGTGTTGAAGTCGGTTACATGACTAGACACTCTTTCAAATCGAATTAATTGTGAAATATAAACGCCATAGTCTCTGCCTTCAGTTCGCAAGGTCATGGCATCTGTTTTTAGCTTACCTGTCACAGAGTGACAAGGTCAGCTTTTGGTATCACTTTTTGTCCATCATCCATCGCGCGTGTGTGTGTGCGTGTGTGCATGCATAAACTTTTTCTTCAAACAACATCTCCTTCCAAACCACTGATTGGATTTAGACCAAACTTCACAGGAACGATCCTTAGGTGGCCCCTTTCAAAGTTGTTCAAATGGTTCCGGTCCATTGCTCATCTAGGTCACAGTGGCTAAAAATAGATTATTTTTTTTTACTGAAATCTTCTTCTCTGAAACCGCATGGTCCAGGTCTTTGGCATATGGTATGACGCTTCATCTAGTGGACCTCTACCAAGATTGTTCAAATTAAAGACCTGGGGTAAAATGCCCCCCCCCCCCCCGTCCCCCCACCGCCCCGGGGCCCTTGGTTTTACATAGGCATATATAGGGATAATCTTCTTGTCTGAAACCAGAAGGCCCAGGTCTTTGATATTTGGTATGAATCTTCATCTAGTGGACCTGTACCAAGATTGTTCCCATTATAGCTCTGGGGCCAAAAATGTCCCCGCCCCGGGGCCCTTTGGTTTTACATAGACTTATACGGTGAAAATATTTAAAATTCTCCTCTGAAACCACATGGCCCAGGTCTTTGATATTTGGTGTGTAGCTTCATCTAGTGGACCTCTATCAAGATTGTTCAAATTATAGCCCTATGGCAACCCCCCCACCCCCCCAACCAAAAGCACTTTGGTTTTACATAGGCTTATATAGGGAACATCTTTAAAAAACCCTCTTTTCTGAAACTGCACTGCCCAGGTCTTTGATACTTGGTATGAGGCTTCATCTAGTGGACCTCTACCAAGATTATTCAACTTATAGACCTGTTTAAAAAAATGCCCCCAACCCGGGGCCATTTGGATTTACATAGTCTTATATAAGGAAAATATTTTAAAATCTTGTTGTCTGAAACCACATGGCCCAGGTCTTTGATATTTGGTATGAAACTTATCTAGTGGACCTCTACCAAGACTGTTCAATTTATAGTCCTGGGGCCAAAAATGCCCCTGCCCCGGGGCCCTTTGGTTTTACATGGACTTGTATAGTAACATCCCTTAAAAATCTTCTTCTTTGAAACTACAAGGCCCAGGTCTTTGGTATTGGTGTGAAGCTTCATCTAGGTCTTTGATATTTGGTATGAAGCTTCATCTAGTGGACCTTTACGAAGATTGTCCAAATTATAGCCCTGGGGCCAAAAATGCCCCAACCCCCGGACCCTTTGGTTTTACATAGACTTATATATAGTAAAAAATCTTCAAAAATCTTCTTCTCTGAAGCCGCAAGTCCCAGGTCTTTGATATTTGGTGTGAAGCTTCATCTAGTGGATCTCTATCAAGATGGTTCAAATTATAGCCCTAGCGCCAAAAATGCCCCCAGCCCGTGGCCCTTTGGTTTGACCCAGGCTTCGTTATATAGGGAAAATCTTTTAAAGCCTTCTCTGAAACAGCAAAGCCCAGGCCTTTGATATTTGGCATGAAGCTTCATCTAGTGGAGCTCTGCCAAGATTGTTCAAATTATAGCCCTTTGGCCAAAAATACCTGCGCACAGGGTCCTTTGGTTTTAAATAGACTCACATAGGGAAAATCTTTAAAAATCTTCTTCTCTGAAACCACAAAGCCCAGGCCTTTGATATTTGGTGGGAAGCTTCATTGAAATGACCTCTATCAAGATTGTTCAAATGATAGCCCTTGGGTTAAAAATGCCCTCCCTATGGGGCCCTTTGGTTTTACATAGACTTACATAGGGAAAGCCTTTAAAAATATTCTTGTCTCAGACCAGAAGGCTCAAGTCTTTGATATTTGGTATGAAGCTTCGTCTAGTAGACCTCTATCAAGATGGTTCAAATTATAGCCCTGGGACCAAAAAGCCCCCTTCCCCGGTTCCCACTGGTTTTACATTGACTTATTTAGCGAAAATCTTTATAAATCTTCTTGTCTGAAACCAGAAGGCTCAGGTCTTTGATATTTGATATGATGCTTTGTCTAGTGGGCCTAGACCAAGGTTTATCAAATTATAGCCCTGGGTCGAAAATGGCTCCTTCCCAAGACGCACTGGTTTTACATAGACTTATATAGGGAAAACTTCTAAAAATGTTCTTGTCTGAAAACAGAAGGCTCAGGTCTTCTACTTTGATATTTGGAAAGAAGCTTTGTCTAGTCGACCTCTACCAAGATTGGACATATTATAGCCCTGGGTCTAAAAATGGGCCAACCCGATGCTCAAAACAACTCCCGATGCCCACTGGTTTTGCATAATAGCAGGGCGTCAAGTTACCTATATTTACCTATATTTTCCTATATTTCAGGCCATTACCTATAATAACCTATAAAATCCTATATTTTACCAAAATACCTATAAATACCTATAATTTGGAATTTTGTGTAAGCAAGGAATTCAAAGTTTCTAAAAAAATCTTTGACACTAGATGTTTTCTATAATATTTGAGCTGAATAAGCTGTTTCCTTTTATGAATTTGTATTCCTTTTTGGCGTAGCAACAGTTTTGGAAAGCTTTAGCTAGTGGAAGTTCTGCTATTTTTTAAATTTGAAATTTTCCATTTTGATTTTGTTTTTACTATTGTTTCTTTATGAATATCAAACAAGTTTAGCCATTTTTTTAGCAGGCGAGCTATTGTGATCAGTCACCATCCGCCGTCGTCCCCCATCCATGCGCCTGTCTGTTCCTCCACAATTCCTTTAAATGCATCTAAACCCCTGAATAGATTTTGACCAAACTTGACAGAAATCATCTTTTGCCGGTCCTCTCTCAAAGTTGTTCAACAAATTTCAGTCCATGCTGAATTCTCACAGGCCTGTATGAAATTAAGTTGCAGTATTTCTGCAGAAATATTGTGACAGAATTCTGGCATGAAACCTGTATGAAAAATTTTAAAATAGAATTTCCACAAAGAATCTTCACTTAAATTTGGTCTTCGAGACGGGATTCAGGTGGGAATCAGTGTGGAAACACTTGTGAAATATTTAAATTAGCAGGAAAATTGATGCAGGAATCCTGTAGAAAAAAACAGACATGATTCCTGTATAAATTACTGACAGGATTCCTTCACGGTTCCTGCATGAATTATTGGCAGGATTCCTGAATGAATTATTGACAGGATTTCTGCCTGAGCTTGTGACAGTATTAATGTCTGTATATTCCTAAAGTAAGTAAGTAAGTAAGTAATTTCTTTATTTAAAGAGGGTGGCTCGTTTGGTACAATTACCAATCTTCCACGAGGCCCTCTAGTTAAAACATAATACATAACATCGACAAACCATAAATGAGTATTTACAAATGTGATGAGATTTCTTTACAATTAAATAATGTATGGAGAAGTGTGAGAAAAAAAAAAGTGGAATGAAATTTATACGGTGATGAAATACGGCGATGAAGGCATACGTTTCAATATCTAGGTGTTAGTCATCCAGGAAATTAATCTATCTGAGAATGAGACCAGGGTATCACTATTTGTTATCTCATATGGAATACTATTCCAAATAATTGGCCCTGAATACCAAATGCCTTCCTTGAATTTGGCTAAATTTAGTTTTGGAACAATGAAGACTTGACTTGAGCTAGATCTGAGTGTCATATTTAAAGGGTTTAATTCTCTTCTGGAAAAGCTCACACAAATAGTTCGGAGCTATATGGTTAACAACTTCAAACATCATTTTTGCCTTGTTCAAGAATATATTTTGCTCAATAGACATAACTTTTAAGCTTGATTTAGCAGATTCATAGTCTACATATTCATATCCTAAGATAAATATTAAAAGCGCGTTTCTGTAATTTTGTTATATTAGAAATATATAGTTTGATGAATTACCCCATATGACATTGCAGTAATTAAAATGAGGCTGAATATATGCTTTATAATAAAGAAGCCTATGTTCTGAACTTAAGAAATGACTTATTTTTGACAACAACCAGATATAGGAGGACACTTTCTTGCAAACAGCCTTGTAATTGGTACTCCATTGTAAATTTTCATCAATATATACGCCAAGTATTTTAGTTATCTGTAACTCAATATTATTAAAAGTTAGTTTAAATACGCTTTCATCAATATGTAAACGTTTCTGGCGTGTTGTGATAAGCATTACTTTTGTTTTTGCAGTGTTAAGTAACATTCCATTTTGTTGACACCAGCCATGTAATGTTATAAGACAGTTTTGCAAGTTTAGCCTGGGTTCATTAATATCAGCCTGTGCGTCATAAATAATAGTATTGTCAGCATAAAGGTCTGTAGAGCAAATTTGATTGGAAAGATGCAATGGCAGATCATTTATAAAAATAAGAAATAGTAACGGGCCCAATATGGATCCTTGTGGAACTCCGCATTTGACGTAATCATGTTCTGATATTTTATTATTTACAAAAACTACCTGTGTTCTGTCACTCAGATAAGATTCCATTAATGAAACAAAATTATTGCTACATTTATAGCATTTAAGTTTCTCTAAAAGTAAGTCATGATCCACTAGGTCGAAAGCTTTTCTGAAATCTACCATGATAGAACCCACAATTTTGCCTTGGTTTATAGCATTGAGCCAGTTTTCTGTCATGAGTGTTAATGCACTTTTGGTAGAATGTCCAGATCGAAAACCACTTTGTTTTTGATGTATAAGGTTAAAATTGTTTAAATATGACATAAGATTCTTCTGTATAATTCCTGCTAATTTAAATAGTTGGTCCAGTTTCATTAACATAACACGATCATCTTAACATACACTGTAAAAAAATGAGTTTTTATCTATACACAATAAGGAAGGAATATACTTGTGCTGGAAAAGAACATACAAAAACCTTGCATTCTACTTACATATAAACTTTCATGTAACTCTTGAATTTGAATCCTTGGCTTTCCAAAGATTCAGTGTGAACTAATAACTTCAGTCTGCCAACACATACATAAATATGTGGATGCAGTGCAGTATTTGCAGTTTGCAAACATAAAACTTTTGACACCCCACCAGTTAAGCATTTAATCAATTTAAAACACTGTTAATCTAATTTTAAAATTCTAAAAGTAACGCACAGTGTCTTCCAAAATATAGTTGGAAATCCTTGGAACAGCTTTATACTTGTAAAGTTGTAAAGCAACACACAAAGCTAGCCCCCGCCCCCGCCCCCGCCCCCGCCCCCGCCCATAGGGGCTTGAAGAAATATATGGGTTGCACGATGCTTCCACGCAGAGCTGAATCCGGCCCGCACACTAGTACTGGTAAACCGCTTAGAGGATCTAAGCCTTCCAGGAACCGCGGTGCGAGGCGGACCGTCCATGTTAATAAACCCAATTGGTTTCATTGGACGACAGGGCTTGAGATGTCATTTCATCTCGATGTCGGGTAAAAGTCCCACAAAATTGGAAGCAACGTCTCCAAAATGACCTTTACAGTGTTGACGGGGACGTTAAACCTCAAATCAAACAAACAAACAAAGCTAGCCATCATCCCTGATGCCTTTGAATGTGTTATAGGAGTGCTCCTGCCAAAATGTTATGTTTCAGAAATTGATTATGCTCTATTTTCTTTCCAGACTTTTAAACAGAAATTTGGTTAACATTTTCATGCAGAATTTCTGTTACGATCTGGCCATTTTCCTTGTGGAATCTGTAACCAAATTCCGTGTACTGCTGGAGTCAGACAGGAAAAAAAGAGTTCCACCATGATTTCTGTTACTGTCCACAAAGACTCCATGGCAAACAAAAATAGGGGAAAATAAGAATAAAACCTTTAAAAATCTTCTTATCTGAAACTAGAAGGCCCAGGTCTTTGATATTTGGTATGAAGCTTCATCTAGTGGGTCTCTACCAAGATTGTTCAAATTATAGCCCTAGGGCCAAAACTGGGTCCGCCCCAGGGCCCACTGGTTTTACATAGGCTTATATAGGGAAAACCTTAAAAAATCTTCTTGTCTGAAACCAGAAGGCTCAGGCTTTGATATTTGGTATGATGCTTTGTATAGTGGACCTTGACCAAGATTGTGCAAGTTATAGCCCTGGGACCAAAAATGGATCCTCCACGTGGCCTACTTGTTACACTATGGATCACGTGAGCAATCCAGGGCCATCAAGGCCCTCTTGTTTAAAGGGAAGAAGGTCCCATGTTTTGATTCTGCCTAAATTGTCAGATAGACACAGTTGGGTTTGGTTATCTCTTGTTCCAAGAAATAGATAAGGTGGTTTTCTGATGATATTTAAGTACCTAGATCACTCGGTTCTGTATAAAACATACATTGAGGGCATTCATTAGAATCATCTACTAAGGACTAATTTTTATGGTGATTTATTAAAGATATTTTCCCTAATTATAACCAGCTGACCACCTTATCTATTTCTATATGTTGTATTATTGATAAAAGAGAGAGCTTGTAGGTGGTGGTGGTGGAAAAATACAAATCTGGCTTGTTTTCTTCAGTGTAGGCAACCTATAATATCCTATATTTCTGGCTGCTAAATACCTATATTTCTGGACCTTACCTATATTTTTGACTCCTAATATCACTTGACGCCCTGTAATAGGGAAAAAACTTTGAATGTGTTCTTATCAAAAACCAGAAGGCCAATGTCTTTGATATTTGGTATGAAGCTTCATGTAGTGAACCTCTACCAAAATTGTTCAGATTACAGCCGTGAGACCAAAAATGGGCCCACTCCGGGGCCCACTTGTTTTACATAGATATATTGGGAAAACCTTTGACAATCTTCTTATCTGAAACCAGAAGGCTTAGGTCTTTGAAATTTGGTATGAAGCTTTGTCATGTGGATTTCTACCAAGATCATTCAAATTAGCCCTGGGGCTACAAATGGCACCATCCCGGGCCCGCAGGTTTTATTTGGACTTATATAAGGAAAACCTTTAAAAAATTTTTTGTCTGAAACCAGAAGGCTCTGGTCTTTGATGTTTGGTATGAAGCTTCACCATTTAGACCACTACCAAGATTATTCAAATTATAGCCCAAGATAAGAGGGGGTATCCACATATTATTTTTTCATATTACTGCAAGAAAACATACGTTGAGGTTATTCATTAGAAGTGCCTCAGCAACGTGCTTCTAAAGAATAGCCAAAACATATTTTTCGTGCAGAAATAAGAACAAGGGCTATAAACTTTGTGTTTTTTTTTTTTTTTATTTCACGGAGTTCTCATGGTGAGCTAATATGATCATTCATCGTCAACAGTTTGAATGTGAATGTGTTTCAGTTTTATGTCCCACCATTAGCGAAGGTCATACGGAGATGGGACCTCGGTTTAAAGACTCATCCGAAAGTCTTTCAACAGTTTGATTTTTATGCAAACTTCTCCTAAACCCTTAGGTCATTTTGATTCAAACTTGAAAGGAGTGTTGCCTGGATGGCTCCCAACCAAAATGGCTAAAATCGTACCCTTTGGCCAATTTCATTAAAACATCTGTCTTCATAGGATTTGTTTGTTTGATTTGAGGTTTAACGTCCCTATCAACATGGTATAGGTCATTTTGGATACATTGCTTCCAATTTTGTGGGACTTTAGCCCGAAATTGAGATGAAATGACATCTCAAGCCCTGTCGCCCAATGAAACCAATAGGGTTTATAAACATGGACGGTCCGACTCGCACCACTTTGCCTAGGCAGGCATAGATCCTCTAAGAGGAATTTCGTTTAGGTGACCCACTACCAAAATAGCTAAAACCGTTATGCTCCAATGAGGAAAAGGGCTGCCAGAGCTAAAAAAAGATAAAAAACATCTAAAATCTTATCTGCTTTAAGTATCCTCCTAAATCCTTGGGCCAATTTGATTCAAACTTCACATGAATATTTCCTGGGTACCTCCCTACCAAATAAGCTAAATTTGTTCCGCTTTGATGAACTAGATGGCCACTAAAGCTACTAAAAATTGAAACATATTTAAACGAAAACTCCTCCTGTACCCTTGGGCCAATTCCCTTCAAACTTCATAGGAATTTTGCTGAAGTGACTCTCCACCAAAATAGCTAAAATTGTTCAGCTCTGTTGAACAAGATGGCTGCAAAAGCAAAAATAGAAAAATCTTTAAACTACTACTCCTACCCATGGACCATTTTGATTCAAACTTCACAGGAATGTCGCTTAAGTGCTCTGCAACCAAAATGGCTAAAACTGTTCTGCTCTGATGAGCAAAATAGCCACCAGAGCTAAAAATAGAAAAAAAATATTGTAAATTTGGTACAAACTTCACAGGAATGTCACCTAGACGGCTCTATACCAAACTAGATAAAGCCGTTCTGCTATGATGAACAAGTTGGCTGCCAGAGCTAAAAATAGAAAAACGTAAATTTGCTTAAAACATGAATTCCTCCTTTAAATTTGGGCTAATTTTTTATTCAAATTTCACAAGAATGTTGCCCACCAAAATAGCTAAATTCATTCCGCTCTGATGAACAAGATGGTCACAAGAGCTAAACATATCGCCTGCTGAGTGCAATAACGATGTAACTGACATTTTGGCCAAAATGGTTTTTTTGCATAAATGGGTGCCTTAGGACTTGACACATTTGGTAAATAAGTTCTACAGCTGGATTCTGCTGCAATCATGATTTATTTCAGCATTTTCGAATTTTTATCCCCCGACCGAATAGGTTCGGGGGATATAGCGATCAGCCTGGCGTCCGTCCGTCAGTCCATCTGTCCGTCCGGGCCAACATATAAGTGTTAGGGGTTATATTTTGTCCAACCTTATGGGTTTATTCCGTAAAGTTAACACTATAAACTCATAAACCTTACTGCTTAGGGGCTATTTTTCGGCTTAGGAGCTTAATTTCTCTATGGGAGTTTATAATGGGAAAAGCCCATAAACAGACGCAACCTTGTGATGGCCATAACTCCTATACCCTTTGAGATTCAGTGATGGTTCTTGGCGCAATTGTTCACAAGGCCAAGACGGCGTGTCATGCGCAAGAACCAGAACTCTGGATGCCATACTTTTTTAGTTAACTCCCCTTTTAATAAAATAGAATGACTGCTTTGTGATGGCCATTACTCCAATACCATTTGAGATATATTGATGGTACCTGGCACAGTTGTTCACAAGGCTGAGACGGCGTGTCATGCACAAGAACCACAACTCTGGTTGCCACGGTTTTGGAGTTATCTCCCCTCCCAATAAAATACAGTGCCAACCTTGTGATGGCCATAACTCCTATACCCTTTGAGATTCATTGATGGTTCTTGGCACAATTGTTCACAAGGCTCAGGCGGCGTGTCATGCACAAGAACCAGAACTCTGGATGCCATACTTTTTTTAGTTATCTCCCCTTTTAATAAAATAGAATGACTACTTTTTGATGGCCATAACTCCAATACCCTTTGAGATATATTGATGGTACCTGGCACAGTTGTTCACAAGGCTGAGACGGTGTGTCATGCACAAGAACCACAACTCTGGTTGCCATGGTTTTGGAGTTATCTCCCCTTCCAATAAAATAGAGTGACAACCTTGTGATGGCCATATTTCCAATAGACTTTAAGATTTATTGATGATACCTGGCACAGTTGTTCACAAGGCCGAGATAGTGTGTCATGCACAAGAACCACAACTCTGGTTGCCGTGTTTTTTTAGTTATCTCCCCTTCCAATAATATAGAATCACTACCTTGTGATGGCCACATCTCCAACACTCTTTGAGATATATTGATGATACTTGGTACAGTTGTACATGAGGTTAAGCAGGTGTGTCACGTGCAAGAACCACAACTCTGTGTGCCCTGGTTTTTTAATTATCTCCCCTGACAATATAACCTTGTGATGGCCATAACTCCAATACCCTTTGAGATATATTGATGGTACTTGGCACAATTGTATACAACGTTGAGACGGCGCTTCATGCCTAAAAACCACAACTCTGGGTGCTATGATATTTGAGTTATCTCCCCTTCCAATATAACAGTATGACAAGCTTGTGACCACCATACCTCCAATACCCTTTGAGACATATTGGTGGTACTTGATGCAGATGTACATGAGGTTAAGCAGGTGTGTCACACTCAAGAATTACAACTCTGGGTGCTCTGGTTTTTGTAGTTATCTCCCCTGGCAATATAACCTTGTGATGGCCATAACTCCAACTCCCTTTGAGATATATTGAAGGAACTTGGCACAGTTGTATACAAGGTACAGAAGGGATGTCATGTGCAAGAAGCACAACTGTTGTTGCTGTGGTATTTGAGTTATCTACCCTTCCAATATAACAGTATGACCAGCTTGTGTTCACCATATCTCCAATACCTTTTGAGACATATTGATGGTACTTTGTGCAGAAATACATGAGCTTAAGCAGGCATGTCATGCGCAAGAACCACATTTCTGAGTGCCCTGTTTTTTTAGTTATCTCCCCTGACAGTATAATCTTGCGATGGCCATAACTGCAATACTTTTGTGATATGTGGTTTAATTCTGGTGCACTTTCTATTGGTGAACAATCTTCTGAAGGCCATATTGGCTTTTGGTCGGGGGATTTGCCATCTCTTCCGATGGCTATTTTTTTTGTCAGTTACACTGTTTTTGCTCTGACTTTTAGAAAAAAAAGTTGGCGCAAAAACAGTGTAAGTGCACTTACCCCATTTTTGCGCAAAGTTTTTTAATACCTCAAAAATATTGAATCCTGCTGCTTGATATTTCAGAATAAGCATGTAAGTACCATGCAGAATGTATAAAATGTGACCTATTACCTACCAAGTGGCTTTAATTTACTGCTTTACCATGTAAAAGGCAAAGAAATAAGGTTTGTACATTTACACCGTTTTAGCGCTGGATGCACTTACACCGTTTTTGCACCAAAAAAGTTGAAAAACACAGTCACTTGGCGCAGAAATGATGTATCAACCCTTAAATGCTAAATATTTCTTTTCAAATGTCATTTATTCAACAATAAACACCACACACAAAGGAAAGAAATCACCATGAAGTTAAGAAACCAGCTTGTAGTATGGTTGTCTATGCCATTCTTTAATAAAACAGTTTTTTGTCTCTCCTGAAAAGTTGCCATTTTGCACTTACAAGGTTATTGCACTCAGCAGACGATATAATGTATTTGAGACAGACACCCAGTTGAGCGAATTATGGCTCTCTGGGCCCTTTTGTTTATTCTTAGATTGATTTTGAACTTATAATAATTATTTGGCAGAAATGTTAACCATCATGGCCATACTTAGTGGTCAAAGGTCAAATAAGGGGTCTTTTATTCATGTCTGGTCAATAAATTTCTTATACTTAGATGGGTTTTGAAATTACTTGCCAGAAGTTTTAACAATCATGAGATGATGTTTTGCTTACCTGACACAGATTAGTACCTCCAAATCAAACTCAAGGTCAAAAATGCTGTGCTCACACAGTCCGTTGTCCCATGTCATATGGTGTGGGCATCTGTGTCATATAGACACAATTTTAGTGTTTATAGAATATTCCAAAGGCAGGTGCAAATGATAGGTCCATCCTGCCAAACTACACGCCCCCTCACTCTGCACCAACATCATTATTTCCTGAATCCTTAATCAGATTGACCTGTTCAGAAATATAAGAGGCATCTAGGCACCATGGATATTCAGAATTGTTAAAATTCAATGTGATCCGATAGACTAGCTGTCCACCAAGGAACAATGTGGCATTTCATGATCAGTCTCATCCAGGTGAGCGATTGCAGGCCGTCCTGAGCCTCCTGTATGTAATATTGTCTTGCAGGATGAGAGATCAAGAGGGGAACATAATCTCACCAATATTTCTAAGACACATGAGAGGATGCAACAGGAACAAAAAAGTAGGTTGACATACTAAGTTAGTTTATGTGCCTTACAATGCCAGGGATTATAGTTGTTATGTGAAAAGTCACTACATCTGGTGTGAAGGGAACGTGTGGCAGCAATAAAAAAGTCTGCCTGCCCTTCAGCTAAGTGTAGTTTATATTTTTTGTCATTTGAGATCATCAATTACATTGTGGAATTTTGAAAATATTTGAGGGTCACTGACGAGGCTTAATTGGTCGAAACTAGCTGGTCTGGCCCAGAAAATCTCATACACTCCGTACTTTTTAGTTCCGTGGTGATTTCATTGCTTCAAAAGGATAACCCTTTCATTGAATATATTTATCAATTAGGTCCCCCACCAAAACCTAATGCCCCCCCCCACACACACACACACACATACACAAAGGTCCATTTTGGCTTTTCTGCACCCTATCTCATGACTGAAGCATGGAAATTTGGTCAAATTGGTACAATATATCATCACAGTCTACCAGAGATTTGAACAATATTGCAGGGTTACATCACTGGGGTTGGGGAAAACAACCATTATGTTTTGATGGTCTTAAACTTACTTTCAAGGGCAAAGCCCCCCCCCCCCCCCCCCAACTCCCTCATATGTCAATTATGTCAATTTTCAGCCAAAAATAGCTTTTCAGCACCCTATCTCATGAACGACAGAAAAATTGTTCAAACTTAGTACAATATATGATTGGAACCTACCAAATATTGAATTAGTTTTGATGTCCTTGACTTTAATTGCATGGATACAGCCGCCAACCCCCCCCCCCCCCCCAACACACACACACAAGACCATTTTGGCTTGTCTGCACCCTATCTCATGACTGAAGCATGGAATTTTGGTCAAATTGTTCCAAAATATCATTACAGTCTACCAGAGATTTGATTAGATTTTGGTGACTTTGACCTTATTTTCAAGGGCACAGGCCCCAAAAAACTCTCAACTTTAGCTTGACTACACCCTAACTCATGAACAAATTGATGAACTTTGGTCAGACTTGGTACACTATATATTTGCAAACTGCCAAAAATTTGATTAGACCATGGTGAACGTGGCCTTATTTTCAGGGTCACAGGCTCCCAAAAATTTTCAATTTTGGGCAAATAATGGCTTGTGCGCTCCTTATATTATTTAAGAATTGATGAATGCTAGTCATTTTCTTTGTTTGTTTGATTTGAGGTTTATCGTCCCTATCAACACTGTAAAGGTCATTTTGGTGACTTTGCTTCCATTTTTGTGGGACTTTTACCAGACATTGAGGGAATGTTGTTCATACTTGGTACAATATAAATTGCAACCTACCAAATATTTGATAAGATTTTGGTGATCATGACCGTTTTTAAGGTCACAAGCTTCAGAAAACTGTCAGTTTATGGTCAAAAATGGCTTTTATGTACCTTAGATTTTGGTGACCTATACCTTGTTTCAAGGTCATATGGTTGTTTAAGTTATATTCATATATGTGTGTGGGGGATTGCTTTCCTCTGAAAACATTTATAACTTTAATGTTTATTAGCTCACCTGAGCACAAAGTGCTCAAGGTGAGTTGTTGTGATCAGTCTTTGTCCGTTGTGCATCTGCCGTCAACTTTTGCTTTAAACGACTTCTCCAAAACTGCTGTACAGATTTTGAAATAATTTCACAGGAATGTTCTTTGGGTGACCCTCTACCAAAATTGCTCAAACGATTCTGCTCGGGTGAACAAGATGGCCACTAGAGCTAAAAAAAGAATAACCTTTAAAAGACTTCTCCTTAACCAGTGGATGAAATTTGACATTATTTCACAGGAATGTTCCTTGGGTGACCCTCTACCAAAATTGCTTAAACCATTTCACTCGGATGAACTAAATGGCCACAGGAGCTAAAAATAGAAAAAAAAACCTTTAAACGACTTCTTCTCCTTAACCAGTGGATGGATTTTGAAATTATTTCACAGAAATGTTCCTTGGGTGACCGTCTACCAGAATTTGCTCAAACTGTTCCACTCTGGTGAACAAGATGGCCACCAAGGTCAAAATAGAAAAAAAAATTAAACAACTTCTCCTTAACCAGTAGATGGATTTTGAAATTACTTCACAGGAATGTTGCATGGGTGACTATCTACCAAAATTGATCAAACCGTTCAGCTGGGGTGAACAAAATGGCTGTCAGAGCTAAAAATAGAAGAAAAAAAACTTCAAACGACTTCTCCTTCTTAACGAGTGGATGGATCTTGAAAATATTTCACAGGAATGTTCCTTGGGTGACCCTCTACCAAAATTTGTCAGACCGTTCAGCTTGGGTGATCAAGATGGCAGCCAGAGCTAAAACAGAAAAAAATCTTATAACGACTTCTTCTCCTTCGCCAGTGGATGGATTTTAAAATTACTTCACAGGAATGTTCCTTGGGTGACCCTCTACCAGAATTGCTCAAACTGTTCTGCTCGGGCAAACAAGATGGCCACCAGAGCTAAAAATAGAAAAAAACATTTAATCAACTTCTTCTCCTTAACCAGTGAATGGATTTTGCAATTGTTTCACAAGAATAATCCTTGGGTGACCCTCTACCAAAATTGCTCAAACAGTTCCGCTCGGGTGAACAAGATGGCAGCCAGAGCTAAAAATAGAAAAAAAAATCTTAAAACGACTCTTTCTCCTTCACCAGTGGATGGATTTTGAAATTACTTCACAGAAATGTTCCTTGGGTGACCCTCTACCAAAATTGCTCAAACCGTTCTGCTCGGGTGAACAAGATGCCTGTCAGAGCTAAAATAGAAAAACCTCAAACGACTTCTCCTCCTTTATGAGTGAATGGATTTTGAAAATATTTCATAGGAATGTTCCTTGGGTGACCCAGAAGCCTCCTTGGTGTTGTGGTTACGCTACTCGCCTTGTAAACCAGCGATCGTTCCAGGGCTTCTCCAGACTTTCGGAGGAGTCTTTAAAAAAGAGGTCCCCTCTCTGTATGACCTTAGCTGTTGGTGGGATGTAAAACTCAAAACACTCACTCACTCCTTGGGTGACCCTCTTCCAAACTACCTAATTGCCCAGACCGTACCGCTCGGGTCAACAAAATGGCCACCAGAGCAAAAAACCTTTGAATGACTTCTCCTTAACCAGTGGATGGATTTTGAAATTATTTCACAGGAATGATGTTTGAGGTTTTTAGCTCTGGTGGCCATCATGCTCAGTTAAGCAAAATATTTTGAGCAATTTTGTAAGAGGGTCACCCATGGAACATTCCTATAAAATTGCTTCCTTTTAGAGACAGACGTCTTTTGAAAGTTTTGGCCCCCACCAATCAGGGCTTGGCTACAAGGTGCTTCTACCGGAGTATTGGTAAACCACTTTGAAGGTATAGCCTGTCCATACAAAGTGGTGCAAGTGGAACCGTCTATGCATTTAAACCCTATTTGTTTCTTTGGACGACATGGCTTGAGATGTCATTTCATCAAAAATGATTTCTACTCCTCAAAGTGACTTCTACTCCTAAACAGCCAGACTGATTTTGAATTAATTTCACAGAAATGTTCCAACCAAAATTGCTCAAACCCTCCACTCCACCATATATTACCTACAATTTCATTTGTACAATATGGATCAGTTGAGTGATCCAGGGCCATCATGGCCCTCTTGTTAACTCACCTGAGCACGAAATGCTCAAGGTGAGCTATTGTGATCGCTTTGTGTCCGTTGTCCATCCGTCTGTCCGTCAACAATTTCTTTAAATGACATCTCCTCCTAGGCAAATGGCCGGATTTCAAAATCATTTCACAGAAATGTTCCTCTGTTGACCCTCTACCAAAATTGCTAAAATGGTTCTGCTCTGCAGAACAAAATGGCTGCCAGAGCAAAAAATAGAAAAACCTGAAAAAGACATCTCCTCCTAGGCCAATGTCCCGATTTCAAAATAATTTCACAGAAATGTTCCTTGGGTGACCCTCTGCCAAAATTGCTAAAATGGTTCCACTCTGCTGAACAAAAAGGCCGCCACATCTAAAAATACAAAAACCTTAAAACGGCATCTCCTATTAAGCCAATGGCCGGATTTCAAAATCATTTCACAGAAATGTTCGTTGGATTACCCTCTACCAAAATTGCTAAAATGGTTCTGCATGGCTGAACAAAATGGCCACCAGAGATAAAAATAGAAAAAAAACCTTTAAATCACATCTCCTAGGCCTATGGCCCGAGTTCAAAATAATTTCAAAGAGAGGGTCCTTGTCTGACCCTCTACCAAAATTGCTAAAATGGTGTCGTTTGCTGAACAAAATGGCCGCCAGAGCTAAAAATAGAAAAACCTTTAAATCACCTCTCCTAGGCCAATGACCCGATTTCAAAATAATTTCAAAGAGAGGGTCCTTGTCTGACCCTCTACCAAAATTGCTAAAACGGTTTTTGCTGAACAAATGGCCGCCAGAGCTAAAAATAGAAAAACTTTTTAACAACATCTCCTAGGCCAATGGCCTGATTTCGAAATAATTTCACAGAGACAGTCCTTAGCTGACCCTCTACCAAAATAACTAAAACTGTTCTGCTTTGCTGAACAAAATGGCTGCCATACTTTTGCAGAAATGTTCCTTGGGTGACCCTCATCCAAACTTGCGAAAATGGTGTTATTCCAATGAACAAAATGGCCACCAGAGTTAAAAATAGAAAAGACCTTTAGATGACAGCTTCTCCTAGGCCAATGGCTAGATTTCGAAATAATTTTACTGAAATGTTCCTTGGGTTACCTTTTACCAAAGCTGCTAAAATGGTTTCCCTTGCTGAACACAATGGCTGTTGGATATTATTATTTTAGGTCTAGCCTGCCCAGGCAAGGTGGTGCAATTTGGACCATCTATGCACGTGAACTATATTTGTTTCAATGGGTGGCAGGGCTTGAGATGTCTTCTCAGTGTTGGGTAAAATTCCAACAAAATTGGATACAACATCTTCAAAATGACCTAAATAGTGTTGGCTGGGACGTTTAATCTCAATTTAAACAAAAAGGGCATAAGAGGACCAGTCTGATCTGGATCCACACTGTTTGCAATAATGACTTTAAAGTAACCAGCCAACACAAAGCAGAAGATAATTCTGAAGGGTTAAACAGAAACATCTTAATCACTCTTTGAAATTGTACCTTTGTATAAAAACAACAAGGTTTTAGACCTGTCAAAATATCAACATGCAGTTGAAGATAGACTGTTATACATAGCTCTTTCACTGCTTGTATAATATGGTATGAATCAGTAGGACTCAAAACAAACTGTGAAGTGACTTATATTGTCATGCCAGAAGGTATACATAATAAATTGTGCAGTGACTCTGGCTGTCATTGTATAATAGAAGTCACTTAGAGGTTAGGACCCAGGTGTTTGACCTTGTTATAAACAGAGCCGCAAATATGGGCTAGATAACTACTAGGCCCTTGAAAATAATATAGGTGGCTTAAGGATCTGCACTGCAGTATACAGAATCGGCACCAAAATCTGTTTTATTTTGGATGGAGTGATGTAGATAAGGTGGGTATATGTTGATAGTTAAAGGATAATTTTCCTTATAAATCAATAAAACATAATAAGGTTGTGGGTATTTATTAGAACCACCTTGCTCTTAATGAATATATACACACCATACATTTTAATCGAAAAATGAGGGAGACTTTAGCTAATGTACCACTAAATACCCACCATATCTACAGCTCTATGAACTAAAGATTTGACTGATTGATTCTTTTGGGTTTAATGACACCTCAACCCTTGTGGGTCATTTTGTGTCCTCTCAGAGAAACGGAGAAAAGAGGTAGGAGAGATAGAAGAGGATATGAAAGTGAGGGACAGAGGAGAAGAGGCAAATGAATGAAAGGAAGTGTATATAGAAACAGAAGAAATAACATCCCCCCTCTACCCATACTTGCAGCAAAGACAGTAGGCCTTGTCCAACTGTGAGCCAATATCAGTTGGACACAACAGTGATGCAAGATACACTTATAGAGATTTAATTACAGTATTAATAAATGAATTCTGAGCCAAGGCACAGAAAAGAATCAAGCTGGCATATAGTATTGGCATGCCTAAATAGTGTTGACATGGATGTAAAGCTCAACACAAACAAATTAACCCTTGCCCTGCTGAGCCTGGATATGCCTTATCTTTCAAACAATGTAGATTCTGATCAGATGGCTTCTTGGCTTCTAAAGAAGCCAACTAATCAAGATTTACACTTACATTCAGTTTGTGACTTTATAGGAATAAATTACATCATTTTATTCCAGTTTGTGCCGAAAACTTAGAATGAGATACTGGCAACCCGGGATTGGCAAACAGTGAAGGCCCAGATCAGATGCTGCAGAACTTGACGTCTGATCTGGGCCTACATTGTTTGTAAAAGGTTCTGCCATTTTCCATATTAGGGGTTGAGGTTGACAAAACAGTGTAGACCTAGAACAGATGCCACAGAATATGGCCTCTGTCTGATCAAAGTCTACTTTGTTACTTACAGTACAGGAAATTTTGAGTCAGTGCTGCAGAATGTGGCGTCCAATCGGAATTTACACATTTTGCGTACAGTACAGAAATGTTCAAGTAATAAACTAAGTGTAAACAGTCTATACAGCAATTCAGGGTCATTTTCCTAGCCTACATTCCGACACAATTGGCCCACTAGTGCTGTCAGTGCTTTGAAATATGCTCTTGTTTCCCAAAATAAAACTGACTTCGTAAAATCATTCTTCAATATAAAAAGATTGCGTACAACATGGATGTTTTACGACAGACTGCATGCATGGTAGTTAACCCAATCACGGTTGGCAACTTTGCTTCCCTCTTTAATTGCACGCCGGTGGGTCAGGCCTCAGATTCTATGACGGCTCCAACATAAAGGCTTATTGAGAATTAGAGAGATCTAATTCAAGGTAATGTTGGTTGGTGCCTGATGCTCTGTCTTTGGTCGGGCCCATCGGAGTCTAACTGTTGGTTTTCTTTTGCTTCAGCATTTCAGTGGTTTCATGCTGTCGAGTCATCACCGTTGTCTCACCTCTGTGGTTCTTTGATTTTTTTTGTGTTCACGGAGATGTTGCACGGATGAGTTAGGAGGCCTTCATGCTGACTGAACAAATTATTTGTCTAAATCGCGACGGAAGTAAGGGCGAGGATTGTGGCCACGTAAAATCGATTTAAGCCCCCCAGTGGAAATCTTTCCACTGACCATTCCAAGGCGGTTCTTCTGTGGCGGTTTATTTATGGTGTTGTTTGTTACTTACTGTGCGTATCACTTGTGTCTTATTATTTTGGATGGCCATATGGCCATTTTGGGGGAAAGTAACTGTCCTTATGGCCTTCCTTTGTTTAGGTTTCCATTATGGTCTGGTCACTTAATGTTTGTGTTTCTTTCCCTTTGGTGTCTTTGATGGGTTGCGTAAGTTAATTGTATCGATTCCTGATCTTTGTTTTACTTCTACTTTTCATAACGAACTTAAGTGTTTATGCTCGAAAATCTAATGTCATTATTTCCAAAAACAAAACTTAACGTCATTTACATTCAAATACAAAAACTCCAGTGCAAACTAACACAATTTCATGTTATCTGAAAATTAGTGTTAGAAGCTTCTATGGTGAAATTGTTAAACTACTTGCCTAATAAACCAAGTTTCATGGGTTCAGTCCCATGCTTCTCCACACTTGAGGCGTTTTTGATGCCGAGAACCCACATCCTTTGAACACAGTGACTGAATGTAAGAAAAATTTTACAAAATCTCCACCTAAGTTCTTAAATGGTTAGATCTGCTACATTGAACAAATAGCACATAGACAAAAATAAAAACATCATCAAAAGATAATACAACTTGACTCAGGTGAGCGAAAAAGGTCCATCATGGACCTCTTGTTTTTATAACTTGCCAATTTCCAGAGTGTTTATAGTACATGTATTTATTAATTTTAGTATTTAATAGTATGATTTCTATGATTTCGTGGTAGTAACCAACTTCACATGAAAACCTTCCAGAATCTTCTGTTATAGCCTTTCTAATGATTCTTTTAGCTCACCTGTATGAAGTACACAGAGAGCTATTGTAGTCACCCTGGTTTCTGCAGGTAATATTGCATACCTGTCACATTACACATGTTTATATCTCAACAATCACTTATCACAGAACATATATATTTAGAACTTGGATGAAACCTGGGAGGGTCTTCTGAGATTCCAAAAACACAGTCCTGTGCTCATGCCTGGGGTGGGATTAGTGATCCAAATCTAGGATACCTTTGTAATTTGTTATATGCATTTCCATTATGCTAACATTTTATAGACACAATGGGGGATGCAACATCTATGTGACATTGGTTCATGTGAAAAAATAGGGATGGTCTACAAGTCTCGTTCCATTGATTAAATTGATTTTATTCATTGAATTTGCCTTATAGCTTGAATAATATTTGATGGAGAAATGTCATGCCAGGATTATTAGTTCCATATTACCCTATGCTTGACATAAAAATGTATCTAAGCCGGTGTCTGTATTTTTTATGCTTCCAACTTTGCACGTGGCTGAATTGTCATATTACTTCTAGGACTTTTTTGTGTGCATCCGTATGTGCATTGTTCCATTCATCTGTCCATTACTCTTTTTGATGCATAACGTAACTTCTGGATCATGCATACAAGGGCTTTGAAACTTCATTTATGCATTCCTCATGCAAAGAAGCTGACATGTATTTTTCTTGTGCCCCTTTCCTGAGTTATGGTCCTTTGTAAAAAAAAGATGGAGGGAATCTTGTCAGCAAAATATCTTTAAACGACAACAGTTACTTCTCCGATACCTTTTGGCCAATATCTTTCAAATGTTATAGGGACCCTCTGCCAAAATAACTTAAACGGTTCCGCTCTGATGAACAAGATGGCCAACAGAGCTACAAATAGAAAAATCTTTAAACGACAACTGCTCCTAAACCCTTGGGCCAATATCGTCCAAACTTCATACTAATGTCGTTAGGTTACCCTCCAATGAACTAGCAAAAATGGTTCCGATCCGATGAACAAAATTGCCACCGGAGCTAAAAACAGAAAAAAAAAAAATCAATAATGTTCTGTAAATGCCAACTTCTCCTGAACTCTTGGGCCAATTTCAATCAAACAACATATTTCTCAGGTGACCTCTATGTAAGCTTGTACATATAAACATATTTATAACACTGGCCATTATAACACAGCTTTAGATGAAACACCGTGCTTTTATACGCAACATAGTTCTGCATTACATGTAGATCTTTACAGTATTATAATACAAAGGTTGTGGTGTAATAATATGTTTCAGTTACACCCTACTACAAGAACAAGTTACGAGGATTGTACAACACTGCCATGCAAGATGCAGAAGGAGAAGCAGAGTAAGTCACTGTAGTAATATGAATTTCATTTTTGTGGATTTTATCGATGTGAAAACTGGCAAATTACTCAGAAACTGCATGTAGCCCGAATCACCGGAGTTTACACATCAATAAAATCCCCCAAAATGATAATTTATTCCTTACAATTCCAATTTGTCATTGAAATGTTTAAAAATGCCAACAAAATGGTAAATTTAGGAAATCTTTCAAAAGCATTTTAAGGATGAACTCATCAACGGCTTCGGTGGAATGATTATTTAGTTAGAAGCTGCCATCTTCTAAAGAAACCCAAGCGAAAAAAAAACTTCAAGGCCTTAAATTCAGTTATTTGTCTTCTACATTTATTTTATCAATAGTTCTTCTTTTAATCGAATGCTATTGACGTAAAGTGCGGGATCTAAATGTGCTAATTGATGTCACTTCATTTTACTACCTGTTACTCTGCGGAACAGATCTGATATTCTTGCTCATGGAATTTATCGAAGTATATAACTTTTATTTCAGTCAATCAAATCACTCGAAATGCACATAATGATTATTGAAGTATATTTTTGCTCCCCAGAGCTAACAGCTCCTGGGGAGTTTATAGGATGGTAGGCCTGCCTCATCTGTCTACCATTTTCAAATGTCCTCTTTTTAGCTCACCGTCACGTAGTGACGAGGTGAGCTTTTGGGATCACTTTTTGTCCGTCGTCCATCGTGCGTGCGTCCGTAAACAATTTCTTTAAACGACATCTCCTCCTAAACCACTGATCGGATTTTGACCAAACTTCACAGGAATGATCCTTAGGTGGTCCCCTTTCAAAGTTGTTCAAATGGTTCCGGTCTGTTGCACATCTAGGTCACAGGAGCCAAAAATAGATTTTTTTCACCAAAAACTTAAAAAATCTTCTGAAACCACAAGGCCCAGGTCTTTGATATTTGGTATGAAGCTTCATCTAGTGGACCCCTACCAAGCTTGTTCAAATTATAGTGCTGGGGCCAAAAATGCCCCCGCCCTGGGGCCCTTTGGTTTTACGTAGGCTTATATAGGGAAAATCTTTAAAAATCTTCTTCTCTGAAACCACAAGGCCCAGGTCTTTGATATTTGGTATGAAGCTTCATCTAGTGGACCCCTACCAAGATTGTTCAAATTATAGTGCTGGGGCAAAAAATGCCCCCGCAACGGGGCCCTTTTGTTTTACATAGGCTTATATAGGGAAAATCTTTAAAAATCTTCTTCTCTGAAACCACAAGGCCCAGGACTTTGATATTTGGTATGAAGCTTCATCTAGTGGACCCCTACCAAGATTGTTCAAATTTTAGTGCTGGGACAAAAAAATGCCCCCGCCCCGGGGCCCTTTGGTTTTACATTGGCTTATATAGGGAACATCTTTAAAAATCTTCTTCTCTGAAACCACAAGGCCAAGGTCTTTGATATTTGGTATGAAGCTTCATCTAGTGGTCCGGTACCAAGATTGTTCAAATTATAGTGCTGGGGCCAAAAATGCCCCCGCCCCGGAGCCCTTTGGTTTTACATAGGCTTATATAGGGAAATCTTTAAAAATCTTCTCTTCTGAAACCAGAAGGCCCAGGACTTTGATATTTGGTATGAAGCTTCATCTAGTGGACCCCTACCAAGATTGTTCAAATTATAGTGCTGGGACAAAAATGCCCCCGCCACGGGGCCCTTTAGTTTTACATATGCTTATATAGGGAAAATCTTTAAAAATCTTCTTCTCTGAAACCACAAGGCCCAGGTCTTTGATATTTGGTATGAAGCTTCATCTAGTGGACCCCTACCAAGATTGTTCAAAACATAGTGCTGGGGCCAAAAATGCCCCCGCCCCGGGGCCCTTTGGTTTTACATAGGCTTATATAGGGAAAATCTTTAAAAATCTTCTTCTCTGAAACCACAAGGCCAAGGACTTTAATATTTGATATGAAGCTTCATCTAGTGGACCCCTACCAAGTTTGTTGAAATTTTAGTGCTGGGACAAAAAATGCCCCCGCCACGGGGCCCTTTGGTTTTACATTGGCTTATATAGGGAAAATCTTTAAAAATCTTCTCTGAAACCACAAGAGCCAGGTCTTTGATATTTGGTACGAAGCTTCATCCAGTGGACCCCTACCAAGATTGTTTAAATTATAGTGCTGGGGCCAAAAATTCCCCCGCCCCGGGGCCCTTTGGTTTTACATAGGCTTATATAGGGAAAATCTTTAAAAAACTTCTTCTCTGAAACACAAGGCCCAGGACTTTGATATTTGGTATGAAGCTTTATCTAGTGGATCCCTACCAAGATTGTTCAAATTATAGTGCTGGGACAAAAAATGCCCCCCACCCCGGGGCCCTTTGGTTTTACATATGCTTAGATAGGGGAAATCTTTAAAAATCATCTTCTGAAACCACAATGCCAGGTCTTTGATATTTGGTATGAAGCTTCATCTAGTGGACCCCTACCAAGATTGTTCAAATTATAGTGCTAGGGCCAAAAATGCCCCCGCCACGGGGCCCTTTGGTTTAACATTGGCTTATATAGGGAAAATCTTTAAAAAATCTTCTTCTCTGAAACCACAAGGCCCAGGTCTTTGATATTTGGTATGAAGCTTCATCTAGTGGACCCCTACCAAGATTGTTTAAATTATAGTGCTGGGGCAAAAAATGCCCCCGCCCCGGGGCCCTTTGGTTTTACATAGGCTTATATAGGGAAAATCTTTAAAAACTTCTTCTCTGAAACCTCAAGGCCCAGGACTTTGATATTTGGTATGAAGCTTTATCTAGTGGATCCCTACCAATAAAAATAAAAAATGAGTTCCTTGAAGAGCAATGAAAACATTCATAAGAAAGAAATTATTCAAATTATAGTGCTGGGACAAAAAATGTCCCCACCCCGGGGCCCTTTGGTTTTACATTGGCTTATATAGGGAAAAATCTTTAAAAATCTTCTTCTCTGAAACCACAAGGCCCAGGTCTTTGATATTTGGTATGAAGCTTCATCTAGTGGACCCCTACCAAGATTGTTCAAAATATAATGCTGGGGCCAAAAATGCCCCCGGCCAGGGGTCCTTTGGTTTTACATATGCTTAGATAGGGAAAATCTTTAAAAATGCCCCCCACCCCGGGGCCCTTTGGTTTTACATATGCTTAGATAGGGGAAATCTTTAAAAATCATCTTCTCTGAAACCACAAGGCCAGGTCTTTGATATTTGGTATGAAGCTTCATCTAGTGGACCCCTACCAAGATTGTTCAAATTATGCTTAGATAGGGAAAATCTTTAAAAATGCCCCCCACACCGGGGCCCTTTGGTTTTACATATGCTTAGATAGGGGAAATCTTTAAAAATCATCTTCTCTGAAACCACAAGGCCAGGTCTTTGATATTTGGTATGAAGCTTCATCTAGTGGACCCCTACCAAGATTGTTCAAATTAAAGTGCTAGGGCCAAAAATGCCCCCGCCACGGGGCCCTTTGGTTTTACATTGGCTTATATAGGGAAAATCTTTAAAAAATCTTCTTCTCTGAAACCACAAGGCCCAGGTCTTTGATATTTGGTATGAAGCTTCATCTAGTGGACCCCTACCAAGATTGTTTAAATTATAGTGCTGGGGCAAAAAATGCCCCCGCCCCGGGGCCCTTTGGTTTTACATAGGCTTATATAGGGAAAATCTTAAAAAAAAACTTCTTCTCTGAAACCACAAGGCCATGGACTTTGATATTTGGTATGAAGCTTTATCTAGTGGATCCCTACCAATAAAAATAAAAAATGAGTTCCTTTAAGAGCAATGAAAACATTCATAAGAAAGAAATTATTCAAATTATAGTGCTGGGACAAAAAATGTCCCCACCCCGGGGCCCTTTGGTTTTACATTGGCTTATATATATCTTCTTCTTTTATAAAAATCTTCTTCTCTGAAACCACAAGGCCCAGGACTTTGATATTTGGTATGAAGCTTCATCTAGTGGACTCCTACCAAGATTGTTCAAATTATAGTGCTGGGACAAAAAATGCCCCCGCCACGGGGCCCTTTGGTTTTACATAGGCTTATTTAGGGAAAATCTTTAAAAATCTTCTTCTCTGAAACCACAAGGCCCAGGTCTTTGATATTTGGTATGAAGCTTCATCTAGTGGACCCCTACCAAGATTGTTCAAATTATAGTGCTGGGGCCAAAAATGCCCCCGCCCCGGGGCCCTTTGGTTTTACATAGTCTTATATAGGGGGAAAATGTTTTAAAATCTTCTTCTCTGAAACCACAAGGCCCAGGACTTTGATTTTTGGTATGAAAAGTAGAAGTAAAACAAAGATCAGGAATTGATACAATTAACTTACTCCACCCATAAAAGACACCAAAAGGAAAGAAATACAAACATTAAGCGACCAGACCATAATGGAAACCTAAACAAAGGAAGGCCATAAGGACAGTTACTTTCCCACAAAATGGCCATATGGCCATCCAAAACCAAAAGACACAAGTGATACACACAGTAAGTAACAAACAACAACATAAATAAATCGCCACAGAAGAGCCGCCTTGGAACGGTCAGTGGAAGATTTCCACTGGGGGGGCTTAAATCGATTTTACGTGGCCACAATCCTCGCCCTTACTTCCGTCGCGATTTAGACAAATAATTTGTTCAGTCCGCATGAAGGCCTCCTAACTCATCAGTGCAACATCAGTGCAACATCAGTGCTTCATCTAGTGGACCCCTACCAAGATTGTTCAAATTATAGTGCTGGGGCAAAAAATGCCCCCGTCCCGGGGCCCTTTGGTTTTACATAGGCTTATATAGGGAAAATCTTTAAAAATCTTCTTCTCTGAAACCGCTAGGCCCAGGTCTTTGATATTTGATGTGTAGCTTCATCTAGTGGACCTTTGCCAAGATTGTTCAAAATATAGCCTTTGTTGATGTTTGGTATGAAGCTTCACCTTTAAGACCTCCCTCAACATTATGCACATTAAAGCCCTGGGGCCAATAATAGCCCTCTCTGGGGCCCACTTGTTACACAATGGATCAGGTGAGCGATCGAGGGCCATCATGGCCCTCTTGTTTAAATCACTGGGGCAATTTCAATTAAATTTCATATGCATCCTCCAGACAGTGGGGGAAAGAAAGTTTGTTTGTATGGCCCAGCTTACATGTCAAAGATAGCAGCAATGCCCAAATATGGTAGATATCTTAAAAAACTTTCTTCTCCAGAACCACTGGTCTAATTGTCTTTAAACTTGACATCTAGCATCAAGTGCAAGCATCACGAAAACATGCCTATATAATTTTGACCCCGTTGAACCCCACTTTTATGCAGTCAAACTGAGGTTTACAGGGGTAAACATTATTTGTCTTATTTCTGAACTAACATATAGATTGTGGGTACTCGTTAGAACCGCCTCGATGATCAATATTTTGAGCAGAAATAAGAAAAATATCACACTTTGTCATCATAAAATCTTCATTTTTTCGACGATAAAAATTGCTATGTATTTGTATAGGCATGTTTTCATAATGTTTGTTTAAATGGTCAAGGTCACATGACCAGGATGGTCGCAATGCCCAAATATTGTAAAAAATCCAACAACATTTCATAGAACATTTTTCTCTTAAACAGCAGGGCCAATTTCAGTTAAATTTCATTTGTGACTACATGACAATGGGGAAACAAAACCTTGATCGAATGGTCGAGGTCTGGCAGAGGAACAGATAAACAGCGTATTCGGTAAATGCCTAATAAAATTGAAAGAATACCCAGTTAAAAATAAGTTGATGGATAACAAAACCCAAATAAAAATCCAAGATACCCGAATCATACTAACATACTTGCAAATGACTGTTATAGATTCAAAACTTTCTGATCTGCTTAATAACCCATACATGACTCATTCATTACTCTCTGTTAATCTCCTTTGAGCTGCTTACTTTTTACTACTGTACAAAGGATGTAAAGAGCTGTTTCAGACCAAAACCAGTCCCCGCCCATTGGGGCTTAAAGAAATAGATGGGCTGCATGATGCTACCACGCAGAGCTGAAACTGACCACACAGGAGTACTGGTAAACCGCTTAGAGAATCTAATCCTGCCCAGGCAAAGCAGTGCGAGTTGGTCCGTCCATGCTTATAAACCATATTGGTTTCATTGGGTGACAGGGCTTGAGATGTTATTTCACCTACTGTTGGGTAAAAGTCCCACAAAATTGGAAGCAACGTCTCCAAAATGACCTATACAATGTTGACGGGGACGTTAAACCTCAAATCAAACAAAACCAATAAGAACAAAATATTGTGAAGATGCATTTAAGCCTCTGTCAACTTGTAAGGTAAGTTTGGATAATTATACAAATTTATTTTATATCAGTTCCAATAAAGTGGGAAACCAAACGTTAGATATCCAGTCATTACTTCTAACACCAAATTGATGTTGAATGCAGTGGGTATTACCCAATTCCATACAAAAGCTAGTCAGTTCTTCTGAAGTCACATGACCAAGATAGCCAAAATGCTCAAGTATGGTAGAACCCTTAAAATCTTTTTCTTTAGAGCCCCAGGGCTAATTGTCTTGAAACTTGGTATGTAGGACCGACAAGTACTACCAAGTTTGCAAAAATGATGACCCCAGATTGATCATCACCAATCTTCATAAATAGGTTCGAGGGATATAGAGATCAGCCTGGCATCCGTCGGTCCACTCCAGTTGCGGCCAAAGCTACAAAGAGAAAAAATGTCAACAATTTGCGTTAAAAAACTACTGCTCTAAATCCTAAATCCAGGAATAATGCTATATCCCCCTCCGTAATAGCTTTGTTATGCCAGGGGATAAAAGGGTCATAACTCTCGTATCAATTGGCAGAATTTTACCTGAAATCAAACTTGACCTGCATTTCATAATAATATACCTGTGTATGAAATTTGAATCCAATCCACCAAGGTTTTCAAAACATATCGCACGAAAACCATTTTTTCATCATCAACGGATTTTTGATTAACGTGCAGGTACAGGGGCAACGTCCACATAAGTGGGCCCCCTTCCAGGTAGCTGGCTTGCTGCACGCATGGCAGATCTTACACCAGATCTCCAGGCTTGTCTATCATGAGGATCGATAGCAGAGAGCTTCCATTCTCTGCAATCTCTTTCTGTTAGTTGCTTCCAGGTCATCTTGGGCCTTCCTGGCCCCCGCTTTCCACTTACCTGTATGTCACAGGCAGTCTTGATTGCACCGTTGGAGCGTTCCACATGTCCATACCAGCGAAGTCTTCTCTCTTTCAGGATGAGGTCCAGGTCCTCAATGCCAAGACGCTCAAGTAACTCACTGGACCTGATGGTGACAGTGTCCTGTGGCTTGACACTGCAGATCTGTCTGATCATTGCCCTGTCATTTCGCTGTAGACGTTGGAGGTTTGGCTTTGTCAATGGCCATGTCTCACTGGCATGGAGCATTGCGCTCCGCACACAAGAGCTATACACACGGCCACGTGTCTTGAACGAGAGGTGGCGGGAAGAGAGAACTGGTAGCAACTCCTTGAATTTCTTCCAGGCTGTTTTCACACGTGATGTAGTTGAAAGGTCGCAACCACCCCCTGCAGAGAGCATATCACCTAGGTAGCAGAAGGAAGCTACAACCTCAAGCTTGTCTGATCCGACTTGAACTTGCCTCTGTGGTCTGCCATCTAAGGGGCGTGCAGTTCCTTGGCACCGTGTACACCTGTACTCAGGGTCCTCTATCAAGCGTTTGAGCCCACTGCATTTCTTGTGCACCCAGAACTTGCAGCCATTACAAAAGATACTGTTGCTGCCCACTCCAGTGCGACATACAGCGCATGGGAACTGGCCTGTACTCTGCAAGAGGTCCAGACCTGTACCACAGATCATGATCTTTGTCTTTCCTGCATTCACTCTCAGCCCTTTCGCCTCCATTGCGTCTTTCCAAATTAAGAGCCTCCTGACACATTCCTCAAGGGATTCAGCTATGATGACAAGGTCATCAGCATACAGGTCCTCCCAGGGGACTCCAGAGCGGAACTCGCATGACAAGGCTTCAAGCACAATGATGAAAAGCAGTGGGCTGAGAACAGAGCCTTGATGAACACCCACCTTCACCTCGAATTCTTCACTGTAACCATCACCAACGCGGACACGGCTCCGAGCATTTGCGTACATCCCTTGGACCAGTTTCACAATCCACTCGTCCACTCCAAGTTTTCTTAGTGCCCACCAGATGACTTTCCGAGGCACTCGATCAAATGCCTTCTCCAGGTCTACAAAAGCCATGTAGAGTCTCTTGTTGGCCGCCAGATACTTCTCTTGCAGCTGTCGGACAACAAAAATTGCATCTGTTGTGCCTCTTCCTGGGACGAAGCCAAACTGGGAATCATCGATGGACACCAACTGCCTAATGAGGCCATCCACAATCCTTTCCAGGACTTTCATGACCTGTTCTGTCAGCTTGAGACCACGGTAGTTGCCCCGTTCCAATGCATCACCCTTGCCCTTGTAGAGACAGACAATGAAACTCTGTTCCCAGTCAGAAGGTACCTTCCCATCACGGATGATTGCAGCTGCAAGGTCACGGATCATTGAGGCACCCGCATCACCTGCAGCTCTTATCATCTCCACCACTATGCCAGAGGGACCAGGTGCTTTGCCAGTCTTCATCTGAGAGATAGCCTTCTTAACCATATCAATAGTGATTGGGATGGGTGGCCCTTCCACTGGTGGTTCATCAGACAGGTGGTCTGGGTCCCAGTCGAACTCAACATTGAGTAGCCTTTGGTAGTGTTCTAACCAGGCCCTCTGCTTTGAGTCATCACTCATTGACATCTCCACTGCATCATTCTTTACTGGTTTGTCACCTACAACATCGGCATTCTCTCTTCTCATCTGGTTAGCAAGGCGGTATACTTCTGAGGACTTAGGGTAAAAATTAAGTTGAAAAAGGCCCATTATTTTCATAATAATTAGCAGATTTTACCTGAAATCGAACTTGAACTTTATTTTATTATTATATACCTGTGCATGAAATTTGAATCCAATCCACCAATCACTAATCCGGGAAGACCATCAGAGGAAGTTCCACTGTAGTTGTGTGAAACTTTGAATCTTTTGGCTCAGGTGAGCGATATAGGACCATCATGGTTGTTTGTTTTCTGTGAAGGGTTTGAAATAACATAGTAGAATAACAAATTATCTTTAGGTTGAGGATTACTTGTTAAAATATGTTTACTTTAAAAACTTCATTTTCAGTATAAAATGAGAAGAAAAAACATCAAATCATTCCTGAGGCTATGGAAAAAAAACTAACTAGGAACCCAAGAATGAGTTCAAATCAGCCATGGTATATGACATATGGGTGTTTCAGTCATGGAAATTTCACTGTATTTTATAAAGGTTAAAATTTGAACTGGTCTCATTTGATAATTCTGGCCCCCACTCATTGGGGCTTTGAGAAATAGATTGGACTGCATGATGCTTCCATGCAGAGCTGAAACCGGCAGCACATGATTACTGGTAAACTTAGAAGGTCTAAATAAGAAGAGAAGACAGTGATCAGGAATAGATACAATTTACCCACAGCTCCAATCAAAGACACCAAAGGGAAAGAAACACAAACATGAAACAACTAGACACTAATGGAAACATCAATAGCGGAAAGCCAATTGGACAGTTACTTTCCCACAAAATGGCCAATTGATTATCCAAAACAAACTGATATAAGGGATACACACACTCAAAGACAAACCATAACAAAAATAAACCGCGACAGAAGAACCGCATTGGAACAGTCAGTAAAACAAATTCCACTGGGGGCTTAAAACGAGTTTACAAGGCCGCAGTCCTCGCCCTTACTTCCATCGCGATTAAGACAAATAATTTGTTCAGCCCACATGAAGGCCTTCTAACTCATCAGTGCAACTTCTCCGTGAACACAAAAACAAACAACCACAGAGATTAAACAACGGTGAGGACTCGACAGCAAGAAACCAGTGAAATGCCGGAACAAAAGAAAACGAATAGTTGGACTTCGATGGGCCTTACCAGAGAGGCAAAATGGTGCGAGTCGGACCATCCATGCATATAAATTCTATTCGTTTCATTGGGCGGCGGGGATTAAGATATCATTTCCTCTCAATGTCGGGTAAAAGTCCTACAAAATTGGAAGCAAAATGACCTAAATAGTGTTGACAGGGAAGTTAAACCCTAAGTCAAACAAACAAACTCATTTGATAACTTTCCATCATGGTCAAAGTAGTAAGTTGTATTTGCTTAATTTTTCATATAGGTTGTTAAGAAAGGCCCTGGACAAGATAGGAGAGATCAAGGCAATCAGAGAAAACAGAAGACTGGGTAAACTTTTTATATGACCCTCATTATAAGCTCACCTGCTTCGCTCCAGGTAAGCTTCTGCCGTGGCCTTTTGTCTGTCGTCTTTCTTGCATCTGTCCATCCGTCCATCTGGTCGTCATTAACTTTTCATATTTTCAATATCTCCTCCTGAACCGGAAGTCAGATTAAACTGATACCTGGTGGGAGGCATCCTGGTGACATGGAAATTCAGGTTTACTTAAATGGTTCCATTGGGATATATTCAAACAAGATCTCCCCGCTTACCAAAATCAAATTGACCTGAAACTTAATGGGAGCCTTCTGGGTGACATAGAGATTCAGATTTGCTAAAGTCATTCCGTCCCGATATCCAAGCTGACCACCATGGTTGCCATAAGCCATCTTAAAATCCTTTAAACAAAATCTCCTTGCAAACCAAAGGTCGAATTGAGCTGAAACTTGCTAAAAGCCATCAAGGTGACATGGAGATTCAGAAATGGTTTCATTTGGATTTCCAAGATAGCCTCTATGGTGGCTATCTTGAAATTCTTCAAATGGAACCTCGCAAACAAAATGTTGATTTGAGCTGAATCTTGATGGGAGGCATGGGGGTGACATGGAGATTCAGATTTGCTGAAATTGTTCTTTTCTGATTTCAACTTGTGATTCTTCAAATGACATCTACTCCTGTACCAAAGGTTGAATTGAGCTGAAACTTGATGGAAGGCATCAGGGTTACATTGAGATTCAGATTTGCTTAAATATTTCCATTCTGATATCTAATCTTGAAATTCTTCAAAAGACTTCAATCAAACCAAAGGTCGAATTGAGCTGAAACTTGATGGGAGGCATCGGAGTGACATGGAGATTTAAATTTGCTCAAGTCAATCTGTTTGTATTTTCAGGATGGCCGCCATGCCGGCAATCTTTAATTTCTTCAAACGAAATATCCCAAACCAATGGTGGAATTGAGCTGAAGTTTTAGTGGGGGAGCTTTTGACTGATATAGGTATTCAGATTTGCTAAAATTGTTCTGTTCCAATATCCAAGATGGCCACCCTGGCTGCCATCTTGAAATTCTTCAAACACCGTCTCCTCCCAAACCAGAGGTCAGATCAAGCTGGAACTTGATGGAAGGCATCAGTGTGACATGGAGATTCAGATTTGCTAATATCATTTCATTTCTATTTTCTAGATGATCATCTTGAAATATTTCAAACAACATCATACAAACCAAAGGTTGGATCAAGTTGAAACTTCATGGAAGGCATTAGGGCGAAATAGCAATTGAGCTTTGCTAAAATTGTTCTGTTCCAATATCAAAGATGGACACTGTGGCGGCCATCCTGATATTCTTCTAATGACATCTCTTCCTGAACCAAGGATTGGATTTAGCTGAAACTTGATGGGAGGCATTGAAGCGACATGGTGATTCAGATTTGCTTTAATTGTTCTGTTCTGATATCCAAGCTGGCTGCACATGGACTCTATCTTAAAATTCTTCAAAAGACATCTCCTCCACAACCAGAGGTCAAATCAAGATGAAACTTGATGGGAGGCATTTGGGCGACTTGGAAATTCGGATTGCTAAAATTGTTCCATTCAGATACATATCAAAGATGGCCACCATGGTGGCCATCTTGAAATTCTTCAAACTTCATCTCCTGAACCAAAGGTAGGATGGAGTGGAAACTTTAACATTTTCACATTTCTTACGACTAATCTGCAGGCAGCTGGTCCATATGAAATGCTGAATCCAATCTCTGAAAAATAAGATAAAATTTTAAAGTCGTCTGCCTTAAGTTTTTGTATGGTGTATTAAGACAACTAACACACCATTACGCTTGTGTAGATATTCATTGTTGGTTTTTCTAAAAGGCATGTGTGGTTTGATCATTCATGGAATTGTTCAACTTAAGAAAATGATCAAAACAATCACCGGAATGAATCTGAGCCTAAAACTTATAAAAAGCCGGACTACATTTTGTGCTGAATTATATTTCTATGCCGGTGTGATGGGTGGGGGGCGGGGTGAGGGGCGAAACTACTTTAAAACTTGCGGCACAGCGAAGAATCACAGAATGAATCTGTCATTAAAAATTAATTAATATACATTACTGAGGAAATTATCGGACTCACCAACACCACAGCAAAAGCACTGCATCGAAACGGTCAGTAACAATTACTGTCGGGCTTAAATGTTATACGACAGACTGCATGCATGTTAGTTAACCCAATCACGGTTGACAACTTTGCTTCCCTCTTTAATTGCATGCAGGTGGGTCAGGCCTCAGATTCATTGACGGTTCCAGCATAAAGGCTTACGTTGGTTGGTGCCTGATGCTCTGTCTCTGGTCGGGCCCATCGTAGTCTAACTGTTGGTTTTCTTTTGCTCAAGCATTTCAGTGGTTTCTTGCTGTTGAGTCCTCACCGTTGTTTCATCTCTGTGGTTGCTTGATTTTTGTGTTCACGGAGATGTTGCACTGGTGAGGTAAGAGGCTTTCATGCGGACTGAACAAATTAATTGTCTTAATCGCGACAGAAGTAAGGGCGAGGATTGTGGCAACATAAAATCTATTTAAGCCCTCCTGTGGAATTCGTTTCCACTGACCATTCCAAGGCGGTTCTTCTGTCGTGGTTTATTTTTGTTATGGTTTGTCTTTGGGTGTTTGTGTCGCTTATATTATTTTATTTTGGATAGCCTATTGGCCATTTTGCGGGAAAGTAACTGTCCTTTTGGCTTTCCGCTATTCATGTTTCCATTAGGGTCTTTTGTTTCATGTTTATGTTTCTTTCCCTTTGTTGTTACCTATGGGAGCTGTTGGTTAATTGTATCGATTCCTGATCATTGCCTCCAATTCTATTAAGTATACTTTACAGGATCCTAAACTTCACCCTCAGGGTTAGAGTTTTCTCTTTTATGGAAAATGCTTTCTGGCCTTTGGAACACAAAAACTTCTTTGCCGCTCCATGTGTACTGCATTGACGTATCTTCCAATAAGTCTGAGAGAAAAAGCTCTTTCCGCAACAAATGTAGGCGGCCGTGCCCATGTGTTTTCGCGTATATTCGTTTAGATGTTTTCAATCTTTAGTCTTTACTACATGTCTGGCATGCGGAAGTCTTTTGGAAAAAAGGAATACATAATGTGTCAACAAAAATGTATTTCCGATGACCAACATCAGTGAATTGCCATCTTTTTGTTGCTATATGTTGAAAAGGATTATCAATATGGCGTTTACGTTATCACAATTGTGGAAATTACCGTGAACTTTACCTTCCCGATTTTGTACCGTGAACTTTGCATACCAGGCAAACAAACGGTGTATCAGTGTTAACTATTACATGGAAACATCCTAGAGGTAATATTTTTAATTTCGGATGTGGTAGGATCATCTAAAACACTCTATTTGCAATAAATTAAAGATTTCTTCTGTTTGCCGTGGTCTTTATCATCACTTTTTGGGCTCAGGGAAAAAACTTGGGTGAGCATTTCTCGAAAACCAGGCAGTTTTTGCTTCAAAGCAAACGTCATCGAAAATTGGAAGTTGAGCAGAGAACTTTGGTATATGACTCGTAAAAATGTATGCTGTAATAACCAAAATATCTGGGAAAAACAGTACTTGAAGCGAGCGAGTTTCCTCCTTAAAATTTGTTTACTATATCAAATGGTCACTTGGATTTGCCACCCTGCCATAGTCCCGTGTCCACTCCATAACTCTGATACCGTTTGAGATATTTTCACGAAACTTCACAGATAGGTAAAGCACTATCAGACGAGGTGCATAACATATAAACCATAACTCTGATTTTCCTACAATTGGAGTTATTGCCGTTTGAACATAGGCATTTCTATCATAGTTTCGTGTCCACTCCATAACTTCGATACCATTTGAGATATTTCCATGAAACTTCATAGATATGTAGAGCACTGTCAGACGACTTGCAGAACATATGAAATGTAACTCTGATTTACTTACTTTTGGAGTTATTGCCCTTTGAACATTTGAAATAGCCATTTCTATCATAGTTTTGTGTGCACTCCATAACTTCGATACCATTTGAGATATTTCTGTGAAACTTCACAGGTATGTAGAGCACCATGAGACAAAATGTAGAGCACCATGAGGCGACTTGCAGAACTAATGTACCATAATTCTGATTTTCCTACTTTAGGAGTTACTGTCATATGAACTTTGAATAAAGCTGTCGCTAACAGTTTCGTGTCGGCTCCATAACTCTTATACCATTATGAGATATTTTCATGAAACTTCACAGATTTGTAAAGCACTTTCAGATGACGCGCAGAACATGTGAACCGTAACTCTGATTTCCTACTTTTGGAGTTATTGCCCTTTGGACATTGAAAATAGCCATTCCTGTCGTAGTTTCGTGTCAGCTCCATAACTTCGATACCATTTGAGATATTTCCATGAAACTTCACAGATATGTTGAGCACCATGAGTCGATGTGCAGAACATATGGACTGCAACTATGATTTTCCTACTTTTGGAGTTTTCGCCCCTTGAACATTGAACAAAGCCATTTCTATGATTTAGTCTGTCTCCTGAGCTTAATGATTGATTCTGACCAAACTTGGATGGTTACATGGTTACATCACTAGGATGGGGGAAAACAGCCATTAGATTTTGTTTCACTGTGATATGGCACTTGCTTGATGTAATTGTAGTGGTGGGGCATCATGCAGTGTTTGCAGTTTTATTAATGGCCATTTTTAGCTTTCCAGGATGTACATTGTCCGTCTCCGTCTGTGTCTGCATCGTCTGTGTCGTCAACACTTTCAAACGACATCTGTCAGTTATGATTGTTGGTTTATTTGAAAATGCCACCTGATTCATGATTAGTGTTTAAAGTAATGTCATGATCAGTGGTTTTAGTGGAAAACGTGTTAATGAATTAAGAATTGTTTCTTAAAGGACTGAATTTCTCCTTATTTTTACTGGTAGATTCTGACTGTCCAAAGCCAATAATGCGTCGAGGAGTATTGATGACCATTCTGCAACAAAATGCTGTCACATTGCCACTCTGGGTCAGCAAGCCAGGAGAAAAGTAGGTATTACTTAAGGGGAATGGATACATCTTCAGGAGAGGCTACTCCAGCAAAAGTATCTTTGTCTCCCATGTCAATAGGGGTCAACTCTTAAAGGAAAGAATTTGCTTCTTTCCTTTTAGAGTATACCCTTTTTTTAGGTGAAACAGGGCTTAAAGAAAAGTGAACAGGAAGTCCAGAAAGTTGTCTCCCTTTGAAAAATGGCTGAAAATCTGCCAGGTGTTCCCATTCCCCTTAAGGGGAAGGGATACATAGAGCTCCAAAGTTGAGTTGTTTAAAAGTAACAAATTGTTAAAACTTTTATCATTTAATATGGCAGTTATGCTAACAGTTTTGCTGAAAAAATGTGTGAAGCTTTTGCAAATGCAAAATCTATTCACATTCATTTTTTTTTCAGCAAAAATACCAAAATTTTAGATATTGTACTTGCTAGAATAGTTAACAATATGACCACTAACAAGCTCGTTAAGCTAACGAGGCTTTAAACAACTGGACCCAGGTAAGAAGTAAAGAAAATGAGTAGTCAGGTTTTCTGCGACCAAACATAAGAAAACAAAAAATGAAATTGACAGCCTCCGGAACCAATGGTAGAATTGATCTGAAACTTGATGGGAGGCTTTCGTGCAACATGGAGATTCAGATTTTGCCAAAATCGTATTTTTTTTTTTATTTCGCTATTCAAGATGGTGACAATTGTGGCCATCTTGAAATTCTTCAAATGACATCTACTCGCGAACCAAAGGTCGAATTGAGTTGAATTTTGATGGGAGGTATCGGTGTGACATTGAGATTCATATTTGCTTTAATTATTCTTTTCCAGTATTCAAGATGGCCGCCATGGTGGCAAACGAAATTCTTCAAGCACCATCTCCTCACATCAAAGGTCAGAGGTCAGAGTGAGCTGAAACTTGATTGGCGGCATCAGGGTGACATGGATATTTAGATTTACTTAGATTGTACTGTACCATGGCGGCCTCCTTGAAATTCTTCAAACGACATCTCCTCCTGAACCAGAGGCCTGGTCAAGCTGAAACTTTATGGGAGGCGTCGGGTGACATGGAGATGTAGATTTGCTAATTAAATCATTTGATTATGATATCCAAGATGGCCACCATGGTGGACATCTTGAAATTCCCCAAACAAATCTCCTCCAAACCAGAGGTTGAATCCAAGTTGAAACTTCATGGAGGCATTGGGGCAACATGGAAATTCATATTTTAAAATTTTTCAGTTCCGATATCAAAGAAGGCTGCTATGGTGGCTATCGTGAAATCTTTCAAATGACATCTCTTCCCTAACAAACGGTTGGATTGAGCTGAAACTTGATGGGAGGCATCAGGCCGACATGGAGATACAGATTTACTAAAATTGTTCTGTTCTGATAACCAAGAAGGCTGCCATGGAGGGCATCTGGTTATTTTAAAAAAAAAAAATCTTCTCCCAAACCAGACGCTACATCAAGCTGTTGGTTGATTGGAGGCAAGGAAATTCATATCTGCTAAAATTTTTTCCATTCCGATATACAAGATGGCCACCATGCATTGAAATTATTCCAACTACATCTCCTCCTGAAGGTCGGATGGAGCTGAAACTTGATTGGCATCGGGGGGACATGGAGATGCAGAATTGCTGAAATTATTCTGTTCTGTAATCTAAGATTGCTTCCATGTTGGTCATCTTGAAAATCTCCAAACTGCATCAAGTCAAATTAAGCTAAAATTTTATGGGAGGCATTTGGGTGACACGGAGGAACAATTGTGTTCTGATATCCCAGATGGCTGCCATGTTGGCCATCTTGAAAATCTTCAAAACATATCTGCTACCAAATGGTATGTTGCATTGAGTTGAAATCAATGGGAGGCATTTGGCTGACTTGGAGATTCAGAATTGCTAAAATTGTTGCATTCTAATATCTTAGATGGCAGCCATCTTGCAATTCTTGTATAATAATTACATATATGATTTACAGGGAGGGTCAGCTCAGGCATTGTCAACATTTGTTAAATTGGCTGTGTCCACAAGAAGATTCGGTATTGTGGCTTTTTTGCAGGTGGCCATATACACCATAGTTTTTAGCTCACCAGAGCCGAAGGCTCAGGGGGAGCTTATAGTATAGGCATTGTCCGTCGTCTGCGTCTGCGTCGTCAACATTTTCAAACAACATCTCCTCTGAAACTGCCTGGCCAATTGAAACCAAATTACATGTGGAGCCTCTATGGGAAGGGGGAACAAAAGTTTGTTCGGGAGGACTGGGTCACATGACCAATATGGCCGCCATGCCCATATATGATATAAACCTTTAAAAATCTTCTTCTCAAGAACCGAATAGCTGATGATCTTGAAACTTGGTATGCAGCATCAGGGACTCAGTCCCTACCAAGTTTGTTCAGATGATGACCTGTTTTACGTCAAGGTCAAATTTGGTCACTTAGACATTTGTATGGAAAAACGGCAAAACAGAGGATTTTTCTGATTGTATGTTAGCCAGTGGCATCAGAAATGGTATTTGCAATCACCTGAATGGAAGTTTATCAGTTCCAAAGGTCAAGGTCATCTACTGACCTTTGTCCATGACGCCTCAGATACAGTATTTTTATCTTCTTCTTCACTTAAACTACTCGGCGAGTTGAAACCAAATTACATGTGGAGCATCTATGGAATGAGGGAATGAAAGTTTGTTTGGGAGGACTGGGTCACATGACCAATATGGCCCCCATGCCCATATACGGTAAAAACCTTTAAAAATCTTCTTCTCAAGAACCGAATGGCCTACGATCTTGAAACTTGGTATGCAGCATCAGGGACTCTGGTCCTACCAAGTTTGTTCAAATGATGACCTTTCGTTGACTTTGACCTGTTTTACATCAAGGTCAATTTGGTCACTTAGACATTTGTATGGAAAAATGGCAAAACAGTGGATTTTGTTTGATGTATATTAGCTAGTGTCATCGGAAATGGTAGTTAGAATCAGCTGAATGGAAGTTTATCAGTTCCAAAGGTCAAGGTCATTTAACGACCTTTGTCCCGGACGCCTCAGATTCAGTATTTTTTATCTTCTTCTTCACTTAAACTACTTGGTGAATTGAAACCAAATTACATGTAGTGCCTCTATGGAATGAGGGAACGAAAGTTTGTTTGTGAGGACTGGGTCACATGACTAGTATGGCCGCTGTGCCCATATATGGTAAAAACCTTTACAAAATCTTCTTCTCAAGAACCGAATGGCTGATGATCTTGAAGCTTGGTATGCAGCATCTGGGACTCTGGCCCTACCAAGTTAATTCAAATGATGACCTTTGGTTGACCTTGACCTGTTTTACATCAAGGTCAAATTTGGTCACTTGATCATTTGTATGGAAAAATGACAAAACAGTGGATTTTTTTATTTTATATTAGTTTGTGGCATCAGAAATGGTATTTAAAATCAGCTGAATGGAAGTTTATCAGTTCCAAAGGTCATGGTGATTTACCGACCTTTGTCCAGGATGGCTCAGATTCAGTATTTTTATCTTCTCCAGTAAAAGAGCTGTGCTGATTGAAACCAAATTACATGAAAAGCCTTTATGGCAGTGAAACCAAATTACATGAAAAGCCTCTAAGGGAGTGAGGCAATTGAACATTATTCGTGGTATTGTTGTCAAATGACCAAATGGGCACCTTGCCTGTATATGGTATGAACCACATGACATCTGGTGAGCGTAGTGGCCCATGGGCCTCTTGTTTTGTGTTGCAGTTGTATTTATATGATTGGTACACTTGGTTTACTTTTTTGATAACAGAATATGCCAAAGGCAGGTGTAAATGATACCTCGATTGATCTGCCCTGCTAAACTATACACCCCCACTCTGCATTAACATCATGTCTTCCTGAATCCTAATTCAGACTAAGCTGTTCAGAAACTTAATCAGAAGCATCAAGACAATTTGCAGATTCAGAATTGCTACTGGCAATGTGATCTAACAATTAAGATGGCCACCAAGGCACAATGTAATGTAAATACATGTATATGATCAGCCTCATCCAGATGAGAGATTTCTTGCCCACATGGGCCTCTTATTACTAAGTACATGTGCAAAGTTTGGTATCAAAATGTAAAAATTGACTTTGTAATTTAATTTTATTGATATTTTGACCTTTTGACCCCTCCCCAGGGGCACTGGGGGTGGGGCCAAAATTTAAATGTGCTGTTGTAACTCCACTCATGTAAGCAAACCACACACCAAATTTGGATAGCCAGATGGACATATGGGCAGATGGATGGATGGATGGAGGCGATAACAATATCCCCACTTTTCTTCGAAAAATGTGGGGATTAAAATATCAAAGCTAAAATATATTGTAGACCACCTCCTCTGTGTGGAGCTGTACCTGCAGACAACAACTATATTGCCAAGCCAGGTGACAAGGTCGCTGCCAGAGTGAAGTCCTCAGATGGTGAAGAAAACTGGATCTTGGCTGAGGTGGTATCCTTTAATACTACAACCAATAAATATGAAGTAGATGATATAGATGCTGAAGAGGGGAAAGAGTGAGTTGGCTTTTAATATCTATGAGCAAGATCAATTTTGTGCTGCTTTTGTTAAGTAGTATGAATTTTTAGCTTTCCTGAGCAAAAGGCTCATGGTGAGCTTTTATGACCATTCCATGTCCATTGTGCGTTGTGCATCATCAACGATTTGATTTAAATGCGAACTCCTAAACCCTTGGGCAAATTTGATTCAAACTTCACAGGAATGTTGCCTTTGTGATCCCTACCAAAATAGTAAAAATTCTGATCTGACGAAAAGATTGCTGCCAGAGCTAAAAAAAAAGAAGAAAAAAATCTGAAACATCAACTTCTACTCTACCCTTGGGCCAATTTCATTCAATCTTCTTAGGATGTTGCTCAGGTGACTCTCTATCAAAACAGCTAAAACGGTTCTGCTCTGTTTGTTTGTTTGATTTGAGGTTTTACGTCCCCGTCAACACTGTATAGGCTATTTTAGAGACTTTGCATCCAATTTTGTGGGACTTTTACCCGACATTGAGACGATTGACATCTCAAGCCCTGTTGCCCAATGAAACCAATAGGGTGTATAAGCATGGACGGACAGACTCGCACCACTTTGCCTGTGCAGTCTTAGATGCTCAGCGGTTTACCAGTACTCATGTGCGGTTGGTTTCAGCTCTGCATGAAAGCATCATGCAGCCCATCTATTTCTTCAAGCCCCAATGGGCCAGGCCACCGTTCTGCTCTGATAGCAGTATGGCCGCTAAAGCTTAAAATTGAAAAACATTGTAATTTTGCTTCAAACATGAACTCCTCCTAAACCCTTTGGACAAATTGATTCAAACTTCACAGGAATGTTGCCTATGTGACAATCTACCAAAATAGATATAATTGTTCTGCTCTGACAAACAAGATGGGGGCCAGAGCTACAAATACAAAATATCTTTAAATGACAACTCCTCCTGTTCCCTTGGTCAATTTCCTTAAAATTTCATTGGAATGATGCTTAACCCTTCTCTTGCTGAATATTCAATTAAGCCACACCCATTTCTGACTGTGAACCAATTAAATTACTTGATGTAATTTAATCCTACAAAGTCATAAACTGACTGTAAAACAGTGTAGATCCTGATCAGATGGCTTCTTCAGAAGCCATCTGATCTGGATCTACACTGTTTGTAAAGATAGGGGTTGTCGTGAACAGCAAGATAAGGGTTAAGTGAACCTCTTCCAATAAGGTAAAATGGTTCTGATCTGATTAGCAAAATGGCTACCAGAGCTAAAAATAGAAAAAACAAATTTGCTTCAAATTTGAGCTTCTCCTAAACCCTTTGGCCAATTTGATTCAAACTGCACCGGAATGTTCCTAGGCCGCAATCCTCGCTCTTACTTGTGTTGTGATTTAGACATAATTTGTTCAGTCTGCATGAAGGCCTTCTAAATCATCAGTGCAACGTCTGAGAACACAAAAATCAAACAACCACAGAGCTGAAACACTTGCGAGGACACGACATCAAGAAACCACTGAAATGCTGGAGCAAAAGTAAACAAACAATTAGACTATGATGGACCCGATTAGAGACAGAGCATCAGGCGCCATCCAACATTATATAAAATTAAATTTTATTCTAATTCTCAGTAAGCCTTTATGTTGGAACCCTCATAGAATCTGAGGCCTGACCCAACCGGCGTGCAATTAAAGGGGGAAGCAGTGTTGTCCACCTTGATTGGGTTAACTACCATGCATGCAGTCTGTTGTATAACAGTTGTGTTGTACCCAATTGAAGAATGATTTTACAAAATTGGGTGCCAAAGTCATTGCAAGTATATGTTTTCCTGAATTAATATTTTAAGTTACCATAAAATTCGGGTTCCGATAGACCTTGTTGCAGAAGAGATTTAAGTCCAACATTGAATTTTGAAATTAAATCAGAATGACCACTATATACATTTTGGAAAGGCTTTTCATAGTTTATGATGCCAATAACCCTGATTAAGAAGTTTATCAGTTAACAATTAATTATGAGTGTTGAAGTCAGTTACATGACTTGACACTCTGGCAAATCGAATTAATTGCAAAATATAATGCTATTGGATGCCGCAGGATGAACATCACTATCCAAGAAAGGAAAATTTACAATCTCAAAATCAAAATCATCACGTTTATCATAAACTTTGCAAGAAACAACAAACCCATCTACAAGAGATAGATGTAAATCCAAAAACGGAGCCTCGGTATCAGAAGAATTTGCTTTATTTGTATGAAGTTCTGGAGGGGGGTTTATTTGACTGATCAAACCATCGAAATAGATATTGTCAATATTTAATAAACCATCCAAATATCTATAAGTTGAACTAAAGGCTTCATTGATGTCCTTTCATCTCAATGTCGGTTAAAAGTCCCACAAAATTTGAAGCACTGTCTCCAAAATAACCTATATAGTGACGACACAAAGTAAATCCTCAAATCAAACAAATCAATGATTTCAGATTGGTTTTCAAAGTAAAGGGACATCATGAATATGTTCTGGAAAAGGGTTATCCTTTGAAAGCAAGGAATACACCACAGAACTGAAAATTATTGAGTGTACATGTTTTCTGGACCAGACTAGTTTCGGCCAATTAGGCCTCATCAGTGACCCTCAAATATTTTCAAAATTCCACAGTGGAATCAATGATCGTAAAGGACAATAAAATATAAACAACACTAAGATGAAGGGCAATGAATTCTCTTTCCTAACAAAGCAAGAACAGATCAGCACAAAGTGTTGTGCAATTCGTACCCATCGGAATACCCACAACTTGTCTAAATAACTTAGTACCAAATTGTATGTATATATTGTCAAGTAGAAAGGTGAGAGCTTCACACACTTTCTGACATGACCATAAAGTAAAATTTTTATGCTCTTCAGAAGTGGAAAAAACATTTCTTATATAACATGCAAGATAGAGGGAATCTTCCATATGAAATGTCCATTCAATTAAATCCTAAGTTTTTCTTTTATAATATTATGAGGAAGTCTAGTGTAAATTGTTGGAAAAAATATGTAGACAGACTTGAAGCACGAAACCGTCTGAATTTCAATTCATTTAAAACTTCTTCAGACCAAAACAGATTTCTCCCTGATCTTTCAAAGACTTTTTCGTGATATTTGATCACGTTTTTTGATGGCAGTAAAACATAAAGTTAATAATTTGGAAAGTTCATTGGTGGTACAATAGCTTGAATTTGCAATAAACCCTGCTTTGTATGGTCTTTTATGAAGTTTAGGTAACCAATATAATGTAGGAAGCCTGTCTTTGTCTTCTGTAACACATACAGCAAACTTGGTGACTGAATTACAATTGTGGTTATCAATTACAGCCCTCTCTTCAGCCAAAGGCTGCAGTTCATAGGCCTTTATCATCTATCTAAGTGCAAAAGTTAGGCTTCATGGAATGGCTGTCACCCACATGACTTTCAGAAGCTATGTGACATCTTGATATCAGGTGAGCGATTCAGGGCCATCATGGCCCTCTTGTACAGGGAAAACCTTTAAAAGATCATCCTGTCTTAAACCAGAAGGCCCAGGTCTTTAATATCATCCAGTGGACCTCTACCAAGATTGTTCAAATTATAAGCCTGGGGCCAAAAAAGCCCTGCCCCGGGGCCCACTAGTTTAACATATACTTATAAAGGGAAACCCTTTAAAACTTATCTTGTCTGAAACCAGAAGGCCCAGGTCTTTGATATTTGGTACACGGATATGTTTAGTGGACCTCTGCCAAGATTGTTCAAATTATAGCCCTGGTCCAAAAAATACCCTGGCCCAGGGCCCCACATTTTAGATAGACTTATTAAGGGAAAACCTTTGAAAACCTTGTCTGAAACCAGAAGGTCCATGCCTTTGATATTTGGTACTCAGCTTTGTCTAGTGGACTTCTATCAAGATTGTTAAAATTGTAGCACTGGAACTAAAAATTGCCCCTCTCCAGGGCCCATATGTTTCACATATTTATATGGGGTCAAACGTTCACCCATTTTGTAACAAATGGAATCTTCCACCTTATATACAGCAATTGTCCTTTTAAAAACTTAGGAATGTCAGGGCGTGTGTTCTTAAATAACTATTTGGAAATTGGCTGGAAATTTTGCAAATAGTGTAGGCCCTGATCAGATGCTGCGTTCTGTGGCATCTGATCTTGGCCTACACTGTTTGCCAACTACCAGTTTTGGAGTTTCTGTTACAAAATGGGTTAAAGATCATGTCTGAAACAAAAATATTAAGCCTTTGATATTTGGTACAAGCTTCCAACTCCGACTCATATGTCTAGCTTCTGATGCCAACTCCCCCCACCCTCTCCACCCACTTGTCACCTGGTGATATTGTAAAGAAGGCTGATCCGGTTCATCTCCTAGTGCACTCGGAACTGACTCTCCATGTCCACAAGGTGTCCATACAAGTCAGCTCTGTATTGTCAAAGGGAACCACTGGCTCATATGTTCAGCATCTTATGGCAACTTACATAGATTTTTGTTGTTTGAACACAGCAAGAATATGGTTTTGTCACTTGACTTAATAAGCAATTATTTAAATCAAGAGTTCTTTTTTTTTTGTTTTCAGGCAGCATGTTCTGAGCAAGCGCAAAGTGGTTCCACTCCCAATCTGGAAGGCCAGTCCAGAAACAGATCCAGAGGCCCTCTTCCCCAGAGACACGGTGAGTTTTAACCCTTTTGAAGTGGACTCTTGCAGCTTGGAATATAGACACATCGTTTGCAGATGTGGAGTTTAGTCAAAATCATTAACAGGATGGCAAACTGTAAACTAGAATACTGTCGATGGCACGCCATCGCAAATCCCCACGCTTTCTACAGAGGGGCCAAGTACCGAAAACCCCTCACCCTGGGCCCTAAGTTGACCCCAGGGTCAAAATATTACCTGTATTATATTCTACTAATCATGCCCTTAAACTTGATATGCCACATGACTATGTTCCAAAAATCTTAAATTTTGACCCTTTGACCCCTCCCCCAGGGCCCCAATCTGACCCCAGGGTCAAAATTATTATGTGATGGCTCACTATGGTTTCCATTCATTTGGTAACCAAGTCATTTCGTACCCAAGACATTAGGGCCCCACACACTAGTGTGGGCACCCTATAGTAATCACCATGTCAGTCAGTCTATCCTCCTTCCGTCAGTCAATCCATCAGTCTGTGTTTGTCACGTCTTAACCAAATAACTTGGTCATAACTTCAAAAGTATTGCCCTACTCCCATGAAACTTCACACGCATAATTACCATCACAAGACCTGCATTCTGACAAACGGTCTTAACTATATTGCTTTTGTCCAAGTGTTTGTCAAGCCTTAACTGACAAGAGGATGATGGTGGTCCTACATCTCTCACCTGAGCTATTAGATTCAATTTCAGGATGTTTCAATCATTACTGAATAGAAGTAGGGGCAATGATCAGGAATTGATACAATTAACCCACAGCTCCCATCAGAGACACCAAACGGAAAGAAACACAAACATGAAGCAACATATTCCAACGGAAACACTAACATCGGAAAGCCAAAAGGACAGTTACTTTCCCAAAAAATGGCCAAAAGGCTATCAAAATAAAATAATATAAGCGACACAAACACCCAAAGACAAACCATAACAAAAATAAACAGCGACAGAAGAACCGCCTTAGAACGGTCAGCAGAAACGAATTCCACTGGGGGGGGGGGGGGGGGCTTAAATCAATTTTACGTGGCCACAATCCTAGCCCTTACTTCCATCGTGATTGAGACAAATAATTTATTCAGTCCACATGAAGGCCTCCTAACTCATCAGTGCAACATCTCCGTGAACACAAAAATCAAACATCCACAGAGATGAAACAACGGAGGACTCTACAGCAAGAAACAACAGAAATGCTTAAGCAAAAGAAAACCAACAGTTAGACTATGATGGGCCCGACCAGAGACAGAACATCAGGTACCAACCAAACATAAGCCTTTACATTGGAACCGTCATAGAATCTGAGACCTGACCAACTGGCGTGCAATTAAAGAGGGAAGCAAAGTTATTACATTTATGTTGTACCCGATCTTTTTATATCGAAGAATGATTTTACAAAATTGGGTGCTGAAGTCATTGCGGTTATAAATTTTTCTAAATTTATTCACTAAGTCACCATAAAATTCGGGTTCTGATAGACCTTGTTGCAGAAGAGATTTAAGTCCAGTATTGAATTTTGAAATTAAATCAGAAGAATGGCATCTATAAAATTTTGAAATGGCTTTGCATAGTTTATGGTACCGATAACCCTGATTAAGAAATTTAGCCGTTAACAGTTTTTTACGAGTGTTGAAGTCAGTTACATGACTGCTTTGTTTGTTTGTTTGTTTGATTTGAGGTTTAACGTCCCCATCAACACTGTAAAGGTCATTTTTGAGACGTTGCATCCAATTTTGTGGGACTTTTACCCGACATTGACATTGAGATGAAATGACATCTTAAGCCATGTCGCCCAATGAAACCAATAGGGTTTATTAGCATGGATGGTCCGCCTCGCACCGGGGTTCCTGTACAGGCTTAGTTCCTCTAAGCGGTTAACCAGTACTAGTGTGCGGGCCGGATTCAGCTCTGCGTGGAAGCATCATGCAGCCCATATATTTCTTCAAGCCCCTATGGGCATGGGCTTCAGTTACATGACTGCACACTCTGGCAAATTGAATTAATTGTGAAATATAAACGCAATAGGATGGTGCACGTGGAACATCACCATCCAAAGCAGGAAAGTTTACAATCTCAAAATCAAAATCATCGCGTTTATTATAAATTTTGCAAGAAACAAACCCATCCAAAATAGATAGATGTAAATCCAAAAACGGGGCCTTGGTATCAGAACTATTTGCTTAACTGAAGTTTGGGGGGGGGGGGGGGGTAAATTTGACTGATCAAACCATCGAAATAGGTATAATCAATATTTAATAAATCATCCAATATCTAGAAGTGGAGCTAAAAGCTTCAATGATTTCAGACTGGTTATCAGCAGAAAGGGACATCACGAAGTCTCTCTCATAACAAAAAAATCAGCCACAAGTGGTGCGCAATTAGTACCCATCGGAATACCCACAACTTGTCTCAACAACTTAGTACCAAATCTAATGTAAATATTGTCAGGTAGAAAGGTGAGAGGTTCACACACCTTCTGACATTACCATAAAGTATAGTTTTTATGCTCTTCAGAAGTGAAAACAAAGTTCGATGCTAATGACAAGGTCAAAAACAGGCATTTTCAGCACTCGGGGCTGGAGGATGGGTGTAACTCTATGAGAGATAGGCAGACATAATCCAATAAAAACTGAATGGGTTATGTTGATGACCAGGTCAAAAAAGACATTTTCTGCAATCAAAGGGGACATAACTATGAAAAATAGGCCTCACTGGTCCACACTCTTCCCAGCTTTATAACTGATCCAAGACTTATTGACTTTTAAGTTTCAAGAAGATCCTACAAAAATTGAAGGGGCTACTGTATTGACAAGATCAAAAAAGGGATTTGCAGCAATCAAAAGGACATACTGTTGGGTATATAACGCCAGATTTCCTGCTTCTAGTTTCCAGCTTCCCCTTGCAGTTTATTTATTTAACAGTATCAGGATTACCTAGTAACTGACCATGCAAAGATAAATTCTCTGAGTGGGCAATTTGATATTCCTGGACGTTGCTACTTCTGTTAATGCCAATTATACTACCTAAAACATTAACAACATTTTGCAAACAGCCACTTTTTTTTTTTTAATAAATAAGGATGTTTTGGATATCCGTGTGTCTGTTGTCTTTCCCTTTTTTATGCCCCACCACTCAAACAATGGCCGGGTATTATGTTACACCCTCCGAAGTTTTGAGTGTCCTTCCGTCAGCACCTCATCGTACCCTTTTCACTCAATAACTCAAATGATACTATTTGAGATATTTTCACGAAACTTCACAGAAATTTAGAGTACCATGAGACGACGTGCATAACATATGAACCATAACTCTGATTTTCCTATTTTTGGAGTTGTTGCCCTTTGATCTCAGCCATTTCCATCATAGTTTCATGTCCTCTCCATAACTGATACCGTTTGAGATATTTTCAAGGAACTTCACAGATATGTAGAGCACTATAAAAAGACGTGCATAACATATGAACCGTAACTCTGATTTTCCTACTTTTGGAGTTATTGCCATTTGAACATTGAACATAGCCATTTCTGTCATAGTTTCATGTCCCCTCCACAACTCTTGATACTATTTGAGATATTTTCATGGAACTTTACAGGTATGTAGAACACCATAACATGACATGCACAACATATGAACCGTAACTCTGATTTTTCTACTTTTGGAGTATTGCCTTTGAACATTGAACATAACAATTTCCATCATGTACTTGTGGTCTCTCCAAAACTCTGACACTGTTAAACAGATCTTCATGAAACTTCATACAAATGTGAGATGTCATGCAGAACATATGAACAGATTTGTCACTTGAAATTTCTACCTTGTACTCGTGTCCTCTCTGTAAGTTGAAAACTTGGGCTTGTAGAAATAGATTGGGCTGCATGATTCTTCCAGACAGTGCTGTAGCCGACAGCACATGAGTCCTGATAAACCGCTTAAATGTTCTAAGCCTCCCCAGAAAAAGTTGTGCAAGTCGAACCATCCATGCATATAAACCTATTGGTTTCATTGAGCGGCAGGGCTTGAGATGTCATTTCATCTTAATGCCGGGTAAAAGTCACACAAAATTTGAAGCAGCATCTCCAAAATAACCTATACAGTGTTCATCGGGATGGTAAACCTTAAATCAAACAAAAACAAAATAAATTGTTCCAGATATTTTCGTGAAATCTCCCACAAATGTAAAGCACTATGAGACAACATGCAGAACACAAGAACAATTACTCTGGTCAATCTACTTCTGCAATTGTGGCCATTAGAACTTAGAGCCATTTCTAGCAATAGTTTACTTGTGTTTGCTCTGTGAGTTGGAAACCGTTTCAAATATTTTGATGAAACTTCACAAAAATGTAACACACTATGAGTTGAGGTTCAGCATAACACAATGACGTATCTCTATCTCGTCTACATCTGGAGTTATAGCCCTTCAAATGCTGAAAAGGTGATTTCTGTAATATAATTGTGTCTGCTCTACAATACATTTTCTTGAAAGTTTTTGTAAATGTACATCACCATGATATGTTATACATAGAAGATCTTACATGAGTGCTCATGTATTATTGAATTTATTGAATGAGTTGAGAAAAAGAGATAAAATGCGAGGCTTTGCCGAGCATTTTATCTCTTTTCCTCAACGAGTTTAATAAATTCAATAATACATGAACACGAATGCAAGATTCTATTTATCATATGACAGTTAAAGCGCATTTTATTCACGATTGTTTGCAAAAATGTCAATATTCCGACGTTAGTAAACGCGACGGTGTTAAGGACGTCGTACATGTAACGTTACGGGACGTATATAGCTAATTTGCATATTTAATCCACTAGTGGATTATCGAAAATATTACATGGCGTTATTACACTCTCAGACGCGACGTCATATGATAAAGAACACAAGAACCCCAACTCTGATTTATCTGCTTATGGAATCAACTACCTTTGAACATTGTAAATAGTGGGCCTAGCTACAAACATGTGTCCTTTCTACAATAAGAAATTTTCTAGAAACCTTGCAAAAATATAAAAGCAATATAAAATAACATGAAAAACACGAGACATAAGTCCGGCTTAGTTATGTTTTAAGTTATGTCTCTTTGAACATTGAAAGTAACAGTTTCTGTGATATATTTGTATCTACTCTGTAAACAGAAAACTGTTTGGAGATATTTTCCATAAACTACACCCAAATGTGAAGCACCATGAGGGGTCTGCAAAAATTGAAAACTAATTCTGGTGTACTTCCTTTTGGAGCCAAGGTCCTTTTAACATTGAACCTAGTCATCTCAGTCATGTATTCATCTCATCTTTATTTAGCACATTATCTTTGAATTCCTCCTAATCAGTGCTATGGCACTCGCTTGAAGTAAGTGTTGTGGCGGGCCATGATGCCGTGCTCGCAGCGCTTTTATTTATTTTTGAGGTGGGTGGATATTGAGGGGTAGCAGACACTTATCAAGCTGTAATGGAATTTGGAAACAAAAATGGGTTTCTATTAATAGGCATAATTGTTTGACTGATTGTCTTCCAGCCTGTTGCACTGATTTTGAATGCAGCATAGTAAATACAGCTATCGCGCAGTGGGCTCATTTCAGGATGATCAGACTCCAGGTGCTTCTATTTAAACTTGTAAATTTCTGACAACTAAAAGGTGATCCCACACGTTTTAGCTATAAAATCGGGCTCCATTACTTTCGAACCTTATTAAGTTTCCCAAATGAAGTGGGGATATTTACTGTTTTATGCTGCGTTTTTTCTTCATCTTCTAAACTGTAGATCCAAAACATCACTTGGGGACATATCAAAATCCGCTCAAATATTGTTCAGATGAGTTCTTAGTAACTGCTTGACAGATTTTTCTGAAATTTGGGGGATATGATATATGAAGTTTTGCAACAGAGTTTCAAATAGTCGCCCGAATGTGCACACCCTCGCCCCCCCCCCCCCCCCCCCTCAATTTCATTAAAGGCTTAATATCTCAGAAGCCTTTCAGTTCCCCACCCATAAACTATACATGTCCTTGTTCCTTAAGATAAGACACATTCATTGACACCTACCTTGGGGTCTCCTGGGATGTGTCAGGGCCATGTCCCACCCCTCTACTTCATATAAGGCCAAATTTTTCAGAAACCATTCAGATCCCTACCCCTAAACCATATATATTTTGTTCCGTATGACACAACACATTCCGTGACGGCCCCCTAGGATGCAATAAAGCCATGCTCCCCCAACCCCCAACACCTTTCCACTTCATGAAATAACTAATATCTCAGAAACCCAGCTCTGAACCTTATATATTCTTTTTTCCCTATCATAAGGCACATTCTAAACCAGATGATATATTCTTGTTCCTTATGTTATGAGGCATTCAGTCAAACCAACCTGGGGGTCCCCGGTGGGTATGCCAGGGCCATGCCCCCAACCCTCCATGTCATAAAATGCCTTATATGTCAGAAACTGTTCAGATACCAAGCCCTCAATCCAGATATATTCTTGTTCCTTATGATGCAACAAATTCAATCACACCAACTTCGGGGTACATGGAGGTCAGCAGGGTCATTCTCTATCACTCTTCTTCATAAAATGCTTAATATTTCAGAAACCGACCAGATCCCCACCCTTAAACTATATATTCTTTGTCCTTATGATAAGACACATTTAATGACACCAATCTTGCCCTTTCCTGGGATCTGCAGGGCCATGCCCCACCACTGGCACTGCTTAAAAGGCCTTATATCTCAGGAACCGTTCAGAACCCCACCCCTAAACCATATGTATTCTTGTTTCTTATGGAAAGACACATTCTTTGATACCAACCAGGAGTCTGCCTAGGCTATGCCCCACCCCATCCACTTTATATTATGAGTAGAAATAAGAAAAATATCACAATTTTTCATCTTAAAATATTCATTTTTTCGGCGATAAAGGTTACAGTGTATTTATATAGGCCTGTTTTCGTAATGTGTTGTGCTTTTTTCAGCTGGTCCTAGCTCTGTATCCACAGACAACCTGTTTCTACCGAGCCTTGATTCACCAGCCACCAAAAAAGGTAAGTTTTTAACATGCATTTAAAATAGAAGTGAAGGCATTAATCAGGAATCGATAGAATTACCTCCCACCTCCCATCTAAGACAACAAAGGGAATGAAACTCAGATATAATGTTACATATATGCTTTGCCAGGAGCTGGCCTAGCACATATGTTGTCGGGGCAACCGAATGGTCCTATTTATAGATTTCTCCAATTGTGGGGCAATGTCTCAGAGGGAATTCTCATTAACTTAGAATCCGTCATGTGATTCAATACATGTATATTCAAAGTTATTTACAAACACCACAAGTTTACAATGACATTTACATAAACTCACAAATCATAGTCTACCCCACTTGGTCCAAGACCAGAGAATAATTGGAAGATGGACTGGCCAAGTCCAACACCTTGTTTTTAACTAAGTGGAATACTCTGTGCACAAATAAACGAAATAACTAAATAAACTTATCATGAATAAACTTCACTGTTTTCTTGAAATCAATCAGAGATGCCAGCAAAGCTCTCTTTTTTCACCTTTTCTTTCTCTTATTAGCTCACCTGAGTCGAAGGCTCACAGGCGAGCTTATAGTATGGCAAGGGTCCGTTGTCTGTCTGTCCGTCATCTGTCTGTAGTCTCAACATTTCAAACATCTCTGCTACCACTTGGCCCATTGAAGTCGAATTTCATGTGGAGGGGGGGTGGGGGGGGGTGGCGAAAGTTTGCTTGCTTGGTCTAGGTCACATGCCCAAGATGGCTGCCATGCCTATATAAGTTAAAAACCCTTCAAAAATCTTCTCAAGAACCAGTGGGCCGATTGTCTTGAAACTTGACACTTAGCATTGGTGACTCGGGGCCCATCATAATTTGTTCAAATGATGACCCTCTGATGACATGTCACATATACTTTTGTTTCGGCAAAGTCAAAACTGAGTAGGGAGCTTATAGTATATGCAGTGGTCCATCTTCTATCATTCTCTGCGTTGTCACTGTTTTCAAATGACGTTTTCTCTGAAACTGCTTGGCTAATTGAAACCAAATTACATGTGGAGCCTCTATGGGAAGGGGGAATGAAAGTTTGTTCATAAGGACTGGGTCACATAACCAATATGGCCGCCATGCCCATATATGGTAAAAACCTTCAAAAATCTTTTTCTCGGGAACTGAACGGCCCTTGACCTTGACCCTTGGTGTGCAGCATCAGGGACTTGCGTCCTGTTTTGCATCAAGGTCAAATTTGGTCTTTCAGACATTTGTCTGGAAAAAAGGCAAAAAGTGGATTTTTCTGATTGCATGGCAGCCTATGGCATCAGAAATGATATTTGCAATTAGCTATATGGAAGTTTATCAATTCCAAAGGTCAATGCCATTTATTGACCTTTGTCCTGGATGGCTCAGATTCAGTATTTTTATCTTCTTCTTCATACTGATTCTGCTCAACAGCATCCATTAGATGGCCTCCACCCATTGGGGCTTGAAGAAATATTTTTGTGTTTGTGTCTCCGCAACTCCTTAGTATTTGATACACGACATTCAAACTTGCAACACAGTTCAGACATGCATTGAACATATGCATAAAGGAAACAGGATTCAGATCTAGCACCTTATTGCAGAATAATGTCCTCTTGAACGACTTCAAACATTTTGGTCATATGTGATTTGGAGAATGTTGCAGTTTCTAGTTTAGTTAAAAATACTTCAAAAATCTTCTCAGAGTCCAAATGGCTCCATATAAACTCAGGTGAGCAGTTCAGGACCATTGGTCCTCAGGTCTTACAAGAATTGTCTGATATAATTCATTGCAAATCCTATTTCTTTCCAGCCCCAGGATGACTACTCAGTATTATTTGAAGACACCTCCTATCCTGATGGTTACTCCCCACCCCTAATGGTGGCCCAGAGATATGTGATTCTGTGCAAGGAAGACAAGAAAAAATGAACAAGGACATAAGTGTGTTCAGAGTTACAGCCTGTGAAGAACTGAGTCATGTGTATCTGGTATACGAACATGTAACTTAGCAACGAACTGTGTTCAGAGTTGAACTCTGTTAATTCCTGTCGACAGCTGCTTTATTGTCTATCTCTTCTAGCTATTTATCATGAAAGTATACATCACGAAAACACACCTATATAATTTCGACCCCCTTGAACTCCACTTTTATATAGTAAAACTGGGGTTTACAGGGGTATACCTTATTTTTCTTATTTTTGTTCAAAAATATAGATTATGGAACTAGTTCGAACCGCCTCGATGAGGCCGTTCTAACGAGTACCCAAAATCTATATTTTGAGCAGAAATAAGAAAAATATCACAACTTTTTATCTTAAAATTTTCTTTTTTTTTTCGGCTTAAGTTAACAATGTATTTGTATAGGCGGTTTTTCCTAATGCATGTAGCTGCAGCTGTTTTTCGCTTTCTGTAGGGGCGTTGTCACAGACTGCATCGCTGTATTCCAAAATGGGTATAATAAATGAAATATACATATTTTCATGGACTTGTCTATTTATTTTGAATTTCATTGCACATAATAAATGATACTTTGTACGAGGACTGTTCAAATATGAATGTAAGTAGAACGTTTTCTCATCCACTAATGTGAAAATCACCTGGAAATAAATATCACAGCGTAGAAAAACATTTTACCTATACATTGATACCAAACCTGTTAAAATCCATGCACTTAAGCCATGTATATCGTTCGATAAACACTGTCTACTCTTGTATACTAATTCAAAACATGGTTGGAAGAAGGTCAGAGTACACCGTTGAAATATGGTCCTATATTAAGAATCGTTGTATTCTTGGTATACGTCGCAGAGACATTTTTGATGAAATATGTTCGGTTTATGGGCATAATGAACTGTCTTTTCCGAAAGTTTTTCGTTGATTTAAGAAATTCAGCTGTGGGCTAGGCTCAACAGAAGATGCACCACATGATCATCAGCCGAAAAGAGCAACATCTGCCAAGATGGTTGCTAGAGTGAAAGAAATAGTTGCTACCGATGCACGATACACTACTAGGCAAATAGCTAGTATGGTTGGCATCTCATTAGGAGCAGCTCATACAATTCTGAAACGGTATTTGAAAATGAGAAAGATCTGTGCTAGATGGATTCCCCATCTGTTAGCAGATGAGCAGAAAAAGACACGCGTTCAGTGCGCCAAGAAGTTGCTTAAAAAGTTTCCAAATTACAATGCACGGTCTTTTGCTAATGTCGTCATAGGTGACGAGACATGGGTTCACTTTTTTGAGCCAAAACGAAAGATTCAGAACAAAATATGGGCAACAAAGTATTGCAAAAGACCATGCATTGCAAAGCGGACCATGAGTGTCAAGAAGGTAATGTATGCCATATTCTTTTCAAATCAGGGCCCTGCTTTTACAAGAATAAAGTTCGTCCAAAATTGAAGAAATATTTCAAAGAACGAAGACCGGCAGCTGGTTTGGCCAATGTCAGATTACTACATGACAATGCGTCATCGCACAAGGCATTCATTGTTCAAGACTGTCTGAAGCACTGCAATATTCCAGTGCCTTCATAGAATACCTCGAAAAGACTTCCAAAATGCATTTAATGATTGGATCAGAAGATTGAAAGTTTGTATATCTGTTAAAGGGGAATACTTTGTGGGGACAAAATAAATTTTTCATCGAAATCTATCAAGGAATCATTTTTATGTGCTTAGTTGCATTCATATTTGAACATTCCTCGTATGATATTGTTGATGTGTTCAGTCTAGTTGCGGTTTGTTAAAGTCAAACCTACGTGCTTTTGTGAAGAAGCATAGGTGATGGGTATTCCATTCATATACAGGGGAGGATGAAGGGGTTGGTCTATACAGCGGAAGGAACCATATTTTTGCAAAAGGAAGATTTTTTCTACAAAAGGAAGTTTTCTTTTTAGTAAAAAGACGCAATTTGGAAAAGAAGACTAATACTTTCAATAAATGTGTGAATATTAAATACCCTGGACGTATTTGATTGTTATGGGATATATACATTATATGTTTTGCTACATAAATGTTCAGGACTGAAGTATAAAGGAGTGCTCCTTTCGGAATGATTTTTAACTCACCAGAACCGAAGGCTCCAGGGGAGCTTATAGTATAGGCAGTGATCTGCTGTCTGTCGTCCTCGTCTGTGTCCACTTCAACTTTTTCAAATGACTTCACCTCAGAAACTGCTTGGCCAATTGATAGCAAATAACATGTGGGTCCTCCATGGGTAGGGGGAAAGAAAGTTTGTTCATGGGATCTTGGTCACATGACCAAGATGGTCGCTATGCCAATATATGGTGAAAACCTTTAAAAATCCTCCTCTCTGGATCTAAAAATGGGCGATAACCTTGAAACTTGGTATGCAGCATCTGGGACTCGAGCCGTACCAATTTTGTTCAAATGATGACCTTTGGTTGACTGTTCAAATGATGACCTTTGGTTGACCTTCACCTATTTTATGTCAAGGTCAAATTTGGTCACTTGGACATTTGTATGGAAATAGGGCAAAACTGTGGATTTTTCTGATTGCATGGTAACCTGTGGCATCAGAAATGATATTTGCAATCAGCTGAATCCGGAATGGAAGTTTATCAATTCCAAAGGTCAAGGGCATTTACTGACCTTTGTCTTGGAAGGCTCAGATTCAGTATTTTTATCTTCTTCTTCTCAACTTAAACTGCTGGGTCGATTAAAACCAAATTACATGTGGAGCCTCTATTGGAAGGGGGAAAGAAAGTTTGTTTGTCAGGACTGGGTCACATGACCAATATGGCGGCCATGCCCATATATGGTAAAAACCTTTAAAAATCTTTTTCTCGGGAACCAAATTGCCAATGACCTTGAAACTTGGTATGCAGCATCAGCGACTTGAGCCGTACCAAGTTTGTTCAAATGATGACCTTTGATTGACCTTGACCTATTTTACGTCAAGTTCAAATTTGGTCACTTAGACATATGTATGGAAAAAGGGCAAAACAGTGGATTTTTCTGATTGCATGGTAACCTTGGCATCAGAAATGATATTTGCAATAAGCTAAATGGAAGTTTACCAATTCCAAGGTCATTTGCCGACCTTTGTCCTTGATGGCTCAGATTCAGTATTTTTATCTTCTTCTCTACTCAAACTGCTAGGTTGACTGAAAACAAATTACATGTGGAGCTTCTGTGGGAAGGGGAAATAAAAGTTTGTTCGTAAGGACTGTGTCACATGACCAGTATGGCTGCCATGCCCATATAGGGTAAAAATCTTAAAAAATCTTCTTCTCAGGAACCAAATGGCCGATGACCTTGAAACTTGGTATGCAGCATCGGGGACTCAGACCAAACCAATTTTATTCAAATGATGACCTTTGGTTGACCTTGACCTGTTTTTTGTCAAGGTCAATTTTGGTCACGTAGACATTTGTATGGAAAATAGGCAAGGCGGTGGATTTTACTGATTGCATGGTGGCCTGTTGTTGTCACATGACCAAGATTGGCACCATGCCTGTACATGGTATAAACCACATGAGCTCTGGTGAACGTGGTGGCCCATGGGCCTCTTGTTTTTATTTGACAGAAGGGAATGAAATTTTAGACTTTAACATACATGTTAATTTTTACCATAGAGTACCACTGGGCTAATATTAAATATTGTGAAAGTATATGACCAGCAACAGAAGCATGCCTTTCATGGAATGAAAGTTAAGATTTTATGAGATTAAGGTTTTCCTTTTTAGCTCACCTGTCACGTAGTTACGAGGTGTGCTTTTGGGATCACTTTTCGTCTGTCGTGCGTGCGTCCATCTGTGCATCCGTGTGTTTGTAAACAATTTCTTCAAAGAACATCTCCTCCTAAACCACTGATCAGATGTTGACCAAACTTCAGAGGAATAATCCTTTCGTGGTCCCGTTTCAATGTTGTTCAAATGGTTCAGGTCCATTGCACATCAAGGTCACGGGAGCCAAAAATAAATTTTTTTAATGAAAATTTAAAAAATCTTCTCTGAAACTGCAAGGCCCAGGTCTTCGATATTTGGTGTATACCTTCATCTAGTGGACCTCTACCAAGATTGTTCAAATTAAAGCCCTGGGTCCAAAAAATGCCCCAGCCTCGGGGCCCTTTGGTTTTTACATAGACTTAAATAGGGAAAAGCTTTAAAAATCAAATCTTTTTGTCTGAAACCAGAAGGCTCAGGTGTATGATATTTGGTATGAAGCTTTGTCTTATGGACCTTTATCAAGATTGTTCAAATTATAGCCCTAAGGCCAAAAATGCCCCCCCCCCCCCCCAGGGCCCTTTGGTTTTATAAAGACTTATATAGGGAAACCCTTTAAAAATCTTCTTTTCCGAAACCAGAAGGTTCAGGTGTTTGGTTTGATATATGGCATGAAGCTTGTGAACCTCTATCAAGATTGTTCAAATTACAGCCCTGTGGCCAAAAATGCCCCTCGACCCGGGTCCTTTTGATTTTACATTTACTTATATAGGAAAAAGCTTAAAAAATCTTCTTCTCTGAAACTGCAAGGCCAAGGTCTTTGATATTTGGTGGGAAGCTCCATCTAGTGGACCTCTATCAAGTTTGTTCAAATTATAGCTCTGGGGCCAAAACTGCCCCTGCCCCAGGGCCCTTTGGTTTTACATAGCCTTACATAGGGAAAACCTTTATAAATCTTCTTGTCTGAGACCAGAAGGCTCAGGTATTTGATATTTGGTATGAAGCTTCATCGTGTGAACCTCTATTAAGATTGTTCAAACTATAAAATGTCCCCGCCCTTTGGTTTTACATTGACTTATATAGGGAAAAACCTTTAAAAATCTTCTTGTCTGAAACCAGAAGGCTCAGTTCCTTGATATTTGGTATGAAGCTTTGTTCAAGGTTGTTCAAATTATATCCCTGGGACCAAGTGTGGCTTCGCCCCCGGGCCAACTGGTTTTACATAGACTTACATTGGGAAAACCTTTAAAAATCTTCTTGCCTGAAACCGGAAAGCTCAGGTCTTTGATATTTGGTATGAAGATTTGGGTAGTAGACCTCTACCAAGATTGCTCAAATTACAGCCCTGGGGCCATAAATGGGCCGACCCCGGTGCCCACTGGTTTTACATAGACTTAAAAAGGGAAAACCTTTGAAAATGTTCTGGCCTGTAACCAGAAGGCCAGGGTCTTTGATATGGTACCAAGCTTCATCTAGTGGGCCTCTACCAAAATTGTTAAAATTATAGCTCGGAGGCGAAAAATGGTCCCACTTGGTCTACATACCTAGACTTATATTGGGAAAACCTTTGAAAATCTTTTTGTCTGAAACCAGAAGGCCAAGGTCTTTGATGTTTGGTCTTGAGGAATTCTACCAAGGTTGTTCAAATTATAGCCATGGGGCCAAATGTGGCCCGCCCCAGTTCCCATAGTTCAAACACACACACGCGACCTATATATCAAATTTCGGCTCTGTTTCGAAATATTTAGACAAATCTATGAAAGGGGCATAACTCTGGTAATATTTGGTGGACCACATCCTCAAAATATGGGCATAACCCTGGCAATAAGTGGAGGACTGTAACCTTGAAATAATATGCGCTGCTCCGCATCATAGTCAGAAGCCTCTGTGGTGTAGTGGTTACGCTACTCGCCTTGTAAACCAGGGGTCGCAGGATCCATCCCAGGCTTCTCCAGACTTTCGGATGAGTCTTTAAACCGAGGTCCCGTCTCCATATGACCTTTGCTGTTGGTGAGACGTAAAACTCGAACACTCACTCCACATCATAGTCAAACTGTGCACAAAGTTTCAGCTTCATCCGATTTAAAATGTAGGAGGAGTTATCTGGAAATGAAATGTTTAGAAAAATCTGTGAAAGGGGCATAACTCTGGTAATATTTGGCAGACCATTACCTCAATAGAAATATGCGCTGTTCCCATCATGGTCATGTAGGAGTTATCCGGAAACGAAACGTTTAGAAAAATCTCTGAAAGGGGCATAACATTAGTAATAACCTCAAAATAATATGTGCTGTTCCACATCATGGTCTTACCGTATGTAAAGTTTCAGCTTCATCGGACGTAAAATGTAGGAGCAGTTATCCGGAAACAAAATGTTTACAGAATTATTCAAAGGGGCATAACTCTATGATTGTTTGGTGGACCGCAACCTCGAAACAAAATGCGCTGCCCCACATCATTGTCTGACAATATATGAAGTTTCAGCTTAATCGGATGTAAAATTCAAAGTGGCATAACTCTATTATTATTTGGTAGACGGTATCCTCGAACCAATATGCAATGCCCCACATCATGGTCTAACTATGTATGAAGTTTCAGCTTGATCGGATGTAAACTGTAGGAGTTATCCGGAAACGAAAAGTTTACAGACAGATGGACCCTATTGGGTATAACATAATATGTTCCGTTTTTCAAACGGGTGTATAAAAATGTCGTAAATTTGCTTCAGATGTAAACTCGTCGTAAACCTTTTAGCCAATTTGTTTCAAACTTCACAGATTGTTGCCTTGGTGGCCCCCTACCAAAATGTAGCTAAAACTGTTCTACTCAGATAAACAACAAGGCCGTCAGAGCTAAAAATAGAAAAATCTTCAAATATCAATTCCTCCTATACCCTTGGGCAAATTTCGTTCAAACTTCATAGGAATGTTGCATAGGTGACTCTCTAGGAAATCAGCTGAAACGGTTCCGCTCTGATGAGCAAAATGGCGATCAAAGTTAACAAAAGAAAAACATCAACAATTTGCTTTAAATGCGAACTCCTCCTAAACCCTTGGGCCATTTTGATTCAAGCTGCACGAGAATGTTACTTCGGTGACCCTCTACAATAATAGCTAATCGGTTATGTTGTTGTTGATTTTAGGTTTAACATCCCCGTCAGCACTGTATAGGTCATTTTGGAGACGTTGCTTCCAAATTAGTGGGGCTTTTACCCAACACTGAGATGAAATGACATCTCAAGCCCTGTCACCCAATGAAACCTGTAGGGTATATAAGCATGGTCGGTCCGACTCGCACCGCCTTGCCTGGGCAGGTTTAGGCCCTCTAAGTGGTTTACCGGTACTCGTGTGCGGTCGGATTTCAGCTCTGCTTGACAGAATCATGCATCCTATCTTTTTCTTGAAGCTCCGATGGGCGGGGGCCGTCGGTTCTGTTGTGATGAGCAAAAATAGCCACCAGAGCTGAAAATAGAAAATAAGGTTTTGCTTCAAATATGAACTCCTTAACCTTTGTGCCAATTTTAAAACTTCACAGGACTGTTGCGCCCCCGCCCATAGGGGCTAGAAGAAATATATGGGCTGCATGATGCTTCCACGCAGAGCTGAATCCGGCCCGCACACTAGTACTGGTAAACTGCTTAGAGGATCTCAACATGTCCAGGAACTCTATTGGTTTCATTGGGCGACAGGGCTTGAGGTGTTATTTCATCTCAATGTCGGGTAAAAGTCCCACAAAATTGGAAGCAACGTCTCAAAAATGACCTTTACAGTGTTGACGGGGACGTTATACGTCAAATCAAACAAACAACAATCACAGGACTGTTAGTTGAATGGCTTCCTATCAGAATAGCTATAATCGTTCCCCTTCGATGAGCAAGACGTCCGCCAGAGCTAAAAATCTTTAAACGACAACTTGTCCTGTGTCATTGGCCCAATTCAATTCAAACTTCATAGGAATACTGCTTAAAAAACCCACAACCAATAGCTAAAACGGTTTTTATCCAATGAGCAAGAGTCCAGGCCTTTGATATTTGGTACACGGCTTTGTCTAGTTATGCCCCAAACTTTGAAAAAGTTGGTGGGGCATATTGGTACTGGGGCCAGTTCAAATAAGCTTCGTTAGCCTTGTGTTATTCGTTAAGTCTTCGTTAAGCTTTCGTTAGCTAAAATTTGATTTCAAAGTACCAATCGTTAATAACGAACAGTTAACAAATTTTCGTTAATGCGACAGAATTTAACGACGACTCTAGGGTCGTCGTAAGGCATTCGTTAAGTAGGAATTTCCGAGTATCTATCTGGGAAGAAAATGGTTAGCTCAGATAGATATTTGGAAAGTCTATGACAATGCGAGTATGATGATAAATGAATAAATAAAATAAAATAATAAATACAAATAAATAAATAAATGATTGTTACAATAAATTTCTATTATTCTTATCATCACTCAGTCTGATGATTCTAATTAAATAGAAGAAGAGGGGTAAAAATATAAACTTGATTTATTTTTAATGAAGGTCAAGGTCAAAGGACGGGTCTCCCTAAGGGTTTTTTTTTGGCCTCTTAACGATTTTGTTTATTTCTGGCTTATTGTTAGCATACATATGCCTAATTATTTGGAACATATGTGGTTTTGGTATTCAAGCAGTTTTTTTTCTGAGTTACAGGCTCTTTAAAGTGGGTGGGGTAACTCCACACAGTTTTGACATGTATTTTGTGTCTCATTTAAAGGTAGAAAAATAGTACCATACATGACACGTTATTATATAAAATGACAGAGGAAGGTCTAACTGTATGTTTTGTCACAAGTTTATTCACCAAAATTCACTTTTTTGGAGAAAAATATGGTTTAAGGAACCTTGGGTCATTTTTGAGATTTTTTAACAGTAAAGTTCTTTTTTTTCTTATATCTTCGGTATACATTAACCTATAGTGGTGAAACTCCTACCATGCAAGCATACTGATTAGGTCATATAACTCAAATGATCATTTGAGATGCTGACCTATATTTCACGCTTGAATGAACATTCTTATTTCATGTTAATGGGTTAGATTTTTGTTTCCATCAGTTTAAGAGTTTAGATAATTCTGGCATTTGGATAAACAGGCGATGGGTTAAAACATATTTTTTTTTTTTTTGGTTTGGGTTTTACGGCCCTTTCAAGATTATTTCACTCATATCGAGCCGATCGTTAATCAGAGGTGGGCGAAAACCGGAGTACCCGGAGAAAAACCACCTGACCTTCCGTTGCAGAACTTGGCGTCTCACACGTGGCCCGAGCGAGGCTCGAACCTACGGCGGTGAGAGACCTAATGACTAAGAGTGAGCGCTCTTATCCACTAGGCCACGGAGGCCCGTGACTAAAACATATTTAAATAAAACGAAAAAACAATAGAAATGTGTACAAAGTACCCAGATGCCCCCGACTTTTAGGCTTAGCTAATATGCCTGCATGACCCCTGGGGACACATTGTACATGTATGTGTCATTGAATACGTATTAGCATCAGATATATATGTTCGTGAGTGGGTATCTCAATATTTTGGATGTTGATGATATGAACTTGGCAGGGCAGGGGGCTGGGGCATGATTGTGTGGGTCTCAAGATATATGTCATTGAATGTGTCTAACCATAAACAACAGCAAATAAAAAAAGGTTGGAATCTGAAAACTCAACATATTTAATTATTGAATCAAGTTAATCTATTGAAGAATCGCTTTCACCGTCACCTGAACTTAAGCTGTCCCAGTCTTTTTGTGCAGCATCTGTAAGACTGTTCATATACTGTGACTTGAATGACTGTTCTCGCTCTGACTTCAGCTGATGGCCGTAAAAACCTAGATACCACAACACGGAAGCGATATGGGCACAGCAGCCAACTACCTTGATTTTATTTGGGCTTTCAAAATTTCATCCTCCTTGTGAATCATTATCTCATACTGACCGGCTTCAGTAGTGTGTTCGTCTGTATACGAATCGGCCTGTTTTAATTGGTATATGCCCATGGTCATGTCTCTCAGCTCTGCTTCCGTTAATTGTGGAAAGTATTCGAGGTTGGCATCATCAATAGCTTTCCATGGAGCCTTTGCACGACTGCCCCAACCCTTTTTCTCTACCTTGTCTTTTAGTTTGTTTGGTAACTTGGCAAGTTGTAGCATACGTTTTGCAAGAACCTCATCAGATTCAGAATTCTTAACAAGAACAGGCCTAAATGCATTTAACAAAGAACATACGATTCTGACGTAGTCACCAATGCAAGGTATGTGGGAGTTTGGCATTACATTTGAAAGTGCCAAGTTCCATTTTTTGATTCGGCCATTGGAAGACTCAACCATCCACCTTACCTTGCAGAACACCTGGAGTACACTATAACTGTGAACAAAATGTTCTTCTTCTACTTATTGTCTTCTTCTTTTTATTATTATTATTATTATTATTATTATTATTATTATTATTATTCTAAAGAGAAAGAGAGAATGAGAGAACTAAACATTACTCTCAATATTACTGTTCCTGTAAATAATCATAGATCAGTCAGTTTGTTAGTCAAGCTAACAATTCAATTGCCCAGAATGTTTTTCTATATCATTCATTGTATCATGTTAAGTACAACAGCAGCGTTATCATTAGATGTATCTTCAAAGTAAGGTAACATCTTACATGAATAGTGGAAACATATAAGCAGATAAAGGGTCTCCTTGTCTATTACCTGAAATGCAGAGATAGAGAGGGAGACAGGGAATACAATCTAAGGATTAAGGAAGGCCCTGGACTAGCGTCCATAATAGGGTGGCAGTGCAAATGAAAAAAAAAATGGTGACGAGGTATTTGATTGCTGTGTCCTTATCGCTTCTGGGTTAAAGAACCTCGGTTTAAAGGCCATCAGCCAAAGTCAGTAAAAATCGTTGAAGTCACTGTATATGAACAGTGTAACAGATGCTGTTCAAAAAGAGGCAACAGCTCAAGTTCAGGTGATGATGAAAGCTATTCTTCTGTAGATTAATTTGATTCGGTATGCGCAAAGCATGTCAGAATACAGTTGTGAACGACCATTTTCAAATGTATATGCCTGTGTCTTCACGTAGGTGTACCACATTCTTTTAGATGTGCTCTTGAAGTGGGATTATTAAAGATATTCAAGCAGATCTTTCTTATATCTCTGCATGCCAAAGGAAGACGTGAGTGAGGCATATATATTTTTTCGATGTGATGTTATGTTCGTATGTGCGTACTATGTCACACATTATTACGTTCATAACCAGGTTCACATTTAGGTGCACATTTATGTCTGCATTTCTCCTGCAGCTCATAACTGTTTAGCATGTTTATGGTCACTGAGAGAAGCCTCCGTGGTAGAGTGGTTACGCTACTCGCCTTGTAAACCAGGGGTCGCAGGTTCGATTCCGGGCTTCTCCAGACTTTCGGATGAGTCTTTAAACCGAGGTCCCATCTCCGTATGACCTTAGCTGTTGGTGGGACGTAAAACTGAAACACTCACTCACCCACTCCTATGGTCACTGATTCTGTCTGGGGTGGGGCTATTTGATTGGACCAAAGAAAATGTAAAAAAATATGTATCTCAGAAACTGTTCAGATTCCAACCTTTTTTATTTGATTTTGTTTATGGTCAGATGCATTCAATGACACACACAATAATGCCCCAGCCCCCTGCCCTGCCCATTTCATATCATCAAAATCCATATATCTTAGAAAATATTGAGATACCCATCCTGAACATATATATCTGATGCTAGTGTGTCTCCCAGGGGTCATGCAGCTATATTGGCAAAGTCAAACAGGCGGGGGCATCTGTGTACTTTGGACACATTTCTATTGTTTTGTTTTTTCGTTTGATTTAAAAATGTTTAAACTCATCGCATGTTTATCCAAATGCCAGAAATATCTAAACTCTTGAACTGATGGAAACAATAACCTTACCTATTAACAAGAAATAAGAATGTTCATTCAACCGTGAAATATAGGTCAACATCTCAAATGATCATTTGGGTTATATTGCCTCATCAGTATGCTTGCATGGTAGGAGTTTCACCACTATAGGTTAATGTATACCGAAGATATAAGAAAAAAAAAAGAACATTACTGTTAAAAAATCTCAAAAATGACCCAAGGTTCCTTAAACCATATTTTTCCCCCAAAAAGTGAATTTTGGTGAATAAACTTGTGACAAAACATAGAGTTAGACCTTCCCCTGTCATTTTATATAATAACGTGTCATGTGTGGTACTATTTTTCTACCTTTAAATTAGACACAAAATACATGTCAAAACTGTGTGGAGTTACTCCACCCACTTTAAAGAGCCTGTAACTCAGAAAAAACTGCTTAAATACCAAAACCACATATGTTCCAAATATTTAGGCATATGTATGCTAACAATAAGCCAGAAATAAACAAAATCGTTAGGAGGCCAAAAAAACCCCTTAGGGAGACCCGTCCTTTCGAAACTATTGATTATTTCGTTCCCAGGGTCTTTCATTTTTGGTAAAATCACGATCAAATATTGAATGTCAACGTTTTGAGAGTGATGCTTTTCTCAGGGTGTGATAGATGGCGACATGAGCTCGAGCATTGATAATCACTGTTCCTAGTTTCGGCCAATTCGGCCTCATCAGTGACCCCCAGATTTTCCCAGAAATCGCAGTGAAGGACTGGAAAATGCAGTCCACTCTATCATGAATGACAAGGAGACTTTCTACGACCACCAAAGGCGTTTACTAAAATAGTTTGAGTTCGAACTATTTTTTTTTTTTTTTTTTTTTTTTGAGGTTCAACGTCCCCGCCATTTCTGTCGGACTTTTACCCGACATTAAGATGAAATGACATCGCCAGCCCTGTCGTCCAATTAAACCAATGGGGTTTATAAGCATGGACGGTCCGACTCACCCCGCTTTACCTGGGCAGGCTTAGATCCTCTAAGCCGTTGACCGCAGTACTCGTGTGTGGCCTGATTCAGCTCTGCGTGAAAGCATCATGTAGCCCATCTATTTCTTCAAGCCCCGAAGGGCGGGCGCGGGAGTTCAAATTATAATCAACATATAGTCTGTTATTCCATTTTCGCAGAAATCGCTCTTTTTTCTTGCGAGAAAACGGCGTCGACGCCAGGCCATATTACGTCCTTTGTGAAACCGGCTTAATCCTTTTGATTACATGCAATAAGAGGAGTTGCTCAAGCAGTACAGATTTGATGGCATCTTGGAATTATGCCGGCTTCTCCATAATGACTTAAACCAACCTTTTCGACGGAATAATGCATTACTAATGTCTCTACAAATTTGCATTGCCTTGAGATACTACGCATCAGGGAGCTTTGTCTGGGAGTGAGTGTTTGAGTTTTACGTCCCACCAACAGCTAAGGTCATACGGAGACGGGACCTCGGTTTAAAGACTCATCCGAAAGTCTGGAGAAGACCGGGATCGTTCTTGCAACCTCTGGTTTACAAGGCGAGTAGCGTAACGACTACAACACGGAAGCTTATAATTCTTGTCTGTGTTAGCTGACAGGTAACTTCATGCCGTTTCGTATCACCTGGCAAGGCGGGCATCATTGTTTATACACTTTCCAACTACGATAAATGCCATAAGGGATATTCAACAAGGATTCTACACTATTGCTAATTTTTCCAGAGTGCAAAGTGCTGTTGATGGGACTTTCATTCCAATAAAAGCTCCAAGCGAAGCTGAACACCTGTATGCGACACGCAAAGGGCACCACACCATAAACGTCCAGGGCATATGTGACGCAAATAATAACTTCCCGAACTTAGTGGTGAGATTGCCTGGAAGCACGCACGATGCGTACATTTTGATGAACAGTCGTGACATCTTCGAGATGGATCAAATACAAAATGCATGGCTATTGGGTGACAGTGCATACCCTTTGAAGCCATGGCTTCTTACACCTCTATCTGATAAAAAAAAAATCTGAAAGTCGCTACAATGTTTCTCGTGAAAGGACACGTTGCGTTATTGAACGAATGTGTGGAATTTGGAAAATGAGGTTCCTGTGCCTTCACAAAACTGGCGGATGTTTGACCTTTTCCCCTAATCGTAACGTGAATATTAGTGTATCAACGGGGACGTGAATATTATCGTATCAACGGGAATACTGCACAACTAATGTATGCGGAGAAACATACCTTTGCTACATGATGATGATGGAGGTGATGATGATCATCGTCATCATGCTGCAATGCTGATGGTGGCCGTGAAAATGATGATTGGAATGACGATGATGAAAATCTGCACGAAGGACGACGACAAGGGATTATCTAATCAACACAGCTTTTCGCAGAGATAGGTCTGTGGCGGTCGGGTAAAAGTCCCACAAAATTGGAAGCAACGTCTCCAAAATGACCTTTACAGTGTTGACGGGGACGTTAAACCTCAAATCAAACAAAGGTCGGTGGCGGATGTGAGTTCTGCCCCTAAAATTAGTTGAATTCCATAAGTTTTATTTGATTTAATGTTTAACGTCCCCGTCAACACTTTAAAGGTAATTTTGGAGACGTTGCTTCCACTTTTGTAGAATTTTACCCGACATTGAGATGAAGTGACATTTAAAGCCCTGCTGCCAACGAAACTAATAGGGTTTATATTCATGGACTTGTTGAAACTGACCACGAACTGCTTAGAGGTTTTAATACTGCCCAGGAAAAGAAGTGCGAGTCGGACCGTCCATGCATATGAACCGTATTGGTTTTATGGGCGACAGGGCATGATAGGTCATTTCATCTCTTGTGTCAGGTAAAAGTCCCATACAAGGGGAAGCAACGTCTTCAAAAAGATCTTTACAGTGTTGACGGGTACGTTAAACCTCAAATCAAACATGCAGAGCTGAGTCAATATTGATGCAAAATTCACGTATCAACCAAATGCATAAAAAATTACATGACCATTTCAAGTATTTCGGGGTACATTATAAGCAAACAAGCTTAAGAAGCAATTTACATGCGACAAAACAGCAAATTATGGTCGTCTAGACTCTTTTCTGCCATTATTGCTGAAACAGTGGGACCTTTTCAGCTTCTTTTCGCTTTGTTTACCGTTGATTGCTGGCGTGTTTTCTTTCTACACGTTTTCTACACAGACGCGGTGTTTTTGTTACTTTAACTAACGAAACTTCGGTAAGGACTAGCTAACGAAGGACTAACGACTTTATATTTGAAATGACATTTCGTAATCGTTACGTATTCGTTATCTCTTCGTTAATATCTTCGTTAAGCCATCGTTAAATATAACTAACGAATATTTTATTTGAACTAACCCCAGCTGGTTCGTTCGTCCCTTCGTCCGTCTGTTATGCTTTTGAAGCATAGCATAACTAAAGAACCGTGTATGCTAGGTTTTTGAAATTTCATATATGGACTCCTCATGGAAAATTAGCTGATGCGTATTTTTTTTCTCGTCCGGATTATGCCCCCTTCAAGAGTTATTGCCCTTTGAAATTTTTTTACTTAAATATTGTCAGCAAGATATCTCAAAAACTATTCAAGCTAGAGCCTTGAAAGTTGGTGAATATATTGGTGGTGATGAGTAGATGAACTGATTAACTTTTGACAAAATTCCGAAAAATACTTTGTGAGTTATGGCCCTTTGTCATTTTGGTAATTTGTGCCCATTGTAATGTATGCTAAAAGTGATGCATAGCATTACTTTAGAACCGTGTATGCTAGGGTTTTGAAATTTCATATATGGATTCCTGATGGAAAATTAGCTGACGCGTATTTTTTTTTCTAGTCCGGATTATGCCCCGTTTAAGAGTTATTGCCCTTTGAAATTTTTTAAATAAAATCTTGTCAGCAAGATATCTCAAAAACTATTGGAGCTAGAGCCTTGAAAGTTGGTGAATAGATTGGTGGTGATGAGTAGATGAACTGATTAACTTATGACAAAATTCCGAAAAACACTTTGTGAGTTATGGCCCTTTGTCATTTTGGTAATTTGTGCCCATTGTAATGTATGCTAAAAGTGATGCATGGCATAACTTTAGAACCATGTATGCTATAGTTTTGAAATTTCATATATGCATTTCTGATGGAAAATAAGCTGACGTGTATTTTTTCTCGTCAGGATTATGCCCCTTTCAAGAGTTATTGCCCTTTGAATTTTTTTAATAAAATCTTGTCAGCAAGATATCTAAAAAACTATTGGAGCTAGAGCCTTGAAAGTTGGTGAATATATTGGTGGTGATGAGTAGATGAACTGATTAACTTTTGACAAAATTTCGAAAAATACTTTGTGAGTTATAGCCCTTTGTCATTTTGGTAATTTGTGCCCATTGTAATGTATGCTAAAAGTGATGCATAGCATAACTTTAGAACCGTGTATGCTAGGGTTTAGAAATTTCATATATGGATTCCTTATGGAAAATAAGCTGACGTGTATTTTTTTTCTCGTCCGGATTATGCCCCTTTCAAGAGTTATTGCCCTTTGAAATTTTTTTAATAAAATCTTGTCAGCAAAATATCTCAAACACTATTGGAGCTAGAGCCTTGAAAGTTGTTGAGTATATTGGTGGTGATGAGTAGATGAACTGATTAACTTATGACAAATTTCCGAAAAATACTTTGTGAGTTATGGCCCTTTGTCATTTTGGTAATTTGTGCCCATTGTAATGTATGCTAAAAGTGATGCATAGCATAACTTTAATACCATGTATGCTATAGTTTTGAAATTTCATATATGCATTTCTGATGGAAAATAAGCTGACGTGTATTTTTTTTTCTCGTCAGGATTATGCCCCTTTCAAGAGTTATTGCCCTTTGAATTTTTTTTAATTATCCCCTCGCACAACATAGTTGTGAGGGGGGATATAGAATTTGTCCCGTACGTACGTACTTACTTTTGTCATCGCTCTAGCGCCTACATTTCTTGACTGATTTTATATAACTTCACACAATGTTCCCTATAAAAAATCTCGAGCGATCAAGGTCATGACCTAAACCTCAAGGTCACTGTGGCTATTTTTAGAAAAACTTTGTCATCGCTCTAGTGCCTACATTTATTCAATTTCAATATAACTTCACACAAATGTTCCTTATAAAAAAATCTCGAGCGAGTTCGACTTTCAAGGGTAATGACCTCAAGGTCAAGGTCACTGTGGCTATTTTTAGAAAAACTTTGTCAACTCTCTAGCGCCTACATTTCTTCACCAATTTCAATATAACTTCACACAAATGTTCCTTATATAAATAATCTCGAACGAGTTCGACTTTCAAGGTCAATACCTCAAGGTCAAGGTCACTGTGGCTATTTTTAGAAAAACTTTGTCATCGCTCTAGCGCCTCTATTTCTTTGCCGATTTCAATATAACTTCACACAAATGTTCCTTATAAAAATATCTCGAGCGAGTTCAACTTTCAAGGTGATGGCCTCAAGGTCAAGGTCACTGTGGCTATATTTTAGAAAAAATTTGTCATCGCTTTAGCGCCTACATTTCTTCACTGATTTCAATATAACTTCACACAAATGTTTTCTCGAGCGAGTTCGACTTTCAAGGTCATGACCTCAAGGTCAAGGTCACTGGCTATTTTGAGAAAAACATTGCCATCGCTCTAGGGCCTACATTTCTTCTCTGATTTCAATATAACTTCACAGAAATGTTATTTATGACAATATCTCAGCGAGTTCAACTTTCAAGGTCATGACCTCAAGGTCAAGGTCACTGTTGCTATTTTAAGAAAAACTTTGCCATCGCTCTAGCGCCTACATTTCTTCATTGATTTCAATATAACTTCACACAAATGTTCCTTATGACAATATCTTGAGCGAGTTCGACTTTCAAGGTCATTACCTCAAGGTCAAGGTCACTGTGGCTATTTTTAGAAAAACGTTGTCATCGCTCTAGCACCTATATTTCTTCACCAATTTCAATATAACTTCACACAAATGTTCTTTAAAAAAATCTCGAGCGAGTTCGACTTTCAAGGTCATGACCTCAAGGACAAGGTCACTGTGGCTATTTTTAGAAAAACTTTGTCGTCGCTCTAGCACCTACATTTCTTCACCAATTTCAATATAACTTCACACAAATGTTCCTTATAAAAAATCTCGCGCAAGTTCGACTTTCAGGGTTATGACCTCAAGGTCAAGGTCATTGTAGCTATTTTTAGAAAAATTTTGTCATCGCTCTAGCGCCTACATTTCTTCACCGATTTCAATATAACTTCACACAAATGTGCCTTATGACAATATCTCTAGCGAGTTCCATATTCAAGTTCCATATGTGGCTATTTTTAGAAAAACTTTGTCATCGCTCTAGCACCTACATTTCTTCACCAATTTCAATATAACTTCACACAAATGTTCCTTATAAAAAATCTCGAGCGAGTTCGACTTTCAAGGTCATGACCTCAAGGTCAAGGTCACTGTGGCTATTTTTAGAAAAACTTTGTCATCGCTCTAGCGCCTCCATTTTGTCACCAATTTAAATATTACTTCACACAAATGTGCCTTATGAAAATTTCTCGAGTGAGTTCTACTTTCAAGATGATGGCCTCAAGGTCAAGGTCACTGTGGCTATTTTTAGAAAAAAATTGTCATCGCTCTAGCGCCTACATTTCTTAACTGATTTCAATATAACTTCACACAAATGTTTCTCATGACAATATCTGGAGCGAGTTCGACTTTCAAGGTCAGACCTCAAGGTCAAGACCACTGTGGCTATTTTTAGAAAAAAAATGTCATCGCTCTAGCGCCTACATTTCTTCACTGATTTCAATATAACTTTACACAAATGAGTCTCATGACAATATCTCGAGCGAGTTCGACTTTCAAGGTCAAGACCTCAAGATCAAGACCACTGTGGCTATTTTTAGAAAAACTTTGTCACCGCTCTAGCACCTATATTTCTTCACCAATTTCAATATAACTTTACACAAATGTTCTTTATAAAAAATCTCGAGCGAGTTCGACTTTCAAGGTCATGACCTCAAGGTCAAGGTCACTGTGGCTATCTTTAGAAAAACTTTGTCATCGCTGTAGCACCTACATTTCTTCACCAATTTCAATATAACTTCACACAAATGTTCCTTATAAAAAATCTCGCGCAAGTTCGACTTTCAGGGTTATGACCTCAAGGTCAAGGTCATTGTAGCTATTTTTAGAAAAATTTTGTCATCGCTCTAGCGCCTACATTTCTTCACCGATTTCAATATAACTTCACACAAATGTGCCTTATGACAATATCTCTAGCGAGTTCCATATTCAAGGTCAAGGTCACTGTGGCTATTTTTAGAAAAACTTTGTCATAGCTCTAGCGCTTACATTTCTTCACCGATTTCAATATTACTTCACCGAAATGTTGCTGATGACAATTTCTCAAGCCATTTCGACTTTCATGGTCAAGGTCACAATGGCTATTTTAAGAAAAACTTTGTCATCGCTCCAGCGCCTACATTTCTTCACCGATTTTTATTTAACTTCACACAAATAATCCTTATGACAATACCTCGAAAGAGTTCGACTTTCAAGGTCAAGGTCACTGTGGCTATTTTTAGAAAAACTTTGTCATTGCTCTAGCGCTTACATTTTTTCACCAATTTCAAAATCGATTCACACAAATGTTCCTTATGACAATATCTGTAGCGAGTTCCACTTTCAAGGTCAAGGTCACTGTGGTTATTTTTAGAAAAACTTTGTTATGGCTCTAGCGCTTACATTTCTTCACCGATTTTAATATAACTTCACACAAATGATCCTTATGACAATACCTCAAAAGAGTTCGACTTTCAAGGTCAAGGTCACTGTGGCTATTTTTAGAAAAACTTTGTCATTGCTCTAGCGCTTACATTTTTTTCACCAATTTCAAAATCGATTCACACAAATCTTCCTAATGACATTATCTATAGCGAGTTACACTTTCAAGGTCAAGGTCAATGTGGCTATTTTTAGAAAAACTTTGTCATGGCTCTAGCGCTTACATTTCTTCACCAATTTCAATATAACTTCACACAAATGTTCCTTATGACAATATCTCGACCGATTTCGACTTTCAAGGTGAAGGTCACTGTGGCTATTTTTAGAAAAACTTTGTCATCACCCTAGCGACTACATTTTTTCACTGATTTCAATCTAACTTCACACAAATGTTCCTTATGACAATACCTCGAGTGAGTTTTACTTTCAAGGTCAAGGTCACTGTGGCTATTTTTAGAAAAACATTGTCATGGCTCTAGTGCTTACATTTCTTCACCGATTTCAGTATAACTTCACACAAATGTTCCTTATGACAATATCTCGAGCTATTTCGACTTTCAAGGTCAAGGTCACTGTGGCTATTTTTAGAAAAACTTTGTCATCGCTCTAGTGCCTACATTTATTGATGGATGTAAAAAGAACTTCACACAAATGTTTCTTATGGTAATATCTCGAGGTGCTTTGACTTTCAAGGTCATGACCTCAAGGTCAAGGTCACTGTGGCTATTTTTAGAGAAACTTTGTCATTGCTCTACCGCCTACATTTATGATTTTAATCTAACTTCACACAAAAGATGCTTATGATAATATCTTGAGCAAGATCTACTTCGCGGCCATGGCCTCAAGTCAAGGGCCCTATGACTTTTTTAGAGAAATATTGTCATCACTCTAGAACCTACATTTATAGATGAATTTTTAGCTCACCTGTCACGTAGTGACAAGGTGAGCTTTTGTGATCACTTTTTATCCGTCGTCCGTCCGTGCGTGCGTCCGTAAACAATTTCAAATAAGTATATCTCTAATACCCCATGGTCAATCTTGATCAAATTTCATGAGAAGCATCATCATGTAGGGGGAAAGGATGCATTAGGTTTTTGGGCTGATCAGATTGGAATTCTGGTTGCCATGGCAACATATAGCTCCCATAGACTTACAATGGAAAAAAAAATAAAATATCTTCTTCTCTGAAACCACAGGGCCCAGAGCTTAGATATTTAGCATGTATTAACGGCCAGTGGTCACCTACATAATTCCTGCCATTCATGCCCCTGGGGTCCAAATTGGCCACGCCCCGGGGCCCCTTTGCTCCCATAGACTCATAATGGAACAAAAAGCTTCAAAAATCTTCTTCTCGGAAACCACAGGGCCCAGAGCTTAGATATTTAGCATGTAGCAATGACAAGTGGTCACCTACATAATTCCTGCCAATCATGCCCCTGGGGTCCAAACGGGCCACACCAAGGGGCCCTTTAGCTCCTATAGAATCTTAATGGAAAAAAGCTTCAGCTATCTTCTTCTCTGAAACCAAAGGGCCCAGAACTTAGATATTAAGCATGTAGCAATGGCAAGTGGTCACCTACATAATTCCTGCCAATCATGCCCCTGGGGTCCAAATTGGCCACACCCCGGGGCCCCTTAGCTCCCAAAGACTCCTAATGAAAAAAAAGCTTCAAAAATCTTCTTCTCTGAAAACACAGGGCCCAGAGCTTAGATATTTAGCATGTAGCAACGGCCAGTGGTTACCTACATAATTCCTGCCAATCATGCCCCTGGGTTCCAAATGGGCGACGCCCCGGGGACCCTTCGCTCCCATAGACTCATAATGGAACAAAAAGCTTCAAAAATCTTCTTCTCGGAAACCACAGGGCCCAGAGCTTAGATATTAAGCAGGTAGCAACGGCAAGTGGTCACCTATATAATTCTTGCCAATCTTGCCCCTGGGGTCCAAATGGGCCACGCCCCGGGGCCCTTTAGCTCCTATAGACTCATAATGGAAAAAAGCTTCAAAAATCTTCTTCTCTGAAACCACATGGCCCAGAGCTGAGATATTTGGCATGTAGCAACGGAAAGTGGTCACCTACATAATTCCTGCCAATCATGCCCCTGGGGTCCAAATTGGCCACACCCCGGGGCCCCTTAGCTCCCAAAGACACAAAATGAAAAAAAAAACCTTCAAAAATCTTCTTCTCTGAAACCACAGGGCCCAGAGCTTAGATATTTAGCATGTATTAACGGCCAGTGGTCACCTACATAATTCCTGCCAATTATGCCCCTGGGTTCCAAATGGGCGACGCCCCGGGGCCCCTTCGCTCCCATAGACACATAATGGAACAAAAAGCTTCAAAAATCTTCTTCTCGGAAACCACAGGGCCCAGAGCTTAGATATTTAGCAGGTAGCAACGGCAAGTGGTCACCTATATAATTCCTGCCAATCTTGCCCCTGGGGTCCAAACTGGCCACGCCCCGGGCCCTTTAGCTCCTATAGACTCTTAATGGAAAAAAGCTTCAAAAATCTTCTTCTCTGAAACCACAGGGCCCAGAGCTGAGATATTTGGCATGTAGCAACGGAAAGTGGTCACCTACATAATTCCTGCCAATCATGCCCCTGGGGTCCAAATTGGCCACACCCCGGGGCCCTTTACTCCCAAAGACTTATAATGAAAAAAAAGCTTCAAAAATCTTCTCCTCTGAAACCACAGGGCCCAGAGATTAGATATTTCGCATGTAGCAACGGCCAGTGGTCACCTACATAATTCCTGCCAATTTTGCCCCTGCCTGGGTTCCAAATGGGCGACGCCCCGGGGTCCCTTCGCTCCCAAAGACTCATAATGGAACAAAAAGCTTCAAAAATCTTCTTCTCGGAAACCACAGGGCCCAGAGCTTAGATATTTAGCAGGTAGCAACGGCAAGTGGTCACCTATTTAATTCCTGCCAATCTTGCCCCTGGGGTCCAAACAGGCCACGCCCCGGGGCCCTTTAGCTCCTATAGACTCATAATGGAAAAAAAGCTTCAAAAATCTTCTGCTCTGAAACCACAGGGCCAAGAGCTGAGGTATTTGGCATGTAGCAACAGCAAGTGGTCACCTACATAAATCCTGCCAATCATGCCCCGAGAGTCCAAATGGGCCACGCCACAGGGCCCTTAGCTCACATAGACTCATAATGGAACAAAAAGCTTCAAAAATCTTCTTTTCAGAAACCACAGGGCCAAGAGCTTAGATATTTAGCATATAGCAACGGCAAGTGGACACCTACATAATTCCTGCCAATCATGCCCCTGGGGTTCAAACGGGCCACGCCCCGGGGCCCTTTAGCTCCTATAGACTCATAATGGAAAAAAGCTTCAAAAATCTTCTTCTCTGAAACCACGGGGCCCAGAGCTGAGATATTTAGCATGTAGCAACGGCAAGTGGTCACCTACATAATTCCTGCCAATCATGCCCCTGGGGTCCAAATTGGCCACACCCCGGGGCCCCTTAGCTCCCAAAGACGCATAATGGAAAAAAAGCTTCAAAAATCTTCTTCTCTGAAACCACAGGACCCGGAGCTTAGATATTTAGCATGTAGCAACGGCCAGTGGTCACCTACATGTACATAATTCCTGCCAATCATGCCCCTGGGTTCCAAATGGGCGACGCCCCGGGGCCCCTCCGCTCCCATAGACTCATAATGGAACAAAAATCTTCTTCTCGGGAACCACAGGGCCCAGAGCTTAGATATTTAGCATTTAGCAACGGCAAGTGGTAACCTACAGAATTCCTGCCAATAATGCCCCTGGGGTCCAAACGGGCCACCCCCGGGGTCCTTTAGCTCCTATAGACTCATTATGGAAAAAAGCTTCAAAAATCTTCTTCTACGATACCACAGGGCCCAGAGCTGAGGTATTTGGCATTTAGCAACGGCAAGTGGTCACCTACATAAATCCTGCCAATCATGCCCCTTGGGTCGAAATGGGCCACGCCCCGGGGCCCCTTAGCTCACATAGACTAATAATTACAAAAAAAAAAGCTTCATAAATCTACTTCTCTGAAACCACAGGGCTCAGAGTTGAGATATTTAGCATGTACCAACGGCAAGTGGTCACCTACATAATTCCTGCCAATCATGTCCCTTGGGTCCAAATGGGCCACGCGCCGGGGCCAATTTGCTCCCATAGACTCATATTTAAAAAAAGCTTAAAAAATCTTCTTCCCTGAAACCACAGCACCCAGAGCTTAGATATTAAGCAGGTAGCAACGGCAAGTGGTCACCTACATAATTCCTGCAAATCATGCCCCTGGGGTTCAAAAGGGCCACGCCCCGGGGCCCCTTAGCTCCTATAGGCTCTTAATGGAAAAAAAAAACTTCAAAAATCTTCTTCTCTGAAACCACAGGGCCCACAGCTTAGATATTTAGCATGTAGCAATGGCAAGTGGTCACCTACATAAATCCTGCCAATCATGCCGTGGGGTCCAAATGGGCCACGCTCCGGGGCCCCTTAGCTCCCATAGACTCATAATGGAAAAAAGCTTCAAAAATCTTCTTCTCTGAAAACACAGGGCCCAGAGCTTAGTTATTTACCATGTAGCAACGGCAAGTGGTTACCTACATAAATCCTGCCAATCATGCCACTGGGGTCCAAATGGGCCACACCCTTGGACCCCCTTAGCTCCCATAGACTCATAATGGAAAAAAAACTTAAAAAATCTACTTCTCTGAAACTGTGAAGCACAGAACTTAGATATTTAGTATCTAGCAACATAAAATAGCCATCTACATAAATCCTGTTAACCCTGCCCCTGGGGTCAAAATTGGCCACGCCCGATCACATCACCTCCAATAGACTTATTTTTGATTTTTATTATAATGGAAAAAAACTTAAAAAATCTTCTTCTATGAAACCATAAGGCCCAGAGCTTAGATTTTTAGCATGTAGCAATGTCAAGTGGCCACCTACATAAATCCTGCCAGTTATCCCCCTGGGATCCAAATTGGCCCCACCCCAGGGTTCTTTAGCTTCCATAGACTTGCAATTGGAGAAACTTCAAAAATCTTCTTCTCTGAAACCACAGGGCCCTTATAATGAAAAAAAAAAAAAAAAAAAGAAAAAAAGAAAAAAAAATCAACTTAAAATGGGGGAAAAAAATCTTCTTCTCTGAAACCATAAGTCCCAGAGCTTAGGTATTTAGCATGTAGCAATGTCGAGTGGTCGCCTACATGAATCCTGCCAATCATGCCCCTGGGGTCCAAATCCTGTGGCCCCTTAACTCCAACAAACTTATAATGGAAAAAGCTTCAAACATCTTCTTTGAAACCATGAAGTACAGACCTTAGAAATTTAGTACATAGCAACACAAAATGGTCGCCTACATAAATCCTGCCAACCGTGCCCTTTGGGTCAAAATTGGCCAAGCCCCAGGGCTCATTAGCTTCTATAGACTTATACTGAAAAAAACTTAAAAAAATCTTTTTCTCCAAAACCATAAGGCACAGATTTTGTTTGATTTGAGGTTTTACATCCCCGACAACACTGTATAGGTCATTTTGGAGATGTCTCTTCCAATTTTGTGGGACTTTTACCAGACATTGAGATGAAATTACATCTCAAGCCCTGTCACCCAATGAAACCATTAGGGTTTATAAGCATGGACACCGCTTTGCCTGAGCTTAGATATTTAGTATGTAGCAATGTCAAGTGGTCTCCTACACTAATGATTTTCTTGTAAACAGGTGAGCGATATAGGGCCATTGGGCCCTCTTGTTAAACAAACTTGACACAAATGTTGTATATGATAATATCTCAAGCAAGTTGGACTTTTGCCATTTCACTGTTTTCCACACACGAAGTTGTCTTGTTCGAGAGGATTTGTATCGCATGTGATGCCTTGATTTTTTTTAATAAAATCTTATCAGCAAGTCCATATCTTGAGAACTATTAGAGCTTCATTAATCATTCTTGGTACAAACTTGCATCCAGGCATTGCAACTTCAACGCAAGCATCCATATCTGACCTTGACTTATATTTCATGGTTCACTGACTTCGTGAATTATTGCGACCACCCTGACTTTCACCCTAATGTAAAAGTCCATTTCTCGAAAACTATTTAAGCTTTTTAAATTATAATTGGTACAAATTTGCATCTAGGAATTGCAACTGCAACGCAAGCATCCATATATGACTTTGACCCATATTTCATGGTTCACCGACTTTGTGCATTATTGCGACCACCCTGACTTTCACCCTAATGTAAGAGTCCATTTCTCAAAATCTATTTGAGCTTCATTAATTGTATTTGGTACAAGCTTGCATTTAGGAATTGAAACTTCAATGCAAGTATCCATTTCTGATCTTGACCTACATTTTATGGTTCACTGACTTTGTAAAATAGTGTGACAACCCTAACTTTCACCCTGATGTAAGAGTCTGTTTTTAAGAGTTTCATTGATGATACTTGGTACATGCTTGCAACTAGGAGTGAAATTTTTAAGCAGGCATCCATGTTTGACCTTGACCTAGATTTCATGGTTTGGTGACTTTGCGCCCCCACAGGCGCGACATAGCCTTCGGGGGAATTCTTGTAGTATGTGTTTGAGTCTTTAACAATATTTTTTGAATATTTTGCCATCTAGGGACAAGCAAAGGTTGGGGGCATTGTGTTTTACAAACACCATTTCTAGTTTTGTCTAGTTTCTCAAAACATAGGGGTCATTCATTTCCAATTCCTATGGCATATAGGTGAGCAGCTGCGGCCCAGGCGCGGGTGGTAGCACATCTAGATGAGAAACTACTGGTTCCGAATTGAAACCTAATCTGGACATATACTTCCACGGATATTAATCATGACATATTTTCTACCATCAGTTCTACCCCTTCTGTTGATTCAAGAAGGACAGTTGCTGGCTAAGGTCTGTATACTTAGTACTGGTTGACCACTTAGGTCATCTAAGGTTATCTCTTTCGCAATTGATATAATCGTAATGGGTTGAAAGGCCCCAAATCTGCCAAGCTAACTCAGCTCTAAACCTCCAGCCTGTCATTCGAAAATATTCATTCTCAACTACTTTTAAACATACATAATCCTAGGAAGGGAAATCGTGGCTTTTAGAGTATACTAGAGACAGTGACTCTCAGGTGAGAGAATTAGGGCCCTCTTGTTGTTGAAACAGTAGATTCCGCTATACAGAGGATTTTCACCAGCTCTCTAAGCCAAAAATAGTTTAAAAGCAACGCCCACTGACAAGCTATATACTTTATCCCTAACTCACTTTTTAGTGTATGCCTAGCTAAGCGAGTAATGATGAAGTTACTGTATCCTTAACTGCATTCAGTACATTGCTATAGTAATTCTAGAGCATGGTGCCTTGTTACTTCATAGTTTTGACTGACCGTTTTCAAGGGTGACAACCTACGTCATAACAGAGATGTCGTACCCATTTCAGAAGCGGTCATATTGGTGTAAATAGGGCAGATAAAATGCTTCAAACTAGATATGTACATTACGAGTCTTCAGAAAACATACTTCAGCTAGTAACGGACAATATTTGCATCCCATCGGTGAGCTAATTTTACCTAGAAACATTGAAAAGTCTTCGATAACTTCGCCACAAATAGGCGCTGTAAACAATGGTAGTTCTTACAAAATCAGCTTGTGTCGAATTATTTAAAGAAAGAGCCACAACTCTGAGACAGATTTCAGTATGTTTGATTCTTGTATGACCTAATGCACCGACTGCGCCTACCTATTTGACAAATGCCTTTTGTGTAGTAAACGCCGGCAAACCTACTGTAATACTGCCCTTGTACCTTGATTTAAGATAACGTACAGCGTACAGGCCATCTGAAAATCTATCAAATCTATCGCCTTCTTGATGGATGATGACACAGCATCAAGATTATATTTGCTTGAACAATTATTTTATTTTACTCAACAAATAATGTGATAACTTGCCGAGACATAACTGGATTAACACAGTGAAGAGGAGCTCAGTGTGGCGTCAGCTAGGAGGAATGAAGTATTGAGTGGGTGGGGTACTGCCTTTTGTATCGGAGAATTCTCCGAACTTCGCCTGATTTTGGCTCTATTTTCTCCGGTAGATAACCCCTTATTGTTACTTTAAGAATTTAAAAGTAAGAAGTCGGAAGTTATGTTGGAAGAAAGAAGTCCGATGTAAGATGCCGGAAGTAAAAAATCAGAATTCGATGGCCCTACTGGGCTTCGATATTATTCAATATGTTAGATAATATTAACCAATAACAAGGGGCTAACCTACGATGTATTAAACGAATGTAGAATTTTGAAAAAGGGTCTATTCGAATCGGTAAGTTGCTTTCATTTCCCAATAAACAGGATAGGTTCTGCATTTGCTGTATATTGGCAACTGTACTTTCATTGTGGAGAACACTTGCGTTATTTTATTTCTTATTCTGATAAGATTATCAAAATAGTAAATTTACCTTCCACGCACAACTGAAACCAACCGAACATGGGTACTGGAAAACCGTTAAGAGGATCTAAGCCTATCCAGACAAAGTGGAGTGAGTCGGATCGCCCATGCATATAGTTCCTGTTGGTTTCGTTTGGCTGCAGGCCAAGAGATGTCATTTCATCTCAATGTCGGGTAAAAGTCCCAGAAAAATTGGAAGTAACGTCTCCAGATTTACCATTTTAGTGTTCAAGGGAAAATTAAACCTCAAATCAGTCAACCCTTGGTGGTCATTTGTGTCATCTTCCAGAGAAAGGGAAAAGAGATAGAAGAGTTAGTTGAGCGAATAAAGTGATGGGCAGGGAAGAAAGGTGAAAATGAATGTTAGTGTAGAAACGGAAGATATACACCCCTCCGCGCCTCTGCGTTTACCTGCTGCAAGGACAATGGGTCTTGTTCAACATTGGGACAGTGCACATCACAGCCACGCAAGATACACACACACACCACATTTACCTCACTCAACGCGCCGTATAAAAAATAAAAGGGACATTGGTAACAGCTATTACTGCCATCACAGTTACATTATCTCAGTTGTTGATCGTGCAGTATTCTGCTCATAGATGGTAGTTAGGGTCACAGTTGGACCTACAAATGTTCATTTATTTGACTCGAAAGTTTTCGCAGATCATTCATACAACAATAATACCAATCATATATCCATAAAAAAATTCGTCTCCTAATTGATACCTCACAATTTGCAATAAACCAACGTTCTCGAAGCAGAGCGGCGTTGTCTTCGCGCAAGTTGTAATGGAAACTAGTTAGTCAATAAAATCATAAGGTAAGACTTTTCTGGTCGAAGCTGAATTATTTTGAATTACAGTTGTTTACTAAATAAAATCTGAAAAATCTTTTAATATCCGACCTCTGGTAATACACGGATGTTTGCACTTGTTGTTTACATACCAGATACATCAGATGGAGGGAACAGTGGCTCCGGATACTGTAGATTAACCACATGGCGCAATTATGACGCCATATCAACTTCGGCACAACGTCATGAGGTTTATGCAACGTTAAATCTACGTTGCACCGACGTGGATTTGGAGTTGCCCTAACGACGTGTGCCTGCTGGGACAATTCAATATGGTAAACACTTTCGGATACTTGTGGGTCAATTATTTTCATTACCATCTGTTTATTAAACAGTGTATGAAATCTTTAGTTTGAGCACAGTTTATTTTTATCCATCGATGGTAATCAGGTGGGCGACGTCAATATAGGTACTGCAGTGTTAAGGATTTTTTTTCGATTGACAAAGAACTGAAACCAATGCGGCACAGCAAACTTCTATTTAATATACGACTCGTATGCTATATTTTATCTATATATATATAGTAACAGTGAAAGGTAAAAATATGAATTTTCATAAAGCGTTTTATATACAATAATCTTAATTCATCCCAACAAATTTATCTGTTTACTTGACAATGTAAGGGATTTCTCTTTTGGCAAAAAAGGTAGAAATATAAGGTGCCATTTTACTATAAATCCCCTATTTTTTGATATCACTAAATCGATTTTGTGATATCACAAAACTATTCGTTATGTGATATCCTTCATTATTTTGTGATATCACTTAATCGATTTGTGATATCACAAAAACTATTCATTATGTGATATCCTACATTATTTTGTGATATCACTTAATCGATTTTTTGATGTCACAAAATCGATTAAGTGATATCAGAAAGTAAGACTGAATTTGTGATATCACAAAATCGAATTTGTGATATCACAAAATTGGCATGATTTTGTGATATCACTTATTCTATTATTTATATCACTAATTCGAGTTAGTGATATCGAATATTCATCTTTATTTAGTTATATCACAAGATCTATTTTGTGATATCACAAATTCGATTATGTGATATCACTAAATAGATATGAGTTTGTGATATCACTAAATGGATTTTGTGATATTAAAAATTTATATTTTCTTTTGGAATGTTTGGAATAATGAGGGCTCCCGAAATGATCACTGCGCATGCGATACCACTGCATATGCTTTAAAAGGAGATCAACCGCATGGTGAATGTTGCAACGACTGCTATTCAAACCCGGCATTTGCCAGTATGCATGTTGTCTTTTTCGCGCGCGCGCGCGCGTGCGTGCGTGTGTGTTAAACTTTTCCCGCCAAATATTTCTCAAGAACTGTTGGGCTTAGATTTCTGAATCTTTGCAGGCATTATGGTAATGGACTGATGCATTCATTTTAGTCGTCTGCTAGTAAGGCGATTCAAATGAAATAACAAACCATACTGTGATAGCCTCCCTTATGTGTTCAGCAGGTCTCCCTACATTGCCAATTAATATTTGTTACCTGGACCTATGGAAAGAATAAAACTATGGTAAGATGAGTTATAGATATTTCATACGGACTTTTTTTTGCCTGCCAAAGCATCACTAACAACTTATCTATGTCTCTCTTCATACTGCCATGCGCTCTCGCAGGCATTTTTAATAGTCGCCATCTGTGCTGAAAAAGTATGAACAATTGAGACAAAGTACAATAATGAGATTAGCAAAGGCAAAAAGGTTAAAAGTGAGTGAGAGGAACGGTTGAAACACAATTCTTGATCAACGTTTTGAGTGGTTCGTCTGAATGCGTCAATTGTTGGTAAGCATACAACCGACTCGGCAAGCCCCCGCTCATTTGGGCTTGAAGAAATAGATAGGCTGCATGATGCTTCCACGCAGAGCTGTAACCGACAGCACACGAGTACTGGTAAACCGCTTAGAGTATCTAAGCCTGCCCGGGCAAAGCGGTGGGAGTCGGACCGTGCATGCTTATCAACCCGATTGGTTTCATTGGGCGATAGGGCTTTGGATGTCGTTTCATCTCAATGTCGGGTAAAAGTCCCACAAAATTGGAAGCAAACGTCTCCAAAATGACACATACAGTGTTGACGTGGACGTTAAACCTCAAATCAAACAAACAAGCAAACAAACAACCGACTCGGGGAGGGCATTCCACCGGACTATTACAAGTGGAAAAATGTTTTTTTTTTTTTTTTATAAAAGAATTTGAATTGTGGACTTGCTTAAAAGAATTTGAATCGTGGACTTGCTGGAAAGCCATGGAGTGGCAATAACTTAACACACGGATGTTGGGCAGGATATTAACCCATTTTGTAGCGGAAATCCCAAAACGGGTAGTTTGCAAACAGTGCCGGCCCAGATCAGACGCCGCAGAACGCGGCGTCTGATCAGGGCCTACACTATTTGCAAAATTGTCAGCCAATTTCCAAATAGTTTTTGACGAAAACACAACCTGACACCTCTAAATTTTGAAATGGACTCCTGCTGTATATAAGGTGGAAGATTCCATTTGGTACAAAAAGGGTTAATATAATCTACAAGGGTATTGCTACAGGTCCATATACACTGCGATAGAACAAGCAGAGACGTGCATCTGCTCATCTGTGTTCTCCAAACAAGTCTATCAAATTCAAGATTTTTTCACTTATTTCTTGCCGATCGTTAATCTGTGATGGACGAAAACCGGAGTACCCGGAGAAAAACACCTGACCTTCCATTGCAGAACTTGGCGTCGCACATGTGACCCAAGCGGTGGGAGATCTAATGATTAAGAGTCAGCGCTCTTACCAACTAGGCCACGGAGGCCCGTTCAAGCATGCCTGTTGCGCCTGCCATTTGTTACGCTTATCACTCATAGTCACTTGTGGTCCTCCATGAAAAATAGAAGTGAGGGCAATGATCAGGAATCGATACAATTAACCCACAGCTCCTATCAGAGACTTTGTCCGCCTTTGCGTCTTCTCAATATGACGTATCTTGTTTTGGGCGAACTGGTCCCATATGGAGGCTGCATACTTTAGTTGGGGCCTTACAAGAGTGTTATCAGCCCTCTGTCTCACATTGGGTAGTTTTGCATTCACCAGATCAGGAACGGCGTTAACGCAATTTCTAACCCGGATGAAAAAATGTGGCGTCATTTTATGGTGATGGCCTTTATTTTGCAGGTCTGATGTAATTCGTGATCTACAACAAACTACAGTCGAACTTCGATAACTCGAACACCTTCGGGACCATATAATTGTGTTCAAAAATTGGGTAGTTCGAATTTTTGAGGGTTACTGATACTGCTGGCTGAGACATAATGGGGATGACCTAAGGATTTATTTTCGACTTTTTATCACACAAATGTATGTTGTGTGGACTCATTAGAATCGCCTCATTGAGGCGATTCTAATGAGTACACACAACATACATTTTAAAGTTAAAAATTAAACCAAACCTCCGTAAATTGAACTAAACACGCGGATTTCAATTCTCTAGGGACCCAAGGGTGAATTCGAATTAGCCATAGTGAACGAATTATCCGTATTCGAGTTATCGAAGTTTCACTGTATCTGATCACATTCCTTGCTAGTGAAGAGTATGGCCCATTATTATTGTAATACAACTAAAATTAAGTTAAGTTCATTCTTATAACTACCATCAAGGTCTTGACCTGATTCTCAGACGACACAGCCGTGGACGTACTTTGGCTCGTTTAAATGGCAAATATTCCATAATTATTGCCAACTCCATAATTTCTTTCACCATGGCAATGAAAAAACCTTAACTGTATTTCTTTCTACATCAATCAATGTCATCGCGTACTGGGTCACAAGCAGTTTGTCTGATCCTGGTGCAAGCAATAGCTTATGAGGATTAGATACCCCTTCCACAATAACGTCGCCAAGTATTTCTCCGTCAGTGTTTATCATTATTATATTATGTGATTTACAACCGGCAACAAATAGTCTGTTTCCATGGAGACAAATCCCTTTCGGTTGTCTAAGACCGTCGTATCTGATCTCCCACAGTTTTTCTCCTTGTGTTGATACTGCGATGACAGTTTTCTTGTAGCGGTCGGTTACATACATAGAGCTGGCAGTCCTGTCTAACACCACATATTCTGGAAAAAAGAAGAGATTATGGCCCACTGAGTCTTTGCTGATAACTTTGAGCTCACGCCCGTCACGTGACATAAGCTTGACCGATGGCGGCGACTCATAGCAGCATACAGCCAACATGTAATTAGAATAGCTAATCCCCCAGCATTTTGCACCCGTCTGAATTGCAGCTAAAATGCTAAAATCAGTGTCTCTTACTTTCATTAGTAGGAATCTTTTCTCCCGCGGAAGTGTTACGGCTATTTCATTTCCAGATAAGGCTGCGATGTCATAAGGTCTGGCTGAAAGAACACGTTCTCCTATCCACCTAAAGTCGCTGTCGAATAATTTGATTTTTCTGTGTACTTGGTCAGCAACGACCATGCGACCACTGCTTACGAAATCGGCTCCGGTTATGCAACAGTTATCCCTGTCTTGCGCAGTCCGAACTTTAAAGAACGTTTCAAGCTTTCCTCTAGGAATATCGACCCTGTGTTGTGGAACGACTGGTGTGATAGAAGGCGATGGCGGAAAGCCCTTTCCAATGTCGTTTTGTTTTGGTAGATGTTTCACACCCGTACTGAGTGAGTCAGGAGTGGTCGATTTTGGTGACTGCACCATTTGCTCATCAGGAATCAAAATAGTATCCGCTCTCACGCTGTAGGGCGGAGGAATCTGAACAGCGGTGTGTGATAAGGAGAATTTACCCATCTCCTTCAGTGTTCCGAGGAACATCTGGAGGCTTTTATCAGGGCTGAACACCAAGACAACATCTTTTAATTGCTTTGAAACTTCCTTCAAGCTCTTTTCACAGAGGTATCCTTCTCGTTTTGCTTTGCTGTATGTCAACAAAACGTCTGCGTCAGTCCCATGTTTGAGCGAGTTCTGCAACACCGCGGTCGCGTTCTTTGTTGTATTGATCAAATCTTGGCAGCGATCTAACTCTCGCTCAAAATGTTGCTTTTCTCCCTTCTTCAGTTCATCAAGGTGTGCAAGAGCCCTTTCTTCTTGAGCAGACAGTATCTCATTAATCTGCTCTCTAATGCTGGAAATCTGTTTCTTTACGTTATTGGCGGCGTCATCGAGAGAGCTAATAACGTGTTTACGGTTTTCAAGAATACGCAAGGCCCAGCTGCTTTGGTGTCTGAGTTTTTCGAGTATCCCTTTGGCGTCATCTCTTTGTTTTATTGCGGCTTCGTTGGAACTCATGATATTGGTACAGTGGCGGTGAAAACCGGTGGCACAGGTCGAACAAATAACCTGGAAAAAACGTATATTTAATGTGTCATTATTTATGCCAACAATGAAGTACGTCTGTAGGACAAAACAGTCAAAAGCATAAAATATACTCACTTAGATAGAAGCCTCCGTGGTGTAGTGGTTACGCTACTCACCTTGTAAACCGGGCGTCGCAGGATCGATCCCGGGCTTCTCCAGACTTTCGGATGAGTCCTCAAACCGAGGTCCCGTCTCCGTATGACCTTAGCTGTTGGTGGGACGTAAAAGCCAAACACTCACTCATACCCACTTAGATCAGATGATTCTGCTTTTAATGACCAGCACAATTACATGCTTCGGTAAACGCAGCGTGAAGATATAACGTAGCCAAGACGGGTAATTCAAATTCGAGTTTTGCTCTAACTGCTTTGGCACTGGGTTCACCAAGTCCTGTACTTTGTAATAATTCTCTGCTGTCATAATTAACCGCGTACGCATGCCATTCACATTATTCTTTGTTTGAATGTCATCATTATGTGCAGCTCCTACAGTACAAACTGCTGGTTTTAAGCCTTCGCAACTTAGTATTAATCTGGTTAATGTGTTCAATTAACTATGCTAGCATACGTGTTTTCAGGATGCCTCTGACTTTCACCGCCATAGAAATGTGAGTCCGCACAAAATGTAGTCCGGCATATATTCAGTTTTAGCCTCAGTTTCACTCAAATGATACTTCTGAAAACTTTCTCGGGCATGTTGTATACATACATTGGTTTAAGTTAAAAAAAATGATGAATGATCAGACGGTACATTTCAGTGCATTTTGGTGCTATAATTTTTTACTTGCTTCAGCACGTTTTGTAGGGTGGCCTAGGGTATTGGATGTAAAAATTTTTCTCTTTATGCTGGTCAGGGGTGGATATGCTCGGTGTATTTTTCGAGGGCCACTTCAATTTCTTATTGTGGTATGTCTATGAATTAGACTATACATTTATCTAAATACATTTCCTCCGCCCCCGCCCATCGGGGCTTACAGAAATAGATGGGCTGCATGATGCTTCTGCGCAGAGCTGAAACCGACTGTACACGAGTACTGGTAAACCGCTTAGAGGATCTAAGCCTGCCCAGGCAAAGCGGTGCGAGTCGGACCGTCCATGCTTATAAACCCTACTGGTTTCAATGGACGACAGGGCTTGAGATGTCCCACAAAATTAAAAGCAACGTCTCCAAAATGACCTATACAGTGTTGACGTGGACGTTAAACCTCAAATCAAAATCAAACAAATACATTTCCTACTACCTGTGCATGATCTTCACAAAAGAAGTCCAGAAACTTTCCCTCGTGCTCTTGGCAGGGTGTCCTCAATAGCGCACTCTTTATGGGCTGTAGTTTGATACTCTCTATATCCACGAGTGTATGTTGCTTGGATATCTTCAAGCTGCTGTGCTGTGCCTCGCAATCCTCACACATCGCCTCGCCGCAGTTCTCGCACCACTGAACAGCCAATGTTTTGCTCCCACGTTTTGAACAGGGGTCACATATACGACCTTCAGACCTTAGCTTGACTGCCTCTATGAGTCCAGTAATGAACTGATTTTGCGGAAGAACTTCCGCCCAGGAAGAAGGTCCTTGTATGTTGTTGGGAGAATCCACAAACTGGTGGCATTTCGGACAGTCGAACCCTTTTGGAACCTGAACACCTCTGGTGTTGTTTTCAATGTGGTCAGCTATACAGTTTAAACAAAAGGAATGTAAACACGGCAGTACTCTTGGGTCGGTGAATTCTTCCGCACAAATAGGGCAACTTAAAAACTCTTCGCTTATATGGCCCTCCTCGCCGTCCATTTTGAAATATTCAAATGAACTCTGAAATGTACATAAAATGCAGATTTACAGAGAGTGAGAAAGAGGGTGTCAAACCTCAACAATCCCGGCCCCCGCCCAACTGGGCTGGAAGAAATAAATGGGCTGCATGATGCTTCCATGCGGAGCTGAAACCGACCGCACACGAGTACTGGTAAACCGCTTAAAGGGTCTAAGCCTGCCCAGGAAAAGTGGTGCGAATCGGACAGCCCATGCTTATAAACCCAATTGGTTTTATTGGGCGACAGGACTTGTCATCTCAATGTATAGTAAAGTCCCACACAATTGGAAATAACGTCTCCAAAATGACATATACAGTGTTGACGGGGACGTTAAACCTCAAATCAAACAAAACTCAAACAAACATTCCTCAACAAACTGAAAACGTAGACAAAGACAGGCGAGATTATAAGAATCTTATATGGGTGTGAGGGGTGGATGGAAAAATCTGTCCCGAGGGTCATTGTCCGGCATCACGAGGCTCGCCGAGTGATGCCGGACAGTGATCCCGGGGGACGGATTTTTCTATCCGCCCCTCACACCCATATAGGATTCTTTTTCTTGCATACCTTCAATTTTTAGCGGGGATTTTTAATGCTGCAGTCACTTCGGTTACCAACGTCCGCCATATTATGATGGCACTACAGGAATGTTTAGTGACGTCACGTAACGTGCGTGACGTCAACCTTAACGACGGCGCATACGGGGTCGTATTCAACCAGTACATTTATCAAACACGCGGGGATATTCGATATTGGGTCGGAACACCAGGGTCAGGACATAAATTTCTATCCCAGGGTAAAATCACGGATTTCCTTGTCTGGTGTGCAAGAAACGCAATTCTGGTTATGAAGAAAATCCATAAATAGCGGGATTTTTTTTGTATAATTTTACAACCAGTTGTCTGTTTTAATGAAACTGCACACACACCTGGTACAGCCAATAATTATTGGCTTTACGGCGGTGACGTCAGGTGCGTGTATCATGACGTCACTTCGTTCATGTGACGTCACTTCACGAAGCGCCATGGCCAGCTCTAGCGCCGAGGAACAACGAGCTTATATATTTAAACTGGTACCGCTGCCGTAGAAATTTGAAGAACGCTACAGAAAGTATGCTGGGTACAGGCTTAATCATGAACTGCGGTTTACAGGTGGATAGATTTCTTTAAAGATGGTAGGGGCAGTGTTGACAGTAGGCGCAGTCCTGGACGACCAGTGGAAGCACCGGACGAAGAAAATGTGAAAAGATTAAAACAAATCCTAGATACCGATGAGCCAGAATTCAGAGTGGCACACACCAGCCTCGCCAAGACCAAATTAAGTTCAGAAAACAACAGGGACATTTGAAGATGATGATGATATTCGCATACGATAACATGGCCAACGTGTCAAACAGTTAACCGGGAGTATTGCACGACCCGCAGAAAAAGCGACCGACTGAAGTCGGTTGATTTCTAAGAGTGCCCTAAAATCACCGTGTCATTCTGTCAGTTTGTCATTCTGTCAGTCTGTCTGTCCGTCCGTAACCCGTTTGTGAAAATTGGTGATAGTGACTTAAGCGCTTGGAATATTTAAACAATGTTTGGCATACTGATAGATATCAATGAGATCTAACCAATGAACTTGCACAATATTACATTCCATTTAGTATAGCCTCGCCGAGGCGAAAAATGTGAAAATTTTCGAACTGCTTCTCCTCGGAAACCGTTGGACATTTTGAAGTCAAATTTCATATGAAGCCTCTATGGGATGGGGGAAACCAAAATTTGCTCATGGGGTCCAGGTCACATGACCAAAATGGCCACCAAGCCATATATGGTCTGTCTGTCTGTCCGTCCGTAACCCGTTTGTGAAAATTGGTGATAGTGACTTAACCGCTTGGAATATTTAAACAATTTTTGGCATACTGATAGATATCAATGAGGTCTAACTAATGAACTTACGAAATATTACATTCCATTTAGTATAGCCTCGCCGAGGCGAAAAAGTGTGAAAATGTTCGAACTGTTTCTGCTCGGAAACCGTTGGGCCGATTGAAGTCAAATTTCATATGGAGCCTCTATGGGATGGGGGAAACCAAAATTTGCTCATGGGGTTCAGGTCACATGACCAAAATGGCCACCAAGCCATATATGGTAAAAACCCTTCAAAAATAGTCTTCTCCAGAACCACTGGGCAGATTTCCACGAAACTTGATAAATAGCATCTGGGACGTAGGCCCATCATAAATTGCTAAAATGGTGACCCTGGTTGACCTTGACCTTCTTTGTGCCTGGTCAAACTTTGACACATATCCTTTTGTAAGAATATTTTAAACAATTTTTGGCATACTGATAGATATCAATGAGATCTAACCAATGAACTTGCGAAATATTACATTCCATTTAGTATAGCCTCGCCGAGGCGAAAAATGTGAAAATTTTCGAACTGCTTCTCCTCGGAAACCGTTGGGCCGATTGAAATCAAATTTCATATGGAGCCTCTATGGGATGGGGGAAACCAAAATTTGCTCATGGGGTCCAGGTCACATGACCAAAATGGCCGCCAAGCCATATATGGTAGAAACCCTTCAAAAATAGTCTTCTCCAGAACCACTGGGCAGATTTCCACGAAACTTGATAAATAGCTTCTGGGACGTAGGCCCATCATAAACTGCTTAAATGGTGACCCTGGGTTGACCTTGACCTTCTTTGTGCCTAGGTCAAACTTTGACACATATGCTTTTGTATTGGAAAAGTGAGAATGCATTTTATCCTGCAAACGATTCAGAATACAGTACTAAAGTATAAGATATATTTTTGCTCCTTACGATAAGGCGCATTTATTGGGGGAACCGTTTAAGGTCCAGGTCACATGACCACAATGGCCGCCATACCCATATATGGTAACACTATAAAGCTTAAAGCATCCGGCGGGTCGTGCACTTCAGCTGAAGCACTGGTTATCGTATGTTTCTGGTGGATATCTACTACGCCCAGCGATCAGAAAGAAGCGTAAAACAGTACTTAATGCGACGGGACAATGCCATAAATCACAGAGGGTGCCGTCACTGCTTGCTTCATATATGTGCCCCACCCCTGACTTTGACCTTTTTCCGAAGTTAAAAGAACCTCTTTGTGGTGTGGGTTACTATAACTTAGATGAGTGGCCAGGAAAGTTGGACTCCTGAACTCGGGTTGCCTAGCAACGGGCATTCGAGACCTGCCTCGTCATCCGGAAGAAGGGAAGGAACGTAACCAGGTATGTTTGATGTTTTCTTGTTTTATTGAGTTATTGACAAAGTCCCGCTAGGCCTATTTATTGGATGAACCTCGTAAGCCTGATAAATACTCAGTGGCTCAAAATCAGTGACCAGTTTCATAACCCCAAAGGCATTCAACCCTTGAAATTTGACTGCATTATACCGTCAGGCCTTGACTAGAAATATGGCATCGGAATTGGATAAAAAATCAAATAGAGGATATTTGATTTTTTTTTCAGTATAAGATCGATTATTATTTCACCGAAAGAAGTATTTTCACGAATGGCGAAGCCACGAGTGAAAATATTTCTTTCGGTGTTCGTGTGTGAAATAAAAAATGATCTTACACTGAAATGAAAATACTTCTTTGGGTGTTCGTTTGGTGAAATAAACATCTATATTACACTTAAGAAATCAAATTTCCTGTTTCTTTCTTGATTTGTAACGCGAATTTCAGAGCGTCAGCCATCATCACAGAGAACAAACTTTTTCCAGGGCGATTTCTCGTCGATTTAGATGTGTTCAGCGTGTTAGCTAGGTATAATATTGGATGTAAACTGAAAGTTTGCACCTAGAAAAGAGCTTGGAATGTAACTTTATCAAGCGGTTCTCTTGAAATTTGCATTTAAATAATATCCGCAGTTGCTGAGCTTGTGTGGCATCGTTTGCATTATTTACGTTGCGTAGATGCTAAAACTGGCGCAACGAGAGCAGAAACTGACCCACACACGAGTATTGGTAAACAGCTTAGAAGATCTAAGCCTACCCAGACAAAGCGGTGCGAGTCAGACCGCAAATGCGTAACATTGGTCGGCAGGGCTTGAGATGTCATTTCATCTCAGTGTCGTGAAAAAGTCCCACAAAATTGGAAGCAACGCCTTCAAATTGACCTTAACAGTGTTGACGGGGACGTTAAACAGCGTATCAAACAAAATCAACGTCCAAATGTCCTGAAAACGTGCGAGTCGAGACGTTCCTGACACACATTTATGTATAACGTTTAGCTAATTGACATCTAACAAACAGAAAGTATATGTTATTTTTCGAGGATAGCTCGAATTCACAAACAGTGAAAATAACAAGAGCACCACATGCGGGTGCCAACGCTCGGCTCCACCCCCTTTTCATAATGAACAACTAATCCGACTTTCAAGTAAATATGTTCAGTAATGACAGAGATATTACAAAATTTCCAAGATTTTGCACGACGACGCAGACGACGCCAGAGCTATAACAACACCTCGTCGTTTTCTTCGAAAACAGTCGAGCTAAAAATCGTATTTTCCCTGTTTGCCGGAAACAGTGACAATAGTGATTTCGATTTCACTGAGAAAATCTTTATATTTCATTGAAAAGCATATAAGAAATTGGTTTTAACGTATATGCTGACAAAAACCTTTAGTTACAATAAACAAAACAAAATGCAGTGTTTCTTATTAATATGCGAATAATGAGATACTTTCATTTGGTACTTACATTTAATGAGGGAGAGTCTTTTGGCCGTCCACCATTAGTTTGTCAACAATATGGTGGCCTGTAGTCAAGGTGCGAGATCAAATTTCTCCGCTTTTGTTTTAGCTGAAAGCGTGAAGTATTTAATTTTAAGGTATTTGAATTTTTTTGGTAAAATTCAGAACACCAGTCATAATTTACTTCAATAATAAAGTAAAAATATATATATTGTTCTGCAGTTAAATTGGAAAAGGATAAGTAAGTAAATTTCCTTCAATTAAATGTTTACATTGATATTAAGAAGGCGGCATCAATTACGAAAACACGCATATACAAATACATTGTAAACTTTACCCCCGAGAAAACGATTTTTTTTCAGATGAAAAATTGTGATATTTTTCGTATTTTTGCTCAAAATGTAGATTGTGGGTACGCGTTAGAACCGCCTCGGTGAGGCGGTTCTAACGAGTACCCACAATCTATATTTAAGAGCAGAAATAAGAAAAATAATGTTTACCCCTGTAAACCTCAGTTTGACTATATAAAAGTGGGGTTCAAGGGGGTCAAAATCATATAGGCATGTATTCGTGATGTCCACCGCGGTGTTATTCTGACTGTTCTAAACGTGATAATGCCTAAGATTTGAAGCAATGCTCCCAGTTCATTTTTCGTGTCCGTAATTATTCTTTTTGGCGAAGTATGGTGAGTTTGACCTTTAAATGCAGCTTACCTAGAGAAATCATTGCTTTGCCACGTACTTATTCCAAATTCCCTAACAAACTTGTGCTGGAGGTTGCACGACCATAGACACAGGGATGGCTATGACTTTGTAATATCTTCTGATTTAAGAATCATTTACATTTAACCTAATTTCGCCCACCTCTGATTAACGATCGGCTCGATATGAGCGAAATAATCTTGAAAGGGCCGTAAAACCAAAAAAAAAACAAAAAAAAAAAAAAACATTTAACCTAAACCACAAGTTAAAAAAAGTAAAGTAAAGTAAGTAAGTAATTTTGTTTGGTTTGTTTGTATTGGAGTTTAACAGCCCAGTCAACACTATTTTAGGTCATTTTCGAGCCGGTCAGTTTACCTATCCACACTTTCCTTGGCAGGCTTATACGTAAGCGGTTAACCAGTACAGTGCACATTCTTTCGCCAGAAACTGACAACTGCCCTTCTTGAATCAGAGGAAGGAAGAGATTTCAAGATCAATCTCTACGAAAGAATGTTGCCGACCCCGGCAGGTATCGAACCCGCGTCCTCCTGATCACCAGTCAGACGCGCATCCGACTGAGCTACCGAGGCCGGCAAGTAAGTAAGTAACTAAGTACGTGAGTGATTGATGATAATAATAATAGACTAATGATAATGATGATAATAATAATAATAGACTTTACTTAATCATTCGGGCACCACTCATGTCTCAAACATTAACATGACACGTTAAATGAACAATTACTCAACTTTGAATATTTATGTATGCTAAAACAAGTCAGAATAATGAAGAAAATACATGCAAACCTCTAAATAGTAACGTTCATTGGGATATTCATAAAAAAAGATTCGCTGACACGATACATCACGAAAACATGCCTAAAAATTTGACCCCCTTGAACCCCACTTTTACATAGTAAAACCCTGCAAACCTCATATTCCTTATTTCTGCTCTAAAATATAGATTGTGGGTACTCGTTAGAACCGCCTCGATGAGGCGGTTCTAACGAGTACCCATAATCTATATTTTGAGCAGAAATAAGAAAAAATATCACATTTTTTCTTCTTAAAATATTCATTTTTTTTTCGTCTATAAATGTTACAATGTATTTGTATAGGCGTGTTTTCATAATGAACAAAAGCCACACTGAAAGCAAAGTAAAGTAAGTAAGAAAGTAAGTAAAGTAAGGAAATAAGTAAATACGTAATAATAATAATAATAGACTACTACTACTAATAATAGACTTTTCTTAATCATTCGGGTACCACTCGTGTCTCAAACATTAACATGACATTTTTAATGAACAATTACTCAACTTTGAATATTATTATGTATGCTGTTTCGGTAGTAAAATTTTCAATATATATGTATTTGATTAGGCTTGTTTTCGTAATGAAAATGCCTTATCATGTAATGACTACTCTTCTAAACACTCGGTCCCCGCCCATAGGGGCTTGGAGTAATATCATGGGCTGCATGATGCTTCCACGCAGAGCTGAATCCGGCCCGCACACTAGTACTGGTGAACCGCTTATAGGATCTAAGCCTGTCCAGGAACCGCAGTGCCAGGCTAATAAACCCTATTGGTTTCATTGGGCGACAGGGCTTGAGATGTCATTTCATCTCAATGTCGGGTAAAAGTCCCACAAAATTGGAAGCAACGTCTCCAAAATGACCTTTACAGTGTTGACGGGGACGTTAAACCTCAAATCAAACAAACAAACAAATCTTCTAAACCCCCGCTTATACAGAGAAATATGGGTTTTACAAGGAATACATTATGCTGCTCTATTCTTGCTTAACACACAGATTTCTGATACTCGCTTGAACGACTGGCCCATGGAAAATCTGTTCGAGACACTGAGGGTTGCTACCAGGAGGCATAACGTGGTTAATTTGGGGATATCTTTTCGATGTTCTGTAATAAAAACGTATGTTGTATGTACTCATTAGAATCGCCTCTTCGAGGCGATTCTAATGAGTACACACGGCATACATTAGCAAGTCGAAAAACTCTTAAATTATCCCGCACTATTTCTGATGAAGAGAAATTCCCTTGGGACTCAAGAACGGGTTCCACTCAGTCATGGTATACGGGCCATTGGTGATCGAGCCATCGAGTGGGTGTTTGAGTTTTACGCCCCACCAGCTGCTAAGGTCATACGGAGACGGGACCTCGGTTTAAAGACTCATCCGAAAGTCTGGAGAAGCCCGGGGTCGATCATACGATCCCTGGTTTACAAGGCGAGTAGCGTACCCACTACACCATGGAGGCTTCTAGAGCCATCGAAGTTCTACTGTAGTTTGATATGTGTTTAGGGATATTTTCTTTTGTCTTGAAAATGTATGTAGTGTGTACTCGATAGAATCACCTGCCTCCTAAACTACCCAATTATGCCTGTTGGTCTGGCGCAGTGGCTCAAACCACTACTGTCTCAAACAGATTTTCTGTTTCCTACACGTGTTAGAGACATCGAAGTTCGATATCTCACGAATGTGTTACCTAATTTATCATATGACGTCGTTGATAAGCAGTGGATAACGTCGTGTAATAAAACTCGTATGACCACACGTGTAATAACACTTTGGCGGGATTAAGTAACGTCATGACGATGTCCAACCATGCATTTTCTGTGTGAACAATTGCCAATTTAGAGGTGATAAAATCCAGTTTAAAGTGGTCTTATGATAAACAGAATCTTACACTCGTGATCATTTCATATGAAATTTATGAAACTCGCCGAAGGCTCGTTTCATAATTTCATATGAAATGACCACTCGTGTAAGATCCTCTATATAGTACCGCGGCGCTATATTGTTTTGTGTAATAATTTTTTGAAGTGTTCAGGGATTTTTTTTTCTAAAACCGACTATTAGGCCTCATCAGTGACCCTAAAATATTTTGGAAATTCCATTATGGAATCAATCATCCCAAAGACCAAGAAAATAAAATCTACGCTATGGTGAAGGGTAGGGAGACTTTTTATGATCACCACACATTCCCTTAACGCCGGCTGTAGTGAGATTAAACAACTTTTTCTCCTTAACCAATGGATGGATTTTGAAATTATTACACAGGAATGTTCTTTGGATGACCCTCTACCAAATTGCTCAAACCGTTCCGCTCTGGTGAACAAGATGGCTGCCAGAGCTAAAAATAGAATACCTTTAAACTATAAAACCGCAAGGCCCAGGTCTTTGATATTTGGTATGAAACTGCACCTAGTGGACCCCTACCAAAATTGTTCAAATTATAGTGCTGGGGCCAAAAATGCCCCCCCCCCTCCCCGGGGTCCTTTGGTTTGACATAGGCTTATAGAGGGAAAATCTTTAAAAATCTTCATCTCTGAAACCGCAAGGCCCAGGTCTTTGATATTTGTTACCAAGATTGTTCAAATTATAGCCCTGGGGCCAAAAATGCCCCCGCCTGGGGCCCTTTAGTTTTACATAGACTTATATAGGGAAAAACTTGAAAAATCTTCATGTCTGAAACCACAAGTCCTAGGTCTTTGATATTTGGTATGAAGCTTCATCTAGTGGACTTCTACCAAGATTGTTCAAATTATAGCCCTGAGACCAAAAATGCCCCCGCCTCTTGGCCCTTTGGTTTTACATAGACTTATATAGGGAAAATCTTTAAAAATCTTCTTCTGTGAAACAACAAGGTTTAGGTCTTTAATATTTGGTGTGAAATTTCATCAAGTGGACCTCTATCAAGATTGTTCAAATTATAGCCCTGGGGCCAAAAATGTCCCCATCCCGAGACCCTTTGGTTTTACATAGACTTATATAGGGAAATCTTAAAAAATCTTCTTCTCTGAATCTGCAAGACCCATGTCTTTGATATTTATTATGGAGCTTCATCTAGTGGACCTCTTCCAAGATTGTTCATATTATAGCCCTTGGGCCACAAATGCCCCCGCCCAGGGCCCTTTGGTTTTACATAGACTTATATCGAGACAATCTTAGAAAAGCTTCTTCTCCGAAACAACAAGGCACAGGTCTTTTTTATTTGGTGTGAAGCTTCATCCAGATGATCACTATCAAGATTGTTTAAATAGCCCTGAGACCAAAACTGCCCTCCGCCCCAGAGCCTTTTGGTTTTACATAGGCTTATAAAGGGAATATCTTTATAAAAATCTTCTCTGAAACCGCAAGGCCCAGGTCTTTGATATTTGGTGTGTAGCTTCATCTAGGGGACCTTTGCCAAGATTGTTCAAATTATGACCTTTGTTGATATTTGGTATGAAGCTTTACCTTTTTAGACCGCCCTCAACATAATGCACATAATAGCCTTGGGGTCAATAATGGCCCTCCCCGGGGCCCACTTGTTTCGCTATGGATCAGGTGAGCGATCCAGGGTCATCATGGCCCTCTTGTTTTACAAACTAACAGCATTTGCAACTTTAACATTTCAAACATTACACCTCAGTCGGCAGGATCCTGGGTGCAGACTGGCAACTGGAATATTTCCAATGACAGTTAATTGCATAAAACACATTCCTGGAATATAACTTTAGATATTCTATTTTAAAATGTGCTAAGCGTAGACCTAGCTTTTTGCAAAACCTATACTTGTGTTCTAAAAGAGATTGCAGGAATGGGGTTTATTTGTAAGTGATCTTCGAGCGTGTTTTTTCAGTACAATCGTAACATGATCCAAATATCGCCCTTAGGTTTTGTACATAATGTAAATAACTCTTGTTTATAAGTAAGTATTGAAAACCAGTCAATGCTTCATTACTCTTGTGTGAATCCAAAATACCTTTTAAATCTTTATTTTGCATTGATCAAATGGCATGATTTTTCTTTCCAATAGTTTAGTGCCCCCCGCCCATGGGGGCTTGGAGAAATGGATTGGGCTGCATGGTGCTTCCACGTAGAGCTGAAACAGACCGGACATGAGTACTGGTAAACCGCGTCGAAGATCTAAGCCTGCCCAGGCAAAGTGGTGCGAGTGGGACCGTCCCTGCATATAAACCCTATTGGTTTGTTTGGGCGGTAGGGCTCGAGATGTCATTTCATCTCAATATTGGATAAAAGTCCCACAAAATTGAAAGAGTTTTCTCCAGAATGGCCTAAAAATTTTGACGGGGACGTAAAAACTTTCCAATAATTTGAACTGCGAAACCATATTATTATATGCTGCGCAGTGCGAAAAACATGCTTCTGCCATTTACGAAATGTGACATGAATCATTACGAAAACATGCCTATACAAATACATTGTAAGCTTTACCGCTGTAAAACGAAAAGTTTAAGATGAAAAATTGTGATATTTTTCTTATTTCTGCTCAAAATTTAGATTGTGGGTACTCGTTAGAACCGCCTCATCAAGGCGGTTCTAACGAGTACCCACAATCTATATTTAGAGCAGAAATAAGAAAAATAAGGTTTACCCCCTGTAAACCCCAGTTTTACTATATAAAAGTGGAATTCAAGGGGTCAAATGATATAGGCGTGTTTTCATGATGAAATCTGTAAACCCGATTTTACAGGGGTAAACATTATTTTCCTTACTTTTGCTAGAAAACATAGATTGTTGGTGCACATTAGAATCGCCATGTTTGAAATACATGTATATATAATGGCATAGCAATATCACAACTTTTCAGATAAATGTAAGTTTAAGGTGCCATGAATGCACTATGAAATGTGCGTTTGTTGATGGCTTTGGTGTTGTCAAAATGTGCTCATGCAACTAGGCCGTCCAGGAACAGTGAAAATACCTGATCGGCCCGCCATGATCTTAACTGTAGACTGGTCGTAAAATCGCAAAACACAACACAGCACACATAACATCGGTGACAAGTAATCTTAATTATATTTCTTTCAGGACAAAATCTTTGAAAATAAACCGAAAGACAACAATAAAAAATGGACAGAACCATCGGTGACGTGAGCGAGGACTTCTTGACGTGTTCATTGTGTAAAGATGACTATACGGATCCACGTTCTCTGCCTTGCCTTCATGCCTTCTGTAAAAACTGCATGTCTGAACACATTAGCAAGTCAGTTAAAGACCAAAGAGCGCCTAAAGGATTTAGCTGTCCAATATGCAAGCGCTTCGTTGATGCCCCTGATCCCCATCAGCCGCCATCTTCCTGGTCGGATATGCTGCCCCTGAGCCATCTTATCAATAATTTAATGGATGGCGTGAAACTCAGGAATGACGTCAGCAAATGTGATCCTTGCTACCGAAGACGGGAGAAAGTTATTGCTGCCAAGTGGTGCAAAGAATGCGCAGAAGCCTTGTGTGAGCAATGTGTCTCCTTTCACAGGTCTTTGAAATATTCTCAGAACCACACTTTGATGGAGTTTGAAGATCTACGTCAACAACCAATAAAGAATACTCTTCCACGTCCACCTTGCCCTACCCACGAAAATACAACTCTGGGGTTCTTTTGCGAAGATCATCAGAAAGTTTGCTGTTCATCCTGTGTGACTGTCCATCATCGTAAATGCTCTCACGTGACCACAAGTTTTGACGCAGCCGCAAAGCACAAGGCAGAAGTGGACGCACTGATGGAGAAACTGCGTCAACAAAATGGCTGGTCCGCCCGAATAATGGAGAACAGACAGCATAGCGCTAAAATACTGGATGATGCGGAAGCTCAGTTAAAGAATCAAATAACCAGTCTGCGAGGTCAGTTTGATGAGATGCTCATGAAACAAGAGAAGAGAATTCTGGAAGAGCTAAGGGTACTGAAGGCCAAGGAAAAGAGAGAGTACGAGAAGGAGGTCACGAAATGCGAAGAAATGGTATGCACGACCAGCAACGCACTAAACATCATCAAGAACTCATTACAACACGGGACAGATTCAGACATTCTAATGTCTATAAATAGCGTAAAGAAAGAAGCCAGAGAATGTGAGAAAGTCTTGACAGAAATGTCCGGTAGTCTGCGAGATATATTGTTGATCTTTACACCAGACAAAACACTGAGTCATATGCTTGCGACTTTGAAAGAAATTGGGAGAATTTCTTTCAGTCACTCCCATGTCCAGGTGGCGCCACCGTACAACATCACAATTCCAAACTCCCCGGATACACTTAGCCAAGAAACTGAACGGCTGTCACAAACGGAATCTCCACCACTAGAGAAACCTATTAAACGGATGGACGAAACACCGCGGTCTTCCAGAATGTCCCGACATTCTAGAAACGACTCCAGGCAAGAGTCAAGAGCCTCAAAACACTCCCAGCGCTCTCATAATAAGAATCGCTCTCACTCTCATTTGAACTTGACCAACCTCTCGCAGGGCTATGACGACACTCCACGCTCGAAAACATCGAAGATGTCTGATATATTTCAGGCGACTTTGGACGCAATGGGAGATGAGAGCGCCAGAAATCAGAGCATGCATAGCTTGAACCAGAGTTTGCTCTCGCCGATGACACCAATGGGACGGGTATCAGATCGGCGCATCGCCTCTAATCCAGCATCTCTTGAGTTCTTCTTTAAAGCACGGTCTATCCAAGATAGGGAAAACTGCATACTGACTGGGGCTACCTACCTCTTGGATGGAAGGGTTGTGCTGGTTGACCAGATGTTGAGAAAACTGAAGTTGTTTGACCAGAATTACCACTGGACTGGAGAGAAGGTACTCCCTGCAAGGCCATATGACATCTGTATCGTTAATGACAATGAAGTAGCAGTGACTTTCCCGAGAGAGAAGAGGATACAGGTGTTTTCAGGTGAGTTTTGATGTGTGTGTGAATTCGGGTTAAACGTCGCTTTCAACAATTTTTCAGTCATATCATGACGGTGTCTTGTTGCGACCGGGAGCTCAATGCTCACTTTTATAGTGCTGCCTCACTGAAGTATCATGTCCCAGACACATTACATGATACCACACCCAGTCACATTATCCTGACACTGGGTCGACTAATCCTAGATCTACCCCGTAAATCTAAGTGCCAAGCGAGGAGGAGCTAGTACCATTTTTAACGACTTTGGTATGTCGCGACCCGGGATCGAACCCGTGACCTCCCTTTCCTCGGAGCGGACACTCTACCAACTGAGCTATCGGGGCCGGTAGGTGAGTTTTGATACCATGCCACAAGATGTGCTAGTGTTTGTCTTTAAAGAATGGTCTCACAAAGTTTCGTTACATTACGAAAACACGCCTATATAATTTGACCCCCTTGAGCCCCACTTTTATATAGTAAGACTGGGGTTTACGGGGATAAACATTTTTCTTTTTTCTGCTGTAAAATATAGATTGTGGGTACTCGTTAGAACCGCCTCGATAAGGCGGTTCTAACGAGTACCCACAATCTTTATCGTGAGCAGAAATAAGGAAAATATCGCAATTTTTCATCTAAAACATTTCGATTTTTCGGAGGTAAAGTTTACAATGTAATTGTATAGACGTGTTTTCGTTATGTTTTTTTTTTAGACTTTCAGCTCGGTAACAATGCTGGGAATAATGCATGGACATTGTTTATTGGCTGTATCATTTTGTTCCGAATATAAAATGCGCGCGCGTACGTGTGCGTGTGTGTGCGCGTGTGTGTGTGTGTGTCATTCATTTAAGTCTTTCTATTCCTTCGTTGGCTGGTGAGGGCTGTTTTCTTTTCTGTTGTTTCTCATTCATTTTTCCTATTTTGCGTTTGTTAAAGACAGTTTGTTCAAGCAAGTGGGGCATGGCCCTGGCGCACCCCGGCGGGCTTTTGAAATCCTCTTGCAAAACTTCATATTAATATGTACCACGTCCTCAAACATTGTTTATTGGCTGTATCATTTAGCTTCTTAAGCTTTTAATAACAATTTTTCTTCACGTAGTTGCCCAGTTGCAGTAAGTGTTGTCAGGTTTGTTTGTTTGGTTTGAGGTTTTAGGCTCCTTAATACTATTTGGGTCGTTTTGGAAACGTTCTTTCCAATTTTATTGGACTTTATCCCGACATTGAGATGAAATGACACCTCAAGCCCTACCGTCCAAACAAACCTATATGGATTATATGCAGGGACTCGCATTACTTTGCCTGGGCAGGATTAGACGTTTTAAGCGGTTTTCCAGCACTCAGTCGCGGTCTGTTTCAGCTCTGCGTGGAAGCATGATGCAGCGCAATCTATTTCTACAAGCCCCGATGGTCAGGGGCCAGTGTGGCATCAGGTAACTGGATTATTAAGTCTCCCAAACGAAATTCAGGGACGTATTTTTGCATCGCTTCTTCCTCTTCTTCTTCTTTCCGTCCAAATGTTGTCCGGGCGAGTTCTCAGTAACCACTGGGGATTGTTCCGAAATTTTGGGATATTACGAATATAGATATGAAGTTGTGAAAGAGGGTTCAAAATTCAAAACGGGGACCGAAAAGCTCCCCAGGGGGCATGCAAAAATCCGATCATATTTTGTCAGAAGGAGTTTTCAGTATACACTCGATGGAAAATTGAGGACATGATAGATATTATTATGCCGTTTTGAAAAAAGGTTTAAAAAGCCCCCCCCCCCCCCCCCCGTGGGTGCGCCAGGGCCATGCCTCACCCCAAACCCACTTCATAGAAGGCCTAATATATAAAAACCTTATATATATTCTTGTTCCTTATGTTAAACGCGTTTGATAAGACGCATTCAGTGACAGCAATCTGGGAGGTTGGGGTGGGGCGCTGCACGCGGCCGGGGCCATGCCCCACACCTTCACTTCATGAAAGGCCTAATACCTCAGAACTATGATGGGACAATGTCCTACCCGCCCACTTCATACGGCCATTGGCAACGTTGCTGCAGGCTGCAGGCAGCGTTGGCCTGCACGCCGATAGTTACCACGTATGGAACTATTTACTGAATTCAACCCTTCAACCCATGTCTCTCAGATGATCCGTGTCAAAGTTACCAATTGAAAGTTATTTTCTTGCACACCAGACAAGGAAATCCGTGATTTTACCCTGGGATAGAAATTTATGTTCTGACCCTGGTGTTCCGACCCAGGCAACTAACATAAAAGCGCTTCAATTCTACTGCCGGAACTACTTCCGCACTACTTTTTTTTGTAAACAATATACATGTGCGAGCTGTCAAATGTTGTGCAAGAATTTTTGTTTAATTTGAGGTTTAACGTCCCCGTCAACACTATAAAGGCCATTTTGGAGACGGTTCTTCCATTTTGTGGGACTTTTACCGGACATTGAGATGAAATGACATCTCAAGCCCTGTCGCCCAATGAAACCAATAGGGTTTATCAGCATGGACGGTCCGCCTCGCACCGCGGTTCCTGGACAGGCTTAGATCCTCCAAGCGGTTTACCAGTACTATTGTGCGGGCTGGATTCAGCTCTGCGTGGAAGCATCATGCAGCCCATATATTTCTTCAAGCCCCTATGGGCGGCGGCGAAGTTGTGCAAGAAAAAGAATCCAGTATGGGGTTCTGTTGTAGATTGGCGTTTCCAACCCTCGGGATGACCGTGCTGCAAGGTCATCCCTCGGGTTGGAAACGCTCATCTACAACAGAACCCCATATTAGATTCTTATATTCCCATACAAATAGTTTTTTTTTCTTTGTTTTTTTTTTTTTTTTTTTTTTCATGAATCTTTAAAGATGTTTTCAATAGCAAGAAATATAACACACTATTTTTTTTAAATAAATAAGTGCGTTTACAAAGATGATATACAATTTCCTGACGTTTATTCGAAAAACCGAAATCAACCCAGCGAGCGATAATTTGTGCGCTTAGAATCGAGGGGTTGTCTATACGGGGAGCGTGGTAGCTCTGTGCACCCATGGTAAGTGCATTTGCCTATGATGCTAAAGCCACCACACCCCCGGTTCGATTCCCGGCAGCGGTAATAAAATTGCGGTCCGAACATTCTCCACTGTCATAATATGCAGGGATGAATACCACAAAGTGACCGTCCTTCGGATCGAGACTTTAACTGGAGCCCTCGTCCCCTGTGCAGGGAGAACCATCCCCTGTGCATGTTAAAGATCCCTACCGATTACATGAATACTGTGTAGACGTTCATCCTGCAAACCTGAAGTGTATGTAATGTACACCTGCGATTAATGGTCATATGTGACTGATGGCAGTTTTTGATTGATTGGATGATTTTAGGTTTAACGTCCCCGTAAACACTGTGTTGGTCATTTTGGAGACCACCAAACTGACCATCCTTATCTTGGGTGGCCTGCCCTGAATGGATGTCTTTTTCTTCTTTGCCATATGTTATATTCGTTTAAAGATTATCAAGAATCCTGTACTTTAGAGAACAGTATAAACCCTGAACAGACACCGCGTTTTGTGGTGTATGATCTTGATCTACACAGTTTGTCAATGTGGCGAACGGTGCAGGCCCAGATCAGACGCCGCAGAACGCGGCGTCTGATCAGGGCCTACACTGTTTGCAAAAAGTTCAGCCATTTTCCAAATAAATTTTGAAGAAAACACAACCTGATACCCCTAAATTTTGAAATGGACTCCTGCTATATATAAGGAGGAAGACTCCATTTGGTACAAAAAGGGTTAACGTCATTCAGTTCACAGCCGTATATACGTATAATGTTTTTGCTTTTTCTGCTTTTAGTTCGCCAGACTGACTTCCTCCCCACATTTACTATCAACACCGGTGCCAAATGCTGGGGACTGACCTACAACTCGGCCTTGAAGAAATTCGCCGTCTGCTGTTACACACAGCCGCCATGCATCAAGATTTTCTCTCGCAGTGAAGGGCGGGAAATCAAAACCCTAGCACGTGACAGGAGTGGAGTAGAGTTATTCTATTTTCCAGACTACGTTTGTATGGATGCTACGGGTTAGTGAGATTTTACATCAATATTAGCTTTTATTTGTTTGTTTATTTTGGAGTTTAGCGGCCCAGTCAACACTAGTAAGGTCATAACAAGCGAGTCAGTTTACATAATCACACTTTTCCTGGGCAGCCGTTAAGCAGTACAGTCCACATTCTTTCGTCAGGAACTAACAAAGGTAATTTTTGGGTGATATCCACCCTTCTTATATCATCGGAAGGGAGAGACTTACACACAACGAAATCACGTATATATATTTCTGACCCACTTGAACCCAACATTTATATAGTAAAAGTGAGGTTTACAGGGATAAAACTTATTTCTTTTTATACCTGCTGTAAAATATAGATTGTGGGAACCATGTTTTTTTCGATGGCAGAAATGATATTACAGTTGAATAGGCATGTTTTCTTAATGGTAAGAAAGATCTCATGATCAATCTAGTCGAAAGAATGTTGCCGACCCGACATATCTGGAACCCATGACCGCCTGATCACCAGTCAAGGCCTGCCATAAGCTAATGCTGTCCAAGATGGTTCCGGAACTGACATATTTCAAAAGATGTTTCTTTTTATGCCCCCGCCATTCGAAGAATGGTGGAAAGGGCATATAGCGTTGCCCATGTCCGTCCGTCCGTCCGTCCGTTCGTCCGTCCGGACGTCCGTGCGTCCGTCCGTGCGTCCGAAACTTAAACGCAGTCAATAACTTCCTTATTTCTTGATGGATTTTAAAATTACTCGGCAGAATTGTTAACCATCATGAGACGACGTGTCTCGTGCAAAACCCAGGTCCGCACCTCCAAGGTCAAGGTCATACTTAGAGGTCAAAGGTAAAAAAAAAGGGTCCGAAACTTAAACACAGTCAATAACTTTCTTATTTCTAAATGGATTTTGAAATTACTTTGGAGAAATGTTAACCATCATGAGTCGATGTGTCACGTGCAAAACCCAGGTCCGTACCTCCAAGATCAAGGTCATACTTGGAGGTCAAAGGTAAAAAAAAGGGTCCGAAACTTAAACGCAGTCAATAACTTTCTTATTTCTGGATGGATTTTGAAATTACTTTGTACAAATGTTAACCATCATGAGTCGATGTGTCACATGCAAAATCCAGGTCCGTACCTCCAAGGTCAAGGTCATACTTGGAGGTCAAAGGTAAAAAAAAGGGTCCGAAACTTAAACGCAGCCAATAACTTACTTATTTTTGGATGGATTTTGAAATTATTTTGAAGAAATGATAACCATCATGAGACAATGTGTCATGTGCAAACCCAGATCCGTACCTCCAAGGTCATACTTGGAGGTCAAATGGCATAAAAAGGGTCCAAAACTTAAACACTGTCAATAACTTTCTATGGATGAATACGAACATAGACATATTTTCGGGCGGGGGCATCCGTGTCCTATGGACGCATTTCTAGTCTTATTTTATTTTGTATATAATTTCCCGACCTGTAAGACATACAGCGACCATTCTAAGCTAAACAAACAACAACAACAACAACCCAACCACCCCTTGAGATTACATAAGAGGTAGTCATTATATAAGTTAATTGAAGTACATGTATTGTAAGCCTTAACATTTGGGCCCCCGCCCATCGGGGCTTGGGGAAATAGATCGGACTGCATTATGCTGGAACCGACCACACATGGGTACTGGTAACCCGCAGGTCTAAGCCTTCCCAGGCAATTGGAAGCAGCGTCACCAAAATGACCTAAATAGTGCTGACGAGGACGTTAAACATCAAATCAAACAAGCAAACAAAGCTTTAACATTCTCATTTCAGGTCGGCATCTTTTTGTGACAGATAAATACAAAAAGTCTGTGATTGGGATTACAATGGAGGGTGACAAACGCTGGGAATGCACATACCACGGCCTAAAGAACCCACGCGGTATCGCTGTCTATAGCAACCGTATCTATGTAGCTGGTTGTCGGTCACACAGCGTCGTGTTGATGAACACAGACGGGGAAATTATTGGGGACATCATTATAGAGGGAATCTCGTTCCCGAATAAGATTTGTCTGAGCCCCAGGGCAGATAGACTGCTTGTCACACAGTTTCAGGGAACATTAATTGACATTGAAAGAAACACCGTGAAAATTTATAGGCTCGATTAGAACTAAGGCTGACACGATTACTCGTATAATCGGTTAATCGATCGATAAATCCCACAAAAATGATTATCATTTCTGATTTGTTTTTAATCGATTACTTGATATGTACAATTTACTACCAAAAGTTATGCCTAAAATATCTGAATGAGTGGCAAACAGTGCAGACCCTGATGAGACGCCGCATTATGCGGCGTCTCATCTGGGTCTACACTGTTTGCTCAGGCCTGTCTGTTCAAATATACATATGGTAAAGTGCAACATATGGTAAGAGTCATGCTCAGACAGAAGGCCAGACAGGTAAGATTATGACAGAAACCTTAACGATTACTTATCGATTATCGATCGCAATGGAAGGACTGAAAATCGATTATCTTTTCAGGTCCGATTAGCCAGCCCTAATTAGAACTGTGCAGAATCCGTGATGGGTGGACAGAAAACTCCGTCCCTCGGGATCACTGTCTGGCATCACTCGGCAAGGCTCGTGATGCCGGACAGTGATCCTCGAAACGGATTTTTCTATCCACCCCTCATACCCATGTAAGAGTCTTGCAAGCCCCCGAGGGGAGCAACTTCTTTCCACTCAGAGTCGCCCTCATTTTAGAAAAGTCAAGTTAGTTACTTATTCGCTCAGGAATGCGCTACTTATTCGATATTCAAAATGGTCATAACCTGGAAACATACAGACGCTTTATTTATGCGTTAATACCGAATAAGTGACTAACCTCGCCTGACGCTTCTTTCAATCTAGGTTATTTCTCTTTTTTGTAAATACATGTACAGTAAAACTTGGATGGCTCGAACTCCGATGGCTCGTTTACCATGGATGAGTCGAACCAGTTCTTGAGTCCGTAGGGAGTTCCTCCAAATACGATGTAGGGGTAATTTAGGAAGATTTTCTTTATTTAGCTTGCAAATGTATGCTGTGTGTACTCATTAGAATCGCCTCGATTCTAATGAGTACACACAACGTACATTTATAATACAGAACACCAAAAAGATGTCCACAATTATCTCCATTATGCCTCCTGGTATGGCACTAATAGTATCCCTCTGTGGCTCGAACTACCGCTGTCTCGAACAAATTTTCATGGTCCCAAAGTGGTTCGAGCCATCGAAGTTCGACTGTAGTTTACATTACGCATCTGTATAGTATGCGTAATGGCGCTACGTTCAAGTATGCATGTGTTTCGGCTGATTGACATTCATTACGATAAAACGTGCGCTAAAATGGTGTCTATCTCATCTATGGAATTAACACTTTTCTGATGAAAATGTTTGATATTTGTCTTATTTTAGATCAAATATAGATTCTGAGTGCTCGTTTGGAGCGCCTAACGAGTACCAATAATCTATGTTTTGAGCAAAAATAAGGAAAATAATGAGCATCCGCGAAAACCCCACTTTTCTCTATAGAAAGTTGGATTTAAAGAGGTCTTCATTTCACTCTTGTTAACCAGATGGTCATCTTGTCATGCACCGCAATGTTTCTGTCACTGAACGTACTAATGATGTGCTCGATTCTTGTTTCTTCAGTGACTCCCTTAAATTACAATTTATTCAGAATGTTGATATAGTTTGTCGCCTTTACACTTATCCTTCTTTATTTGCAATCCTTTGTGTTACCATTATATTTAAATATATTGAAAGTTTTACCACAAAAAAAAAAAATAAATAAATAAATAAAATTTTCAGGTAAAAAATTCTGATATTTTTCATATTTCTGCTCAAAACATAGATTGCGGGAACTCGTTAGAGTACCCACAATCTATGTTTTAGAGAAGAAATAAGACAAATAAGGTTTACCCCTGTAAACCACAGTTTTACTGTATAAAAGTTGAGTTCAAGGGGAGTCAAAATTATATAGGCGTGTTTTCGTGAATATCACCGATTTTACATATAAATGAATTGAGACAAGGTTGGTGCTACACTGGTTGGTATGACAAATACTGTCCAGATGTCGCGCGTACATGTATCTATGTCAAACTAACAGATCATGTCTTTATTCAGAATGTTGATATAGTTTGTCGCCTTCACACTTATCCTTCTTTATTTGCAGTTCTTTGTGTTACCATGTTGCTGTGTTAGATTACACTACAACCTCGTTATAACGCTGTTCGTTATAACACGGGTGTGGATATAACACGGTTTCAAGATGGATCCCAAAATGTATATATTATATAGAAAAAAAGAATATAAATGGTGATTTTTCTATTAAGTTCAGACATTTTTGTTTGGATATATCACGGTTGTTTAACTAACACGGTTTCTGCTTTGGACCCCGTTAACAGTGTTATAAAGATGTTGTGGTGTATTAAGATTAATTGGCTTTACATCTGTATATTCTGTGTGTGGCCTGCCATTTGATCGTATATTCATAGTAGACATTTTATGTAAAATTTATGGCAAAGTTGTACAAAACACTCCGGATTAAAAAATTGATGAACGTCAAAATATAAATGGTTCATTCGTATCATGTTAGCACATTCGTCTTATCCTCCACCTTCTTTCCTATTGTTGCTCAAAAACATGGTTTATGGATACTCGTTAGAGCCCCAACAATATCATGTTGGCAAGTGCATGAAATGAAATGAACTCCACTTTATGTGAAGAGGTCTCAGAGAAAATTTTGGTTTACAGGGGTGTACATTACTTTGCTTATTTCTGCTCCAAGATTTTTGAGGCGGTTCAATGAGGTGGTTCTAACGAAAAACCATGCCACAACCTATGTTTGGAGTAGAAATATGAAACAAGAGGCCCATGGGCCACAATGCTCACCAGAGCTCAGGGGGCACTGCCCACTGTCAGCCATGTATGTTTATAAACCATGGACACTACAGATAAAATTTGGACCCAATCGGCTTAGTGGCTTCAGAGGTCTATGGTCACTTGAATTTGTTGCAAGACAACAGATGACAACTGACAATGTCACATCTGTGGCAACCGATAAGCCTAAAATCATATGGCAGATAGAACATTGTTTGAGAAACATTTCTTTGACAGTTTGTCAAAATATCTTGAAAGACCTAAATGTCAGTTTTCAATTTTCCCCATTATAAGTCTATGGAAACTCTTAACTTGCCATAGCAATCAAACTAAGGCAACCAATAAAGTGAGTATTTTTCCTACAATCATGTGGCAGATAAATGATTGCTTAAAGAATATTTCTATGAAAGTTTTTTTTTTTTTAAATATCTGCAAAGTCTTCGCAGTTTATGCCATTTTTCAATTTTCCCCTTTATAAGTCAATGCAAACTCAAAGTTGGCAAAGCAACCAAACTAAAGAGCAGAATTTAATTTAAAGAAAACAAAAATACAAAACCTGTGAGACAAATATGGTGAATATTTTCGTAAAGTTTCAGCCTCATAGAGCATATGGTTTCTAAGGAGATAATTTTTTTAAGTATTTTTTTCTATTTTATTTTTGCATTTTTTTCCATGGCAGCTCAAACTGCATTAATTTTTCACTGTACACAGAGTAGCAACTCAAACTTATTTTATTTTCTGCAACAGGCACTGTAGGCAGCTCCATTTTGACCTAAATCCTTTGTCTGGTGAATTCGGCGGGAAATATAGCAGCCATTTTGATTGCTAAATCTGCGTTATGATAAAGCTTTGGAAGTGTGCATTTAGGATGTTTTAGATAAAACAAAAATATTTCAATGAACGTAAGTAGACTACTTGTTTGTTTATTTGTGAAGATAACTACTATGCTTGGTCGGCCTAGGTAGCTGAGTCGGATGCGCGTCTGACTGGTGATTAGGAGGACGCGGGTTCGATACCTGCCGGGATCGGCAACATTCTTTCATGTAGACTGATCATGAAATCTTTTCTACAGTCACGCTGATTCATGAAGGGCAGTTGTCAGTTTCTGGTGAAAGAATGTGCACTGTACTGGTTAACCGCTTACGTATAAGCCTGCCCAGGAAAAGTGGGGATAGGTAAACTGACCGGCTCAAAATTACCGAAATAGTGTTGACTGGGCTGTTAAACTCCAACACAAACAAAAAAAATCAAAACAAAAACTACTGCTTGTTATAGGTATATAGAAAAAGGTTTACTTAATTTAATGCAATGCTTTTTTCTGTTACATGTTAAAACAATTTTAGAAGCCTTGTAAACCAGGAGTCGCAGGATGGATTCCGGGCTTCTCCAGACTTTTGGATGAGTCTTTAAACCGCGGTTCCGTCTCCGTATGACCTTAGCTGTTGATGGGACGTAAAACATTAACACTCACTCATTCACTTAAAGCAATTTCATGCCATAAATATGTAAATCTGGTGAACTACTCACTATACATCAAGATATATAGATCTGCTTGCCTTATACATGTATAGAGATTTTCACATGATGGTGTAATGCTTATTGCTTGAATTATCAACGTGAAGCCCCATTATAAGCTCGAGATGAATACAACTTAAGGGGAATGGGAACACCTGCCAGATTTTTCGGCGATTTTTCAAAGGGAGACTACTTTCGGTACTTCCTGTTCGCTTTTCTATAAGGCCTGTCCCACTGAAAAAGGGGTCTACTCTTAAAGGAAAGAATTTGCTCCCCAGGAGCAAATTCTTTCCTTTAAGAGTTGACCCCTATTGACATGGAAGACATAAACACTTTTGCAGGAGTTGCCTCCCCTGAAGGTGTTCCCATTCCCCTTAAGCTAAAGGTCAATTAAGGCAAAGGGCTGATACAGATATAAATGCTATCAATACATAACCATAGGTATCATAGGGGTATAAACCTGGGATCCCTTGCTCAGTTGTGCAAATTTGAATTAACGTGCCCATGGACAAGTGCGAGTTGAAACACATATGGCCATTTCCAAACAGTAGCAACTCTGCTGGGAAAGAGTTTGCTCCCTCCTTGATTTAAAAGTATCCCATGTGGAGTGGTTGGTGCATTGCTCTACTGCTAGGTGCAAATTAAGTGGCAGTTTCAATGTAAACAACGTGCCATTACAAGTACTTGGACCCATATTGTCACATGCATGCATAGCACTGCGCCTGACCATGCAGCAGTTCTGCATTCAGAAAGGATTTACAACGTTTTTTCATTCAATTGTTCTCGCTGTTTCTGGAAATTGTATCCCTTTATGTCAAAAATACTCGTACATGCAGCTCCTACAGCTTTGCACATATGCACATAAAAGTCAATGAAATTTCACTGCAATCTTTCTTTTCTGGAAAATTATTCTACTCACATCAGTGAGCGGTTGGCCAGTACTCAAGTGCACATACTTCGCCACTAACTGACAGCTACCCTTCTTGAATGTAGTAGGCAGAATGGGCAGCTCACTTCCCACTGAATAGGCAGCTTAATAGGCAGCTCAATAGACAGCTCAGTAGGCAGCAAATGTGTACAGTCGAACTTCAATGACTCGAACCCCTTTGGGACCACGAAAATCTGTTCGAGACAGGGGTAGTTCGAGATACAGAGGGCTACTGCCAGGAGGTAAAACTGGGATAATTTTGGGACTTCGGTTCGATGATCTATGATATAAATGTATGCTGTGTGTACTCATTAGAATCGCCTCATTGAGGCGATTCTAATGAGTACACACAGCATACATTTGCAAGATAAAAGATAAAAAATATCCTAAAATTTACCCTCCTAGTTTCTTACGTAGAGAAATTCCCTAGGGACTCAAGAACGGGTTCGACTCAGCCATGGTAAACGAGCCATCGGTGTTCCAGCCATCGAAGTTCTACTGTAGTAGGCATAATGGGGAGCTTGGTTCCCACTGAATAGGCAGAGTGGGCTGCTCAATAGGCAAGGAAGGCAGTTCAGAATCCACGTAGGTAGCAGTAGTAGGCAGAATAGGCAGCTCTGTAGCCAATCACAGATGAGGAAGCAGAATAGACACAGTAGGCAGCTTCATGTTTGTTCGCTACCTACTGTGCCTATGGACTGCCTATAGGTACCCCCTCCCTTTTTGACCATTGCCTATAAACTGCCTGGCAAATTTTCCAGAGGCAGCCTATTGCATTTTCCAAGGGCTACCTATAGGCAGCTACAGTGGGCAGTTCCCAGGATTTTTTGAATGGGATGAGCTACGTCGGTCTGTGTGTGCTCGGAGGGGCATGTGCTGTGTTTGCCGGGTCTTATCCAGCATCCATTTCGGTTGCAGAACTTTGGGGTTGAGACACACTGATGAAGATTAAATATCAGAAAGGCCTCTGTGTCACTAAATTTGGTATAGTTACGCCTAAATAACCAAGTCTATGGAACCTTGTTAACAGTCATTTTCGATAAAAGCTCATGTCATCAATCCCCAACCAGAAGCATGCTAAAGATGAGAAATGACTGTGATCAGCATTCAGAGATATAACTGGTCAAAGATGTGGATGGACGACGGACGGATGGAAGGACGGACAAACTACCATCCTGTAACTTCAGGTGAGCTAAAACACAAACTTTCAATCCACCAGCCCAATGATGCTACAGATGAAATCTAAGCTCATTTGGCAAAGCGATTTCAGATGAGATTTCATTTGAAAGTGTTGACACGACATACGACGACGGACAACTGCCTATCCTATAAGCTAAAAAGTTTTTTAAGATTTAAGTTGCAGAGTTCCAGACACAGAAGTCCTGAGAAGGGCAGGGATGCTGAGTGTTCATACTCTTCTGAAACTGGCACAGTTAACCCTTATCTTGCTGTTCACGAAAACCCCTATCTTTGCAAACAGTGTAGATCCAGATCAGATGGCTTCTGAAGAAGCCATCTGATCAGGATCTACACTGTTTGGCATTCAGTTTATGAATTTGTAGCAATAAATTACATAAAGTAATTTGTTTGGTTGATAGACAGAAATGGGTGTGGCACAAATGAATATTCAGCAAGATAAGGGTTTAGATGGACAGGCCATGTTACCAGGATGCCTGAGGAATGTTTGCCGACAAAAATCCTCTGTGGAGAACCAGAAATGGGCAAACGACCCCATGGTGGTCAGAAGAAGCGATACGAGAACACCTTTAAAGTAGAAGTAAAACAAAGATCAGGAATCGATACAATTAACTTACTCCACCCATCAAAGACACCAATGGGAAAGAAACACAAACACCAAGCGACCAGACCACAATGGAAACCTAAACAAAGGAAGGCCATAGGGACAGTTACTTTCCCACAAAATGGCCATATGGCCATCCAAAATAAAAAGACACAGGTGATACACACAGTAAGTAACAAACAACAACATAAATAAACCGCCACAGAAGAACCGCCTTGGAACGGTCAGTGGAAAGATTTCCACTGGGTGGGGGGCTTTAAATCGATTTTACGTGGCCACAATCCTCGCCCTTACTTCCGTCGCGATTTAGACAAATAATTTGTTCAGTCCGCATAAAGGCCTCCTAACTCATCAGTGTAACATCTCCGTGAACACAAAAAATCAAAGAACCACAGAGATGAGACAACGGTGAGGACTCGACAGCAAGAAACCACTGAAATGCTGGAGCAAAAGAAAACCAACAGTTAGACTCGAACAGTTAGACTCAAAGCCTCTCTCAGAGACTTCAACATACTGAAAGAATTGTGTGAACACACTGCACAGGACGGAACAAAGTGCGAGGCACAATCAGAAGGGGTGCTAGTGAATATGAGGCAAAAACAATCAGCAAAGCCCAGCAGAAAGTAAGCATCACCAACAGAGCTTTCCTCCGCTGACCTCTCTTGCTCTGTTTTTTATATTGCTAGAACTGGCCCCGAGGTTATAAAACTTTTTTTCATACTCAACTCAGCTGAGCATGAAACTTGTGGTGCTCATAAAAATTATAATACTAAGAAGTTGAGCGATTTTTCATTATCAGATAGCAGACAATGTTATTTGTCCTGCTCACAAATTTTAAAATACCAACTCACTTGAGCATGAAAAAAGTTTTATAACCTCGGGGCCTGGTCTCATCAGCCATCTTGGAACACACAAACAGTAGTATTTTTTGCATTTGATTAAGATTGGCAATTGTTAGTAAATGACAGACAGGTTCAATCTCCGACCGTGCCATACCAAAGGCGTGAAAAATGGTACTAGGAGCTCCCTTGGCTGACGCTCGCATTATCAGGGGTAGTCCTAGGAAGATAAATGAAGGCAGGTAAGTGATTGTTAAAGGATACTTTGTGTCGCAAAAAGCTCTACAGAGCTTATGTTATTTGTTTCGGATATGCGCTGTTAAATAAAGCTTCTTTATCACTGTTTGCAAATGACATAGAGGGTTTTCCAATGCATGAACTGGTAATCATATTAAATTATTTTTAAACGCCCATTAGAAACGCAGGCATATTATGTTATGCCCCTTAGCATCGGTCCATCCGTCTGTAAACTTTTCATTTCCGGATAACCCTTAATTTTACATCCGATCAAGCTGAAACTTTATATATAGTTAGACAATGATGTGGAGCAGTGCATACTGTTTCGAGGTTATGGTCCACCAAATAAAATCAGAGTTATTCCCCTTTGAAAAATTTTGTGAACATTTTGATTCTGGATAACTCCTCCTACATTAACATCCGATCAAGCCAAAACTTGATATATAGTTAGACCATCGTGTGGGGCAGCGCATATTGTTTCGAGGTTATGGTCCAACAAATATTAATAGAATTATGCTCCTTTGAAAATTTCTGTAAACATTTTGTTTCCGGTCAACATCTACATATTACATCCAATCAAACTGAAACTCGATATACAGTTAGACCATGATATGGTGCAGCTCATATTATTTCGAGGTTACCAGAGTTATGGCCCTTTGAAAATTTCTGTAAATATTTTGTTTCCGGCTAACTCCTACAAATAATATTCGATCAAGCTGAAACTTGATATATAGTTAGAACATGATGTGGAGCAGTGCATACATATTGTTTCGAGGTTACGGTCCATGAAATATTAATTATTATGTCCCTTTGGAGATTTCTGTAAACATTTCGTTTCTGGCTAACTCCTCCTACAATTTCCATTGGATCAAGCTGACACTTGATTTATAGTTAGACCATGGTGTGGAGAAGCGCTTTTGTTTCAAGGTTACAGTCTGCCAGATATATACAGAATTATGCCCATTTGAAATTTCTGTAAACGTTTTGATTTTGGCTAATTCCTACATTTAACATTGCATCAAACTGAAACTTGATTTATCATATGACGTCGCGTCTGAGAGTGTAATAATGCCATGTATTATTTTCGATAATCCACTAGTGGATTAAATATACAAATTAGCTTGATAAGTCCCATAACGTTACATGTATGACGTCCTTACTAATAGTGGAATATTGACATTTTTGTAAACAATCGTGAATAAAATGCACTTTAAATGGCATATGATAAATAAAATCTTTCGTTCGTGCTCATGTCTTATTGAATTTATTAAACTCGTTGAGGAAAAGGGATAAAATGCTCGGGCAAAGCCTCGCATTTTATCCCTTTTCCTCAACTTGTTTAATAAATTCAATAATACATGAACACTCATGTAAGATCCTCTATATATAGTTAGATCAGGATGTGGAGCAATGTATATTCTTTTGAAGGTTATGTGGAGCAGCGCACATTGTTTCAAGGCTATGGTCCATCAAATATTAGCCGAGTTATGCCCATTTAAAATTTTTGTAAACTTTCCATTTCTGGCATACTCCTCCTGCAATTTTGATCTAATCAAGCTGAAACTTGATATATAGTTAGACCAGGATATGGAACAGTACATGTCATTTCAAGGTTGCAGTCCACCAAATATAAAGCTGCCACAGGCGTATAATGCCCTGCTTGCAGAGCTCTTGTTTTAAATATACAACATAAGGATAAAGAATGTTTTATTTCTCTTTAATATCACAAAATAAATGGTTACTATCACAATTCAATAAATAATTAATGCATTTGATACAGTATGTCTAATTACATGAGCTATATTGAAAGTAAATAAAGGGTATGTTTACGATATCTGCATGCTGGCAACCCCTAAAGGGGTACCTTGGCAAACAGTGCGGGCCCAGATTAGACGCCGCAGAATGTGGCGTCTGATCAGAGCCTGCTCTATTTGCTAACAGAATTTTCTGTCAAAATAGAATATAGAATAGAATAAAAACGAAAAAAAAAAGGCATACCACCCATTATATGACAAATGGACTTATCCAACATATGGCAATGGAAGAGTCCACTGGCATACAATGGGTTAAATGTAGGCTTGCGTGTAGAGTGGAACACATCACGAAAACACGCCTATATAAATTTGACCCCCTTGAACCCCACTAATACAGTAAAACTGGGGTTTCCGGGTATACATTATTTTTCTTATTTCTGCTCTAAAATATAGATTGTGGGTACTCGTTAGAACCGCCTCAATGAGGCAGTTCTAACGAGTGCCCACACTCTATATTTGGAGCAGAAATAAGAAAAATATAAAAAATTTTCAGCATAAAATGTTCATTTTTTCGGCGATAAAGGTGGCAGTGTATATGTATAGGGGTGTTTGCGTAATGATGAAAAACTCAAGCACTGATGACTTGCTTGCCATGGCTTATACATACACACCTTGAGTCCCTATAGAACTTTTTCCATAGTTCCAGATAGTCATATATTTAGTATAATTTAGTGCTGTTTTTTTTTCTGATTTTATGTTCATCAGAGCGGAATGATTTTAGCTACTTTTGGTAGGGAGTCACCTAGGCAACATTTCTGCGAAAGTTTGAATCAAATTGGCCCAATGGTTTAGGAGGAGTTTGTGTTTGAAGTTAATTTACTGTATTTTTCTAGTTTTAGTTTTGGCAGCCATTTTATTAATCTCAGTGGAACCCTTTTAGCTATTTTGGTAGAGGTCATCTACGCAACATTCCCATGAAGTTTGAATGAAATTGGCCAAAGGGTTTAGGAGGAGTTGTCATTTGAAGATTTTTTTTCTATTTTTCGCAATGGCAGCCAACTTGTTCCTGAGAACAGAACCATTTTACCTATTTTGGTAGAGAGTCACCTGGGCAACATTCCTGTGAAGTTTGAATCAAATTGAGCGAAGGGTTTCGGAGGAGTTCACGTTTGAAGCAAATTTACAATGTTTTTCTATTTTTAGCTCTGATGGCCAGTTTGCTCATCACCTAAGCAACATTCCTATGGATTGTGAATGAAATTGACCCCAGGGTACAGGAGTTGGGGTTTAAAGATTTTTCTAATTTTTTTTAGCTCTGATGGCCATTTTGTTCATCAGAGCAGAACAATTTTAGCTATTTTGGTAGTGAGCCACCCAGGCAACATTTCTGTGAAGTTTGAATCAAGGAGGAGTTTGCATTTAAATCAAATTGTTGACAACACACAACAGACATTCACTGATCACAATAGCTCACCATGAGCACTTCGTGCTCAGTAGAGCTAAAAAGTACTCCAAAGCAACCAATCATGTGAATACAACTGCAACACAAACTAAGCTATGGCGTATATGGCCGCTTGCAAAAAAGCCACAATAGAGAATTTCTTGCAGACTCAGCAAGTGTGACATACACGGACAACACCTGAGCTGCCCCTTCCTGTAAATCTTATATCACAATTACTATACAGGTACTTTGAAGAATTTCAAGATGGCCACCATCTGGGATATAAGAATGCAACAATTAAAGCAATTCTGAATCTCGTGGTCACCCAAATGCTTCCCACCGATTTCAACTCAAAGCAACAGACCATTCAGTAGCAGATGTGGTTTGAAGATTTTACAAGATGGCCAACATGGATGCCATCTTAGATAACACTCATAACAGAATAATTTCAGCAATTCTGAATCTCCATGTTGTGCAGATGTCTCCAATTAGGTTTACAGCCCCCGCCCATCAGGGCTCAAAGAAATAGATGGGCTGCATGATGCTTCCATGCAGAACTGAAACCAATCGCACAAGTGTACTGGTAAACCGCTTAGAGGAACTAAGCCTGCCCAGGCAAAGCGGTGCGAGTCGGTCTGTCCATGCTTATAAACCCTATTGGTTTCATTGGTCGACAGGGCTTGAGATGTCATTTCATCACAGTATCAGCAGAAGTCCCACAAAATTTCAGCTCCATCCGACCTTTGGTCCAGGAGGAGATGTAATTTGAAGAATTTTAAGATGGCCGGCCATCTTGTATCCAAAAGGAAAGATTTTATCAAATCCGAATTTCCATGTTGCCCCAATGCCTCCCATCAAATTTCAGCTTGATCTAACCTCTAGTTCGTGAGATGTCTTTTGACGAATTTCAATATGGCCTCTGTGTGTAGTCATCTTGGATATCCGAACTGAACAATTAAGCAAATCTGAATCTCTATGTCACCCAAATTCCTCCCATTAAGTTTCATCTCATTCCAACCCTTGTTTGGGAAGAGACCTCATTTGAAGAATTTCGGGATGGCCCACATAGTGGCCATCCCTGAAATCGAACAGAGCAATTTTAGCAAATCTGAACCATTTCACGCTGATGCCTTCCAGAAGTTTCAACTTGATCCAATCTATGGTTCGGGAGGAGATGTCATTGAAGAATTTCAAGATGGCCACCATGGCGGCCATCTAGGATATTAGAATGGATTGTTTTCAACAAACAGTCAAACTTCAATGGCTCGAACAACTTTGGGACCACGAAAATCTGTTCGAGACAGGGGTAGTTCGAGCCACTGAGGGCTACTGCCAGGAGGCATAACGATATACTTTTTAACATATTTTCGTTGTTCTATAATGAAAAATGTATGCTGTGTGTACTCATAAGAATCACCTCATCGAGGCGATTCTAATGAGTACACACAGTATCCATTTGCAAGATAAAAGACGAAAATATCCAACAATTTACCCTCCCTATTTCTTATATAGAGAAATTCCATAGGGACTCAAGAACGGGTTCGACTCAGCCATGGTAAACGAGCCATCGGTGTTCGAGCCATCGAAGTTCTACTTATCTGAATCTCCATGTCGCCTGACGTCTACCATCAAGTTTCAGCTTGATCAGATCTCTGGTTTGGGAGGAGATTTCCAAGATGGCAGCCATGGTAGCCATTGTGGATATTGGAATGGAAAAAATTGAGCACATCTAAATATCAATGTCACCCTGATGCCTCCGATCAAGTTCCAGCTCAAATGGATCTTTGATTTGGTAGGAGAATGAGGTTTGAAGAATTTCAAAATGGACGCCATGAATCTTGGATATTGGACTGGAACGATTTTAACAAATCTAAATCTCCATGTCAGCCCGATGACTCTCATCAAGTTTCAGCTCAATTCAACCTTGGTTTAGGAGGAGATGTAGTTTGAAGTATTTCAAGTGCCAAGTACTCATTACAATCACCTTGTGTAACACAATGTACCACTATTTTACTGTATAAGTCTAAAACGATATCCCTAAATGGGCCCCGTCAAGCGATTTTGGTACTTATCCCCTATGCGAGCAGCGAAGGTTCAGTCGAGCCTGCGCATCCGCGCAGTCTCGCCAGAACCTTCGCTGCTCGCTCATACTAGCAGTGAATCAAGAGGAACCTTCAGACAGAAAGCCATATCCTTGGCCCCTCTGAATGGCTGGGCATGCCCAGTTAAAATTTGTCACGACGGAATGCTCGATGACACAAATTCGCTTGGCGGGGCTCAAATTATTCCAATAACGACTCCTGATGACCTGACTTTGAGTAACCCTCAGCAGCTCAAACTACCCATCCAGAACAAATAACAATAGACCCATAGGTAACTTCAAGACTATTAGAATCTTACATGGAGTGACAGGTGGATGGAAAAATCTGTCCCGAGGGTCATTGTCCGGCATCACGAGGCTTGCCGAGTGATGCCTGACAGTGATCCCAAGGGACGGATTTTTCAATCTACCCCTCACACCCATATAGGATTCTTTTTTCTTGCATACCTTCCATTTCTTAGCGGGGATGTTTAATGCAGCAGTCACTTCGGTTACCAACGTCTGCCATATTGTGATTACTCTAATGTTTAGTGACGTCACATAATTTGCTGTGATGTCAAACTTAATGACGGCGCATATGAGGTCATATTCAACCAGTGCATTTATCAAACACGTGAGAATACCCGGTATTTGATTTTGGGTAAGAACACCAGGGTTAGAACAGAATTTCTATCGCAAGCTAAAACTATGGATTTCCTCCTTATCTGGTGCGCAAGAATGTACTTTATCTACTCTTCTTGTCTAGCTTCACTGACTTTGGTCAAAAGCTACTGATCATCATTTAGCCTTCACATTATCTCTTAAGTGCAGAATCTATACTAAATCCTAATAGTTACACTTGCAGTGTACTGGCCTCTGCAGCTCCGTCAGATGCGAGTCTAGCTGGTGATCGGGAGGATGGGGGTTCAACACCTGCCAGGGTCAGCGACATTCTCTCATGGAGATTGATCATGAAATCTTTTCTACGGCCATTCTCTCCCTTCCACTGAGTCAAGAAGGGCAGTTGTCAGTTTCTGGCGAAAGAATGTGCACTGTGCTGGTTAACTGTTTAGGTATAAGCCTGCCCAGGAAAAGTGTGGATAGGTAAATTGACCTGCTCAAAAATGACCTAAATAGTGTTGACTGGGCCATTAAACTCCAATACAAACAAGCAAACACTTGCAGTGACTTTTTTTAAGATGAACCATTTCAGACACACCATCTTTATTAAGGGGATTGGGAACACCTTCAGGATAGGCAACTTCTGCAAAAGTATTTTTTGTCTCCCATGTCAATAGGGGTCAACTCTTAAAGGAAAGAATTTGCTCCCGAGGAGCAAATTCTTTCCTTTAAGAGTAGACCCCTTTTCAGTGGGACAGGGCTTACATAAAAGTAAACAAGAAGTCCCAAAAGTTGTTTCCCTTTGAAAAAAGGCAGAAAAAGCTGCCAGGTGTTCCCATTCCCCTTAATGAATGACGTGTTATTGTCAATAAGCAATGTCAGACATAAACAAAGCCTTAATCGGTCAACCTAACATTCCATTTTGGGCCCTGCCCATCAGGGCTTGAAGAAATAGATTGGCTGCATGATGCTTCCAAGCAGAGCTGAAACCGACCGCACACTAGTACTTGTAAACTGCTTAGAGGATCTAAGCCTGCCCAGGCAAAGCGGTGCGGGTCGGACCGCCCATGCTTACAAACCCTAGTGGTTTCATTGGGCGACAGGGCTTGAGATTTCATTTCATCTAAATGTCAGGTAAAAGTCCCACAAAATTGGAAGCAACGTCTCCAAAATGACATGTACAGTGTTGATGGTGACGTCAAACCTCAAATCAAACAAGCAAAACAAAACATTCCATTTCTTTCATCTTATGTTGACAGCTGTTGAAGGTTATGGCTTAATAAAGTATTACAGTAAAACTTCGATGGCTCGAACACCGTTGGCTCTTTTACCATGGATGTGTCGAACCCATTCTTGAGCCCCTAGCGAAATCCTCTACATAAGAAATAGTGGGGGGATGATTTAGGAGATTTTAGTCTTTTATCTTGCAAATGTATGCTGTGTGTACTCATTAGAATCGCCTCGATGAGGCGATTCTAATGAGTACACACAGCATACATTTTCATTATAGAATACCGAATAGATGCCTAAAAATATCTCGTCATGCCTCCTGGCAGTCACCTCAGTGGCTCGAACTACCCCTGTCTCGAACAGATTTTCGAGATCACAAAGGTGTTCGAGCCATTGAAGGTCGACTGTAGTTATTTTGATTCTTTATTGTGAACATTGGATCAATATTTGCTCTAGCCATTTGATGAATGTGATCCCATGTTTCCTGTGGGTTTGTTATACTGCACAGCTTTTTCACAACATTTTGTTCATTGTTGCAATGTTTTCCAAAGAATTATTTTGCAGACTATTTAAAGGCTTTTTTATTTTTAGCTCTGGCAGCCATCTTGTTCATCTGAACGGTTTACAAGTGATTTCAACAACTGCACCCTTCTGTATACACTACATTGGATGTTAATGCCATGTTAGAATGAGAGTTTAATGATGGAAAACAATGTTATAAACTACTAAATTTTTTTAATTTATGAGCAGAAAATTTTTGAGGTGCATGAAATTATTTTGCTTCTATTTTTTATCATGTAGGCAGTACATCCAAGATGGCAGACTTCACAATTCAGTGAAGACAGGCGTAAGATTGCCCTTGAGCTGTCCAATCAAAAGCCTATAAATTTCTTTACAGTATAACAACGATCAATATCATTTGTGTCTTGCACCTCATCTAAATGGAATATCAGCGTCAACATACTATGTTCATCACTTTCTTGATTACCGAAAGTGGCCCCCACCCATCGGGGCTTGAATAAATAGACGGGCTGCATGATGCTTCCACTCAGAGCTGAAACCGACCGGAGACGAGTATTGGTAAACCCCTTAGAGGATCTAAGCCTGCCCAGGCAAAGCGGTGCGACTCTGAGCGGCCATTGTTATAAGCCTATTGGTTTCATTGGGTGACAGGGCTTGAGATGTCATTTCATCTCAATGTTGGGTAAAAGTCCCACAAAATTGGAAGCAACGTCTCTAAAATGACCTATACAGTGTTGTCAGGGATGTTAAACCTCAAATCAAACAAACAAAACAAACAAACAATTACTAAAAGCTGGCAGTCATTTTTTGTACTGAATGGAAACATTTCTATCTCTCATCACCTTATTGAATAAGAAGCAATGTGTTCACATATGAATGGGACCTACCAACTTGCCAGATAAATATTTTCAGAAGGCTAATAAATGCTCGGAAGACTTCTCTCAACCTGAACAGTAAATTATTAGCACCTGCAAAAATGATTCACATCCCTAAATTTCATTTCGGGATTACCTTTAAGACAAGAATTTGCTCCATAAATGGCTTCTCTCAAGGGTAAAATCCTTTTAAGAAATATGCACCCCCTAAACCCCACTTTATATAAAGAAAACTGGGGTTTATGGGGTATATAATATTTTTCTTATTTTTGCTCCAATACATAGATTGTGGGTACTCGTTAGAACCGCCTCAATGAGGCGGTTCTAATGTATACCCAAAATCTATATTTTGAACAGAAATTAGAAAACTATCACAATTTGTCATCATGAAATCTTAGTTTTGTCGGCGAAAAAATTTACTATGTACAGTCGACGTTCGTTATCTCGAACCTCACGGGACCGGATAAAAAAGTTCGAGTTATCCGTAGTACGAGATAACCAAAGTGTGACGTCACATGCATGTCAGGGCCCATTATTTGCCGTGATATTCTTGGTATTCTTAGTTATTCTAGAGTAATAGCACTAACATGCACAGCCTAATTCGTTTATGAAAGTAATGGAGCTTGTCGAAGTATAGCGATTATAAAAGATATCTCACATGTTTTGTTGTCCTTTAAATTCCTGCAAATTCGGGTATCCAAATAAGCTAAAAATAGATATGTACTTAAATGGGATGGTTCCCTGCTTGTGAATGCAATGCTGAGCAGTACGTCATACGGTAGTCCCTCGTATTGATTTAAACAGTTTAGGTCCTGCCGAGAAAGCTGGTCATGAGCCATCTTTTTAGGATCTACACTGTTTGCATGTGCATCGGGACAAGGGCAATACAAAACATATGACAAAAATGATGAGTACTTAAAACAACCGGTCATACCTAATTGTCAGAGCCGCCTTTTATTACGAAAAATCTTGGAAATCATTGAAATGAGAAGGTGTTAAGATCAAAGGTTGAGCACCGCGTGTCAGTCTGTATTACACGCACATGTATTTCGTAATAGCGGTAAAGGTATTGTTTGTGCTAATTTTAACGCACCTGGACAATTTGGAAAATAAAAAACATTGTAAGTACTGATGAACTGTTTTGTAAAGGTCTACTATTATTTTCTTTAACTGAAAGACCGGCGGCATCGTTTTTTTTTTTTTTTTTTCCTTCTTTACCTCATGAATTTTGGTTCGAGATACGCAGTAGTAAAAACAGTGAAAAATATATTTAGGGACTGAAAATTATGGGCGAGATAGCCGAAGTGTCGACTTAAAAGAAGTTCGACACAAGCGAAGTTGAAATACAAAAAATATGTAGCGGAAATATTCGGGACTTAGAAATCGGTTCGACATAAGTGATAGGGTCGAGATAGGCGAGGTCGAGATAACGAGAGTCAATTGTATTTTTATAGTCGTGTTTTCGTATGGGACAAAGTCTGGCAGGTCTTCTAAATAGAAGTGAAGGCAATGAATTTCTAAGTCTCATTCAGTTTCATCTGTGGTGTATTCTGAATCATCATCATCTATAGATGATACTTCCTCTACATCATCATTGTCCTCTTCCTCAAATTCCTCTTCTTCATAATCATCCACTCTACCAAAACTCCTAGTCATACTATGCCTAGCTTCAGTCTGACTTTGATCATAAGCTATTGATCCTATCACCTGATCAGTGTCTCTTTCTGTATGTATCTCTGCCTCAGTCTCTACTGGCTGAAGATCTTCTATATCAGCTAAAGTTTCAAAGCGCTCCACTCTTGGTGAAATATCCTCATCATCCAGTTCAGTGTCCAAGTCACCTCTTGGTGTTTCATTAATATCCTGATCAAAATCCACACCATATTCTGACATATTCTGCTCTTGGATCTGTTCACCTTCCTCCTGAATTTTCCCTAATCTCTCTTGAATAATCTCTGAGCTTTCTCCAAGCTGAATTCTGTCTAGTGTACCTTGATTCAACTCTTCCCTTTCTACTTCAATTCTACTTTGCACAATGTTCTCTGATTCGGCTCTGAAATAACCAGTTCCCTCCAGCTCATGAGCCGTTCTAGACCTTTCACCTCTATCCTCCTTTATTCTGTCATGTAGCCTCTCAGCAGCCATCTGTTGTGCCACAACTGCTGGATCAGGAACTGAGAACTCTGATTTACACACTCTGTGTACAATGGTCTCCCCTATCTCATCCAGCTCTCCATCTATTTCTCTAAGGCATTCTTCCAAAACTTGGTCTGATATTCTGAAAGAAAAGACACATAAACTATTCTTCATGCATACCTTATCCGTCATGAAAACACGCCTATATAATTTTTTACCCCCTTTAACCCGACTTTTGTATGGTAAAACTGGGGTTTACAGGAGTATACATTATTTTTCTTATTTCTGCTCAAAATCATAGATTGTGGGTAGTCGTTAGAACTGCCTGGCTGAGGCGGTTCTAAGGAGTTCTCACAATGTATGTTTTGAGCAGAAATAAGAACAATATCAGATTTTTTATTATCTGAATTTTTTTTTTTTTGGTGGCAAAATTTTCAATATATATCAATAGGCTTGTTTTTGTCATGTGATGAATGGAGTGAGGATGACAGTTTCGTTCGTTTTAGACTGGGAACCTGCCAAACCATGCAGAAACCCAGATCAGAATGTCTGATCAGGATCTTCACTGTTCACTCATTCACTTTTTAAATAAATTTCTAAAACTAACAACCTAAATTTAGAAATAGATTCCTGCTTTATATAGTGTAGAAGATTCTATTCAGGTTAACCCATTGCATACTACTGGACTCTTCCATTGCTATATGTTGGACGAGTGCATTTGTCATATAAGGGGTGTCAAGGCCTATTTTTCTCATTTTTATTCTACTTTTGATGGAAAACTCTGTTAGCAAATAGTGCATGCCCAGATCAGACGCCGCATTCTGCGGCGTCTGATCTGGGCATGCACTATTTGCCAATGTACCCTTTTAGGGGTTTCCGCAAGCAATGAAGTTAAAATGAATTAGTCTTATTTTGAGGAGTGACAACAGCTTAAGGAGAATGGATGCACCTTCAGTCGACATCTCTGTTGACCATTCTAAGGTGGTTCTTGTGGTGTCCATTCAATGTGGTCCATTGCTATACAAATATCTATATGTTTAGTCCTGTTTGATGCATTTTTAATTGCCTTAAAGGTGCCTTTTTGAGCTGTCTGGAAAAAATGCTTCCAAAAATAAAATACATATAGCCGGTATTTTTTTTAAAACAATACAAATGAATGCATTTTATGCAAAAATGCGAACAATTATGATGACATGTAAACGAGTTTGAGAGGGATTACCTAACTAGGTTTCGAACACTTGTTAGATCTATTTTTAGTTTGTGACAAAAAATAGAATCTCCATATATGTCGTTATGCGACATTCATTTTTGGCCTTGTTTGCTTAGGCCATGCCTGAATCGGAAAAAAATATGACGCTGAATACCATGCCATAAGTAACGACACTCAGAGACGGAACTGTCGCCATGAATGTGTAAAGTGACAGATTTATTTTTAAAACAGAAATTCCGAACACAGGTTCAGATCGAAGGGTAAACACGAATGAAAACAACCATTTTCTCAAAGTTCTGAAGCTGTATTTGGCTCTAAAAGTGTACACATGACATAGGAGTAAGCATTGAAGATAAAAACCACAAAAAAATGAGACCTGGTAGCTCAATAATGCACCTTTAATAGTGTTTACTGTAACACACCCATGTGACAATGTGCACTTTTCACATCTCCAAAATGGCTACATTTTTTTATGAAAATCTGTGACATTTTTCTTATTTATACTGCAAACATGGTATGTGGGTGCTTGTTAGAACAGCCTCATTGAGGCGGTTCTAACAAGTACTCACAACCTATATCTTCGACCAGAATAAGAAAGATAATGAATACCCCCTTGGATCTACAGACTTGGGTCTTCTTGTGCACGGCACATCGTTTCAAAAAGTTTAAAATGTCTGCCAACTAATTACAAAATCCATTCAGGAGTGACAAAGTTACAGACAGGACATGAAAAATAGACCCTATTTTTGACTTTTGACCTCTAAGTGTGACCCTGACCTGGGACTGGGAGCTATACATCTGAATTTTGCACATGCCACATAGTTTCATGATGGTAAACATTTCTACCAATTGTATCATAATCCATTAAGGAATAACAAAGTTATTGACCCGACACAAAAACAAGACCCTTTTTAACCTTTGACCTCTAAGTATGACCTTGACCTGGGTGCTATACATTTAATTTTGCACATCGTTTCATGATGGTAAACATTTCTACCAATTATTCCGTAATCCATCGAGGAATAACAAAGTTATTGATCTGACACAAAAAAAAACCTTTTTTACCTTTGACCTCTAAGTATGACAATGACCTTGGAGCTACAGACCTGGGTCTTGCCTGCAACACAATGTATCATGATGGTAAACATTTCTGCCAAGAAAAGTAAACATTTCTGCCAAGTAATTTCAAAATTCATCAAGAAACAAGAGTTATGAAACAAAGTGCATCCAATTGGGATAATTCCTAAGTCAGAAGGGGCCATAATCTATGCTAAATGCATAAGAGAGTAAAGCACCTTGTTCTATGAACTTTTTGTAAGATAGTTCACTAGCAGTTTAAGTTTCAAATCAATCCTGCAATCAAATCAGAAATTATTAATCAAAATGTATCTGAATGGGACACTTTTTAAGTCAGAAAAGGGCCATAATCCATGCAAAATGGTACTTTTCTACACATTTTCTGCAAGGTAACATGCTAGTATTTCAAGTTTCAAATCAATCCCCCAAAGATAACAAGAGTGATGAATCAAAATACACCACAATCTTGTTATAATGCGGTTTGTTATAACATGGTTTTGAATATAACACGGTTTCAAGATGGATCCCAAAAATGTATAGTTTATATAGAAAAATGACCATTTGATCCCAAAAATGTATAGATTATACAAAAAATGACCATAAATGGTCATTTTTCTATATAATCTATGCATTTTTCATACCTGCCAACTTTCACCCATTAGGAGTGAGTTTCACGATTTTTTCATGCATTTTGACCTCACAATCGTGTTGCCAAAATAAGGCAAAAACCACGATTTTTCCACCTCCTCACGCTTGGTATTTTTATCAGCCATATTGTTTGTGGATAGTCATTTGGAATATCTTGGATTTCTTCACTATCTATTTTGGAGATGGAAAAACCCTGAGTATATTTTTAGCTGTATTGACTATTTTTAACCCAATGTTATATTACCCATTACCCACAAACAAATGCAAGTTGCCAACAGCTTTCTATCTGTATGAGCATGAACAGGGATGCCCTTTGCTGATCTTTTCATGTAAGTATGTTTGAACAATTATTTAATCTCTCCCAGATGTAATGAAAGTAAATATTTACCTATGAATGAGCGATGTCACGTATTTTCTTGACTGAAAATCGTAGTTTTTATCTCCCAAACTAAGAATTGTATTGTTATTTGGTAATGAATGTGTTCTAACACTTCAGAAAAAATTGTTTTGCAAAATAAAGGCTGGTGTATGAATGTCATTCCTGGTGTATGAATGTCATTTGACGTGTCACCAGTAACAATTCAATTCTGATTGGTTATATTCAGACATTAAGCACGCCTTGCAATTGCATGAAAACTGTTTCTGAGTAAAAGTACCTAATTTCAGACAGATCATATATTCAGACAATCTTTAGTTATTGCAAATACTGTTAATTATTGAAGCTTAAGTATTATACCAGTGATTTATTGGATAATACATAAAATGTAAATATGCAATTTTTCTGATTGTACTAGTGAACTGGAGTGTGTCTACCAGTTTGAAAAAAAAATCTCCCCCATGGAAATTTTGGGGAAAATATTCATTGCGCTTTATTCCATCGAAAAATGCAGTGACACGCAGAATCTCCCCCATGAAAAATTTGAAAAGTTGGCGGGTAGGATTTTTGTTTGGATATAACATGGTTCTTTAACTAACACGGTTTCTGCTTTGGACCCCATTAGTAGAGTTATAAAGAGGTTGAGGTGTATTTTAAGTTGCAAATCAATCCCACAATCAGATCAGAAATTATTAATCAAGATGTATCAAAATGGGACACTTTTTGATTCAGAAAAGGGCCATAATCCATGCGAAATGCATAACAGTGACGGTACTTTTTCTACATACTCTCTGTAAGGTAACAGGCTAGTATTTCAAGTTTCAAATCAATCCACCAAAGACAACAAGAGTAATGAGTCAAAATACATCTAAATAGGACAATTTCTAAGTCAGAAAGGGGCCATAATCAATGCAAACTGTCTGCTGGAATTATCTAAGTTATCTCCTCATTGTGTCTTACTACAATGTGTAAGTGCTCCAAACTGTAAAGCAATTCACCAAAGATAACCAAAGTTATAAGCAATTTTCAAATGCGGGCCAGGACAGGATGAGACTGGACAGGATGAGACAGGACGCTACGGGACACGATGAAAAAAAGTGAATCCAGTATGGCCCCAACCAATTAAATCTGAACAAGTTTACCACAGTTAACATGTTAAAATGTGTTACAGAATTGTAAACATTGAATATCCAGATCAGATTGCTCCTTTGGGAACAGTCTGATCTGGTTCTAAACTGAGGAATTTCTGTCCAAAAATGCACCCCAACCTCTTTATAACACTATTACTGGGGTCCAAAGCAAAATCCATGTTAGTCAAACAACCATGTTATATCCAAACAAAAATGTTTATATAGAAAAATGACCATTTATGGTCATTTTTCTATATAATCTATACATTTTTGGGATCCATCTTTAAACCGTGTTATATCCAAAACTGTGTTGTAATGAACCGTGTTATAATGAGGTTGTGGTGTATATCTATTATGGTAACCTACTCTTCAACCAGTTTCCATGGATCAAATCTTCCCTCTTTTTCATGCTGTGTCTTCCTCAGATGGCGCTCATATTTTTCTAGATTATTTTTCACATCTCTCACGACGGTTTCAGGAAGTTTTAGTCTTATCCTCTGCGGCCCTCGCTTGGACTGCAGCAAGAAATCCTCCTCGGGGTGTTCTTCCATGCCGAGTGGAACAGTCTTCTCCTGGAATTTTGGTACTGGTGCAGACTTAGTGAAGATTATTGGTTCATCCGTTTCTTTACTGAATGCTCTGAAATGGTGAACAGGATGATGAACTTTGTTATTTATTTTAAGCGGAATGGATACACCTTCGGGGGAGACAACTCCTGCAATAGTATTTTTGTCTCCCATGTCAATAGTTTGTTTGTTTGATTTGAAGTTTAATGTCCCCGTCAACACTGCAAAGGTCATTTTGTAGACGTTGCTTCCAATTTTGTGGGACTTTTACCCGAAATTGAGATGAAATGACATCTCAAGCCCTGTCGCCCAATGAAACCAATAGGGTTTATTAGCATGGCCTGTCCGACTCGCAACGCTTTGCTGCGGCCTGCTTAGATCCTCTGAGCAGATAACCAGTACTCGTGTGCGGGTCGGTTTCAGCTCTTTGTGGAAGAATCATGCAGCCCATCTATTTCTTCAAGCCCCGATGGGCCGGGGCATGTCAGTAGGGATCAACTCTTAAAGGAAAGAATTTGCTCCTCAGGAGCAAATTCTTTCCTTTAAGAGTTGACCCCTTTTTCAGTGAGAAGGCTTATAGAAAAGCTAACAGGAAGTCCTAAAAGTTATGTCCCTTTGAAAAATGGCGGAAAAATCTGCCACTTGTTCCCATTCCCCTTCAGGAAACAGTGAAGGCCTTGATCAGATGTCACATTCATTCTGATCTGAGCCTGCACTGTTTGCCAGTGTACTCTGTTTTAACCCAATGTATACTAGTGGACTCTTCCATTGCTATATGTTGGACAAGTCCATTTGTCAAATAAGGGGTATTAGGCCTATTTGTTCCCCTTTCATTTCATTTTTTACAGAAAATTCTCGTAGCAAATAGTGCAGGCCCTGATCAGATGCCGTGTTCTGCGGCGTCTGATCTGGGCTTGCACTGTTTGCCAAGGGACCCCTTTAGGGGTTTCCAGCATGCAATAGGTTAAAGTTTTCCATACAAAATGTTGGTTAATCTTGTAACCAAACTAGGGCCGATTCCATCAAAGTTTTGTTGCAGTTAAAGATATAAACCATAGTAAAAAATTGGAAGTGTCATGCAAAGTAGAAATTAAAACAAGAGGACCAAGATGGTCCTATATCGCTCACCTGAGCTAACAGATTCAAAGTTTCAGGAAGTGACAATCTTTAGTGAAGGCTTTATGCGAGGAAAAGGTCAACTAGAACTGTTAGACGATCTGACTATACCCCCACTTGAGCACATTTTTAAAGAAATGCACCTCTTGATCAAAAGTCATAAAGCCCACTGGCTCTTGCATGATATTAGTAATCATGATTGCACTGCATACTAAGTTGATGGTGTCCAGAACAGATTCACAAAAACAAGAAGAAAGTCCATCGTCTTTGTTTGTTTGATTTGAGGTTTAACGTCCCTGTCAACACTGTAAAGGTCTTTTTGGAGACGTTGCTTCCAATTTTGTGGGACTTTTACCCGACATTGAGATGAAATGACATCTCAAGCCCTGCCGCCCAATGAAACCAATAGGGTTTATAAGCATGGACGGGCTGACTCGCAACGCTTTGCATGGGCAGGCTTAGATCCTCTAAGCAGTTTACCAGTACTCGTGTATTTCAGCTCAGCGTGGAAGCATCATGCAGCCCATTTATTTCTTCTAGCCCAAATGGGCGGGGGCGGCCATCCACTTTAAAATGAAATAAATCATCATTATTGCATTGCATACCAAGTGTGAGGCTTCAAGTTTTCATATTTCCTGAGAAATCTTTAACGAAATATTTGACATCAGATGTAGAATGAAAGAACAAATAAGCTGAGAAAGCCCATTGCCTCTTATACAATACAAACCACATCATAATGGCATGGCAAACCAAGTTTGAGGCTTTTGAGGCTCAATGAGGCGGTTCTAACGTGTACACACAATCTATATTTTGAGCCAAAATAAGAAAAATATCACAATTTTTCATCTTAAATTTTTCATTTTTACTGCAGGGAATGAAACAGACGCGCGCCAGCTCGCCAATGCGAGTATGAAAATCTGCTTGCGAGTAAAGTTGGCGGCATGCTTGCCTGACCTGGCGAGTTTGAAATTTTAAAGCAGTTTGTCACCTTCGCTAAGCTGATACTTTTAAGTTTATTGCAGCTCATGTTTACTGCAATCACATAATCACTTGGCCATTGTCCAAACAATCAGTGCACTGGTTGTTTGGACAATTGCCAAGTGATAATTTACCGCTAATTACCGTGTAAACACTCCTGGATTTTCTTCTTAGTACCGTGTTAACTCGCTAGGATTTTACCCAGCTTGGAGGAAATATGGTGTCCAAACAATATCCGAATTTGTGTTATAACCAATCATGCTCTAAGGCCTATAAAATGGTATGTTTCCGATTTCCCGACCAACCCATCAAAATTTCGCCGACTGTAATTTATATTTTCGCAAAATCAAAAAAAAACAAAAAAAAAAAAAAAAAAAAAAACAAGAGGGCCCAAAGGCCCTATATCGCTCACCTGTGTACCAGAAAATCATAAGTGTAGGAGACCACTTGACATTGCTACATACTAAATATTTGAGCTCTGGGCCTTATGGCTTTGGAGAAGATTTTTGATTTTTTTCCAGTATAAGTCCATAGGTCAATTTTGACCCAAAGGGCATGGTTGGCAGGATTTATGACGGCGACCATTTTATGTTGCTATATACTAAATATCTAAGGTCCATACTTCATGGTTTCAGAGAAGAAGATTTTTAAAGCTTTTTTTTTCCATTATAAGTTTATTGGAGTTTAGAAGCCACAGGATTTGGCCAATTTGAACCCCAGGGGCAAGACTCAGGCAGGATTCATGTGGGCAACAACTCCATGTTGCTACATGCTAAATACCTAAGCTCTGGGCCTTATGGTTTCACAGAAGAATATTTTTCAAGTTTTTTTTTTCCATTTTAAGTTTTTTCCATTTTTAGTCCATCAATGGTAGCTAATGGGCCATGGGTGTGGCCAATTCTGGCCCAAGGGGCATGACTGGCAGGATTTATGTAGGTGACCTGGGTCCTGTGCTTTCAGAGAAGAAGATTTTTGAAGCTTTTTTCCATAAGGAGTCTATGGGAGCTAAGGGGCCCCGGGGCGTGGCCCATTTGGACCCCAGGGGCATGGTTGGCAGGATTTATGTAGGTGACCACTTACCGTTGCTACATGCTAAATATCTAAGCTCTGGGCCCTGTGTTTTCAGAGAAGAAGATTTTTGAAGCTTTTTTTCCATTAGGAGTCTATGAGAGCTAAGGGGCCCCGGGGCGTGGCCCATTTAGACCCTAGGGGCATGATTGGCAGGATTTATGTAGGTGACCACTTACCTTGCTTGCTGCTAAATATCTAAGCTCTGGGCCCTGTGGTTTCAGAGGAGAAGATTTTTGAAGCTTCTTTTCCATAAGGAGTCTATGGGAGCTAAGGGGCCCCGGGGCGTGGCCCATTTGAACCCCAGGGGCACGATTGGCAGGATTTATGTAAGTGAACACTTGCCGTTACTACCTGCTAAATATCTAAGCTCTGGGCCCTGTGGTTTCAGAGGAGAAGATTTTTGAAGCTTTTTGCCATTAGGAGTCTATGGGAGCTAAGGGGCCCTGGGGCGTGGCCCATTTGGACCCCAGGGGCATGATTGGCAGGATTTATGTAGGTGACCACTTGCCATTGCTACCTGCTAAATATCTAAGCTCTGGGCCCTGTGGTTTCAGAGGAGAAGATTTTTGAAGCTTTTTATCATTAGGAGTCTATGGGAGCTAAGGGGCCCCGGGGCGTGGCCCATTTGAAACCCAGGGGCATGATTGGCAGGAATTATGTAGGTGACCACTTGACGTTGCTACATGCTAAATACCTAAGCTCTCGGCCCTGTGGTTTGAGAAAAGAAGAGTTTTGAACCTTTTTTTTTTCCTTATTATGAGTCAATGGGAGCTAAGGGGCCCCGGGGCGTGGCCCATTTGGACCCCAGGAGCATGGTTGGCAGGATTTAAGTAGGTGAACCACTTGCCTTTGCTACATGCTAAATATCTCAGCTCTGGGCCCTGTGGTTTCAGAGAAGAAGCTTTTTGGAGCTTTTTTCTATTATGAGTCTATAGGAACTAAGGGGCCCTGGGGCGTGGCCCGTTTGGACCCTAGGGGCATGATTGGCAGGAATTTTGTAGGTGACCACTTGCAGTTGCTACATGCTAAATATCTAAGCTCCGGGCCCTGTCGTTTCAGAGAAGAAGATTTTTAAGCTTTTTTTTCCATTATGAGTCTATGGGAGCGAAGGGGCCCCGGGGCGTGGCCAATTTGAAACCCAGGGGCATGATTGGCAGGAATTATGTAGGTGACCACTGGCCGTTGCTACATGCTAAATTTCTAAGCTCTGGGCCCTGTGGTTTCAGAGAAGAAGATTTTTTAAATTTTTCCCATTATAAGTCTATGTGAGCTATATGTTGCCATGGCAACCAGAATTCCAATCTGATAAGCCCAAAAACCTTATGCAGCCTTTCCCCCTACCTGATGATGCTTCACATGAAATTTCATCAAGATTGGCCATGTGGTATTAGAGATTTACTTATTTGAAATTGTTTACGGACGCACGGACGCACACATGCACGGACGGACGCATGCACGACGGACAAAAAGTGATCACAAAAGCTCACCTTGCGACTACTAAAATCCCGGTTTTCATGCGTATTTTTTGTGTTGGAAATAAGCAATTGCCTGATTGTTCACGTCTGACAAGTTCAATTGCACGGTCGGGTGCCTGCCAGGCAACCCAAAAATTTTTATTGCAATTTGTGCCAGGGTAGCGCATTATAAAACTGTGTCTCGGACCGTTAAAAAGGATAATGGTGCACAATATTACTTGCGATATGACCCCTGTCTATAATCAGATTACTTTTCTTTGAAGTTTATTGTGACAATAAAAATTATATGATACATGTTTTACCACCTGCAGTGATAGGCTAATAAGCCATGTGTCCACGCTTCAACAATCATAAATAATGCAGGCAGTTCTTAATATGACTATTGTGTAATCTCGCAAGTATTTTCGCTAAGGATATTCATGAACAGACAGATGCACAGGATGATCGGAGTCTTCGCTGGTCGCACATGTTTAGTTTTTGTCGTGCCAAACTGAATTTTCCGCCGTCATTTTTGAAGGTACATTTGTTGCAGTCTGAAATTTTCCCGCATTTTTCAATAACAAGGTGGTATGCACGCACGGTTTTTGAATGCAACTTTTGGTATACAAAAGTTAAGACACAGATCAGCTGCGCAGTCTTATCAGTCTTTTGCTGTTTGTACGAGCCTTTCGTAGTATGGCCTCTGGGATATTCAGAGAGCAGCAAATGAAGAGCTAGATGAACAACTTCAACAGGCTGATCTTTCGTTTAAAAAATGTTATTTTTGCTGAATGCTGGTTCATTTAAAATGTGTAAGAAACGACGGTGGAATGTAGTTTAACGTGTTGTAATATATGCATCTGACACAAACACGATAGCTAATGTGTGCTAGAAAGTCCTATTGTGGTGTCATTAGAAATGCTTCCCAAGAAATGCACTGAATGAGTATGCGCACACAGAAAAGACTCATATCAGCGGGAAATTCTGCAGTCTGATCTGAATTTACTGTTCACAATGTTTCATTTCTCGGAAAGCTAGACACTGTTGCTGATTAGACTGCCTGCATATGGTCTGATGAAATCGGAAACAAAACATTTTTAAGGCCTAACAGGGCAATGAAGTAACAGGAGTGGTGCTTCGAATTTATTGGGGATGTTTAAGAATAAAATAAAATGTTTGCTCCATTCTTTGTCCTTTTACATTTAGAAAAAGGGTATTTTTTCTGGCGAGTGTAAAATTAGTTTTGGCGAGTGTATTTTAATATTCACTCGCCAAGTTCGGCAAGTGTGAAAAAAAATTAGTTTCTTTCCCTGTTACTGCAGTAAAATTTACGGTGTATTTGTATAGACATGTTTTTGTAATGAGCAGGCACAAGAAAAGGGTTTAAATACAAGGTGAGCCACTTCAGCAATCCATCTGTAGTTGTTCTTTGACCTCATTGTAGTTGATCTTGCCTCCATCAATGATGGATTAAACAGCAATCAATTAAACTGCCAGAAATATTTGTAGCACCAGTTCTTATTATATGTGTCTGGCTATGACAAAGTGGAAGCCTACCTGGAAAATGTATACTATAGTATATAGCAAAGTGACCATGAATGGTCTTTTTATACCCACTTTTTCGAAGAAAAATTGGGTATATTGTTTTCGTACCACAGTTGAGTCTGGCGTCAGTCCGTCTGTCTGTCCATCCATCTGTCTGTCCGTCACGTTTCTTGTAAATTGATCTCCTCTGCAACCACTGAAGTTACACTTTTGAAACTTTGCATGTGGATAGTACATGGAATATAGATGGCAGTGGGCAATTTTTTGGTGACCTTGACCTCAACATGACCCCCAAGGTCAAAGGTCAAAAATTATGATTTGCCATATCTCCTTAACTATTGGAGATACACTTCTGAAACTTTTCTTATTGGATGGTCTTTGGAATATAGAATATGTCAGGCTACTTTTGGTGTGACCTTGATCCCAAGGTCAAAGGTCAAAATGTATGATTTTGCCATATCTTCTAAACTATTAGAGTTACACTTCTGAAACTTTGGTTATTGGATGGCCCTTGGTATATACATGTAGAATAAATCTGGATACTTTTGGTGTGACCTTGACCTCAACATGACCCCAAGGTCAAAGGTCAAATATTATGATTTGCCATATCTCCTAAACTATTGGAGTTACACTTCTGAAACTTTGCTTATTGGATGGTCCTTGGAATATAGAATATGTCGGCTACTTTTGGTGTGACCTTGACCCCCAAGGTCAAAGGTCAAAAAGTATGATTTTGCCATATCTTCTAAACTATTAGAGTTACACTTCTGAAACTTTAGTTATTGGATGGCTCTTGAAATATAGAATAAATTTGGACACTTTTGGTGTGACCTTGACCTCAACATGACCCCAAGGTCAAAGGTCAAAAATTATGATTTGCCATATCTCCTAAACTATTGGAGTTACACTTCTGAAACTTTGCTTATCGGATGGTCCTTGGAATATAGAATATATCCGGCTACTTTTGGTGTGACCTCTACCCAAGGTCAAAGGTCAAAAAGTATGACTTTGCCATATCTTCTAAACTATTAGAGTTACACTTCGGAAACTTGGTTATTTGATTGCTGTTGGAATATAGAATAAATTGGGATACTTTGGGTGGACCTCAACATAACCCCAAGGTTAAAGGTCAAAAAGTATGACTTTGCCATATCTTCTAAACTATAAGAGTTACACTTCTGAAACTTTGCTTATCAATTAGAATATTCTTTAGAACTTTTTTTAACTTACAGGTAGTTTTGGCTAGCTAATACATAGTCATTAGTGTTACTCATAGAAAAAGCGGGTATTTGCGATGGTATACCATCGACTGCTGATCTAGTTTCTACATAATCTATACATTTTAAATAAGCTATTATTAATTGACTATCCTGTATTGTTCGGAGGTCATCCATATAAACACTGAGGTCAAAAATCAATAATCATGTTTATAATGGTGTCAATTAATAAAATTGTCTTGGGGCCAATACAGCTGACTGAGGGCCTGTAACTGGGACAATACAAAATTACTTGATTAATAACATCAGATCACAGATTGTATTTGTTTCTTTTTGACTTTAATGTCCCAGTCAACTCAAATGCGGTCATATTGTCCAGTCAGTTTACCTAACCATACTTCCTGTGCAGATTTAACTGACTTCAACACTCGTAATAAATTATTAACGGCTAAACTTCTTAATCAGGGTTATCGGTACCATAAACTACGCAAAGCCTTTTCAAAATTTTATAGACACCATTCTGATTTAATTTCAAAATTCAATATTGGACTTAAATATCTCCTGCAACAAGGTCTATCGGAATCCGAATTTTATGGTGACTTAGTATATAAATTTAGAAAAATTTATAACCACAACGACTTTAGCACCCAATTCCGTAAAATCATTCTTCGATATAAAAAGATTGGGTACAGCATGGATATTATACGACAGACTGCATGCATGGTAGTTAACCCAATCATGGTTGGCAACTTTGCTTCCCTCTTTAATTGCACGCCGGTGGGTCAGGCCTCAGATTCTATGATGGTTCCAAAGTAAAGGCTTATTAAGAATTAGAGAGATCTAATTCAAGGTAATGTTGGTTGGTGTCTGATGCTCTGTCTCTGGTCGGGCACATCAGAGTCTAACTGTTGATTTTCTTTTGCTCCAGCATTTCAGTGGTTTCTTGCTGTCGAGTCCTCACCGTTGTCTCACCTCTGTGGTTCTTTGATTATTTGTGTTCACGGAGATGTTGCACTGATGAGTTAGGAGGCCTTCATGCGGACTGAACAAATTATTTGTCTAAATCGCGACGGAAGTAAGGGTGAGGATTGTGGCCACGTAAAATCAATTTAAGCCCCCCAGTGGAAATCTTTACACTGACCGTTCCAAGGCGGTTCTTCTGTGGCGATTTATGTATGTTGTTGTTTGTTACTTGCTGTGTGTGTCGCTTGTCTCTTTTTATTTTGGATGGCCATATGGCCATTTCGTGGGAAAGTAACTGTCCTTATGGCCTTCCTTTGTTTGGGTTTCCATTATGGTCTGGTCGCTTAATGTTTGTGTTTCTTTCCCTTTGGTGTCTTTGATGGGTGCTTCCCATGCTTATAAACCCTATTCGTGGGCTTGAGATGTCATTTCATCTCAATGTCGGGTAAATTTCCCACAAAATTGAAAGCAATGTCTCCAAAATGACCTATACAGTGTTGAAGGAGATGTTAAACCTTAGATCAAACAAACAAATACAAAATACAGTCCACAATTTTTTGGCCAGAATCTGACGACTGCTACAGAGGGACACAATGTTGTTTGAGTATAGAAAACTACGAATGATTAGTTGCTCATTTTCCTGAAATATTATTGTTGTGTAAACTAATTAAGGGGAATGGGAACACCTTCATGGGAAGCAACTCCTGCAAAAGTATTTTTGTCTCCCATGTCAATAGGGGTCAACTCTTAAAGGAAAGAATTTGCTCCTAAGGAGTAAATTCCTTCCTTTAAGAATTGACCCCCTTTTCTGCAGGACAGAGCTTATAGAAAATCGAACAGGAAGTTGCGAAAGTTGTCTCCCTTTGAAAAATGGCGGAAAAATCAGCCAGGTGGTCCCATTCCCCTTAAGTGGCATACCACAACCAGAGTCATTTGTGGTGTTCTACACACTAAATACATGGTGTCTCATACCGACTCAAACAAGACTATTACCTTGAACTCTGTACTCTGTGAGACTGTGAAGGATGTTTTCTTGTTATTTCCATAGCAACAGGAGCTGATGGTCTCTCAGGTAGGTTTGCTAAAAAAATTCAGAAAAAAATTACACTTTTAACTTTATATAGTAAATATGCTCTAAACTAGAACTGTCAGAGGATCTGACTATAGCCCCGCTATAGCCCTGTCAGAGGAGAAAGACTCATGAATTAAAGGTAAAGACTTGTGAGAGGGTTAAATCCCTAACAAGGTACCTATGCCTTATAGACTTTTCGCATTATTAGATCTGAAAAACCGTCTAAGTTAAAAAAAAAGTTTTGAATAATGAAAAAAGCACATGCACATCTTCAGACCTATATGAAAACACCTGTTAAGTTTCAAAAGGATTGACCTAGAACTGTAAGAGGAGTTGCGATCACAAGGTAGCTACTCCCTATACATTTTAACATTAGTAGATCTCAAAAATTGTCTAAGTTAAAAAAGATAAAATAAGTGAAAAAAATTATTTAAGGATAATGAAAAAAGAATATGCACATCTTCAGACCTATATGAAAACACCTTTTAAGTTTCAAAAGGATTGACCTAGAACTGTAAGAGGAGTTGCGATCACAAGGTAGCTACTCCCTATACATTTTAACATTAGTAGATCTCAAAAATTGTCTAAGTTAAAAAAGATGAAATAAGTGAAAAAAATTATTTAAGGATAATGAAAAAAGAATATGCACATCTTCAGACCTATATGAAAACACCTGTAAAGTTTCAAAAGGATTGACCTAGAACTGTAAGAGGAGTTGTGGTCACAAGGTAGCTACTCCCTATACATTTTTTAACATTAGTAGATCTCAAAAATTGTCTAAGTTAAAAAAGGTGAAATAAGTGAAAAAAATTATTTAAGGATAATGAAAAAAGAATATGCACATCTTCAGACCTATATGAAAACACCTGTTAAGTTTCAAAAGGATTGACCTAGAACGGTAATAGGAGTTGCGGTCACAAGGTAGCTACTCCCTATACATTTTAACATTAGTAGATCTCAAAAATTGTCTAAGTTAAAAAAGGTGATATAAGTGAAAAAAATTATTTAAGGATAATGAAAAAAGAATATGCACATCTTCAGACTTATATGAAAACACCTGTAAAGTTTCAAAAGGATTGACTTAGAACTGTAAGAAGAGTTGCGGTAACAAGGTAGCTACTCCCTATACATTTTAACATTAGTAGATCTCAAAAATTGTCTAAGTTAAAAAAGGTGAAATAAGTGAAAAAAATTATCTAAGGATAATGAAAAAAGAATATGCACATCTTCAGACCTATATGAAAACACCTGTAAAGTTTCAAAAGGACTGACCTAGAACTGTAATAGGAGTTACGGTAACAAGGTACCCACTATTAAATATTACAGACAGACAGACAGACAGACAGACAGAAAGACAGACAGAAAGACAGACAGACAGACAGACAGACAGACGGAATTCGGACAAGCCAAATCCAATATAGCCCCCACTTTTTCAAAGCGGGGCTATAAATATAGATTGTGGGTACTCGATAGAACCGTCTCGATGAGGCGCTTCTAACAGGTACCCACAATTTATATTTTGAGCAGAAATAAGAACAAGAGGGCCATGATGGCCCTGGATCGCTCACCTGATCCATAGTGTAACAAGTGGGCCCCAGAGAGGGCCATTATTGGCCCCAGGGCTTTAATGTACATAATGTTGAGGGAGGTCTTAAAGGTGAAGCTTCATACCAAACATCAACAAAGGCTAAAATTTGAACAATCTTGTCAAAGGTCCACTAGATGAAGCTACACATCAAATATCAAAGACCTGGGCCTAGCGGTTTCAGAGAAGAAGATTTTTAAAGATTTTGCCTATATAAGCCTATGTAAAATCAAAGGGCCCCGGGACAGGGGCATTTTTTGCCCCAGCACTATAGTTTGAACAATCTTGGTAGGGGTCCACTAGATGAAGCTTCATACCAAATATCAAAGTTCTGGGCCTTGTGGTTTCAGAGAAGAAGATTTTTAAAGATTTTCCCTATATAAGCCTATGTAAAACCAAAGGGCCCCGTGGCAGGGGGGGATTTTTTGTCCCAGCACTATAATTTGAACAATCTTGGTAGGGGTCCACTAGACGAAGCTTCATACCAAATATCAAAGTCCTGGGCCTTGTGGTTTCAGAGAAGAAGATTTTTAAAGATTTTCCCTATATAAGCCTATGTAAAACCAAAGGGCCCCGGGGCAGGGGCATTTTTGGCCCCAGCACTAAAATTGGAACAATCTTGGTAGGGGTCCACTAGATGAAGCTTCATACCAAATATCAAAGTCCTGGGCCTTGTGGTTTTAGAGAAGAAAATTTTTAAAGATTTTCCCTATATAAGCCTATGTAAAACCAAAGGGCCCCGTGGCGGGGGCATTTTTGGCCCCAGCACTATAATTTGAACAATCTTGGTAGGGGTCCACTAGATGAAGCTTCATACCAAATATATAAGACCTGGGCCTTGTGGTTTCAGAGAAGAAGATTTTTAAAAATTTTCCCTATATAAGCCAATGTAAAAGCAAAGGGCCCCGTGGCGGGGGCATTTTTGTCCCAGCACTAAAATTTGAACAATCTTGGTAGGGGTCCACTAGATGAAGCTTCATACCAAATATCAAAGTCCTGGGCCTTGTGGTTTCAGAAAAGAAAATTTTTAAAGATTTTCCCTATATAAGCCCATGTAAAACCAAAGGGCCCCGTGGCGGGGGCATTTTTTGTCCCAGCACTAAAATTTGAACAATCTTGGTAGGGGTCCACTAGAAGAAGCTTCATACCAAATATCAAAGACCTGGGCCTTGTGGTTTCAGAGAAGAAGATTTTTTAAGATTTTCCCTATATAAGCCTATGTAAAACCAAAGGGCCCCGGGGCGGGGGCATTTTTGGCCCCAGCACTGTAATTTGAACAATCTTGGTAGGGGTCAACTAGATGAAGCTTCATACCAAATATCAAAGACCTGGGCCTTGTGGTTTCAGAGAAGAAGATTTTTAAAGATTTTCCCTATATAAGCCAATGTAAAACCAAAGGGCCCCGTGGCGGGGGCATTTTTTGTCCCAGCACTATAATTTGAACAATCTTGGTAGGGGTCCACTAGATGAAGCTTCATACCAAATATCAAAGTCCTGGGCCTTGTGGTTTCAGAGTAGAAGATTTTTGAAGATTTTCCCTATATAAGCCTATGTAAAACCAAAGGGCCCTGGGGCGGGGGCATTTTTGGCCCCAGCACTATAATTTGAACAATCTTGGTAGGGGTCCACTAGATGAAGCTTCATACCAAATATCAAAGACCTGGGCCTTGTGGTTTCAGAGAAGAAGATTTTTAAAGATTTTCCCTATATAAGCCAATGTAAAACCAAAGGGCCCCGTGGCGGGGGCATTTTTCGTCCCAGCACTCAAATTTGAACAATCTTGGTAGGGGTCCACTAGATGAAGCTTCATACCAAATATCAAAGTCCTGGGCCTTGTGGTTTCAGAGAAGAAGATTTTTAAAGATTTTCCCTATATAAGCCTATGTAAAACCAAAGGGCCCCCGTGCGGGGGCATTTTTGGCCCCAGCACTATAATTTGAACAATCTTGGTAGGGGTCCACTAGATGAAGCTTCATACCAAATAACAAAGACCTGGGCCTTGTGGTTTCAGAGAAGAAGATTTTTTAAGTTTTTGGTGAAAAAAATCTGTTTTTGGCTCCTGTGACCTAGATGTGCAACGGACCGGAACCATTTGACCCATATTCAAACTTGACCGAGATATTGTCATGATGATCATTCTGTGCAAGTTTGATTAAGATTGGACCAAAATTGTGGCCCCTAGGGTGTTCACAAGGTTTTTATATGATTTGACCCGCTGACCTACTTTTTAACCCGATATGACCCATATTCGAACTGGACTGAAATATTGTCACAATGGTCATTCTGAGCAAGTTTCATGATAATTGGACCAAAACAGTGGCCTTCAGAGTGTTCACAAGGTTTTTCTATGATTTGACCTACTGACCTACTTTTTGACCGGACATGACCCATATTCGAACTTGACCAAGATATTGTCATGATGATCATTCTGAGCAAGTTTGATTATGATTGGACCAAAATTGTGGCCTCTAGGGTGTTCACAAGGTTTTTCTATGATTTGACCCGCTGACCTACTTTTTAAGCCGACATGATCCATATTCAAACTTCACTAAAATATTGTCACAATGATCATTCTGAGCAAGTTTGATGATGATTGGACCAAAATTGTGGCCTCTCGAGTGTTCACAAGGTTTTTCTATGATTTGACCTACTGACCTACTTTTTTACCCGACATGACCCAAATTCGAACTTGACCGAGATATTGTCATGATTATCATTCTGAGCAAGTTTGATGATAATTGGACCAAAACTGTGGCCTCTAGTGTGTTCACAAGAAAAAGTTTACGCACGGACGACGCACGACGGACGACGCACGACGACGCCGGACATCTTACTGTCACAAAAGCTCACCATGACCTTCGGTCAGGTGAGCTAAAAATATAACAATTTGTCCTCTTGAAATTTCTGTTTTTTTTTTCGGCGGTAAAGCTTACAATGTATTTGTATTGGCATGTTTTCGTAATGAAGGGCATATAGTGTCAGCCCTGTCCATCCATATGTCTCTGTCCACTTCTGAGATGGCGTTAGCAATTTGCATTTAAATTTTTCCGAGATGGTGATAGCAATTTGCCTTTAAGTTCTTCATCACAACATGTTAACAAAATAGAAGTGGAGGCAATGATCAGGAATCGATACAATTAACCCACAGCTCCCATCAGAGACACCAAAAGGGAAAGAAACACGAAACAACAGACCCCAATGGAAACATCAATAGGAGAAAGCCAAAAGAACAGTTACTTTCCCACAAAATGGCCAAAAGGCTATCCAAAATAAAATAATATAAGTGACACAAACAGCCAAAGACAAACCATTACAAAATTAAACCGCGACATAAGAACCGCCTTGGAAAGGTCAGCGGATAAGTCCGTGAAATGGACACTCCCTACACCCACTTTATATAGAGAAAACTAGGGTTTACAGCGGTATACATTATTTTCCTTATTTGTCTTCCTAGACATAGGTTGTGGTATGCATTAGACCCACCTCAATGAGGCAGTTCTAATGAGCACCCACAACCTATGCTTGGATCATAAATAAGAAATCTATCACAGATTTTCATCGGAAAAGTAGCCATTTTGGAGATGTGAAAAAATGCACTATGTCACAAGGGTGTGTTATCGTAATGAGTGTCACATCTACTAGGCTGGAGCATCCTTGTCTCGGACACATTTCTAGTTTCAGCAAAAAATTTAGCATAGAGTATTTGCCAATCAAGTGATCAAAGTTTTAACAATATGTTAGCAAAAAAAGCTGTCAGTTTAAAACATCTGGTCCCATAATAGGTTCACTATCAGTTTTCTAAAGAAGAAGCTTTTTGAAGGCATTAGAAAGCTGGAAAGAAGGAAGTTGCTTTCAGTCTGCAACAAGAAAGTGTCTCAAATTTGCCTTAAAATCCACTAATAACATCAATTTTTGTTGTGCCTGCCGTTTTACTATATAAAAGTGGGGTTTAAGGGGGTCAAAAATTATATAGGCATGTTTTGGTGATGTCCACCATTCTTCAAATGGCAGGACCATAAAGATGTGAGTAGCTTTTTCAAAACCTACTTACATTTTTTCAGCAAAAGTTCAAGAGTGTACGATATTATTTGACCAGCTAGAACAGTTGACATTTTGATTCCTAACAACCTTGTTTGTTTGATTTGAGGTTTAACGTCCCCATCAACACTGTAAAGGTCATTTTGGAGACGTTGCTTCCAATATTGTGGGACTTTTACCCGACATTGAGACTCCTAACAACCTGGTTAAGCTAACAATGCTTTGAACATCTGGGTCCTGGGGCCAGTTGTTCAAAGCATTGTTGGCTTAACGAGCTCATTAGTGGTCATATTGTTAACTGTTCTAGCAAGCTCAATATCTAAAATTTTGGTATTTTTGCAGAAAAAAATATGAGCAGTTTTGCATTTGCAAAAGCTGTGCAAAAGCTGCTCACATTTTTCCACCAAAATTTTAGGTATTGTACTTGCTAGAGCAGTTAACAATATGACCACTTATGAGACCTTTAAGCAAACGGTGCTTTGATCAACTGGTCCCTGATCTATATGTTCATTAAAGTGAGTGAGTTTTACGTCTCACCAACAGTTAAGGTTATACGGAGATGGGACCTCAGTTTAAAGACATCCAAAAGTCTGAAAAAGCCTGGGATCGATCATGCTACCCCTGGTTTACAAGGCAAGTAGCATAACCACTACACCACGGAGGCTTCTATATGTTCATTTAACAAGTGTAGACTACAGATTCATTCAATTTCATCTGTTTTTACAGTTTAACGGTCCACTCACCTTCCTCGGCAAGCTTAGTGCTTCTGAGCAGTTAGCCAGCACAAAGCATGATAAGGTTTTTCATCAGAAGTTGACAACTGCCCTTCTTGGATCCATTGAAAGCAGAGAATCACCACGAAAGAATGTTGCTAGACAAGATGGGAATCAAATGTGAGCAGCTTTTGCATATGCAAAAGCTACTCACATTTTTTTCAGCAAATATGTTAGCATATTTACCATATTTAATTATCAAAGTTTTAACGATTCGTTAACTACAGTATAGCTCCAATATATCGCGGTAGTCGGGGTCCATAGCCCGAAAACCGCGATGTGGTCGGAGCGCGATATAAGTCGCGGTAGTTTGCCGAGATGCCAATACAAGTCGCGGTGATACCAAGGGCCGAAAAACTATACAACAACAAAACTATCATTTTATTATGTTATGATTTCGGGCAAGTGTAAAAAAAATCGTCAGTCTTTTGAGTCCTTATATACGGTAAAACTAGACCAGTAAGTAAATCGCAATAATTGCTGCACTGTCAATTGAGAGACAAACCATCTGTGTATTTATTACGGTTCAAGTATGACACTATTGTTAATCCCTGTCATATAATTGCCACCCTGCGGTGCGTGTCGATAAGGTGTGAAAAAATGGTCAAGTTATGTCTCTAATTGGCGTTTATTCTCCAATCATAAAATTTAATCCACAATCAATGTGAAAACGATTTAATCGCTCCTCAGACAATTAGCTACATCTAACGGTAGATGTTTGCATATTAAAAACGGACTTTTCTGCGATCTTGTGAATGTTTATGTTTTGGCGCCAAATAGCAGATGCTGGGCGGGAAAAGTCAAACGCTGTTGTTGGCTATTGACACGGAGCTTTTGGTGATAATTCGGGAGCTGTGCAAAGCGCTGGTTTTCTATCCACCTCTATTCACAACCATTTAGCTATCAAGAAAATATTTTTTACCGGTTTCAAACATTTTTTTTTATGAAAGAGATACATACAATGACATTAAACATGTGTGGGGGTGCTGGAGTCGGATGACGTCATTTACCGATCGCGTGCATGAAAATAGTAGCGGACATCGTTGTCTGATTGAGCATTGAGTGGATTACTCAGTTATGACAAGTTTGGGGATTAAGATTAATTGTTCGCCAATACCTGTTCTAACTGACGCTAATTGGATTATTTGGTTATAATGTGTGAACTGACAATTGGCGCCTGGTTTAACCTGGTTTTAAATAAATTTTAACAACTTAAAACTCTTATTTTTTTTTAGTTATGGATTTTTAAGGGAAAAAAAAACGGGATCCACGGCGCGACCGCGATAGATTGGACATCGCGAAATATCGGAACGCGATATATTGGAGCTATACTGTAATGATGCCATTAGTTTTGAACCACTGGCCCCTGATTATATGTTCATCTCTAGATATTCATTCAATTACATCTGTTTTTACAGTTTATTGGTCAACTCAATCGTGTAAATATCATGATTGGATGGACAGTTACCCTTACCTTCCTGGGCAAGCTTAGTGCTTCTGAGCAGTTAACCAGCACAATGCATGATAAGGTTTCTCATCAGCTGTTGTCAAGCCGGCTGCGGTAACTCAGCCGGATGCTTGTCTGACTAGTGATCAGGACGACACGGTTTCGATACCTGCTGGGGTAGGCAACATTCTTTCCTGGAGATTGATCATGAAATCTTTTCTACGGTCATTCTCTCCCTTCCACTGATTCAAGAAGGGCAGTTGTCAGTTTCTGGCAAAAGACTGTGCACTGTACTGGTTAACCCTTTACGTATAAGCGTGCATGCCCCTGCCCATTGGAGCCTGGAGAAATAGATTGGGCTGCACTGTGCTTCGGTGCAGAGCTGAAACCGACCAAACTTGAGTATGGGTGAACAGCTTAGGTCTAAGCCTGCCCAGCAAAAGTGATGCAAGTCAGACTGCTCCTTAAACCCTAGGGGTTTCTATGGCGGTAGGGCTTGAGATGTCATTTCATCTCAGCGTCCGGTAAAAGTCCCACAAAATTGGAAGCAACGTCTCTAAAATGACCTTTTTAGTGTTGACGGGGACGAAAAACCTCAACTCAAACAAACAAACAAACATATAAGCCTGCCCAGGAAAAGTGTGGAAAGGTAAACTGTGACTATACAGAAACTTATACTAACTTGTTCTCCTACAACTTTCCTCTTCAAACTGTAGGGTCCCCCATCTTCTTCTTATGTCATTCTGCTCCAACTGAAATATACAGAAAATCATGTAAAATGTGTTCGAGACAGGGGTAGTTCAACTGCGAAATTTAAAAAATGATTGGTAAAAAAACTGTACAAGGAGTTGTGCTCACAAAACACCCAGACAAACTGTTGATGGAAAGATGGACAGATGGATGGATGCATGTGACAGTTGGAAGGATGGATGAACAGATGGAAACTTGCATGTCTATGTCTTCCTGCTAAAGCAGGTGCAACAAAAAGAAACCCAAAAATGTAAATACCCAAAAGACATCACATAAAGCTAGAACAACATTAGACCGAAAGCTTAAGAATGATTAATTGATATATTCTGTTACTTTCTTCATCTGTTCAGTTTCGTTGTTAAATCTCAAAATGCCGAATTTCGCAAGGAAAAGTTTCCATTCTCCCTGAGGTCCAATTGGCATTTTCCATACATTATACGTGGTGGAACTAGCAAAAACTTTTGGAGGATGTTTTCTCCCGTCATCACATTCAAATGTCATGCCTATGATTTCGGTACTGATTAACCCTTGTCCTGCTGAATATTCAAATATGCCACACCCACTACTGATTGTCAACCAATCAGATTACTTGATGCAAATTATTGCAAGAAATTCACAATCTGAATGACAAACAATGTAGATCCTGATCAGATGGCTTCTTCAGAAGCCATCTGATCTGGAACTACATTGTTTGAGAGGTAAGGCATATCCAGGCTCAGCAGGAGCAGGACAAGGGTTAACCAAACCCTGTCCATAAGACCTTGAGGTGCTCAGAATTTTGCCTGCTTCACATCTCTATCAGTGTATAGCGCCTCTAACAGGGATGAGAACAGAGAATGTACAAATTCATTCAAATCAGAGAAAATGCCTATACTACATTGAAAATACATCAGATCTGGCCATAACATATTATCGTTGATAAGCAGTGGATAACGTCGTGTAATAAAAATCATATGACCACACGTGTAATAACACTTTGGCGGGATTAAGTAGCGTCATGACAACGTCCATGTCAACAATGCATTTCTTTGTGGAAAAATTGTCAAATTCAAAGGCAATAAAATCCAATTTAGTGGTCATATGATAAACAGAATCTTACACTCGTGGTCATTTCAAATGAGATTTATGAAACTCGCAAAAGGCTCATTTCATAAATTTCATATGACAGACCACTCGTGTAAGATCCTCTACATAAAAGATGTATGGAAAATGATGACAAAAATTTTGGCCAATGTTATAGTTTTTGACACAGACAGACAGAACTGTATGCCCCCATATCTTTGATTCCATGGGCATCAAACAAAAGGAAGCCTAATCTGAAAACATCTAAACAAATACACTGTAAATTTTACTGCTGAAAAATCGAAAATTTTAAGATGAAAATTTTTTTTTGTGATATTTTTCTCATTTCTGGTCAAACTATAGATTGTGGATACACTTTAGAACCGCCTCACAGAGGCGGTTCTAATGAGTACTCACAATCTATATTTTAAAGCAGAAACAAGAAAAATAAGGTCTACCCCTGTAAACCCCAGTTTTACTACAGAAAAGTGGGTCTCAAGGGGGTCATAATTATATAGGCGTGTTTTCGTGATGTATCAGACCTAGGACTTACTTATCGGGGCTGAAAAGATAATAGATTATCAGTATTGACACTGTGGTGAATAGTCGATTAGTAATCACTGAAGATTTTGTCATAATTTTATCTGTCTGGCTTTCTGTCTGAGCATGACTCTTACCATATGTTGTACTTTACCACAAGTATATTTGAACAGGCAGGCCTGAGCAAACAGGGTGGACCCAGATGAGACGCTGCATTCTGCGGCATCTCATCAGGGTCGGCACTGTTTGCCACTAATCCAGCTATTTTAGGCACAACTTTGGGTAGTAAATTGAACTTATCAAATAATCAATTACAAGCAAATCGGTAATGATAAGCATTTTTGTGGAATTTATCGATCAATTAATCGATTATATGAATGCATAACAAGCAAATCAGTAATGATACCTGTAAGCATGTGGAATTTATCAATAAAATTAATCAATTATCCGATTAATCGTACCGGCCTTAATCATACCTCCATCTGTTCCAGTCTCTGATACATATTCTCTAGTGTTGGATTATGGTGGACTGCTGCAGCGTGTTTCCCTGCCGTCTCCTCCTCCTCCAGTGACTCCATTTCCTCAGCCGCATCTCTTAATAAATCATGCAGGATCATGTCACTCAAGATCTCTCCGTTAAGCCCAGCCTGAAGATTATTATAATGCATTTAGAAAGAACTAGATCGCGCAGTCGATGGTATACCATCGCAAATATCCGCTTTTTCTATGAATAACAGTAAAGATATGTGAAGTCATACTTTTTGACCTTTGACCTTGGGGTCATGTTGAGGCCAAGGTCACACCAAAAGTAGCCAGGTGCCATCTACAGCCCATGATCTATCTACAGGTAAAGTCCTCCTCCACCAGTGACTCCATTTCCTCAGCCGCGTCTCTTAATAAATCATGCAGGATCATGTCACTCAAGATCTCTCCATTAAGCCCAGCCTGAAGCTTATAATAATGCCTTTAGAAAGAACTAGATATAGCGCAGTCGACAGTAAACCATCACAAATACCCGCTTTTTCTATGACTAACACTAAAGATATGGCTACGTCATACTGTTTGGTCTTTGACCTTGTGGTCATGTTGAGGCAAAGATCACACCAAAAGTAGCCCAGTGTCATCTACATCCTATGTACTATCCACAGGTACAGTCTGAAAAGTGTACCTTAACCGGTTTCAGAGGAGATCCATTCCAAAGAAACGTGGACGTACATAAACACACACATATATACATTGTACATACAGACCCAGGAATCTGACACAAAAACAATATACCCTATTTTTCTTCCAAAAAGTGGGTCTAAAAACGCTCTAAGCTCCAGATAGAGAGGAGTAATGTAATACAGATCATTTTTCTGGTAACTGGCCTTCATCTCCATCAAGGCGATTCTAAAATGTATCCACAAGGTAGAGGAAAATTCTGCTATTTAGACCACCTAAAATTAAGAGTGAGTGAGTTTTACATCTCACCAACAGCTATGGTCATCCGGAGACAGGACCTCGGTTTAAAGACTCATCCGAAAGTCTGGAGAAGCCCGGGATCGATCCTGGGACCCCTGGTTTACAAGGCGAGCAGCATAACCACTACACCATGGAGGCTTCTAAACCTAAAATTATGACTAGCTCTGCTTCAAAAATCTTATTTAGTAGGTTTCAGTTATTCTTTCTTTGTGTTTTCTGCATACAGAGTCCTCTGGTCAGAGACCACCTTTGGGACTGTTCAAAAGTGGTCTTTAAGACAACTTTTGAACAGTCCCAAAGGTGGTCTTAATATAGGAGTTTTACTGTATGTTTCTACCACAAGTTAAGGAAAATTATCCCTAATCACTCCTCCATATCTTGAGCTATTTCAATTGGGGATCAAATTAGAAACCATTACGAAAACAAGCCTATACAAAAAGCCTGTTGTAACCTTTATCACCTAAAAAATGAAAGTTTTAGGATGAAAAATTGTGATATTTTTCTTATTTCTGCTCAAAATATAGATTGTGGGTACTAACGCGTATCCACAATCTATATTTTAGAGCAGAAAGAAGAAAAATAAGGTTTACCCTGTAAACCCCAATTTTACTATTGCTTGTTTGATTTGATTTGAGGTTTAACATCCCAGTCAACACAATATAGGTCATTTTGGAGACGTTGCTTCCAATTTTGTGGAACTTTTACCCAACTTTGAGATTAAATGACATCCCAAGCCCTGTCGCCCAACAGAGTGATAGAATGTTTGCTAAAGAGGTGGTTTGCTGGGATAATTCTTCACTGGTCAATGTTTGCCAGGATATTTCTATATCTTTTACAGTTAAAATAATTTACATTTCATCAGCATGAGAAAGCCTTTTCACTTCAAAAGAGTTAACCCTTATCTTGTTGTTCACGACAACCCCTATCTTTGCAAACAGTGTAGATCCAGATCAGATGGAGAAGCCATCTGATCAGGATCTTCACTGTTTGACATTCAGTTTATGAATTTGTAGGAATAAATTACAGTCGACACTCATTATCTCGACCTCGCCTATCTCGACCCTATCGCTTATGTCGAACTGATTTCTAAGTCCCGTATATTTCCCCTATATATTTATTGTATTTCAAATTCGCATGTGTCGAACTACTTTAAAGTCGACACTTCGGCTATCTCGCCCATCATTTTCAGTCCCTGAATATTTTTTTCACTGTTTTTTACTACTGCGTATCTCAAACGGGATTCATGACTTAAAGAAGGAAAAGAAAAAAAAAAATGCCGCCAAGTCTTTTAGTCAGAAAAAATAATAATAGGCCTTTTGTCCAGGTGCGTTTGCAATTACAATTAGTACAATACAATACCTGTACCACTATTATGAAAACCACGTGCATGTAATATAGACTGACAAGCAGTGCTCAACCTTTGATCTTAACACCGCCTCGTTTCAATGATTTCCAAGATTTCCGTGATAAAAGGCGGCTCTGATTTTTCTTAATATATGATTATATATAACAAGAATCTTTAATTGGTTGTTTTACATAATTGTCATTTGAATTTAAAAGACAACAAAACACGTGAGAAATCTATCATTTTTTATATATATATTTATAACTGCTATAGTTCGACAAGCTCCATTGCTTTCATAAACAAATTTTAAAAAACTCTTTAAGCCTAACATTTAAGTGCTATTACTCTACAATAACCAATAATACCAATCATATCGCAGCAAACAATGGGCTCAGACATGCATGTGACGTCACACTTTGATCATCTCGTACTATGGATAACTCAAACTTTTTACTCGGTCCCGTGAGGTTCGAGATAACAAGTGTCGACTGTACATCAAGTAATCTGACTGGTTCAAAGTCAGAAATGGATGTGGCTAAATTGAATATTCAGCAGGATAAGGGTTAAGAAATAATAAACAAAATGAACCAAGACAGTCATAAACTATAAACAAGAGGACCCAATGGCCCTATATCGCTCACCTGTGTACCAGAAAATCATTAGTGTAGGAGACCACTTGACATTGCTACATACTAAATATCTAAGCTCAGGCAAAGCGGTGTCCATGCTTATAAACACTACTGGTTTCATTGGGCGACAGGGCTTGAGATGTAATTTCATCTCAATGTCTGGTAAAAGTCCCACAAAATTGGAAGAGACATCTCCGAAATGACCTATACAGTGTTGTCGGGGATGTAAAACCTCAAATCAAACAAAATCTGTGCCTTATGGTTTTGGAGAAAAAGATTTTTTTAAGTTTTTTCCAGTATAAGTCTATAGAAGCTAATTAGCCCTGGGGCTTGGCCAATTTTGACCCAAAGGGCACAGTTGGCAGGATTTATGTAGGCGACCATTTTGTGTTGCTATATACTAAATATCTAAGGTCTGTACTTCATGGTTTCAAAGAAAATGTTTGAAGCTATTTTCCATTATAAGTTTGTTGGAGTTAAGGGGCCACAGGATTTGGATCCCAGGGGCATGATTGGCAGGATTCATGTAGGCGACCACTCGACATTGCTACATGGTAAATACCTAAGCTCTGGACTTATGGTTTCAGAGAAGAAGATTTTTGAAGATTTTTTTCCCCCATTTAAAGTTGTTTTTTTTTTCTTTTTTTTTTTTTTTTTTTTTATTATAAGGGCCCTGTGGTTTCTGAGAAGAAGATTTTTGAAGTTTCTCCAATTGTAAGTCTATGGAAGCTAAAGAACCCTGGGGTGGGGCCAATTTGGATCCCAGGGGCATAACTGGCAGGATTTATGTAGGTGGCCTGTTGACGTTGCTACATACTAAAAATCTAAGCTCTGGGCCTTATGGTTTCATAGAAGAAGATTTTTAAGTTTTTTTCCATTATAAGTCTATTGGAGGTGATGAGCTCGGGCCTGGCCAATTTTGACCCTAGGTGCAGGATTAGCAGGATTAAAGTAGCTGGCTATTTTATGTTGCTAGATACTAAATATCTAAGTTCTGTGCTTCACAGTTTCTGAGAAGAAGAATTTTTAAGCTTTTTTTCATTATGAGTCTATGGGAGCTAAGGGGCCCCGGGGCGTGGCCCAATTGGACCCCCGGGGCATGATAAGCAGGAAATACGTAGGTGACCACTTGCCGTTGCTACATGCCTAATATCTTAGCCCCCGCCCATAGGGGCTTGAAGAAATATATGAGCTGCATGATGCTTCCATGCAGAGCTGAATCCGGCCTGCACACTAGTACTGGTAAACCGCTTAGAGGATCTAAGCTTGTCCAGGAACTGCGGTGCGAGGCAGACCGTCCATGCTAATAAACCATATTGGTTTCATTGGGCGACAGGGCTTGAGATGTCGTTTCATCTCAATGTCGGGTAAAAGTCCCACAAAATTGGAAGCAACGTCTCCAAAATGACCTTTACAGTGTTGACAGGGACGTTAAACATCAAATCAAACAAACAAACATGCTAAATATCTAAGCTCTGGGCCCTGTGGTTTCAGAGAAGAAGATTTTTGAAGTTTTTTTTTTCCATTATGAGCCTATGGGAGCTAAGGGGGTCCCAGGGTGTGGCCAATATGGACCCCAGGGGCATGATTGGCAGGATTTATGTAGGTGACCACTTGTCATTGCTACATGCTAAATATCTTAGCTCTGGGCTCTGTGGAGAAGAAGATTTTAGAAGCTTTTTTCCATTATGAGTCTATGGGAGCTAAGGGGCCGCGGGGTGTGGCCCATATGGACCCCAGGGGCACGATTGGCAGGATTTATGTAGGTGACCACTTGTCATTGCTACATGCTAAATATCTTAGCTCTGGGCTCTGTGGAGAAGAAGATTTTTGAAGCTTTTTATCCATTATGAGTCTATGGGAGCTAAGGGGCCCCAGGGCGTGGCCCATTTGGACCCCACGGGCATGATTGGCAGGATTTATGTAGGTGACCACTTGCCATTGCTACATGCTAAATATCTGCTCTGGGCACTGTGGTTTCAGAGAAGAAGATTTTTGAAGTTTTTTTTTTTCCATTTTGATTCTATAGGAGCAAAGGGGCCCCGGGGCGTAGCCCTTTTGGACCCCAGGGGCATGATTGGCAGGAATTAAGTAGGTTACCACTTGCCATTGCTACCTGCTAAATATCTAAGCTCTGGGCGCTGTGGTTTCAGAGAAGAAGATTTTTTAAGCTTTTTTCCATTATGATTCTATGGGAGCAAAGGAGCCCCGTCGCGTGGCCCATTTGGAACCCAGGGGCATGATTGGCAGGAATTATGTAGGTGACCAATTGCCGTTGCTACATATCTAAACTCTGGACCCTGTGGTTTCAGAGAAGAAGATTTTTGAAGCATTTTTTCCATTATGAGTCTATGTGAGCTAAGGGGCCCCGGGGCGTCGCCCATTTGGACCCTAGGGGCATGATTGGCAGGATTTATGTAGGTGACCACTTGCCGTTGCTACATGCCAAATACCTTAGCTCTGGGCCTTGTGGTTTCAGAGAAGAAGATTTTTGAAGCTTTTTGTACCATTATGAGTCTATAGGAGCTAAAGGGCCCCCCGGGTGAGGCTGTTTGGACCCCAGGGGCATGATTAGCAGGAATTATGTAGGTGACCACTTGCCATTGCTACATGCTAAATATCTAAGCTCTGGGCCCTGTGGTTTCAGAATAGCAGATTTTTTAATCTTCTTTCCATTATGAGTCTATGGGAGCTTAGGGGTCCCGGGGCGTGGCCCATTTGGACCCACGAGCATGATTGGCAGGATTTATGTAGGTGACCACTTGCCATTGCTACATGCTAAATATCTAAGCTCTGGGGCCTGTGGTTTCAGAGAAGAAGATTTTTGAAGCTTTTTTTCCATTATGAGTCTATTGGAGCTAAGGGGCCTTGGGGCGTGGCCCTTTTGGACCCCAGGGGCATAATTGGCAGGAATTATGTAGGTGACCACTTGCCGTTGCTACGTGTTAAATATCTAAGCTCTGGGCACTGTGGTTTCAGAGAAGAAGATTTTTTAAGCTATTTTCCACTATGAGTCTATGGGAGCAAAGGGGCCCCTGCGTGTGGTCCATTTTGGAACCCAGGGGCATGATTGGCAGGAATTATGTAGGTGACAAATTGCCGTTGCTACATGCTAAAAAATGAACTCTGGGCCCTTTGGTTTCAGAGAAGAAGATTTTTGAAGCTTTTTTGTCATTATGAGTCTATGGGAGCTAAGGGGCCCCGAGGCGTGGCCCATTTGGACCCTAGGGGCATGATTGGCAGGATTTATGTAGGTGACCACTTGCTGTTGCTACATGCCAAATACCTCAGCACTGGGCCCTGTGGTTTCAGAGAAGAAGATTTTTGAAGCTTTTTTCCATTATGAGTCTATAGGAGCTAAAGGGCCCCAGGGCGTCGCCCGTTTGGACCCCAGGGGCATGATTGGCAGGAATTAAGTAGGTGACCACTTGCCGTTGCTACATGCTAAATATCTAAGCTCTGGGCCCTGTGGTTTTCGAAAAGAAGATTTTTGAAGCTTTTTGTTCCATTATGAGTCTATGGGAGCGAAGGGGCCCCGGGGCGTCACTAATTTGGAACCCAGGGGCACAATTGGCAAGAATTATGTAGGTGACCACTGGCCGTTGCTACATGCTAAATATCTAAGCTCTGGGCCCTGTGGTTTCAGAGAAGAAGATTTTTGAAGCTTTTTTTCCATTATGAGTCTTTGGGAGCAAAGGGGCCCTGGGGTGTGGCCAATTTCGACCCCAGGGGCATGATTGGCAGGAATTATGTAGGTGACCACTTGCCATTGCTACATGCCAAATATCTCAGCTCTGGGCCCTTTGGTTTCAGAGAAGAAGATTTTTGAAGCTTTTTTCCATTATGAGTCTATAGGAGCTAAAGGGCCCCGGGGTGTGGCCCGTTTGGACCCCAGGGGCATGATTGGCAGGAATTATGTAGGTGACCACTTGCCGTTGCTACATGCTAAATATCTAAGCTCTGGGCCCTGTGGTTTCTGAGAAGAAGATTTTTGAAGCTTTTTGTTCCATTATGAGTCTATCGGAGCGAAGGGGCCACAGGGCATGGCCAATTTGGACCCTAGGGGCATGATTGGCAGGAATTATGTAGGTGACCACTGGCCGTTAATACATGCTAAATATCTAAGCTCTGGGCCCTGTGGTTTCAGAGAAGAAGATATTTTAATTTTTTCCCATTGTAAGTCTATTGGAGCTATATGTTGCCATGGCAACCAGAATTCCAATCTGATCAGCCCAAAAACCTTATGCAGCCTTTCCCCCTACCTGATGATGCTTCTCATGAAATTTGATCAAGATTGACCATGGGGTATTAGAGATATACTTATTTGAAATTGCACGCACAACGTACGACGGACAAAATGTGATCACAAAAGCTCACCTTGTCACTACGTGCCAGGTGAGCTAAAAAGAGAAAATGAGAATGTGAGATGGTTAGACATAAAAATGTACAGGAACCTGGAAGCGGGTTGGGAATCACATGAACAAGTCCGTGAAGACCCCCTATACCCCACTTTATATAGAGAGAACTCGGGTTAAAGGGGATATACATCATTTTTTCTTATTTCTGCTCCAAGACATAGGTTGTGGGTACTCAATGAGGCAGTTCTAACGAGCAGCCACAACCTATGTTTGCTGTATAAATAAGAAAAATATCATGGATTTTCATCAGAAAAGTAGCCAATTTGGAGGTTTGAAAAATGCACTATGTTGCACGGGTGTGTTATCGTTATGAAACCTCACTTATGGCAGATAAAGGAAGAGGAGTATATAAGAATCTTATATGGGTGTGAGGGGTGGATTGAAAAATCCGTCCCGAGGGACACTGTCCGGCATCACGAGGCTTGCCGAGTGATGCCGGACAGTGATCCCGAGGGACGGATTTTTCTATCCACCCCTCACACCCATATTGGATTCTTTTTCTTGCATACCTTCAATTTCTAGTGCGAATTTTAATGCTGCTGTCACTTCGGTTACCGACGTCCGCCATTTTGTGATGACACAACAGGAATGTTTAGTGACGTCACGCATGACGACGCCGCGCGTGAGGTTGTAATCAACCAGTGCATTTATCAAACACGCAATTATATTCGATTTGGGGTCGGAACACCAGGGTCAGAACATAAATTTCTATCCCAGGGTAAAATCACGGATTTCCTTGTCTGGTGTGCAAGAATAGCTGTTGTGATGTTCCTCCAGGTAATTGAGCTAACCTGGGACTAACTATTGATGCTAATCATGTTATTATCTATATCCATGTAACCCCCTAATTTTAACTACATAACTCGGTTAAAACATAAGACTGAAGGATTGAGGAAAAAGTCTAAAACCTGGCCAAAATATTTTAAATAATTTTGCTCCCTTTTCAAAGTGTCATTTTTCAACTTCCAGAAACTTTAAGAAACATATTTTGGAACTTAAAACTCTGAAATATCATGTTCATACAATTAATGAGCACATAGGAATAATTAAGAAAAATAGTTTAAAATTCAGAGTGACATTTCAGGTAAAAGTGGGGGTATATTATATGAGCCAGCGCAAGACAAAACCTACAATGAGACATGTGTGCCCAGTGAAGACTCAGATTAGCCTGCACATCCACGCAGTCTGATCAGAGTCTTCACTGTGCGCTCTAAGGATAACTAAGTGCCCATTGCTCCTTCTTGCAGCAAGAGAAGTCTCTCGTTAGACTATATGGATGCGCAGGCTGATTTGATTCTTCGCTGGGCGCACTTGTCTTATTGTAGGTTTTGTCATGCGCCGGCTTATATCAGTACCTTTTCTATAGCTCTGTCAGCAAGTATTTGTCTGAGACTGATTTCTGCAGTTTCTTGGCGAAGTCCTCTTGCCATAGCAGCATCCTGAAAAACGTGTTTGTTATAGAAAGGTTATTCTACAGAAGCATAGAATAGCGACAGAATTAAAAATTGTGAAGATTTCCAAGTTTTTAAGGGCCATCCTAGGTAGTTTCAGCCAATTAGGCCTCATCCATGCATCACGAAAACATGCCTATATAATTTTGACCCCCTTGAACCCCAGTTTTAAATAGTAAAACTGGGGTTTACAGGGGTAAACCTTGTTTTTCTTATTTCTGCTCTAAAAATATAGATTGAAGGTACTCGTTAGAACCGAATTGATGAGGCAGTTCTAACGAGAACCCACAATCTATATTTTGAGCAGGAATAAGAAAAATATCACAATTTTTAACATTTAATTTTCATTTTTTTTCGGTTGACAAGTTTACAATGCATTTATATATGATTTAGGGATGGGAATCTTAACAGTTTCTGAGATATCAGACCTTTTATGAAGTGGAGGGGGAGGGGCATGACCCCAGCACACCCAGGGAACCCCCAGGTGGGTGTTACTGAAAGCATCTTATCGCAAGGATCAAGAATATTCAGGGTGGGGATCTGAATAGTTTCTAAGATATATGGCTTTTAATGAAATGGAGGGGGGTTGAGCATTGCCCCGTCACACCCTAGGGGGCCCCCCAGGTTGGCATAATAGCATATGGCTGGAAGATGTTTGCTCAAGGAACATTTGGCAGTAACTGCCATTTTTCTATTTTCCCCATTATAAGACTAAGTTGCCATAGCAAACAATGTAATGAGCCGATTTTAATTAAAAACAAAAACTTTCAATCCCCTAGCCCAAGGATGGTACAGATAAAATTTGGGCTGAATAAGCCCAGAGGCTTCGGAGGAGATGTCTTTTGAAAGTGTTGACATCACACAACAGACAATGACAATGACAACAGACTTTTGCCTATCCTATAAGCTTAAAGAAACCATGCTTGGCTCAAGTCCTGTATGCTTATATTTGTGACAACTGGCCTACTGGTTCTCTGAAGTGACCAAACTCTTACTAATTAATTTTCTCTTCCGTGTTCCCAGAAGCTTTCATATGAAATTTGGTTACAAATAGTCCTAAGATTTATGAGAAAAATAAGTTTTAATTTCATATCTGAATGACCTTGGCCAAAGCTCAAGGTATGACATTGACCTTGAAAACTCCAGTAGTTTCAATAATTCATTAAGCTTGATGCATCTGCCAATTTTGAGATCATAAGCTGTGATAGTTTCTGGAAAATACAAGTTTTTGACTTTTTTCCCATAAAGTCTATGCAACCAAATTTGACCTTGGCATAAATAGGTCAATGCCATTCAGGGGTTATCATTTTAACAAACTATGATTGGCTTGAGTCCCCAATATTACAAATCAAGTAATATGACTATCGGCCCACTGGTTGTGACGAAGAAGCTTTTTGAAGGGTTTTTACCTTATATGGGCATGGCAGGCATCTTGGTCACATGCTCTGGACCCAACAAACAAACTTTCTTTCCCCCATCCCATTGAGGCTCCATATGAAATTTGGCTTTGATTGGCCCTGCAGTTTTGGAGATCTTTGAAAATGATGGACGAACAACGGATGGATGGACAGCAGGCGGATAATGGATGGTCGGACCGTGGAGGTACGACAGACAATGCCTATACTATAAGCACATACAAGAGGCTCAATGAGCCTAACCGCTCACCTGAGGAACATTTTAGTAAGCTGTTTGACTCATGGTCTTTGAGCATAATTTTTTTTGAAGTTCTTCCTAATGGAACACGACATTGTCAATTTGGACCCTAGGGGCAGATTCGGTAGGATTAATGTAGGGGACCACTTGACATTGCTACATACTTAATATGTAAGCTCTGGGCCTAGTGGTTTCAGAGATAAGATTTTTGAAGTTTGTTTTTTTTCCATTTTAAGTCTATGGGGGCTAAGGGGCCCCGGGCATGGCCAGTTTAGACCCCAGGGGCATGATTGGCATAATTTATGTAGGGGACCACTTGACATTGCTACATGCTTAATATGTAAGCTCTGTGCCTAGTGGTTTCAGAGAAGAAAATTTTTAAGTTTGTCCCATTGTAAGTCTATGGGAGCTATATGTTGCCATGGCAACACCAGTTTCAATCTGAATTACCCCAAAACATACTTCATCTTCTCCCCCAATCGGATAATGCTTCTCATGAAATTTAATTATGATTGGCCAAGTGGCTTTAAAGATATACTTATTTGAAAATGTGAACGGACACCAGACCATTGGCATACCAATACCTCACACGAGCCTTCGGCTCAAGTGAGCTAATAATACTAGCGGTTTCAGAGAAGAAGATTTTTTAAGCTTTTTTTCCATTATAAGTCTATGGGGGCTAAGGGGCCCCGGGGCGTGGCCAGTTAAGACCCCAAGGGCATGATTGGCACAATTTATGTAGAGGACCACTTGACATTGCTACATGCTTAATATGTAAGCTCTGGGCCTAGCAGTTTCAGAGAAGAAGATTTTTTAAGCTTTTATTTCCATTATAAGTCTATGGGGAGTTAAGGGACCCCGGGGCGTGGCCAGTTTAGACCCCAGGGGCATGATTGGCACGATTTATGTAGGGGACCACTTGACATTGCTACATGCTTCATATGTAAGCTCACGGCCTATTGGTTCCAGAGAAGAAGATTTTTTTAGCTTTTTTCCATTATAAGTCTATGGGGGCTAAGGGGCCAAGGGGCGTGGCCAGTTTAGACCCCAGGGGCATGATTGGCACAATTTATGTGGAGGACCACTTGACATTGCTACATGCTTAAAATGTAGGCTATGTGGCTAGCAGTTTCAGAGAAGAAGATTTTGTAAGCTCTTTTTTTTCCATTATAAGTCTATGGGGGCTAAGGGGCCCCAGGGCATGGCCAGTTTAGATCCCAGGGGCATGATTGGCACAATTTATGTAGAGGACCACTTGACATTGCTACATGCTTAAAATGTAAGCTCTGTGCATAGCGGTTTCAGAGAAGAAGATTTTTTTAAGCTCTTTTTTTCCAAAATAAGTCTTTGGGGGCTAAGGGGCCCCAGGGCGTGGCCAGTTTAGATCCAAGGGGCATGATTGGCACAATTTATGTAGGGGACCACTTGTCATTACTACATGCTTAATGTGTAAGCTCTGGGCCTGGTGGTTTCAGAGAAGAAGATTTTTAAGCTTTTTTTCCATTATAAGTCTATGGGAGCTAAGGGGTCCCAGGGCGTGGCCAGTTTAGACCCCAGGGGCATGATTGGCACAATTTATGTAGAGGACCACTTGACATTACTACATGCTTAATGTGTAAGCTCTGTGCCTAGCGGTTTCAGAGAAGAAGATTTTTTAAGCTTTTATTTCCATTATAAGTCTATGGGGGTTAAGGGACCCCGGGGCGTGGCCAGTTTAGACCCCAGGGGCATGATTGGCACAATTTATGTAGGGGACCACTTGACATTGCTACATGCTTCATATGTAAGCTCACGGCCTAGTGGTTTCAGGGAAGAAGATTTTTTTAGCTTTTTTTCCATTATAAGTCTATGGGGGCTAAGGGGCCCCGGGGCATGGCCAGTTTAGACCTCAGGGGCATGATTGGCACAATTTATGTAGAGGACCACTTGACATTGCTACATGCTTAATATGTAAGCAATGTGCCTAGCGGTTTCAGAGAAGAAGATTTTTTAAGCTTTTATTTATATGGGGGGTTAAGGGACCCCGGGGCATGGCCAGTTTAGACCCCAGGGGCATGATTGGCACAATTTATGTAGGGGACCTCTTGACATTGCTACATGCTTCATATGTAAGCTCTGGGCCTATTGGTTTCAGAGAAGAAGATTTTTTAAGTTTTACCATTGTAAGTCTATGGGAGCTATATGTTGCCATGGCAACAAGAGTTTCCATCTGATCTGCCCCAAAACATAATGCATCTTTTCCCCCAACCTGATAATGCTTCTCATAAAATTTAATCATGATTGGCCAACTGGCTTTAAAGATATACTTAGTTGAAAATGTGAACGGACGACGGAAGCCGGATCATTGGCATACTAATACCTCACATGAGCCTTCAGCTCAGGTGAGCTAATAAGCCTAAAGGCTCAGGTGAGCTAACAATGCAGCCTCTATTACATACACAAGGTTTTCGTATGATTTGACCCAGTGACTTAGTTCTTAACCCTTTTTGTACCAAATGGATTCCACCTTATATATAGCAGGAGTCCATTTTGAAATTTAGGGGTTTCAGGTTATATTTTCTTCAAAATTTATTCGAGAAATGGCTTAATTTTTTTGCAAACAGTGTAGGCCCTGATCAGACGCCACGTCAGAAGAATGCATGGCGCAAACTAACACTGCTATTGAAAATGACCGTAGAATATATTTCACAGTCTTCTCAAATATTCCAAAGCAGGTATCAAACATGCATTCTCCTGATAACCTGTCAGCCGACATCAGACTGGACTACCAAATCATTCGCAGACTGGGTACACTATAAACAGACACCAAAGGCTCTGTTCAGTCCATGCAGATGTACAAGCTGATAGGTGCCTTGTGACTGCCCATGCTGTAAAGCATATTCAACTGATGTGTATGTCTTAAGGAGATTGGGAACACCTGGCGTATTTTCCGCCATTTTTCAAAGGGAGACAATATTCAGGACTTCCTGTTCACTTTTCTATAAACTCTGTCACACCGAAAAATGGATCTACTCTTAAAGGAAAGAATTTGCTCCTCTGGAGCAAATTCTTTCCTTTATGAATTGACCCCTATTGACATGGGAGACAAAAACACTTTTGCAGGAGTTGCCTCCCCTGAAGGTGTACCCATTCCCCTTAACTCCCTGCCAGTGTGAGACTTCAGAACAGTTAACCAGTACAGTACACTTTTCCTGTAACTGACAACAGTTACTGCCCCTCTTGAATCAGCAGTAGAGACAGAATGACAACAATGAACAAAATTTACCTCATCCAATGGGGAAGGTAAATTTCTAAGAAAAAGAATTTACCTGTATAGATCTATATTGTCCTTGAGGAAAAAGCTCACTGAAAGATAAAAACACAACACATAAGCCACAAAGAAATTCTGCAATTAGGGTACTTTGTTTGTTTGTTTGATTTGAGGTTTAACATCCCCGCCAACACTGTATAGGTCAGTTTGTCATTTTGGAGACGTTGCTTCCAATTTTGTTGGACTTTTACCCGACATTGAGATGAAATGACATCTCAAGCCCTGTCGCCCAATGAAACCAATAGGGTTTATAATCATAGATGGGTCCGACTCGCACCGCTTTGCCTGGGCAGGCTTAGATCCTCTAAGCAGTTTACCAGTACTCGTGTGTGGTCGGTTTCAGCTCTGTGTGTAAGCATCATGCAGCCCATCTATTTCTTCAAGCCCCCATGGGTTATGGCGGAATTCTGCTTTTAGGGTACTGCAATTGCTCAATGATTAACCCATTGTATGCTAGTGGACTCGCCCAATTGCTATATGTCGGACAAATCCATATGTCATATAAGGGGTGTTAGAACTATTTTTCGTTTTTATTCTGTTTTTGATGGAAAATTCTGTTAGCAAATAGTGCAGGCCCTGATCAGACGCCGCATTCTGCGGCGTCTGATCTGTGCCTGCACTGTTTGCCAAGGTACCCCTTTTGGGGTTTCCCGCATGCAATGGGTTAATACTATTCAAATGAACTAAACAAAATTCTAAAAAATTTACAAAATAAGCCTTGTTGGAATGAACTCCTGACATGCAAAACTTGTATAAACTTTAAAACAGATCAGAAAACAGTGCTCTTAAAATATGCATTGAGACATAATTGCTTACAGGTAAACACTAGCCTGATGACCACAGGGCAGCAAGCAAGGGGTGTCAGACCTATTTTTTCATTAATTATTCCATTTTTGACAGAATACTCTGCAAGCAAATAGTGCAGGTCAGACGTCTCTGATCTGTGCCTCCACTGTTTGCCAAGGTAGCCCTTTAGGGGTTTTCAGCATGCAATGGTTTAGTTATTACAATAGGAGAGTGAAGCACCTCGTTTCTATCACCCATAAGCTTCTGAAGTTAATTCTAAAGTCACATTGGTCAAAACTCTGTCAGAATAGCAGTATAGATATTGAAAAGATGGAGGGGAACCATTTCAGCTGTTCTGGTAGAGGGTCAACTAAGTGATATTCCTGTGAAATTTGAACAAGAGTTGTCAGAAGACAACATAGCTCGCCTTTGGGGGCCTTAAGTTGGATGAGGGCAATTAAGAAATCAAAAATGATTTTTTTCTTAACAGACTGCAGCAATTAAGAGTAACAGAACCACTGAAGAAGAAAGTTTGCTTTAGTGTTTTTATTTGGGAAAAAAAAATCCAACATTTCCAATTTTGCAGGTTTTGCCCGAAAAAAAATATTTTCTTATGTAAAAGAGCTAAACAGATGCAGCAAATGAAAGAGAATAAAAAGGTACCCTAAGAACAAAGAACAAGATATCCTGTTGGGTCTCTGGGCGTGGCCATTTTTTGGCCACAGGGCAAATCTTTAAACAATCTTGATAAAGGTCCACTAGATGAAGCTTCATACCAAATGTCAAAGACCTGGGCCTTACAGTTTCAGAGAAGAAGATTTTTAAAGGATTTCCCTAATCAAGCCCATGTAAAATTGGTGGGCCCAAGGGCGGGGCCGTTTTTGACTCCAGCGCTATAATTGAACAATCTTGGTAGAGGTTCACTAGATGAAGGTTCATACCAAATATCAAAGACCTCTGCCAAGCGGTTTCAGAGACGAAGACTTTTAAAGGATTTTCCCTATGTAACCGGTGGGTCCCTGGGCACTGCCATTTTTGGCCCCAGGGCTATAATTTGAACAATCTTGGAAGAAGTCCCCTAGACGAAGCTTCATACCAAATATCAAAGACCTCGGCCCTACGATTTCAGAGAAGAAGATTTTTAAAGGTTTTTACCCATTTTTTGCTATGACAACCGGAGTTCTGCTTGGATTCCAAATCTTCAAACAACTTTCAGTTAGTACCTCCCAAGGATCATTCTGGTGAAGTTTGGTCTAAATTGGCCCAGTGGTTTAGGAGGAGATGTCAATTGTTGACAGACGACGGACGGACGCCGGATCACAACCCTATCAGAATAACTTACTGAGCATGAGTTAAAAATCTATTTTTTAGCTCCTGTGACCTAGATGGGCAATGGACTGGAACCATTTGAACAACTTTGAAAGAGGACCAACTAAGGATCATTCCAGTGAAGTTTGGTCAAAATGCAATCAGTGGTTTAGGAGGAGATGTTTTTTGAAGAATTTGTGGACGGACATACAGAAGGACGACGCTGACGCCGACGACGGACAGTGAGTGATCACAATAGCTCCCTCTGAGCCTTCAGCTCAGGTGAGCTAAAAATATCACGACGAATTTACAATTGAATTTACATCAGAAAAGTAGCCATTTTTGAGATGTGAAAAAATGCACTATGTTGCATGGGTGTGTTAACGTAATGATCCTGTTTTGGGGGTTTACTGTGTGAAATGGGTTGAATGGCCAATCATGCGAAATAATCTACATATTTTATTACCTGATTAACTCCTCATCTACATCATTAATTATCACTTGTCTTGCTGACCTCGGGCTCTTTGATCTACTTCTCTCCTGTGACCTACTTTTGCTACATGACCTACTTCTCTCTGCAGATTTACTTCTAGGGTGACGAGATGGAGATGCTCCCACACTTCCACTTGGTTTCCACGGTTCTTTGCTGAAAGAAACAAATACAGTCAACTATCTTTGTCTCAAACTATACCACAACCTTGTTATAACACAGTTCATTATAACACAGTTTGGATACAGCACTTATTCAAGATGGATTCATAAATTTGTAGATTACATAGAAAAATAACCATAAATGGTCATTTTTCTATAACAACTACACATTTTTGTTTGGATATAACATGGTTGTAATGGAATGGAAGTAGTTTGTAAGGTAACCGGGCGCTAAAAGCACATAGGGGCTATCCACAGTTCGCCGACTGGGTTTAGTTACTGGTACTGCTCCTATCCCCAGGCTGCCAATGTGCCGACTCCTGTCAATTCGACAGTTATCGGCTAGCCTTTGGGGAGTGAAGTGACTTCTTTCCCGGAGGAAGAGGGAAGCAGGTCAGTCCCGCTTTCCGATCCCCCCGCTCAGGATGCCTTGGAGGCACAAACGCACCCAATGTGAAGTGTTTGTCCTGTAAATTGAGCAGTCCTCTGGGGATTTTTTAATTTTGAGTGCAGATACGGACCAATAGTCTGGCTCTAGAATGTGGTGACATTTTGCCAATTCCGGCTGTAAAATGTGTCAGTGCACAAGCCTTTGTCTGGCCGAAGAAAAAAGCTTTGCATGCATTATCGGGTGTTTGGCTTCCATTATTCTCTACCCCCACCCCTGACATGGTAGAGAAAATGCCTACGGGCACAGTCCTTGTTAAAGGGTGATAATGCATGAAATTTTGAATTTAGAACGGCAATCCAAAGTGAGCCAGGAAGGGTTACTATTAGACCAGCCAATTCCGGCTATTGTAAAATGTCCTAGTACCCATGCTCTAACATGGTTGTTTAACTGCTTGTGAACCCATCAATAGTGTTATAAAGAAGTTGTGGTGTGTAAGGGGCTGGAATATTTTGTTTGAGATAACAGTAGTTTGAGACTAGAAATGTTTTCCGAGGAAAAATCTGCACCCCCCCCACACCACTATCATAACGATAATAGGGGGGTGTTCATTTCACGGACTTGTTCATTTGTTCATGTGATGTAAATATAACTAGTTTAGTCTAGGTCACCAAAATCTAAACAAGTCTTTGGACAGTTGAAATCATATTTATCATATGAAGTCCCGTCTGAGAATGTAATAATGCCATGTAATAAATTCGATAATCCACTAGTGGATGAAATATGCAAATTTGTTAGATACACCCGTAACGTTACATGTATGACATCCTTAACGACATCACATTTATTAATGGCGGAATATTGACATTTTTGTCACACAATCGTGAATAAAATGCGTTTTAAATGTTAAATAGAATCTTGCATTCGTGCTCATGTATTACTGAATTTATTAAACTCGTTGAGGAAAAAGAGATAAAATGCTTGGCAAAGCCTCGCATTTTACCCCTTTTCCTCAACTCGCTTAATAAATTCAATAATACATGAACACACATGTAAGATCCTCTATATCAATAATTTATTAAACTCGTTGAGGAAAAGAGATAAAATGCTTGGGAGCCGTGGATTAATTGTATTGATTCCTGATCATTGCCTCCACTTCTATTTCATGCTCAACTGAACTGACAGAGATATGTTTTCCTAACGTTATGTTTTAGGTCCTTACCTTGACTCATAGTGGGCGACATCCGGCTGGACAGTTTTGAGGTTAAAAGACACAGTAGGATCACTGAAGTGAGTCTCTGGAACAGCTAGGGGAACTGACTTCTGGGCCCTCTCTCTCTTGTGCTGGAAATATTTATGGTCATGACAAATATACAAACTTTGATAGTTTGAAGTACAGGGAACTTACAATGGTACTACGAAGTATCAAAGTTTGAAGCCAGCTATCTCTTAAAATTAATTGAAATTCTCAAAGTTAACAAAGCCTTTAACCCATTTTGTACCAGAAACCCCAATACGGGTACCCTGGCAAACAGTGCAGGCCAAGATCAGACGCCGCAGAAGGCGGCGTCTGATCAGGGCCTACACTGTTTGCAAAAAGTTCAGCCATTTTCCTAATAAATTTTCGAAGGAAACACAACCTGTCACACCTAATTTTCAAAACAGACTCCTGCTATATATTTGATTTTGTTTGATGTTTAATGTCCCCATCAACACTATATAGGTCATTTTGGAGACGTTGCTTCCAATTTTGTGGGATTTTTACTTGACATTGAGATGAAATGACATCTCAAGCCCTGATGCCCAATGAAACCAAAAGGTTTTATAAGCATGGACGGTCTGAAACGCACTGCCTTGCCAGGGCAGGCTTAGATCCTCTAAGTGGTTTACCAGTACTCATGTGCGTTCAGTTTCAGCTCTGCGTGGAAGCATCATGCAGCCGATCTATTTCTTCAAGCCCCGATGGGCGGGGTGCGCAGGGGACTTACAATGGTACTTTGAAGTATAAAAGTTTCAAGCCAGCTATCTCTTGTAATTAATGGAAAGATTCAACCTTTTTCTCAAAGATGCCAAAGCCTTTAACCAATTCAGTACCAGAAACCCCTAAAGGGGTACCTAGGCAAAGTGCAGACCCAGATCAGATGCGGCAGAATCAAGGCCTACACTGTTTGCTAAAATTTCAGCCATTTTCCAAATAAATTTTGAAGAAAACACAACCAGACACCCCTAAATTTTGAAATGGACTCCTGCAATACCCGTATTGTGCTTTAAGATTGGGACACCCAAAGTTTTGGGACACGGTTGAAAATCTTGAAAATAATTATTTTTGACAGTCCAAAGTTTTGGGACATACTAAACAAGAGGGCCCAGAGGGCCCTGAATCGCTCACCTGAAAATTAGTGTCTCCAGTACATTCTAGGCCCAAGGGCCATAATTTGAACAAACTATGTAATGGTCCACTAGATGAAGCTTCATACCAAATATCAAAGACCTGGGCCTTCTGGTTTCAGACAAGAAGATTTTTAAAGGTTTTCCCTATATAAGCCTATGAAAAACCAAAGGGTCCCGGGGTGGGGGCATATGGCCCAAGGGCTATAATTTGAACAATCTTGAAAGAGGTCCACTGGATGAAGCTTCATACCAAATATCAAAGACCTGGGCCTTCTGGTTTCAGACATGAAGATCTTCAAAGGTTTTCCCTATTTACCTATGTAAAACCATAGGCCCCCACGGCGGGGGCATTTTGGCCCCCAGGGCTATAATTTGAACAATCTTGAAAGAGGTCCATTAGATGAAGCTTCACGCCAAATATCAAAGATCTGGGCCTTGCGGTTTCAGAGAAGAAGATTTTTAAAGATTTTCCCTGTATTCCCTATGTAAATCCAAAGGCCCCCAGGGCGGGGGCATTTTTGGCCCAAAGGCTATAATTTGAACAATCTTAGTAGAGGTCCACCAGGTAAAGCTTCACACCAAATATTAAAGACCTGGGCCTTGTGTTTTCAGAGAAGAAGTTTTTTTAATGACTTTCCCTATATAAGCCTATGTAAAACCATAGGCCCCCGCCCCGGGGGCATTTTGGCCCCCAGGGCTTTAATTTGAACAATTTTGAAAGAGGTCCAATAGATAAAGCTTCATACCAAATATCAAAGAACTGGGCCTTGCCATTTGAGAGAAGAAGATTTTTAAAGATTTTCCCTGTATAAGCCTATGTAAAACCAACAGCCCCCGGGGCGGGGGCATTTTTGGCCCCAAGGCTATAATTTGAACAATCTTGAAAGAGGTCCACTAGATGAAGCTTCATACCAAATATCAAAGATCTGGGCCTTGCGGTTTGAGAGAAGAAGATTTTTAAAGATTTTCCCTGTATAAGCCTATGTAAAACCAAAGGCCCCCGGGGCGGGGGCATTTTTGGCCCCAAGGCTATAATTTGAACAATCTTAGTAGAGGTCCACCAGGTCGAGCTTCACACCAAATATTATAGACCTGGGCCTTGTGGTTTCAGAGAAGAAGATTTTTTAATGATTTTCCCTGTATAAGCCTATGTAAAACCAAAGGCCCCCGGGGCGGGGGCATTTTGGCCCCCAGGGCTATAATTTGAACAATCTTGGTAGAGGTCCACTAGATGAAGCTTCATACCAAATATTGAAGACCTGGGCCTTGCGGTTTCAGAGAAGAAGATTTTTAAAGATTTTCCCTGTATAAGTCTATGTAAAACCAAAGGCCCCCGGGGCGGGGGCATTTTTGGCCCCAAGGCTATAATTTGAACAATCTTAGTAGAGGTCCACCAGGTAAAGCTTCACACCAAATATTAAAGACCTGGACCTTGTGGTTTCAGAGAAGAAGATTTTTTAATGATTTTCCCTATATAAGCCTATGTAAAACCAAAGGCCCCCGGGGCGGGGGCATTTTGGCCCCCGGGGCGGGGGCATTTTGGCCCCCAGGGCTATAATTTGAACAATCTTGGTAGAGGTCCACTAGATGAAGCTTCATACCAAATATCGATGACCTGGGCCTTGCGGTTTCAGAGAAGAAGATTTTTAAAATTTTGTTTTAAAAAATCTATTTTTAGCTCCTGTGACCCAGATGTGCAATGGACCAGAACCATTTGAACAATTTTGAAAGGGGACCACCTAAGGATCATTGCTGTGAAGTTTGGTCAAAATCCGATCAGCGGTTTAGGAGGAGATGTCATTTGAAGAAAAAGTTTACGCACACACACACACACACGCATGCACACACGCACGCACTGACGACGGACGACGGACGAAAAGTGATCCCAAAAGCTCACCTTGTCACTACGTGACAGGTGAGCTAAAAACACAAGAAAATTATGTAATTTTTCTTTCCAAAGAATTGGGACAGGTTTATTTTTACGAAAACGTAAGAAGAAAAATGCCGCACATGACGATTTTTATTTTTCAGCTTGTCCTCTGCTTGCCAAATCTTACCGTGATGAAATGAAGATATTCAGAGCCGATTTTATCCAGTAAGAGGATTATTCATCAATATACAAAGAATTGAAATTAAAGAATTACAAGCATTAGCATTTCTGATAAGCTAATCAATTTATTTGTGTCTGAACATAAATCTGGCAACGATTTTACCGATCAGTGGCCGCCATTTTTTAAATCCATATCATGTGACCGCCACGTGATCAGTCACTTGCAAATTTGCATATTTTTTGTTCTGTGTGTCTTTTTTCCGCCATAAATATTTTTAAAAGAAAAGAGGATATTAATAATAATAATAATAATAAAAAAAAAAAACGCTGAACAATTAATATATAAAACTACGTCCTCGGCCGACAACTTCAGGGCTAATGCAAGGTGCACTTCTCAATCCTATTTTCTTCTGACGAACCGGAAAAATCATGAAACTTTTTTTATCTTCATTTCAATATTTTCCAGTTTGCATGCTTGCTTATTTGTTTGTTTGATAGATTGTTTGTTGTTTTCTGCGAGGTCATGGACTGCAGGCTTTTTTTCCGGCAATGTCCCGCGAAGACCATACAAACGGAAAAAGCCGATCAGCCGATCGGTGATTTTTGAATTGATATAAATCGCCGCCTACAAACCACCGCTTCCATTTTTCTGCACGCGATCGGTAAATGACGTCATCCGACTCCAGCACTCCCACACGTGTTTAATGTCATGGTGTGTATCTCTTTCATAAAATAAAATGTTTGGAACCGGTAAAAAATCTTTTCTCGATAGCTAAACGGTTGTGAATAGAGGTGGATAGAAAACCAGCGCTTTGCACAGCCCCCAAATTATCCCCAGAAGCTCCGTGTCAATAACCAACAACAGCGTTCGACTTTTCCCGCCCAGCGTCTGCTATTTGGCGCCAAAACATAACCATTCATGAGATCGCAGAAGAGTCTGTTTTTATTGAAAATATCTTCCTTTAGATGTAGCTAATTGTCTGAGGAGCAATTAAATCATTTTCACATTGATTGTGGATTAAATTTTATGATTGGAGGATAAACGGCAATTAGAGACATAACTTGACCATATTTTCACACCTTATCGACACGCACCGCAGGGTGGCAATTATATGACAGGGATTAACAATAGTGTCATACTTGAACCATAATAAATGCACAGATGGTTTGTTTCTGAATTGACAGTGCAGTAATTATTGCGATTTACTTACTGGTCTAGTTTTACTCAAAAAGACTGACAGTTGTAGACGATTTTTTTTTTTGGCGTCTTAACTTGATAAGGTCCAAAGCTCAGATCAGTTAGATGTTTTCTCTTGTCGATATGCGCCAATACTTTTTGGCTTTTGCGGCGCATTGCGACTACCCCTTCGACCCCAAACCAAAGTTTTGGGACACCTAAAAATATAATTATCTTTCATCGACCTAAATATTGGGACAGCTCAAAAAGTAATTATTTTTTTCTGTCCCAATTTTTAAGCACAATACGGTATATAAGGAGGAAGATTCCATTTGGTACAAAAAGGGATAAAGTCCACAAAAACAAATGACAAAGGCAACTGATATGAGTGAAATACAATATAGATCAATACAATGAGATACATAGAAGCCTCTGTGGTGTAGTGGTTACACTACTCGCCTTGTAAACCAGAGATCGCAGGATCGATCCCGGGCTTCTCCAGACTTTCGGATGAGTCTTTAAACGGAGGTCCCATCTCTGTATGACCTTAGCTGTTGGTGGGACGTAAAACTCGAACACTCACTCACTCACAATGAGATACACACAGTTATGTCTGTTCAAATTTACCCTGTACTGGTGAATTACGATAACACACACGTGCAACATAGTACATTTTTTTCACATCTCCAAAATGGCCACTTTTCTGATGAAAATTTGTTATATTTTTCTTATAAATACAGCAAACATAGGCTGTGGGTGCTCGTTAGAACCACCTCATTGAGGCAGTTCTAACGAGTACCAACAATAATGTATATCCCCGTAAACCTCAGTTTTCTCTGTTTAAAGTAGGGTATAGGTGGGTCTTCATTTCACGAACTTGTTCACGTGATGAATAAATTTCACGGTCCATTTACATTTCCGACCAAATTATTCGACAGATGTCGACTATTTTTGTGTCGTTTACGAAAACAGATCAAAGACATAAAGTATCACACTCTGACAACATGCAGTCAGATCATCGGAGTTGTCAAGAGCACAAGGATACCAAAATGGTATCTCCTCAACTACAATGCATATAACCACCATATCTGCTTAGTGTTTCTTCTTAATGTACAGACTTATCAAGTACCTTGAACCAGCAACCTTTTACCTAGATTTTGCACTCCAGTGACTTTGACACATTTTGCGTCAACGTTCCATTTATTCCCAACTATAAGGCCTTCAACACCAAACTCTGCATAATGTTTCTCCTCCATGTGTCAACTCGGAAGCTACCTTGATCCAATGACCTTGACCTATATTTTGCACTATAGTGATTTTGACATATTTTTTATGTCAACATCCTATATCTCCCCAAATATGAGGCCTACAACCACCAAACTTTGCATAGTGCTTTTCCTCAATGTACTGACTTGGCAGATTCTTTGACCTGCTGATCTTAACATATATTTCGTGCTCCAATGACTTTGACATATTTTATGTCGACATTTGATATCTCATCAAGTTTCAACTGCCAAGAATGAAATGAACTTAATAATCACTTTCTGGTTGTGGTGCCTGTCACTTTTGACCCTGCAGGTGTGATGGGGCCTCCTGCAGAATTTTCTTTTTTTCTATAAAAATGTATCAAATATATAGAACAAGAAATGCGTCCATAGGACACCGATGCCCCCGCTTAAAAATATGTCTATGTTCGTATTCATCCATAGAAAGTTATTGACCGTGTTTAAGTTTTGGACCCTTTTTCACATTTGACCTCTAAGTATGATCTTGACCTTGGAGGTAAGGACCATGGTTTTGTGTGAGGCAGATTGTCTCATGATGGCCAACATTTCTGCCAAGTAATTTCAAAATCCATCCAGAGATAAGAAAGTTATTGACTGCGTTTAAGTTTCGGACCATTTTTTTTTTTTAACTTTGACCTCTAAGTATGACCTTGCCCTTGCAGGTACGGATCTGGGTTTGCAGTTGACACATCCTCTCATGATGGTTAACATTTCTTCAAAGTAATTTGAAAATCCATCCAGAAATAAGTAAGTTATTGACTGCGTTTAAGTTTCGGACCATTTTTTTTACCTTTGACCTCTAAGTATGACATTGACCTTTAAGGTACGGACCTGGGTTTTGCATGCGACACATCGTCTCATGATGGTTAACAATTCTACAAAGTAATTTCAAAATCCATCCAGAAATAAGAAAGTTATTGACTGCGCTTAAGTTTCAGACCCTTTTTTTAGCTTTGACCTTTAAGTATGACCTTGACCTTGGAGGTACGGACCTGGGTTTTGCACGTGACACGTCGTCTCATGATGGTTAACATTTCTGCTGAGTAATTTTAAAATCCATCAAGAAATAAGGAAGTTATTGACCGCGTTTAAGTTTTTGGACGCACATTCCAACATGTCAGGTTTTAGGGCTATTTCTTTTGTTCTTTTCTTTTGTTTGGTTAAGGGGCTAACCTCCTAAACCTTTTATTTACGGAATAAATCTATTGTTTACCAATCATTTTCCAATCATTTTCTATTGTTATCAATCTGGACACTAGCCCCTAAACCTGACATGTTCGCCTGCACAGACGAACGGAAGGACAGGGGCAACGCTATATGCCCTTTCCACCATTCTTTGAATGGCAGGGGCATAAAAACGACCCTTTAATGGTCATTTTTCTATATACGCAAGCTACTGATATACATTTTTGTTTTGCAAGTATGTAGTTGTTTAACTAACATGCTTTCTTCTTTTGATTACAATGTTAGAATGATAAAGAAGTTGTTGTGTGCAGCTCTTAAGAAGGAGGTTTAGAAAACATGGATCCAGCTAAAAATTACGACAACACACCTTTGCAACAAAGCGCGTTTTTGCACATCTCCAGAATGGCTACTTTTCTGATGAAAATCTGTGATTTATTTTCTTATTTATACTGCAAACGCAGGTCGTGTGTGCTCGTGAAAACCCCCTTATTGAAGCCGTTCTAGAGTACCCACAACCTATGTCTTGGAGCAGAATTAAGAAACAATAATTTAAACCACTGTAAACCCCAGTTTTCCCTATGTAAAGTGAGGTCTAGGGGGGTGTTCATCTCACAAACTTGTTCATGGTTTTTACTTAAAAGTACATGTAGCAACCTCTTTTGTCCGTTGTTTTGGCCATTTGAAATTGATATATGACAAACATTACCTTACACCTGTGGTCAGAGGATCATTTCATAAATTTCATATGGAATGACCACTCCATCATAAAAAAACACGCCTTTATAATTCTGACCCCCTTGAACCACACTTTAATATAGTGAATCTGGGGTTTACAGGGGTAAACCTTATTTTTCTTATTTCTTCAGTAAGATATAGATTGTGGGTACTCATTAGAACTGCCTCGATGAGGCGGTTCTTCGAGGCGGTTCTAACGTGTACTCCCAATCTAAATTTTTTAGCAGAAATAGGAAAAATATCACAATTTTTCATCTTTGAATTTTCTTCTTTTTTTTTCAGCAGTAAAGTTTACAATGTTTATGTATAGGCGTGTTTTCGTAATGGTGTAAGATTTTCTATATATTATTTTACCTGTAGTGGTTTAGGCAGTATTAGACTAGTATTGGCTGGTTCAGAAACTATACTGGTTTCCATGGGAACATTCCAAGTCATTCCAGAGGGTTGTTGTCTAAGTGATGGATCTTCCCTGACCAGAGATTCCAACCCAGCCCTCAAAATATTCTGTCTTTCTGGTGTTAGCTTTCCTGGGGGAAAAAGTTTAGAACATGATTTAAACACTATATTTTTAGGTCTATGATATCCAGTAAAATTGATTTGTAACAACTTCCTTTTGTTGAGGCTGCCTTATTACAAACACCAGCATGCAGCAAGGTTGTTTGTTTCTTTTGAGCTTATTACTTTAACCTTTTTTGTACCAACTGGAATCTTCCGCTTTATATATGGCTGGAGTCCATGGGGACAGGTTGTGTTATCTTTAAAATTTATTCGGAAAAAAGCTGATTTTTTGCAAATAGTGTAGGCCCTGATCAGACACCGCATTATGCGGTGTCTGATCTGGGCCTACACTGTTTGCCATGGTTCCCGTTTTGTGGTTTCCGGTACACTATGGGTTAATGTCTCAGTCAACACTAGGTCACATCGAGCTGGATAGTTTACCTAACCACACTTTTCCTCGGCAGGGGTTAACAGATATAACAAGAATTCCGCCGAAGGCTATGTCGCGCCTGTGGGGGTGCAAAGTCATCGAGCCATGATATGTAGGTCAAGGTCAAACATAGATGCTTGCACAAAAGATTCCATTCTCAAATGCAAGCTTGTACTAAGTATCATTAATGAAGCTCTAATAATTGTTGAGAAATGAACTTAACCATTAGGGTGAACGCTAGGGTGGTCGCAATATTTTAAAAAGTCAGTGAACCATGAAATTTAGGTCAAGGTCAAATATGGATGCTTGCATTTAAGTTACCATACCCAGATACAAGTTTGTACCAAGTATCATTAATAAAGCTCTTATAGTTCTTGAGAAATAAACTTGACCATTAGGGTGAACGCTAGGGTGGTCGCAATATTTTACAAAGTCAGTGAACCATGAAATGTAGGTCAAGGTCAAATATGGATGCTTGCATTAAAATTGCCATCCACAGATACAAGTTTGTACCACATATCATTAATAAAGCTCTTATAGTTCTTGAGAAATAAACTTGACCATTAGGTGAACGCTAGGGTGGTCGCAATATTTACAAAGTCAGTGAACCATGAAATGTAGGTCAAGGTCAAATATGGATGCCTGCATGTAAGTTGTCATCCCCAGATACAAGTTTGTACCAAGTATCATTAATGAAGCTCTTATAGTTCTTGAGAAATAAACTTGACCATTAGGGTGAACGCTAGGGTGGTCGCAAATGTTGACGCCTTGACAAATGGAGGAACCAAGGAACGGACGAATGGACGGAAAACCGGGCGCCTATATCGCGCCATGCTAATAGCAGGCGCGACAAAAATTATACAATGCACATTCTTCCGACAGATCCTGTCAACTGCCCTAATTGAATCAATGGAAAGGAGAGTTTGATTGATTTGTGGTTTAAAATCCCCGTCAACACTATTTAGGTCATTTTGGAAATATTGCTACCGATTTTGTGGGACTTTTACCCGACACTGAGATGAAATGACATCTCAAGCCCTGACACCAAAATGTAACCAAAGGGTTTATATGCATGGATTTTTTCGTCGACTTGCACCATTTTTGCCTGGACAGGCTTAGATCCTCTAGGCGGTGTACCAGTACTCATGTGCGCTGTCAGTTTCTTGACATCTCAAGCCCTGTCACTCAAAGTGGGGGGGGGGATGGAAAGGAGAGAATGATGAATGAAAATGACCCGGCAGGTTATTGAACCTGTGACCTCCTGAACACCAGTCAGATAGAATCCGAGCTACCATATGGCTGTTTAGGCCAAGTAGTGGTTGACAATCCAAAGTGGGTGATTTTCCCCTGAGTTCTCCAGTTTCCAAATACGAAAACACGCCTATACAAATGCATTGTAAACTTTTCCAGTGAGAAAACGAAAATTTTAAGATGAAAAATTGTGATATTTTTCTTATTTCTGCTAAAAGTATAGATTGTGGGAACTCGTTAGAACCGCCTAATTTAGGCGGTTCTAACGAGTACCCACAATCTATATTTTTAGCAGCAATAAGAAAACAAGGTTTACCCATGTAAACCCCAGTTTTACTATATAAAAGTGGGGTTCAAAGGCGTCAAAATTATATAGGCGTGTTTTCATATTTTACACCAAATAAAGGTACAACAACTGACCATCTGTGCCTTCAAGACTGCTTGCATAAGTTTGCAAGAGATATTGTGCGGCTGAGTTCAAAAACTAAAAGTTTAAACTAAATCATCTGAGACAGGACTTACTAGATTCCTGCTGTCTTGGCTTAGTCTGCTTATTATATTGTTTCTTCAAAAGACCTGAAATTAAACATAAATACAGTGAAATACTGCTATTTAGACCACCTAAAATTAAGACTAATTCTGCTTTAAAAAGGTTATTTAGTAGGTTACAGTAAATCTTTCTTTGTGTTTTCTGCCCACAGTGTCCTCTGGTCAGAGACCACCTTTGGGATGGTTCAAAAGTGGTCTTAAAGACCACTTTTGAACAGTTCCAAAGGTGGTCTTAATATAGGAATTTTACTGTATTTACATTTCCAGTGTAAAGCCTAATGTAAACCAATGGAAAACAATATGTTCCATACTTCCATGAACGCATCGAGTCACATGATTTTCAGTGACGTCAAGCCAAGTAACGTCAGTCTAAACCATGGTTCTCTACAGGCATCGGTGATGTCAACACTGTTCCACTCTTTGAAGAAAAAAACAGTGTGTAAATGTTTTTCACCTTTAAAAGTTTGACCAGTGATGAGTGGCAAAGAATGTAAATATAAATAATAAACTTAATTTTTTCTGCTTATAATGAAAGTATGAACGACAGCAGGTCGCTAGCAAAGTTTACATTGAGGCTATTCTAATGTATAAACACAAGATACTAATATTTTATAGAAAATTTAAAAGACATCATGTGAACATGTCCATCAAATGAAAACCCAGGAATTAAAGGTCTCATTCTGAGATCAGATACTGCAAAATGAGACATCTGTTCAGGGTCTACACTGTTTGCCTGAAACACAGGAATTAAAGGTCTCATTCTGAGATCAGATGCTGCAAAATGAGGCATCTGTTCAGGGTCTACCATGTTTGCCTGAAATATAGGAATTTAAGTTCAAATTCTGAAATCAGATACTGCAAAGTGAGGCATCTGTTCGGGGTCTACACTGTTTGCTTGAAATACAGGCATTAAAGTTCTCATTCTGAGATCAGATACTGCAAAATGAGGCATCTGTTCAGGGTCTACACTGTTTGCTTGAAACACAGGAATTAAAGTTCTCATTCTGAGATCAGATACTGCAAAGTGAGGCATCTGTTCAGGGTCTAAACTGTTTGCTTGAAATACAGGAATTAAAGTTCTCATTCTGAGATCAGATACTGCAAAGTGAGGCATCTGTTCAGGGTATACACTGTTTGCTTGAAATACAGGCATTAAAGTTCTCATTCTGAGATCAGATACTGCAAAATGAGGCATCTGTTCAGGGTCTACACTGTTTGCTTGAAATACAGGAATTAAAGTTCTCATTCTGAGATCAGATACTGCAAAATGAGGCATCTGTTCAGGGTATACACTGTTTGCTTGAAATACAGGAATTAAAGTTCTCATTCTGAGATCAGATACTGCAAAATGAGGCATCTGTTCAGGGTCTACACTGTTTGCTTGAAATACAGGAATTAAAGCTCTCATTCTGAGATCAGATACTGCAAAGTGAGGCATCTGTTCAGGGTCTAAACTGTTTGCTTGAAATACAGGAATTAAAGTTCTCATTCTGAGATCAGATACTGCAAAATGAGGCATCTGTTCAGGGTATACACTGTTTGCTTGAAATACAGGAATTAAAGTTCTCATTCTGAGATCAGATACTGCAAAATGAGGCATCTGTTCAGGGTATACACTGTTTGCTTGAAATACAGGAATTAAAGTTCTCATTCTGAGATCAGATACTGCAAAATGAGGCATCTGTTCAGGGTATACACTGTTTGCTTGAAATACAGGAATTAAAGTTCTCATTCTGAGATCAGATACTGCAAAATGAGGCATCTGTTCAGGGTATACACTGTTTGCTTGAAATACAGGAATTAAAGTTCTCATTCTGAGATCAGATACTGCAAAATGAGGCATCTGTTCAGGGTATACACTGTTTGCTTGAAATACAGGAATTAAAGTTCTCATTCTGAGATCAGATACTGCAAAATGAGGCATCTGTTCAGGGTATACACTGTTTGCTTGAAATACAGGAATTAAAGCTCTCATTCTGAGACAATCAACCCATCAGTGCTGTCAATACTTTGATTAAGGGGAATGGATTTACCTTCAGGGGAGGCAACTCCTGCAAAAGTATTTTTGTCTCCCTTGTCAATAGGGGTCAACTCTTAAAGGAAAGAATTTGCTCCTGAGGAGCAAATTCTTTCCTTTAAGGGTAGACCCCTTTTTCAGTGGGACAGGGCTTATAGAGAAGCTAACAAGAAGTCCCGAAAGTTGCCTCCCTTTGAAAAATGGTGGAAAAATCTGCCAGGGGTTCCCATTCCCCTTAATAGAGTAACAGAATTCAAAATTCAGAAACTGCCACACAAGGACATTTAGCATATAAGAGAACTTTACAGAAGTCTCCACCAACCTTTTGGTCTGTTTTCTTTGCCTGCTCTCCTTGGCTGTAATGATCTCCCTCTCTGAGGCTCTCCCTCTGGCTGTCTCCCTGTGGGAGATTTTCTCCTCCTCTCTCCCTCACTGTACCCTTGAGATGTTTCAGCCTTAGCTTCTATTTCTAAGCACCATGCCTTATTTAAATCCTAAAATAAGAGGGTCATGTGCTCATCATGCAAACAAGTCCGTGAAATGAACACCCCACTAAACCACATTTTATATGGAAAAAAATGAGGTTTATGGGGGTAGACATTTTTCTTATTTCCGCTCAATTACATAGGTTGTGGGTACTCATTGAGGCGGTTCTAACGAGCACCCACAACCTATGTTTGGAGAATAAATGAGACAAAATATCACAAAATTTTACCAGAAAAATATGACCATTTTGGAGGTAAGAAAAATTCACTATGTCACAGGGGTGTGTTATCATAATCTATCAGTTTACTTACGTTGTGGGTAACAAGCAATTCTAACAAGTACCTACAGTATGTGATTTTGACCCTTGTCCAGCTGAAACACAGTAACTCCTTGCAAAAGGTGTAGATTCAAGATCTACAATGTGTATCATTAAGTTTGTGAATATGAAAAAATACATTTTATCATTGATAGTGGCAAAATTAATTTATTCAGGAGGACTTGGATCAGCAATTAATAAGGAAAATTCTCACTATATTATTGCTGTTACTCATCTTTATCTGCACGGCCCCCGCCCATCGGGGCCCGAAGAAATAGATGGGCTGCATGATGCTTCCATGCAGAGCTGAAACTGACAGCACACAAGAACTGGCAAACCAAATAGAGGATCTAAGCCTGCCCAGGCAAAGCCGTGTGAGTCGGACCATCCATGCTTATAAAACCCTATTGGTTTCATTGGGCAACAGGACTTGAGATATCATTTCATCTCAATATCGGGTAAAAGTCCCACGAAATTGGAAGCAAAATCTCCAAAATGATCTTTACAGTGTTGACGGGGACTTTAAACCTCAAATCAAACAAACAGAATCGTTATCTGCAATGATCTTTAGTCTTGTCAAAACCTACACTTTTCTCATAAACATCTGAGAGGACATGTGATACAAAGGGTCCTTACCATGCTCCGATTTATGTTCTTCAAATGTGTTTGCTTTTGCAAGAAGCATCATTAATTCTTTATTTATTTATTTACATGTTATAGAATATTTGCCCGTTGATTCCAGTGTTTTTTGTTGTTGTTTTTTTATATCTTATGTCTTAAACCATTGTATACTATTGGACTCTTCCATTGCTATATGTTGGACAAGTCCATTTGTCATATAAGGGAGTCAGGCCTATCTTTTTGTTATATTCTCTTTTTGAGGGAAAATTCTGTTAGTAAACAGTGTAGGCCCTGATCAGACACCACATTCTGTGGCATCTGATCTGGGTCTGAACTGTTTGCCAAGGTGCCCCTTTATGGGTTTCCCACACACAATGGGTTAATTATTACTGTGATTCTTCTCTCTGTCTATATTCTCTACATTTTCATCTTTTCTAGTTTGAACCACTACAGTCAAGTACCCAGTTCCACATCATACCCAGTTGCAGATCAACACGACTGTAACAAGTCACCAAGACAGTTTGAAAGCCATTCAGCATAAAATTTACCATCATTAATATAGCCTATTCAGTCATACGTAAAATCCAGAAAAATCCATTTTTTTTATAAACTAGAGAAAGTGACCAGTGGGTCACATATACCCCCGGCCAGCATCACCCTCTGATATATCTTTCGAGCTTGTATGTGATATGAATGAAGTCAAGAAGCTATAAGAATCTATAAATGTGCTTGTAAAAGCTAAACCAAACATAAAATTTCTAAATGGACTAAGGGAGTGAGGGCATCAAATAGAACATACAGGCATCTATAAAGTTCGACATAAAACTTTAACCAAATGTAAAATTTCTAAGTCCGTGCCCTTGAGTTCAAGGTCACCATGGGTGGGGGAAGGGACAGGCATCAGGAAATCATTTATCAAACATGAAGAGAATCCAACGTGTGGTTACAGAGATATCAACCATGAAAAAGGTTTAACACAAAACTTTGACGTAAAAGTAGATGAACAGACAGACAGCCCACCCAGGGGCTTGACCCAGAGGCTTGACCCAAAGACTTGACCCAGAGACTTAGATATTCCATATGAAAGGTAATGCTATAGAGATATCCTTTACCAAGCATGAAGAGAATCTAACATGTGGATACAGAGATATCAGCAATGAAAAAGGTTTAACACAAAACTTTGACGTAAAATTAGATGAACAGACAGACAGACAGCCCACCCAGGGGCTTGACCCAGGGGCTTAGATATTCCATATGAAAGGTAATGCTATAGAGATATCCTTTACCAAACATGAAGAGAATCTAACATGTGGTTACAGAGATATCAGCAATGAAAAAGGTTTAACACAAAACTTGGACGTAAAAGTAGATGAACAGACAGACGGACAGACAGACAACCCACCAAGGGGCTTGATCCAGGGGCTTAGATATTCCATATGAACGGTAATGCTATAGAGGTATCCTGTACCAAATATGAAGAGAATTCAACCTGTGGTTACAGAGATATGAGCAATCAAAAAGGTTTAACGCAAAACTTTGACGTAAAGGTTGACGAACGAACGTACGAACGAACGAACGAACAAACGAACATACGAACAAACCAACGAACGGACGGAAAGACGAAAACTATATACCCCCTGACATACTTCGTATGCCGGGGGTATAATTACACCTCTGTTGACCAGGCATGTGCAGAATGATGTGGGTATTTCCGAAGTATAAATTTAGACCAGCTAGCGTCAATCTGATTATATGTGTTTGTTTGATTTGAGGTTTAACGTCCCCATCAACACTATAAAGGTCATTTTGGAGACGTGTGTTAACATGATAATCCGCTAGAAACAGAGAGAAGACGACCAGAAGCTGCAGCCATCTTAAATAACAGGTAAGGGTAGATTTATATAAAAACAGAGAATTTGAAAAATCGAAGGTACAGTGAAATGCCGCTATTAAGACCACCTAAAATTAAGACTAATTCTGTTTTAAAAGCCTAATTTAAAAGGGTGCAGTTATTCATTCTTCGTGTTTTCTGCACACAATGTCCTCTGGTCAGGGACCATCTTTGGGACTGTTCAAAAGTGGTCTTAAAGACCACCTTTGAACAGTTCCAAAGGTGGTCTTAATATAGGAATTTTACTATATATGTATTTGGTACGTATATGATTAAACACTTAAGAGTTTTTACACCCCAAGTCCGGGTAAGTTATTTTCATACATTGTTTTTCACAGAAATTGGATACATAAGCCAGTTTTTTTAACCAAACGATGCATCAGTTAACTATATTGCATTTGGTGTCTTGTGTTATAACAGAACACTCATCTGCCAACATTTTTTCTGCAGAACATTAGCAGCACAGATCTTTATCAGATGCTGCAATGCAACATCTGATCTGGGACCACACAAACAATACAAAGGGTGTGTTTTTTTATGTTGTTTTTTTTTTGTTGTTTTTTTGTGGAAAACATTTGCATGATTGGGCTCTGAGGCCTTGAGAAGAGGGTGTGGTATTTTGTTCCCAGTTCCATGAAACTTTTAGCCAATTCTGCCCAGTTTTCCAAACTGAATCCCATATTTATTACACACTCTGCTCCCTGAAAATGTGTTAGCTCCCAGACTACTTTAACCCATTTTGTACCGGAAACCCCAAAACGGGTAGTTGGCAAACAGCGCAGGCCCAGATCAGACACCTCAGAACGCGGCAACATTTGCAAAAAGTTCAGCTATTTTCCAAACAAAACATGAAGAAAACACAACCTGACACCCCTAAATTTTGAAATGGACTCCTGCTTTATATAAGGAGGAAGATTCCATTTGGTACAAACAGGGTTAAATAAATACAATTTCTGCCTTGTGCCTTGAAATAATTACATTCTTCCAATTCCAGGACTAGGGCCTCTTCTCTGTCCTGGCCCGAAAGTTATAAAACTTTATTCATGCTCAACTCAGCTGAGCATAAAACTTGTATGGCTCATAAAAATTAAAATACTAAGAAGTTGAGCGATTTTTCTTTCTCAGATAGCAGAGAATGTTATTTGTCCTGCTCACACATTTTAAAATGCCAACAATTGTTGGCATTTTAAAATTTGTGAGCAGGATAAATTTCGTGCTCAAGTGAGTTGAGCATGAAAAATGTTTTATAACCTCGGGGCCTGATGGACTGTAACCTCAAAATAATATGTGCTGTTCCAAATCATGGTCTTACTATTTGTAAAGTTTCAGCTTCATCAGATGTAAAATGTAGCAAGAGTTTTCCGGAAACGAAATGTTTAGAAAAATCTGTGAAAGGGGCATAACTCTGGTAAAATTTGGCAGACCATAACCTCAAAATAATATGTGCTATTCCACATCATGGTCTTACTGTATGTAAAGTGTCAGCTTCATCAGATGCAAAATGTAGGAGGAGTTATCCGGAAACAAAATGTTTACAGAATTTTTCGAAGGGGCATAACTCTTTTATTATTTGGTGGACTGTAACGTCTAAACAATATACACTGCTCCACATCATACTCTTAACTATATATGAAGTTTCAGCTTGATTGGATGTAAAATGTAGAAAGAGTTATCCGGGAACGAAAAGTTTACAAAAAATTATAAAGGGGCATAATTCTATTATTATTTGGTGGACCGAACTTGGAACAATATGCGCCGCCCCACATCATGGTCTAACTATATATATATGAAGTTTCAGCTTGATTGGATGTAAACTGTAGGAGGAGTTATCCGGAGACGAAAAGTTTACAGACGGATGGGCGGACGGACGCCAGGGGCATAACATAATATGTCCTATTTTTCAAACAGGCATATAAAAATGACAGCTTTAACTGGAACTTTAAGTCACCATAAAGTTAATAGAATTTTATGCAACTAGGTTAAATCTATCATTAAATTAATGATGACTTAATGAAGACTTAAGCTGGCATTAAAATTTAATAAAGTTTTATGCAATGTAGTCCAGTAGCTTAACAGCATTTGGCTTTATTAATCTTCAGCCTTCTACTTACACAGGTGCCCCCACCCATCGGGGTTGGAGAAATAGATTGGGCTGCATGGTGATCCACAAAGAGCTAAAAATGACAGAACTTCAGTCCTGGTAAACCACCTAGGTCTAAGCCTGCCCAGGAAAAGTGATTAGTCTCCTTCAACCCAAGTGTTTTTTTTAGGTGGTAGGGCTTGAAATGTCATTTCATCTCAATATCGGGTAAAAACCCACAAAATGGGAAGCAAAGTCTCCAAAATGCCCTAAATACACCATAACCTCGTTATAACACGGTTCATTATAACACGGTTCTGATATAACACGGTTTCAATATGGATCCCAAAAATGTATAGATTACAGTAGAACTTTGATGGCTCGAACACTGATGGCTCGTTTACCATGGATGATTCGAACCCATTCTTGAGCCCCTAGCGAAATCCTCTACATAAGAAATAATGGAGGAAAATTAAGGAGATTTTAGTCTTTTATCTTGCAAATGTATGCTGTGTGTACTCATTAGAATCGCCTCGATGAGGCGATTCTAATGAGTACACACAGCATACATATTCATCGTAGAACACCGAAAACATGTCTAAAAGTATCTCGTTATGCCTCCTGACAGTAACCTCAGTGGCTCGAACTACCCCTGTCTCGAACAGATTTTCGAGGTCCCAAAGGTGTTCGTGCCATTGAAGTTCGACTGTATATAGAAAAATGACCATAAATGGTCATTTTTCTATACAATCTATGCATTTTTGTTTGGATATTACACTGATGTTCAACTAACACAGTTTCTACTTGGGACCCCATAAATAGTGTTATAAAGAGATTGTGGTGTACTTACATCTACTCTGTCTAACATTTTGATCAGGTCATCATCCACTGCACTGGTGTCTTTATCTGTCTTAATCTGTGTGCTGACCATTGCCAACTGTCTGATCAAAAATGCAAGCTCGTGGTAACCAGTTGGAAGTCCTCGGCGGAGATCTTGTTGGGGTAGCTGCTGATTTACAAAACTCTGGATAGCTCGGACAGCACCACGGTGAGCAGCAGCAAGTCTCAGCATGGTCTGGCTCTGATATGTAAGAATGTATAGCATTTAAATATGCCATGCCCACCACTGGTTATCAACCAATCAGATTTTTTAATGCAAATTATTGCAACAAATACAAAATCTGAATGACAATGTAGATCCTGATCAGATGGCTTCTTCAGAAGCCATCTGATCTGGATCAACATTGTTTTAAAAGGTAAGGCATATCCGGGCTCAGCAGGACAAGGGTAAATCTCTTCAAATGCCCATACACAGTCAACTTACAGGGCTAAGAGGCAGGAATTCTTGCAATCAGCAATGATTCTAGTGAGACTTGCTAGTTGTCATGCTTTTAGTACCTTTTTCTAACAAGCTGGATCAAAAGAGTGTAGTTCATATCTGTTCATACATTTTGTAAGATTTTGCTATTTTATTCTTTCTATATAGATGACTGCCCTGGTCTCTGGACAAATTTTTAAATGTGGGTTATTCTTACTGCATTTAACTAAATATTCCATCATGAAAACACGCCTATATAAATTTGACCCCCTTAAACCCCTTTTTAATATAGTAAAACTGGGGTTTTCAGGGGAATACATTATTATTCTTATTTCTGCTCAAAAACATAGATTGTGGGTACTCGTTAGAACCGCCTCCATGAGGCGGTTCTAACAAGTATCCACAATCTATGTTTTGAGCTGAAATAAGAAAAATATCGAAATTTTTCATCTGAAAATTTTTATTTTTCGGTGGTAAAATTTACAATGTACACTCAGTGGCCATAAATGAATTCCCAAAATGGCTGACAAGATATTGGAGAAAAATATGGTCTGAAATAATTGCAATTTCCTACCTAATTGCAAATTGTACTCAAATGCTAATTGGCCGATATCACTAATTAGGGTATATGTTTACATCAGCACTTAGTTAAATGATGATGTCATCAGTTGCCATGGCAACACCAGACAGCATACAGATTAGCACCTTTCTTTTGAAAAATCAGGGTAGGTGTACTAAAAGAGTCATAAAATTATCAATTTCTGATCTTTTTAAATAAAAATTGGCAGAAATATTGGCAACATACTGAAAAACAATCTGATTGTGTATAATTTTACCTGCAGACAATACATTATGGGAAATCTGACCTGCTTTCGGATGTAACATAAATTCGTCAAAATCACCGTAAAGCAAACATTTTTGGTGATAGACACCAAGGAAACAGACAGAAAACGGACTGTGTGATATATCTGATTTGAGAGGTATTGAATCATAGTTTCTAGCAAAAACTGTTGTTTTGAATATATCTCAGGGGAATGCAGCAGCAAGGAGATGCATGAAAAAGTTGGTTTATTTGAACAGCTGTGCACTCTTTGCGCTCCATAAAACAACATAAAAATATGTTGTAAAATTTTGTAAATAGTATTGTTAACTTAAAGCACCATTTTGGACTACATTTTTACAAAAGACTTGGTCTTTCGTATAACAGTGTTAAATAAATGTGTCAAACTCTACGGGTACCCCCATAAAGACTAACGCCCATCTAGTTGTTTATTCACTGTTGGTAGCTACATTTCATATATCAGAGAAAGATACTTCTTTTCAATGATTGTTACTAGAACATTTGAGAATGTGCCAGTAATTTAGACAGAAACAATGCGGCCTACTTACTTAATGTTTCCATAGCAACTATTTTACTGTCAGGGGTAAAATTACCCCCCCCCCCCCCCCTTCTAATAATGTATTAATTCAATTGGGAAAATTTAAACATATTTAGTTTCTCAGCTATCCATCATACTAAAAAGACATCAGAGTAACCAAAATTATATAGATTATAAATTAAAATCTTAATCATTCAGAATAAGAAGAAATCTGCGAGTCAGTGCAGATTTTTGAATCCAATTTTAAAACCACAGTACTCAAAATGAAGAATACACCATAGCTATGCATGGCAAGATTTCTAAGAACAATTGCTGTATTTGTTATTGGTAATGAATAAACAACATCATCCAGTAAACATAACATGCATTGGATCTTTTATTTTTAAGTAATTTGATCTGGAAATGTAGTCACAGACTTACGCACATCACGACGTCAGTTTTGGGAACTCATTTATGTCCACTGAGTGTATTTGTATAGGCTTTTTTTCGGAATTCACACACTTTGTAAGGAGCCTTATGGTAACATTATTTTATCTGCAAATACTTTGCTTCAGGAGCAGTCTGATATGACTCAGGCTGTTTGCTCAGGCTGCCCAAAGATTTAAAAGATGATAAAAAAACTTAAAGGAATTTGTTTCTCTGGAACACTAACTAAATGTTTCTTTACTTACAAGAAATTGCTTGTACTGGCAAAAAATCCTGTCCTTCAAGGGAAGCTGCCAATGAGAAATGAGCTGAAACATTCCATGTCGATGTACATGTATACCCTTTTGAAGATTTTCTTTCGTTTGTTTGTTTTGAGTTTAACCACTAAGTGAACACTTTTTAGATCAGTTTATATTTTCAAAACCCACTACGGGTTCAGGAGATGCTGTTGGTGCAGAATGATTGGGGTAGATATCCTTCGAAGAATTTCAAGCTGGCTGCCTCCCATCAAGTTGCAGCTCAATGTGACCCTTGTAGTTTGTTCATTCTGTCTTAGTGCCCTCCTAGCTGGTTTCAGAGGAAATGACATCTAAGAAATTTCAAGATGGCCCCTATGGCAGCCATTTTTAATATTAAAATGGGAAGATTTTAGCAATTCTGAATCTCCATGTGTCCCTGATATCTCACATCACGTTTCAGATCGATCTGACTTTTGGTTCAGGAAGAGTTAACTATAATGGAACAAAATGTTACATGCTGAGAATGTGAAACTTATGTACGCAACAGGGGACCCAGGTTGTCACAACATTCTTTATAACAGCAAAACTTGTTATAACAACAATTTTAATGGAATGAATTCTTAGCTCTAGGTTTAGCCTCAATTCTGAGTGGTTTGGGATTCCGTTGGGCTGGAAATACCCAAATCGAATCCATAGTCATGAAAGATTTTTGTAATTAATACTCCAAGGATATTTGTGAGGCGATTCTAACAAATGTCTATAACATTTGTTTCTTGGAGTTATGATGTGGAAAAGACCTTTTATAACCTATCATAATCCAAATGGGGATTCTTTATAATAGCAAATTCATTATAACGGCATAATAATATGGAACTAGAATACTGTCGATGGCGCGCCATCGCAAATCCCCACGCTTTCTACAGAGGGGCCAAGTACCGAAAACCCCTCACCCTGGGCCCTAATTTTACTCCATGGTCAAAATATTACCTGTATTATATTCTACTAATCATGCCCTTCAATTTCATATGCCACATGACTATGTTCCAAAAAACTTAAATTTTGACCCTTTGACCCCTCTCCCAGGGCCCCAATCTGACCCCAGGGTCAAAATTTTACTTGTAGTTTATTCTACCCATTATCCCCTTCGCATAGATATGCAACATGACTATGTTCTGAAAAACTTTAATTTTGACCCCCGACCCCCCCAAGTCCGACCCCCAGGGCGTGACCTAGGGGTCACAGCCAAAATCCCGTTCAATATGTTTTACTTTTTTCATAACTAAGTACATGTGCAAAGTTTGGCATCAAAATCTTCAAAATTGACTTTGTAATTGAATTTTATTGATATTTGACCTTTTGACCCCTCCCCAGGGCCCCTGGGGGCGGGGACAAAAACAAGAGCACCGCAAGCGGGTGCCAACGCTCGTCTGCAGTTTCTTTTAGAAAACAAAAGTTCTAAGTCAAATCAAATTGCAAGATGGAGTTATAAAACATGTAGGGAAGGTAGCTCTTGTGATTGTGAGTATGTGTATGAAGTTTCATGAAGGTAGGCCAAATACTTTTGGAAATATGGTCAAGGTTAAGTTTTTTGGTTAATTTTTGGAAAAATAGGTCAAAGTTCAAAGGTCAAGGTCACAGGTCAAAAAGCGTGGTATGACTGAAAAGGTCTTGTCCCAAGGAACATTCATGTGAAGTTGGAAGGCTCTGTTGTGAATAGTATTGAAATAAGAGACAAAAACAATTTAAAAAAAAACGGAGAGAAAAGGGGAGATAATTCAATCAAATTGCAAGATGGAGTTATAAAACTTGTAGGGAATGTAGCTCTTGTGATGGTGAGTATGTGTATGAAGTTTCATGAAGGTAGGCCAAATACTTTTGGAAATATGGTCAAGGTTAAGGTTTTCAGTTAAATTTTCGAAAAATAGGTCAAAGTTCAAAGGTCAAGGTCACAGATCAAAAAGTGTGGTATCACTGAAAAGGTCTTGTCCCAAGGAACATTCATGTGAAGTTTGAAGGCTCTGTTGTGAATAGTATTAAAATGAGAGCAAAAAATGTGTTTCAGAAAAAAATTGGAAAAGGGGAGCTAATTCAGCCAAAATCAACAATGTTGTTATGGTCCTTGGTCAAAATGTAGCTCTTGTGATGATGAGTGTGTGTATGAAGTTTCATGAGGCTAGGTCTTATACTTTTTAAGTTATAGCCAAGGTTAAGTTTTTTTGGAACGACGCAGGACGACACAGGACGACGCAGGACGACAACGCAGACGCCGGAGTGATGACAATAGCTCGAAAGTTTTTTTTCAAAAAACAGACGAGCTAAAAATGTGCTCTTGCGCAAGCCATTCATGTAAGCAACTCGCATACCAAATTTGGTTGAATTCCGGCTAACGGTTTAGGAGGAGATAGCCGGACAGACAGACGGAGACAGACAGACACAGACAGACGGACGGAGGCGATAACAATATCCCCACTTTTTTTTAAAAACGTGGGGATAACAAATACTGTTGTACTCATATGAGCCCCGCCTCTTAAAATCCCATTTCTGCCATTTGTCAATATAAGCATTGCTAACACTGCATGATAACCAACCACTGCCAGCCAATAACATGCATTTTCAGGTGTTTCTAGAGCAGAAAACCCTAGAAATAGGACAGCCAGTTTACAAAAGCCTTGATAAATCTGTGACAATAATTTTTTTTATCTCTGGTACAGAAACTACAGGCAAAAACAAGAGCACCACATGCAGGTGCCAACGATCGGCTGCAGTTTCTTTTAGAAAACAAACATTCTAAGTCGAAAAAGGGGCATAACTGTGCCAAAAATATTTTGAGGGTTACCTCACCTATTGGTATGAGTTCCCCTTTTCATAATGAACAACCAGTTTGAGTTTCAAGTAAATATGTTCAGTAATGACAGAGATTACAAAATGTCCAAGTTTTTGCATGATGACGCACACAAAGCCAGAGCTATGACAATACCTCGTCGTTTTCTTCGAAAACAGCCAAGCTAACAAGCCATTTTTTCAGATGAAACCAAACCCAGATAACTCAAGAACTTAACCCCCACCATGCCGATATATCCTTTTAAACCATCCACTGGAATTGTTAATGTTCATAACTCTTGTCAAATATTAATGGATTTTGCCAATTAACAATTCCAAACATGCTTCCTTTATTGGTCTATATTATATACCTGTTTATCATATGACGTCGCGTCTGAGAGTGTAATAACGCCATGTAATATTTTCGATAATCCACTGGTGGATTAAATATACAAATTTAAGTAGATACGCCCCATAACGTTACATGTACGATGTCCTTAACGACGTAGCGTTTACTAATGGCGGAATATTGACATTTTTGTAAATAATCGTGGATAAAATGCGTCTTAAATGTCATATGATAAATAGAATCTTGCATTCATGCTGATGTATTATTGAATTTATTAAACTCGTTGAGGAAAAGGGATAAAATGCTCGGCTTATTAAACTCGTTGAGGAAAACGGATAAAATGCTTGGCAAAGCCTCGCATTTTATCCCTTTTCCTCATCTCGTTTAATTAATTCGATAATACATGAACACTCATGTAAGATCCTCTATGAAGTTTCATCCATATGTTGCATAAAGTAAAGGAGAAAGAGTCCAAAAACCATTTAGTGGAACATTTTTAATGCATTTTGCCCATTAATAATCCCAAACATGCTTCCTTTATTGGTCTATACATCTGTGAAGTTTCATGAATATATTCCATATAGTAAAGGAAAAAGTCCAAAAAACATTTACTGGGAACTGTTAATGGCCATAGCTCTGTCAAATGTTAAAGGATTATGTTGATTACCAATCACAAACATGCTTCTTTTAGTGGTCTATAGCTGTGAAGTTTCATCCATACATTCCAGATTGGGCTGCATGATGCTTCCACGCAGAGCTGAATCTGACCACACACGAGTACTGGTAAACTGCTTAGAAGTACTAACCTTGCCCAGGCAAAGCGCTGTGAGTCAGATCGCCCAATGTATATAAGCCTTCAGGTTTCATATGGTGGCAGGACCTGAGATGTCATTTCACCTCAATGTCGGGTAAAAGTCCCACAAAATTGGAAGCAACATCTCCAAAATGACCTATACAGTGTTAATGGGGACGTTAAACCTCAGATCAAACAAACAAAATCATCCATACATTCCATTTAATAAAGGAACAAGAGTCCAAACATCATTTAATGGGAGTTGTTAATGGCCATAACTCTGTCAAATGTTAACGGATTGTGTCCATTAAACCCAAATATGTTTCATATAGTGAAGATTCATTCATACATGTACGGGAAAAAGAGTCCAAAAACCATTCAATGAAAAATGTTAAACAGTCATAACTCTGTCACATGTTAACACATTTTGCCAATTAACAATCCCAAACATGCTTTCTTTGGTGGAGGTTTTATCCAAATATTCCATTTAGAAAGGAAAGAGAGTCCAAAAACCATTTAATGGGAATTGTTAAGGACTGTTATAACTCTGTCAAATGTTAAAGGATTTTACCAATTAACAATCCCAAACCTAACAAACTTAATAACAATGTATTTAAAAACATTTGAAGAGCCGTCCTCTGTAGCTCAGTCGGATGCGCGTCTGACTGGTGATCAGGAGGATGGAGGTTCGATACCTGCCGGGATCAGCAATATGCTTTCGTGGAGACTGATCATGAAATCTTTTCAAGAAGTTGTCAGTTTCTGGCGAAAGAATGTGTATTGTACTGGTTAACCGCTTACGTATAAGCTTGTCCACGAAAAGTATGGACAGGTAAACTGACCGGCACAAATTGTTCAAACCCAGGGTCTTTGCAGCTGGGATAGGTCAATATCACTCGCATCTAAAATTTCAAGACTTGCTAATCTGTGTAGCTGAGCAGGCTGGTTTGTGTCTTAACCCTTATCTTGCTGAATATTCATTTAAGCCACACCCATTTCTGTATATCAACCAATCAAATGACTTGATGTAATTTATTTCTACAAATTCATAAACTGAATGCCAAACAGTGTAGATCCTGATCAGATGGCTTCTTCAGAAGCCATCTGATCTGGATCTACACTGTTTGCAAAGATAGGGGTTGTCGTGAACAGCAAGATAAGGGTTAATGAGTCGTAAACCTTGAAGACAGGTTTTCAAGTGATGGTGCTTATATGGTAGATTTCTTGCTGTCTTACCTTTTTTGTGTGCTTTACTGATGCAGGTCCCTTCCTTGTCACTACTTCCTGTAACGACCTGACCTGTTGCCGCAGGAAGTAGATTTGTCTGGCAGCCCTTGTAGCTTGTTCTTCCTGTCTTAGTGCCCTCCTAGCTGGGTCCTCTTCATCTGAGAGGTAACCCTCTTTTCTACGACTCTTGGATGGCTGAAAAATTTCTGCTGGCTGATCTGTAAGTGACCAAGACCAAACGTGAGCTTAAAAAATAGGCTGGTGGCCAATATGTGTTTCCATGCATACCCCAGGACAAAATTTCATGTGTGCCAAAATAATCCTTAGGTTTACTGTTTCTGAAAAAAAAAAGTTCCTCAAGAAAAATACTCCTTCCCACTATACATAGTGTCACCATTTCCATGGCAACCCATCAAAGCTTTAAATAATACTTTGTATTATAGTGATAAAATCACCATATATCTTATCCATTTTCAAAGCTAAATCAATAAAATTGGTACCAAAAGGTAGGGGAGGCATTGCTGTTCTTATGCCAATTTGCATATTTATGAATATTCATGAAAACACCATATTTTGCGTCAAAATAATTAAGGAAAATTTAATCATTTTCATTTTCAAAACCAAATTCAAAGCCAAAACAATACAAACTGTAGACAAACAGTTGGAGTCAGTAAATAATGAAAAGTATAATTATTGGAAATAACCTTGCACAAAGCAGAGTTCATGGTAATTAAAACTAGTTACACAGCACATCTCTATATTACTGGTTACACTACAAATATATATTTGTATAGCGCAAAAATCATCATGAAAGCAAATAAAAATCAAAAATGAGTTTTATATAATTTTGCCCCCCTTGAACCCACTTTCATATAGTAAAACAGAGGTTTGCAGGGGTGATCCTTATTTTTCTTATTTCTGCTCTAAACGGTAGATTGCAGGTACTCGTTAGAACCACCTCGATGACGCAGTTCTAATATGTACCACAATCTATATTTTGAGCACCTAAGGATCATTCCTGTGAAGTTTGGTCAAAATCCATCAGTGGTATAGGAGGAGATGTCGTTTGAAGAAATTGTTTACGGACGGATGGATGGACGGACAGATGGACGCACGAATGGACGGTCGACGGATGAAAAGTGTTCCCAAAAGCTCACCTCGTCATTTCATGACAGGTGAGCTAAAAATGTGAAATTTTACCCCTTATTTCTCCTCATTACTCTTCCTAATCAGGAGCTATATGAGCCGGGGCACAGCATTTCCTACAATTTACATGTGCGCCCAGCGAAGACTCAGATCAGCCTGCACATCCGCGCAGTCTGATCTGAGTCTTTGTTGTGCGCTCTAAGAATAGCTAAGGACCCAATGCTCCTTCATGCAGCAAGAGAAGTCTCTTGTCAGACAAAATGGATGCACAGATTGATCTGATTCTACAATTTGCCTGTATGTAAATTGTAGGAAATGCTGTGCCCCCGCTCATCTTTATTAAGCATCCTTGGTATAAGTCCCATATGAGGTGTATTTCTGTTTGGCTGTAGGCTATGTTCCACTGCACCAAGCCTTTCACTATCACTCTTTGGTCAGCATGATAAACCTCACTCTTTAAGCATTGCAGAGAATTCTAGAGCCAATCATAACCTATTTTTTTCAGCATTTTTCAGCAAAAATAAGTACAATCTTAATGGGCCATAAAACCCTCAGCAATCATCATCATTATTAAGTTCACACAGTCCTCGCCTATCAGGGCTTGGAGAAATAGATTGGGCTGCAAGGTGTTTCCATGCAGAGCTGAAACTGACCACACGAGTACTGGTAAACTGCTTAGAAGGTCAAAGTAAAAGTAAAACAAAGATCAGGAATCGATACAATTAACTTACTCCACCCATCAAAGACACCAAAGGGAAAGAAACACAAACATGAAGCGACCAGACCATAATGGAAACCTAAACAAAGGAAGGCCATAAGGACAGTTACTTTCCGACAAAATGGCCATCCAAAATAAAAAGAGACAAGTGATACACACAGTAAGTAACAAACATCAACATAAATAAACCGCCACAGAAGAATCGCCTTGGAACGGTCAGTGAGAAGAATTCCATTGGGGGGCTTAAATCGATTTAACATGGCCATAATCCTCGCCCTTACCACTGTCGGGGTATACACTAATATTTTCCTGCCCAGGAAAAGTAGTGCAAGTCAGACTGTCCATGCATATAAAACCTATTTGTTAGATTGAACATATTTAATTGCATTTTTACAACAAAGGGATTGGACACAAGTTATGCAACATTAGAATAGTCCTCTCATATATGAACCTATTGGTTTCATTGGGTGGCTGGGCTTCAGATGTCATTTCATCTCTAGTGACGGATAAAAGTCGCAGAAAATTGGAAGCAACATCTCCAAAGTGACCTAAATAGTGTTGATGGGTATGTTTAACCTCAATTCAAACAAACGAACAAATTAACCCAGTTAGTACTAGAAACCCCAAAACAGGTAGCCTGGCAAACAGTGCAGGCCCTGATCAGACGCCGCAGCATGTGGCGTCTGATTAGGGCCTCCACTGTGTGCAAACAGTTCAGAAGTTTCCCAAATAAATTTTGAAGAAAACACAACCTGACACCCCTAAATTTTGAAATGGACTCCTGCTATATACAAGGAGGAATATTCCATTTGGTACAAAAAGGGTTAAGCTCACCTCTCATTGCCCTCTGTTCTATGACCTGGATCTGTTGAAGATAACCTTCTATTTCTTTCTGTAGCCTTCCAATCTCCTCTAAAGGACTGTCCAGTGGTGCAAATCTTTTAACTGGGTAGTTGTCTGTGTCCCGGGTGGGTGGAGAACTGGTTGTAACTACAATATGGTTAGAAAAAGGCAACCTCAATAGCTAACTAGAATTTGTTTTTCTACAAAAACACAGATGTCTCCCCCGTTTTTGACTGCTAAGTATAACCTTGACATTGGAGGTATTGAGCTGGGTCTTGTGTGCAACACATCATCTAATGAAGATGAACATTTCTGCATAGTAACTTTAAAAATGTTCATAGAAAAATAAAAAAGTTATTGGCCGTAAACAAAAAAAGCACTTTTTTACCTTTGACCTCTAAGTATGGCCTTGACCTTTGCAGTACAACACATCGTCTCATGATGGTTAACATTTCTGCCAAGTAATTTCATAATCCATCAAAGAATAAGGAAGTTATTGACTGTCCTTTTTTTTACCTTTGACCTCTAGGCATGACCTTGACATTGGAGGTATGGACCTTGGTCTTGCACATGACTCATGGTCCAACTTTCAAGCCTCTAGCTCCAACAGTTTTTGAGATATCTTGCTGACAAGATTTTATTAAAAAAAATTCAAAGGGCAATTACTCTTGAAAGGGGCATAATCCGGATGAGAAAAAAATACGTGTCAGCTTATTTTCCATTAGGAATGCATATATGAAATTTCAAAACCATAGCATGCACAGTTCTAAAGTTATGTTATGCATCACTTTTAGGATTCATTACAATGGGCACAAATTACCAAAATGACAAAGGGCCATAACTCGCAAAGTATTTTTCAGAATTTTGTCATAAGTTAATCAGTTCATCTACTCATCACCAACAATATACTCAACAACTTTCAAGGCTCTAGCTCCAATAGTGTTTGAGATATTTTGCTGACAAGATTTTATTAAAAAAATTTCAAAGGGCAATAACTCTTGAAAGGGGCATAATCCGGACGAGAAAAAAAATACGCGTCGGCTAATTTTTCATGAAGAACCCATATATGAAATTTCAAAACCCTAGCATACACGGTTCTAAAGTTATGCTATGCATCAATTTTAGCATACATTACAATGGGCACAAATTACCAAAATGACAAAGGGCCATAACTCACAAAGTATTTTTTGGAATTTTGTCAAAAGTTAATCAGTTCATCTACTCATCACCATCAATATATTCACCAACTTTCAAGCCTCTAGCTCCAATAGTTTTTGAGATATCTTGCTGATAAGATTTTATTAAAAAAAATTCAAAGGGCAATAACTCTTGAAAGGGGCATAATCCTGACGAGAAAAAAAATACGCGTCAGCTTATTTTCCATCAGAAATGCATATATGAAATTTCAAAATTATAGCATACACCGTTCTAAAGTTATGCTATGCATCACTTTTAGCATACATTACAATGGGCACAAATTACCAAAATGACAAAGGGCCATAACTCACAAAGCATTTTTCGGAATTTTGTCATAAGTTAATCAGTTCATCTACTCATCACCAACAATCTATTCACCAACTTTCAAGGCTCTAGCTCCAATAGTTTTTGAGATATCTTGCTGACAAGATTTTATTAAAAAAAATTCAAAGGGCAATAACTCTTGAAAGGGGCAAATTCCGGCGGAGAAAAAAAATACGCGTCAGCTAATTTTCCATGAGGAATCCATATATGAAATTTCAAAACCCTAGCATACATGGTTCTTGGGTTATGCTATGCATCACTTTTAGCATACATTACAATGGGCACAAATTACCAAAATGACAAAGGGCCATAACTCACAAAGTATTTTTCGGAATTTTGTCAAAAGTTAATCAGTTCATCTACTCAGCACCATCAATATAATCACCAACTTTCAAGGCTCTAGCTCCAATAGTTTTTGAGATATCTTGCAGACAAGATTTTATTAAAAAAAAAAATTCAAAGGGCAATAACTCTTGAAGGGGGCATAATCGGGACGAGAAAAAAAATACGCGTCAGCTAATTTTCCATGAGGAATCCATATATGAAATTTCAAAACCCTAGCATACACGGTTCTTTAGTTATGCTATGCATCAAAAGCTTAACGAACGGACGAACGAACCAGAACCAATATGCCCCTCAAACTTTTTCAAAGTTGGAGGCATAATAAGAAAGTTATTGACAGAACACAAAAAAGGCCCTTTTTTTACCTTTAACCTCTATGTATGACCTTGACCTTTCAGGTATTAAACTGGGTCATGCGTGCAATACATCATCTCATGGTGGTTAACATTTCTGCCTAGCAATTTCAAAATCCATCTAAAAATAAGAAAGTTATTGACCAAACACGAAAAAAGGCCCCTTTTTTACCTTTGACCTCTATGTATAAAACCAAACTGAATCATGCATGCAACACATCGTCCCATGATAGTTAACATGTTTGCCAAGTAACTTCAAATTCTATTTAAAAATAGGCAAGTTATTGACAAAACCCGAAAAAAGGCCCCTTTTTTTACCTTTGACCTCTAAGTATGACCTTGACCTTTGAGGTAACAACGTGGGTCATGCGCGCAACACATCGCCTTATATTGGTTCACATTTCTGCCATGTGATTTCAAAATCCATCTCAAAATAAGAAAGTTATTGACCAAATACGAAAAAAAGGCCCACTTTTTTACCTTTGACCTCTAAGTATGACCTTGACCTTTGAGGTACCGACTTGCCTCATGTGCACCACACATCGTCTCATGATTGTTAATAATTATGCCAAGTAATTTTAAAATCTATCTCAAAATTAGAAAGTTATTGACCAAATACGAAAAAAAGGCCCCTTTTTTGACCTTTGACCTCTAAGTATGACCTTGACCTTTGAGGAACCGACCTGCCTCATGCGCACCACACATCGTCTTATAATTGTTAATAATTATGCCAAGTAATTTTAAAATCCATCTCAAAATAAGAAAGTTATTGACCAAATACGAAAAAAAGGCCCCTTTTTTGACCTTTGACCTCTAAGTATGACCTTGACCTTTGAGGTACTGACCTGCCTCATGCGCACCACACATCGTCTTATGGTTGTTAATAATTATGCCAAGTAATTTTAAAATCCATATCAAAATAAGAAAGTTATTGACCAAATACGAAAAAAAGGCCCCTTTTTTGACCTTTGACCTCTAAGTATGACCTTGACCTTTGAGGTACCGACCTGCCTCATGCGCACAACACATCGTCTTATGGTTGTTAATATTTCTGCCGAGTAATTTTAAAATCCATCAAAAAATAAGAAAGTTATTGACCGGAAACGATTTGCCCATACATATATACATACCAACAAACTTCCAAGGGAGATAATTCAAAAAGTATAAATGCGAGAGTTATGGTTCTTGCGCACTGCACGTCGTCTAATGCTGATTAATATTTATACGAAGTTTCGTGAGGATAGCTCTAACGGTTTTCAAGTTACAGAGCGGACACGAAAGTGTGACAGACGGACAGACGGACAGACAGACAGACAGACGCCCGGGGGAAAAACAATATGTCTCTCCGAAAAAAATTTTTTCGGGGGAGACATAATCATGACTAATAGACTAGATGTTCAAAGTACAGTAAAATTCCTGTATTAAGACCACCTTTGGGACTGTTCAAAAGTGGTCTTTAAGACTACTTTTGAACAGTTCAAAAGGTGGTCTATGACCAGAGGACACTGTATGCAGATAACACAAAGAAAGAATGACTGCAGCCTGCTTAATAAGCGTTTTAAAGCAGAATTAATTTTAGGTGGTCTTAATAACGGAATTTCACTATATTTTTACATGTATTTTTTGGAGAAAAATATGGCATGACACTTATGGATTGTCTGCTAGTAAGATGATACACAGGAATTGTAAAGCAAAAAAAAAAAAAAAATAGCTTGGCATCTTAACTATCTTAACTTAATTGTAAGTAGTCAAAATGCATACATTTCAATATCTGATACAGCAATAATTTTGCTGAACAAATATGACTAGTTTTAATGATACAGTGCTGCAGGCTAATTCTGTGCACTTAAGGGGAATGGGAACACCTTCAGGGGAGGCAACTTCTGCAAAATTATTTTTGTCTCCCATGTCAATAGGGGTCAACTCTTAAAGGAAAGAATTTGCTCCTGAGGAGCAAATTCTTTCCTTTAAGAGTAGACCCCCTTTTCAGTGGGACAGGGCTTATAGAAAAGCAAACAGGAAGTCCCGAAAGTTGTCTCCCTTTGAAAAATGGTGGGGAAAATCTGCCAGGTGTTCCCATTCCCCTTAAAACTTTGAGCTTTTGTTTCAACCATTCCAGTAAGCCAAATCCTGTTTTGCAGCAGTATGTTATGAAGTTGTCTTAGCTTGTTAAAAAACACTTGTTGTGGTCTGTCTTTAAACAGACAAACCCATGTTAAGATGACATGTTAAGATGTCTGCTTATTTCGTGCACCCGAACAATAGCATCCAGTCAAGATACAATGTTTTAGAAAATAAAGGGGCTTGTTGGTAGACTTGTTTGGTCATGTGTTGCTTTTAAAATAGCTGTTGGTCCTGTTGGTTGAAATAAATAACTATTAGGAACGTATTTCAAAAATTAAGAAAGGGCTTATGGGGCTGTCCAAGGCAAAACAAAACAAGAGCACCACAGGCCACTGCCATTTCTGTATTTTTTTATATGTCACAAAGGGAGATAAATCAGTAAACTTGCATGACAGAGTTATTATGAGAGGACCAGTCTGCATTTTGTCGACAATGTGAAAGAGGGTCAATTGCCTAAGGCAAAATAACTCGGGAGGCTGATAGAGGAAAAAAGAGGTAAACTCAAGAAAGACCTCTCCAATGACAGTATGTTCAACATTGACAGCTCTGTCTTCAAAAAAAAAAAAAAAAAAAAACACAAGCCAAGAAGGATCTCCTGACGGCCAAACACCAAGGGTTGGTTGTTTAACACTAACGACATCATTAGATAACGTATCGTTAAAACTTTGATCATTTATTATGACAAATATGCTAATATTTTTGCTGAAAAAATTTGAGCAGCTTTTGCAAATAACAGAAGCCTCCGTGGTGTAGTGGTTCGCTACTCGCCTTGTAAACCAGGGGGTCGCAGGATCGATCCCGGGCTTCTCCGGACTTTCGGATGAGTCTTAAAACCTAGGTTCTGTAGGTTCTGTCTCCATATGACCTTAGCTGTTGGTGGGACATAACACTCCAACACTCACTCACAGTTAACAATATGACCACTAACAAGCTCGTTAAGCTAACGAGGAAGTAAGGGCAAGGATTGTGGCCACGTTAAATCGATTTAAGCCCCCAGTGGAATTCGTTTCTGCTAACCGTTCCAAGGCGGTTATTCTGTCGCAGTTTATTTTTGTTATGGTTTGTCTGTCGCTTATGGTATTTAATTTTTGGATAGCCTTTTGGCCATTTTGTGGGAAAGTAACTGTCCTTTTGGCTTTCCGCTGTTGGTGTTTCCATTAGGGTCTGTTGTTTCATGTTTGTGTGCCTTTCCCTTTGGTGTCTCTGATGGGAGCTGTGGGTTGATTGTATCGATTCCAGATCATTGCCTCCACTTCTATTTTGAACAACTGGCCCCAGAGAAAACTGGCAGATCTTAAACAGTGACAAACAGACAGAAATGCGAAGGGTGAAGAAAATACAAGAAAAAGAGAATATAAGAAACAGGAAAAGAAAGTGAGCAAACAAATTTTTTCTGCTGATTCTAAAGCTAAGTCTGACATGAAATTTTTAAAGTAAAATTTCAATTAATGCATACTCACCTCAATATTTTATATGCCTTTTGAGTGGTTAATCCACGACAATCGACCTTCAGTAGGAAAAAGAACCAGAATGGAAAAATTGAAACAGACTGCAGCTCGACCAGCATTGTCCCCCTTCCAAGCGTCGCGTTGCTAGGTGCAACAGACTGGGAACCAACACACTGCACCTCTATTGAGAGGATGCCAGGTGCTAACACAGGTGAATCCCCAACGCTATATACCAAGTTTCATGGCAATCGGCCCACTGCTTCTGGAGATTTTTGAAGGGTATTTACCTTATATGGGTCACCCTCGCCAATCGGGGCTTGAAGAAATAGATTAAGCTGCATGATACTTCCAGGCAGAGCTGAAACTGACCACACACAAGTACTGGTAAACCGCTTAGAAGGACTAAGCCTGCCAAGGCAAAGCAGTGTGAATCAGACGACCCAGTGCATATAAGCCTTTTGGTTTCATTGGGCGAGAGGGCTTGAGATGTCATGTCATCTCAATGTCGGGTAAAAGTCCCACAAAATTGGATGCAACATCTCCAGAATGACCTGAATAGTGTTGACGGGGATGTTAAACCTCAATTCAAACAAACAAACAAAATCTTATATGGGCATGGCAGCCATCCTGGTGATGTGGCCTGGACCCCATGAACGAATTTCGTTCCCCAATCCCATAGATGCGCCACATGAAATTTGACTTCAATCAGCCCAGTGGTTAAGGAGATGTTTGATAATGTTGACAGATTTCAGACAGACAGACAAGACAACGGAGCCTCTCCATACTATAAGCTCACCTGTGAGCCTTCGGCTCAGGTGAGCTAAAAAGGAGAGATAATTCAGCAAAAATCAATAATACAGTTATGGCTCTTGGTGAGAATGTAGCTCTTGTGATGGTGAGTATGCGTATGAAAGTTCATGAGGCTAGGTCAAATATTTTGAAGTTCTAGCCAAGGATAAGATTTTTCAGAATGACGACGACAACAAAGACAAAGACGTTGCAGATGCCGGAGTGACGACAATAGCTTGAAAGTTTTTCTTCAAAAAACAGTCAAGCAAAAATGGATTTCATTCACCCTGTTTTCAGTCCAACTTCCATCCAAAATAATATATGAAGCTTTGTTAGGTACCTGTCAACGGAAAATGAAAACATTTTATGTGGTTCATTTAATTTTGAAATTATCCAAATGCGCAGACTCGGCCGATGCCCAGAATTAGCCTACACGGCATACATTAACTAACGACCAATTAGCAACTAACAACTCATAAGCATTGAACAACTGGGATCCAGGCTGCTTACCTGGTAAATTCTGTCTCTTATCTCTTGGTGGAGCCTGAGTTCTTGCTGCACTGGTGCCCGAGTTCCAGCCTTGTTCTCGCACTTTCAGGGCGTCTCTGCCTCGCTTCTCCTGGAGCCGCTGCATTCTGTCTTTACATTCCTTGGTCTGTATTATTTTGGTCCCACCTGCAATGGTTCAGATTGAGAAACAGATGTTCATAAGCTTAACCCATTAAATGCCAATCATGACAATTGTCGCCTGCTTTGTCGTCTGCCAAGTACTTTAAAATTAGTTTTTGCAAACAGTGTGGACCAAGATTAGACTGCTTCTCTAGGAGCAGTTTGATCTAGGTCCACACTGTTTGCCTATACAAAAAAATAAATAAAAAGTTTGCAGACGACATAAGCAGACGACATTTTGAGATATAGTTTTTCATGGAATAAGGAATAATAAGGATAATTTGGGTATAACTGTATTTAACCCATTGTATACCAGTGTACTCTTCCATTGCTATATGTTGGACAAGTCCATTTGTCATATAATGGGTGTCAGACCTATTTTTTTTTTATTTTTATTTTTTTTTTCATTTTTATTCTATTTTTGACGGAAAATTCTGTCAGCAAATAGTGTAGGCCCTGATCAGATGCCACATTTTGCGGCGTCTGATCTGGGCCTACACTGTTTGCCAAGGTACCCCTTTAGGGGTTTCCCCGCAATGGGTTAAATTGGAGGGAGGTAAACTGCTGGTTTTATGGTTGGAAATTTTATCTTACAGCTCCATGTTTGGCAAGGTAAAGCATCTGTTCTACAAACGGAAATTTCTTTTACAACTCCACTTATGCATTGCCATAGACACAAAATTTCCAACAGTTTAAAAACCACCATTTTACCTTGTCAAATGAAACTTTTTGATGATTGTATTTCTAAAGCACTTATTCATTCATTTCTTTCTTTCTTTCAAAAGTTGTACTAACTCCTCATAGCAGCAAGCAAAACCAAACGTCATTAACAGGGGCGAGAACAGTCCAAAAATCGCAATCCTGAAAATCTGCTATTTGAATCCTGAAGTGACCCTAATGTTATCTTGAAATAAAAAATAAATGGGTTTACCCTTCCAATATCAATGGAGATTAGTTGCTTCATGCTTAGTGGTAGCTAACCATTTAATTAAGACATGTTAAAACATCATGCCAAAGCTCTCAATCCTGAAATCAGGATTAATCCTGAACTTTCTCACCCCTGTGTCAACCAAAGAAAATGTAGGCATTGACGGTCAGGTCCTAGAGCACCAGATGGAAATGAACTGGCTCACTCTAACTAACAATGCTTTAACTCTATATAAAACCATTGGGCCCCAGGCCAGATCCATTTTTGGCCCCAGGGCTATAATTTGAACAATATTGGTAGAGGGCTACTAGATGAAGATTCATACAAAATGTCAAAGACTTAGGCCTTCTGGCTTCAGACAAGAAAATTTTTAAAGGTTTTCCCTATGTACGTTTATGTAAAACCAATGTGCCCCTGGTCGGGGCCATTTTTGGCCCCAGAGCTATAACTTGAACACTCTTAGTAGAGGTCCCCTACATGAAGCCTTATGCCAAATATCAAAGATCTGGGCCTTGTGGTTTCAGAGAAAAAGGGTTTTAAAGGTTTTCCATATATAATCCTATGTAAAACCTTAGGCCCAAGGGCTATAATAAAAACCAGAGGACCATTGGTCCTGAAGGCGCTCACCTGACAGCCTTAGGTCTAAAGGGCTAAGGGACATGCACCCAAGGTCCCTCTAGACCTCTTATGATCTAAGATCCATGTCACCAAACGTGTTTTAATGTTCTGTTTTTGTCCTCTGATAATGATATTTCGGAGATTCGTTATAGTAAACAAAGACAAGGATTGATGATTTCTTTAGCAAAAGTTGCTTATAAATTTCTTGAAACATGTGCCACAAAAATTTTGAAAATCGGTTCACTATTTAAAAAATTATGACCAAAATAAGATTTGAATAGAGATTTTACATTGAAAGGGGAGATAATCCATGATCATAAAGTTTTGATTTTGGAATCTTTTTGGCCTCGATTTAAATGTTTTGAACTTCATGATGTGTTTTGCATCATTTATGATTATTTCAGTTATTTAGTAACAGTGTATGAAGAAACTGAAAGTTTGCGGGGAAATATTTACCTCCCTTGCTAGCAATTTAACAAAGGAAATTTCCCTATTCAAATGTGTTTTTGGTTATAAAATCCTTATTTGTCAACAGATTTTCTAAATTATTGCAACGCTAGTTGTTTTAAACCTTGTTCTTTATCCTGATGTAATTTTTATTGAGTTTTTTTCTGAAAACCCATTATCAAAAGAGAAAATGTCCACATTAGTATATAGAGAAAGAATATATATGGTTAATGGGTGGGGAAATATTACGCATTTTATTAAATGATGTGGGTAGGGCATGCCCCCAGGGGCCCAAATTAAGGTCCATGTCACTAAATGCATCTGGCTGTATGACCAAGTGGTCCTTAATCACATTCCTGACTCTTGAAGATCAGTTGGAAAACTTTTGAGTTTGAATTTTCAGTTATATTTAGCCAAGATAAAGCATTAGATGAGCTAAAAGGTCAGGAACAAGAAAATACATGGTTAATGGGTGGAGAGCTTAACCATTTCTAAAGGGGGTGTCGGCCCCCAATTTAACCTATGGTGTTCAAAGATCCATGTAACTAAATGCCCCTTATCACAAGAAACAAGAAAATATATGTTTATGGGAGGGGATCTGAACAGTTTCTGAGATTTGATGCATTTTATGTAATGCAGGGGTGGGGCATGCCCCCAGGGTCTCAAGATGCATGTCACTTAAAGCCCCTTAGAATATATATTGTTTATGGGTGGGGATCTGGACAGTTTCCAAGATATTGGGCACTTTTTGAAATGAAGGGGGTGGGGCATGTCCCCGGGGGACCCCCTAGACTCCCAAGGTCCATGTCATTTAACATGCTTAATCACAAGGAACAAGACTATACATATGGTTTAGGGGTGGTATTCTCAACCATTTGCAAGATATCAGCCATTTAGACTTTTTCCCATACAAATGCCAATGTGACCAAATTTGACCTTGGCATAAAATAGGTCAAGGTCATCCCAGGGCAATTATTTGAACAAACTATGAGTCCCGAGGCTACATACCAAGTTTGGTGGAAATCGGCCCAGCGGTTCCGGAGAAGAAGATTTTTGAAGTTTTTTTTTTAAGGGACCTGGTGAACCCCATGTCAATAAATGCGCCCTATCTTAAGGAACAAGAATATATATGATTTAGTGGTGGAATATTGAACGGTTTGTTAGATATAATGCATTTTCACTTTTTCCCATACAAATGCATATGTGACTAAATTTTACCCTGGCATAAAATAGGTTAAGGTCATCCGAGGGTCACCATTTTAAGAATTTATGATGGGCCCGCGTCCCAGATGCTACATACCAAGTTTCATGAAAATCTGTCCAGTAGTTTCAGAGAAGAAGATTTTTGAAGGGTTTTAACCATGTATGGGCATGGCGGCCATCTTGGTTATGTGACCCAACATCATCAACTTAATTTACATGTCCTTCTCCCATAAAGCTTGCATATGAAATTTGGTCAAAATTGACCAAGTAGTTTCCCTGAAAAATAAGTTTAAAGTTTGACATATTAAAAAACTTGACCCAAGGTCACGGAATGACCTTGACCTATAAATCTCATATATACTTATTAACTCATTTAGCTGATGTCATCTACCAACTTTCAGGCCAAAGGCTGCAACAGTTTTCGAAAAAACCACCGTTTTCACTTTTTGCCATTCAAAAGCCTATATTACCAAATTTGACCTTGGCATAAAATAGGTCAAGGTCATCCAAGGGCCATTATTTGAAGAAACTATGATAGGCCCGAGTACCCAAGGCCACATACCAAGTTTGGTGAAAATCGGACCAGCGGTTCCGGAGAAGAAGATTTTTGAAGGCTTTTTACCATATATGGGCATGGCGGCCATCTTGGTCATGTGACCTGGACACCGCGAACAAACTTTCGTTCCCCCATCCCACTGAGGCCCCACATGAAATTTGGCTTCAGTCCGCCCAGCGGTTCCAGAGGAGAAGATGTTTGAAAATGTTGACATACATACATACATACAGACAGCATGACCACCCTATAAGCTCACCAATGAGCCTACGACTCAGGTGAGCTAATAATCATAGCAGAGGTCCACCAACTGTAGTTTCATACCAAATATCAAAGATCTGGGCCTTCTGGTCTCAGACATGAAGATTTTTAAAGGTTTTCTCTATATAAGTTGATGTAAAACAAGTGGGCACCCGGGCAGGGCCATTTTTGACCCCCAGTGCTATAATTTGAACAATCCTGCTAGAGGTTCAGTAGATGAAGCTTCATATCAAACATCAAAGACCTGGGACATCTGGTTTCAGATAAGAAGATTTTTAAAGGGTTTCTCTGTATCAGTTTATGTAAAACAAGTGGGCCCCGGGGCAGGGCCGTTTTGGCCCCAGGGCTGCAATTTGAACAGCCTTGGTAGAGGTCCACTAGATGAGAAGAAGCTTTACCAAATATCAAAGACCCTGAACTTCTGGTTTCAGATAAGATTTTCAAAGGGTGGCATCTGCCTGAAGCTAGACCTATGAGTCAGTAGTTCCATTTGACAATACAGAACTGACTTACAAGTATATATACAGGTCAAGATCAAGGTCTCAAGACAAAATTGAATGAGTAGGAAGCCCTTGTCACAAAAAACCTGCATGCAAAGTTTGAAGGCTCTATCTCAAACAATTCCGAAGTTATGATAAAGTAGGTCGCAGGTCAAAGTCAAGGTCACAGATCAGAATTTGTTATATGGGGGGAAGCACTTGTCACACAAAACCTGCATGCCAAATACGAAGGCTTGGTCTAAAATGGCTCAAAAGTTATGATAAAGTAGATGATAAAGTAGGTCACAGGTCAAGGTGACAGGTCAAAATCTTTTTTGTATGAGTGGGAAGTCCTTGCCACAAGGAACTTACATGTAAGAATGATGGCTATATCTCAAATTGTTCAATAGTTTATGATAAAGTAAGTCACAGTTCAAGGTCACAAGGCCGGCCTCAATAGCTCAGTCGGATGTGCTTCTGACTGATGATCAAGAGGATGCAGGTTCGATACCTGCTTGGGTCGGCAATATTCTTTCCTGGAGATTGATCAGGAAATCTTTTCTATGGTCATTCTCTCCCTTCCACTGATTCAAGAAGGACAGTTGTAAGTTTCTGGCGAAAGAATGTGCACTGTACTGGTTAACAGTTTAATGTCAGGTTAAAGTCCCACAAATTGGAAGCAACGCCTCCAAAATGACCTACACAGTGTTGAAGGGGATGTTAAATGTCAAAACAAACAAACAAAACAAATATGAAAACTCTATCTATAATGGTTCAAAAGCTATGATAAAGTATGCCACAGGTCACGGTCACAGGTCAGTTTTTTTGCACAAGTGGGAAGTCCTTGTCACAAGGAACCTGCCCACCAAATATGAAGGCTCTATCTCAAAGCTTCAAAAGTTATGACAAAATGGCCAATGATCTATATTCGAACTTGACTGAAACATTGTTAAGATGATTATTCAGAGCAATCTGATGATAATTGGACCAAAACTGTGGCCTCTTAAGTGTTCAAAAGGTTTTTCTATGATTTGACCTACTGACCTTCTTTAAAACCTGACATGACCCATATTCGAATTTGACCCAGATATTGTCTAGATAATTATTCGGAGTAAGCTTGATGATGATTGGACCAAAACTGTGGCCTCTAGAGTGTTCACAAGGTTTTCCTGTGATCTTACCTACTGACCTACTTTTAAACATGACATAACCCATATTCAAACTTGATCGTGATATTGTCAAGATGATAATTCTGAGCAAATAGATATAATATGGATATTAAATCTGTTTCAACTCCTTCAGAACAACCCTCATACCTTTAGACACAAGTGGTTTCCTAGGCTTATTTGAACCTTTTGGAGAAGGTGTTCTACAGCGACCTCCATCCTGTTCTTTATGCTTTTTGATATCTCTCTTTGCCAACTGCACCGCCAGAGCTAGCCTATCTTCTGATATGTTGGACAGGTTCAGGGAAGACTGGCCTGGAGATCTAGAGACTGGCCCCTGTAGCAACCTGTGAGGAACATCTACCACTCCACCAGCTCTCTCTATCACTATTGGATTAGGCTTGTGATATCTGTCATAGAAAATATAAAGATCTTAACCCATTGTATGCTAGTGGACTCTTACAATGCTATATGTTGGTTTTTTGTTTGTTTGTTTGATTTAGGTTTAACATCCCCATCAACAATTAAAAGGTCATTTTGGAGACGTTGCTTCCAATTTTGTGGGACTTTTACCTGACATTGAGATGAAATGACATCTCAAGCCCTGTCACCTGATGAAACCAAAAGGGTTTATGAGCATAGACGGTCCAACACTCGCACCACTTTGCCTGGGCAGGCTTAGATCCTCTAAGCAGTTTACCAGTACTCGTGTACGGGTTGGTTTTAGCTCTGCGTGGAAACATCATGCAGCCCATCTATTTCTTCAAGCCCCGATGGGCACGGGGGCCGTGCTACATATTGGACAAGTCCAATTGTCATATAAGGGGTGTCAGGCCTATTGTTTTCGTTTTTATTCTAATTTTGACGGAAAATTCTGTTAGCAAATAGTGCAGGCCCTGATCAGACGCCGCGTTCTGCGAAGTTTGATCTGGGCCTGCACTGTTTGCCAGGGTACCCCTTACGGGATTTCCTGTGTACAAAAGGGTTAACATGGCAACCTTAAAACAAGAGGGTAAAGGTGGCCTTGAATCACTTAACTGACTTCAAGATGTGACATAGCTTGTGGAAGTTGTGTAGATCACATTTCTGTATTTAGCACTTTAAGCCTTAAGATGCCAAGAAAAACTACATCTGAAAATGGCGTCTGCTTATGTCGTCTGCTGAATCTTCTTGCAAACTTTTCAGAAATATTTTTTCATACAGGCAAACAGTGCGGACCCAGATCAGACTGCTCCTAGAGGAGCAGTCTGATCTGGGTCCACACTATTTGCAAAAAATGACTTTTAAAGTAACCGGCAGACGACAAAGCAGACGACAATTGTTGTGATTGGCATCTTATGGGTTAACACAACCATCTTATTCCATGATGCAGAACAGTTTGAAAGATGGTCACCTAGGCAACATTCCTGTGAAGTTTGAACGAAATAAGCCGAAGTGTTTTGGAGAAGTTGTCATTTGAAAATTTATCTACTTTTAACTCTGGCAGTTATCTTGATCACAGGAGCAAAACCATTTTAGTAGAGTGTCACCTAAACAACCTTCTTATGAAGTTAGAATGCAATTGCTCCAAAGGTATAGGAATGGGCCTCCGTGGCCTAGTGGATAAGAGCACTAACTCTTAATCATTAGGTCTCTCACCATTGTGGTTCGAGTCTGGCTTGGGTCACATGTGAGACACCAAATTCTCCAACGGAAGGTTGGGTGTTTTTTCTCAGGGTACTCTGGTTTTCGCCAACCTATTAACTATCAGCTTGATATCAGTGAAATAATATTGAAAGGGCCTTAAAACCAAAACCAACAAGATGTGTTTGTGAAACACTGATGCCCCCGGACAGCGCATGTGAAAGCCCTATCACTAACCAACCAAAAGGTATCGCCGATGTTCAAGTCTAAAAAAAGTACAATGTAGGTCAAGGTCACAAGGTCAAAAATTATGTTACCACTGAAAAGGTCTGTGACAAGGAATGCTCATGTGAAATATGAAAGCCCAACCACCAATCAAAAGTTATGGCCAATGGTTTCAAAGTTTTCAAAAAGTAGGTCAAGGTCACACAGTCAAAAATTATGGTACCACTGGAAAGGTCTTGTAACAAGGAACGCACATGTGAAATACAAAAGCCCTATCACTTAGCAATTGAAAGTTATGGCCAATGTTGAAGTCTTCAAAAAGGTCAAACGTCAAGGACAAGGTCACAAGGTTGAACATTCTGGTACCACTGGAAAGGTATTGTGACAAGGTATGCACATTTGAAATATGAAAGCCCTATCATTTACTGATCAAAAGTTACGGCCAATGTTATGTCATGCACACCTACACCTCATTGTGAATGTATTGGCAAAATTTGAAGTCAACCAGTAAAGATATGTCAAATCAGTTCATATCACAAGATTGTTGTAATGGATTTCTATTTTTAGCAACAGTGACCTTGAGCCTGATGCAAATGAAATTGTGTCATGCAAAATCTGAAGTAAATCGGTGAAGAAATGTGGAAGTAGTTCGCATCATAAGGTTGTTGTCATGGATTTCTCTTCTATTCTTAGCAACAGTGACCTTGACCCTGATTTGATGCATATGAAGTTTGTGTCCCACACATCTACACCATACTGAGACTGCACATGCAAAATTTGAAGCAATCATTTGCAATGTGGAAGAAGTTCGCATACCAAGAAAAAATATGTCACTGATGGATGGATACATAGAAGCCTCTGTGGTGTAGTGGTTATGCTACTCAATTAGTAAACCAGGGGTTGCAGGATCGATCCTGGGCTTCTCCAGCTTTCAGATGAGTCTTTAAACCAAGGTCCCATCTCTGTATGACCTTAGATGTTTGCGAGACATAAAACTAAACACTCACTCTGAAGAACGGATACACAGACAGATTTCTGTTCTATTTTTTCAGCAATAGTGACATTGACCTTGATGCGTATGAAACACGCACATCTTCACCATATTGTGAATGCATATGCAAAATTCGAAGTCAATCGGTGAAGAAATGTGGGAATATTCGCATAACAAGAAAAATGTGTCACAGACAGATTTCTATTCTATTTTTAGCAACAGTGACATTGATCTTGACGCACATCTAAACCATGTTGTGAATGAATATGCAAAATTTGAAATCAATCGTTGGAAATGATAAAGTAGCTTGCATAACAAGGAAAAATGTGTCACAGACCGACAGACACACAGACCAACTAAGCAACCAACCAACCGACTAGCTCCTATATACCCCTTCAAACTTCGTTTGCGGGGGCATAAGTATCATTTATGGTAATTTTTCAATATAATCAATACATTTTTTTATCCTTCTTTAAACCGTATTATAAACTGTAGCAAGTGATGGGTTGTATTTGCTGTATTTTCCAGGGTCATAAAGGTCTAATAGACATACACCACAAACTCATTATAACGTGGTTCATTATAACATGGTTAAATAATATATATTTATAGAAAATATAGAAAAATATATATTTATAGATTTAAACTTTATGGGCAGGAAAACGTTGGCAAATTTCCGCTGTGGTAGCCACAATTTGTTAATCGAGAAAGGGCGACATCAAAATATTGAAAGGGAATATAGATTCTGTCCCTTTTGTCTTGAAAAAAATGTATATTCAGTAGAGGACGAATTTCATTTTTTTATGGTGTGTCCAATGTATACTGAACTTAGGGATAAATATTTTAAACTTGAATGGAAATCTGTCATATCATTACATAAATTTTATTCTATATTTAAATTATCAGATACAAATAGCATTCTGAAAATAACAAAGTTTCTAGTCAGCGCATTTGAGTTACGAAATATGTATTATAACTCTTAGCGGAATCAAGATGCATACTGAATGTGGCTTTAAAGTTAATTCTTATCGGTGTATACATGATCGATTATTTAACTTACAGACTGAACTCAAACCGGAATACCTTTTACATAAGTAAGGTAAATTGAATGCCCTGACAGACACTAACCTGTTTGTTTGCAACGAGTCCATGAACACAAACTCATCGTGGAGGCAAACCTATTTAATTATTTTATCAAAAAATCAGATAAAATTCTGATATTTTTGGTGTGTCTGCTTAAGGTATAGAATGTGGGTACTTAGTGGAACCACATTCCCTTCCGCTGATTCAGGAAGGGCAGGTGTCAGTGTGCGCTGTGCTGGTTGACCGCTTGCGTGTAGGCCTGCCCTGGGAAAGTGTGGATCGGTAAACTGACCGGCTCATGAGTGACCCAAATAATGTTGACTGGGACGTTGGGCGCGAATACAAACAAAACAAACTTAGTGGAACCGCCTCATCAAGGCGGATCTAACGAGTACCCACGCTTTGTGTTTTAGCGCGGAAATAGGGAATAATGTATACCCCTGTGAACACCAGTTTTACTTCTTAAAAGTGGAGTTTAAGGGGGTCAGTATTTTGTGGGTCTGTTTTCATGATGGTTGTATCCTTCTAGGCCGCCTCAGTGAGGCTTGTCTAGGGGGAGCCAACGGTCTGCGTCTTTGGTCGGAAATAAGTACATGTACCACATTATAGGTACAACTCAGGTATGTGATTGTATCATATTACATGTATGAAGATAGCGCTGTTCTGCGTACTTTTTATGATAACATTTCTGATCAGGATATCACCGGCGCCTGTCAAAACGATTCGTCTTACGCTGCTTTGTCTAGTCCATGAACACGGGCTGCTGTGTCCCCTGGGACCGCCTCAGTGAGGCGAGTCTTTGGAGAGCCAGCGGTCGATGTGCAGGCCGGACTTAACGTGATATTACTAGTACACCTCGAGTACGTTGAACAGCGAAAGGTGACATTGTATTGAATGGGAGGAATAACGTTGTCTTTACACGCCCAGTATGTTACATATAAATACTATTCGTATGTTAATTACTGGTGCATGTCACTCATGAACACATGCGGTTGTTGTCCACTGGGCCCACTTCATCGAGGCGTGTCCAGGGGGCCAACGGCCTATGTTCGAGTCGGAAATAAGTACGATACTACACATATAATTATGGATTACAAACCGGTAATTGGTAGCATTATATTACATAGGTAAAATGATGTTTTATCATATAACGCCGCGGTCACTTAGTGGATAACGTCATGTAATAAAATAAAAAGTATAAAGCCGCACGTGCGTTGGCGCGGTTGCTGGCGCAGGACGCCTCGGCGGTGCCCGTGTCTTCAACGTTTTCGGTGATAAAATACGATTTAAATCGTAAAATGATAAACAGACTCTTGCACTTGTGGTCATCTCACATGAAAGTTTTGAAAATCGTTAAAAGCTCGTTTCATGGGTTTCATGTGAAATGACCACTCGCGTAAGATCCTCTTTATTTTGCCTACGTTATACGTTACGTGGTGACGTTCGTGCTCAGAGACTGGCGCCTGTACGAAGATTATTTTTCGGTCTTATAATGTTACTTTACATACGGTTTACGTTATATGTTATGTAATGATGTTCTTATTTAGAGTATCGCCGCTACATGTCAAAAATATTTATTTTTTCTCTGTGCCAATGATTGGCTTTATTATTGATGGCTCGTTGTGCCCCCTCCTCCATCCATCTATGTTGATCCCAGATCCGTCTACGGTAACGGGATCACCAGAGGGAGGCAAATCCTGTTCTACAAGAAACTTACCCTCAAAAACCTATTCTCCTTTATTTCCTTTGCTTCTGTCGTTAATCCAGTAAATATACTTCATTCACAACACTGCTATCAAACGTGGTTATTGTTCAATGCCACTTTTATCACGAGCAAATCGTGTTCATCTGACCTTGAAAATTGTTGTGAATGAAATATTTTTACACCCGAGAAATGCTGTTCAGTAACTTTTGTTTACGGCGGAGTTATAATAAGCTTTTGCCGTTCTGCGGAATAGACTGCAGCCACACACAGTCTGATCTTGATAAAGGTATTATTTGAAGTATATAATAATACAATAATACTGAACAAATAAATAAAATAAAATGAAACATCATACACTCAGACATGACCGAAGCACAGTGATGAACCAGCTTTGACTCAACGTCGGGCAAATGTTGAGTCGATGATGGTCCAGCACAGTGCTGTTGCTTGTCCAGTTGGTTACTAAAATATTTCTAAGAACATAATTTCTTTATCATATATTTATTAGTCTATACTTAACATATTGATAATAGAGGACATCATTCGATATTTTCTGTATTGATATACATGTATTTATATTATGGGCCGGTGGCCTAAAATGAAAATAAACTGATTGATTGATTGATATGGATATAACACAGTTTCAGGATGGATCCCAAAAATGTAAAGATTATATAGAAAATTACCATAAATGGTCATTTTTATATAAAATCTATATTTTCTATATAATCTATACATTTTTGTTTGGATATAACACTGTTGTTTAACTAACACAGTTTCTGCTTTGGACCCCATTAATAGTGTTATAAAGAGGTTGTGGTGTACTTGCTTATAATAATTATGTCCCTGGATCAGCGGTTGACAAAAGCATCCCTTCAGATTCAGCAATAAGTTCAAGATGGTATTCTTCCCTCCGGTCAACATTGAATACAGCCCCATCAAGCTGCTCTTGTCATCCAATCAGCAGTAACCATCACATCAAGTACTGAGTGTAATTGCCGCCCTCGATAGCCTGGTTGGATGCACATCTAACTTGTGATCAGGAGGTTGCGGGTTCAATACCTGCCAGGTCGGCAACATTCTTTCACAGAGAATGATCATCAAATCTTTTCCATGATCATTCTTTTTGTTCTCTTGATTCAAGAAGGGCAGTTGTCAGTTTCTAGTGAAAGAATGGGTACTGACATAAAGCCTGACCAGGATAAAAGTGTGGATAGGTAAAACTGACTGTAAAACTAACAGGCTCTATATGACCTAAATAGTATCCTTAAACTCTAAAACAAGAATTCTGCCGAAGGCTATGTCGCGCCTGTGGGGACACAAAATCTCCGAACCATGAAATCTAGACAAGGTCAAATATTAATGCTTCCATAAAAGTTGCCATTCCTAGATGCAAGCTTGTACCAAATATCATTAATGAAGCTCTAATAGTTCTTGATAAATGAACTTAAACATTAGGCTGAACACTAGGGTTGATGCAATAGTTCACTAAGTCAAATGATCAATGAAATTTAGGGTCAAAGTCAAATATGGATGCTTGGATTAGAATTGCCATCCCTAGATACAAGTTTGTACCAAGTATCTTTAATAAAGCTGTTATAGTTCTTGAGAAATTAACTTGACCATTAGTGTGAACGCTAGCATGGTTGTAATACAATGTATTTTGCAAAGTCAGTGAACCATGAAATAAAGGTCAAGGTCAAATATATATGCTTGCATTTAAGTAACCACCCCCAGATACAAGTTTGTACAAAGTATCATTAACGAAGGTCTAATAGTTCTTGAGAAATTAACTTGACCATTAGGGTGAACGCTAGGGTGGTCGCAATATTTTACTAAGTCAATGAACCATGAAATATAGGTCAAGGTCAAATATGGATACTTGCATTTAAGTAACCATCCCCAGATACAAATTTGTACCAAGTATCATTAATAAAGCTCTTATAGTTCTTGAGAAATAAACTTGACCATTAGGGTGAACGCTAGGGTGGTCGCAATATTTTACAAAGTCAGTGAACCATGAAATATAGGTCAAGGTCAAATATGGATGCTTGCATTTAAGTTGCCATCCACAGATACAAGTTTGTACCAAGTATCATTAATGAAACTCTTATAGTTCTTGAGAAATAAACTTGACCAATTGGGTGAATGCTAGGGTGGTCGCAAATGTTGACACCTTGACAAATCGACGGAAAACCCGGCGCCTAAATTGCGCCATGCTCATAGCAGGCGCAACAACAAACCGTGTGTAAGAAGCACCACACAGGACTGGTGACAGTCCCAATCTGCCTAGGATAGCAACATCAGAGCACATTTTTAAAACCCAAACCTACCTGACAGCAATGTTTGCAGCAGAAAGGGGCACACCCAAATTAAACTTCAACTGGTTCTGTAAGGAAAAGCCTGCTTCAGCCATCTCTGCAATACAATCACATTTACATCTGTAGTATCATTGGAGAAATAGCATTATTAACCCAACCAAACCCACCCATCGGGGCTTGAAAAAATAGATGGGCTGCACGATGCTTCCACACAGAGCTGAAACTGTCCGCACACAAGTACTGGTAAACCGCTTAGCCTGTCCTAAGCCTGTCCAGGAACTGCGGTGCGAGTCGGCCTGTCCATGCTTATAAACCCTATTGGTTTCATTGGGCGACAGGGCTTGAGATGTCATTTCATCTCAATATCGGGTAAAAGTCCCACAAAATTGGAAGCAACATCTCCAAAATGACATATACTGTGTTGACGGGGACGTCAAACATCAGATCAAACAAACAAACAAACTACATGTAGTAACCCATTTTGTACCGGAAACCCCAAAATGGGTACCCTGGAAAACAGTGCAGGCCCAGTTTAGATGCTGCATAAAGCAACGTTTGATCAGGGCCTACACTATTTGCAAAAAGTTCAGCCATTTTCCAAATAAAGTTTGAAGAAAACACAGCCTGACACCCCTAAATTTTGAAATGGGCTCTTGCTATATATGAGGAGGAAGATTTCATTTGGTACAAAAAGGGTTTAGAGATAATAATAACTCAGGCCAATGAATAATAAGTACAGAAAAAGCTATTGTACTACTAGTGACGTGGCATAGGTATGTATATGTACATGTGGTATGCGTTTAAATCAAAGCACTGACAGCACTGGCGCAATGACTGTCTTTGAACCAGGAATCAGACTGTTTCTTTGAAACCTTGTACACTGTGCTTTAAACTGTGTAGATCCTGATCAGATGCAACTTTCTTTTGCAACCAATCTGGATCTACACTGTTTGACAAACCCAACATATGAGTCTAGTCCTGGGGCCAATTGTTCAAAACTAATGACATCGTTAGTTAACATATCGTTAAAACTTTGACCATTTATTATGGCAAATATGCTAATATTTTTGCTGAAAAAAAATGTGAGCAGCTTTTGCGAATGCAAAAGCTGCTCACATTTTTTCAGCAAAAATAACAAAATTTTTGGTGTTAAACTTGCTAAAATAGTTAACAATTTGACCATTAATGAGCTGGTTAAGCTAACAATGCTTCAACAACTGGACCCAGATCAGTTACACACTTTACACAACGCTCAGACCTCACAAAAGGTGTGGCTATATCTAACCATAACCTGGATTTTGAACAAATCAGTCACATGAACACCAGCAATGTAAAGCTACTGCACTCAGTAACTATGTTGATTAACCCCTTTTGTCCATAATGGAATCTTCCTCCTTATATAAAGCAGGAGTCCATTTCAAAATTTAGGGGTGTCAGGTTGTGTTTTCTTCCAAATTTACTTTTGGCAAACAGTGGAGGTCCTGATCAGATGCCGCATTCTGCGGCGTCTGATTTGGGCCTGTACCATTTGCCAGGGTACCAGTTTTAGGGTTTCTGGTACTAAGTTGGTTAACAATCGACCAAAAAATGTTTTGCACTGAAAATTTTAAAAGTTCATATTTTCCAATCCCTTCCAATGCTGTTAACCAGTACAGATACAATGTACATGTACCTCTGCAAACAAATAAGCAATTCTAACAAGTAATCAACCCGCCCCCACCATCGGGGCTTTAAGAAATAGATGGGCTGCATGATGTTTCCACGCAGAGCTGAAATTCTACCGCACACAAATACTAATCAACTGCTTAGAGGATCTAAGCCTGCCCAGGCAAAGCGGTGCGAGTGGGAACGTTCATGCTAATAAACCCTATTGGTTTCATTGGACGACAGGGCTTGAGATGTCTTTCATCTCAATGTCGGGTAAAAGTCCAAAAAAATTGGAAGCAATATCTCCAAAGTGATGTATACAGTGTTGAAGGGGAGGTTAAACCTCAAATCGAACAAAACAATCAAGTATTCACAATACATGACTAACGGAGAAATAAGACATGACCAGTGCAGAAGGCTACATCTCATCTGTGTGGGCACGAAGTACGCAAACCATGAAATGTGGCTGAAGATGAAACATGGATGCTTGTATAAAAAATGCCATCCCTAGATGCAAGTTTGTACCAGGTATTATTAATGATGCCCTACATAATGGACTTGAACATTAAGGTGAATGCTAGGGTTGACGTAAAAGTTCACAAACTATGAAATATAGATCATGGTCAACTATGGATGTGTGCATTAAACTTGCCATACCTAGATGCAAGTTTGTACCAAGTATCATTAATGAAGACCTTGTACTTCTTGAGAAATAGACTTGAACATGGTGTGAACGATAGGGTCGATGCTATAGTTTACAAAGTCAGTAAGCCATGAAATGTAGATCAAATGAGGATACTTGCATTAAAGTTGCCAGCCATCTCTAGATGCACGTTTGTATGAAGTATCATCAATAAAGTCTTACAGTTCTTGAGAAATGGACTCTTACATTAGGGTGAACACTAGCATGGTTGCAATATTTTACAAAGTCAGTGAACCATAAAATATAGGTCAAGGTCAAATATTGATGCTTGCATTTAAGTTTCCATCCCCAGATGCAAATTTGTACCAAGTATCATTAATGAAGCTCTTATAGTTCTTGAGAAATGGACTCTTACAGTAGTGAATTTAGAGTGAACACAAGTATTGAAAGCTATATCGAGCTATGCTTGACCCATTTTGTACCGGAAATGCCAAAATGGTTACCATGGATAACAGTGTAGGCCCAGATCAGATGCTGCAGAATGTGGTGTCTGATCAGGGCCTCCACTGTTTGCTAACAGTTCAGTCATTTCCCAAATAAATTTTTATCACAACACAAGCTAAAACCCCATTATTTTGAAATGGACTCCTGCTATATATTTGGAGAAGATTCCATTTGGTCCAAAAAAGGGTAAAAGCAGGCACAACAAAAACTACCCTGAATTATCTTCAGTACTCCTCTTTATCTGGAGCTATAGTACAGGCAAACAAACTAGGTCTGGCAGTGACGTCAAATCAATAACAAAGCTAGAAATAGAAAGGATTTTCGAGTATAAATTTGCGCTTGGGTTTATCGTATGAACAGGACACGCCAACTGATTATACAGTAGTCAAAATGGCCCAGGGAATGTCAACGCTGCTTGTCATGCTGACGGTCCGAGTTCGAATCTCACTGATTTCGGTGTTTTATTATATTTGTTTTATCTTTTTTATGGAAAATTAAAGGTTCATTGTTTCATATTTTTATATTTTACTGGTTTAAAATCTGTAGTAAATTTTGTATATATATATATTTTTTTCTATTTCACATTTTTCATCTTTATTTCTCATAGACAAGTTTAATGCAGTCAAGGGTTATGTGCTTGAAAATGAACAAGAAATATGTTCTGTACACATCGTAATTATCCACGTTTAACATACCACACGGGTAAAGCAAATTTAATATGTCGTGTGTGTGTGTGTGTATTACGAGGTCAAAAAAAAAAATAAATATATAAAAATGAAAAATTATTCGACACGTGGGTTTCGAACCAGCAACTTCTTGGTCTCCAGAATAACCTCTCTACTCTTTCGGCCACGAAATCCACAAAGCTTTGGCGGTAGGTAAATAATCTTAGTCCTAGGTTTCAAGTAAAGGCCATATCATTTGAATATTCGAGTAAACTAATTATGACGTAACTGCCAGAATTCCTTGTCGGACTATACATCACATGAAATTTCACTTGACAAAGTTTTGAAAACTAGAATTGTGACCATAGGACACATATGCCCCCACCATATGACATGGGACATAGAAGAGAGTGTTATGTAACAGACTGTGTGAACAAAACATTTTTGAACTTCAATTTTGAGCTATGGACCTGAGTTTTATGCAGGACACATCATTTCATGACAGTTAACATTTCTGCCAAGTAATTTCAATATCTATGATGGAATAAAAAAGTTACTGACTGGGCAAAAAATAAGACCTGTCGCCTGACAGGATAGCTCACCGGAAGTCGCGCTTTGACTTAGTTGCGCAAAGGCAAATTTTCAGACCCATAACAGAAACAAAGACACAAAGAAAGAATCCAGTGCTATATCAATATTAGGGATCATCAATGATTCAAGTCTGTAACACTAGTATCCCTTTTTATTCCATGTATCCCATATCCATGCAAACAGGCAGATTTTCATGGCAATATTGAAACAGTTTAACCATTTCACATGCTTTGAGTATCAATGAATCAACATGGGCGACAAACAGCAAATGCAAGGATAGTAGAACCCTTTGTTCATGTGAGCTAAAAAGTCTGCCTGTGACCCTAACTTTGACCCCAAGGTCACGGTCATGGGAGTGGATGCTGCTGATAAAATTTTGAGACAAGTATCTATCGACTCGGCAATATTGAACTGAATCTATCATACGGAAAAGAAGAAATGAGCACCTAAAACTGTAACGCAAAATCTTTAACATTAAAAGTTCTAAGTATGTGACCTTGACCCCAAGGTCTTGGTTACAAGTGCTGATGTTGTTGATAAAAACTTAAAGCAATATGTATCACCATACCAAATTCATCTAAAGGCAACCAAGTAATTGTCTAAAAACTAACATAAAAGTTCTAAGTCTGTAAACCTTGACCCAAAGATTATGGTCATGAGAGCTGATGCTGCTGCTTAAACGTTGAGACCAGTATCTATTACCATATCAAGTATAAACAAAATCCACCTAAAGGTAAAGAAGTAATGAGCTCCTAAAAATTTAACATAAGAATTCACAGTCTGTGACCTTGACCCCAAGATTATGGTCAGCTGATGCTGCTGCTAAAAGCTTGACACCGGTACCTATTATCATGCCAAGTATAAACTAAATCCATCCAAAAGTAAAGAGGTAATGAGCTCCTAAAAACGTTAAGACAAAATCTTTAATATAAAAATTCAAAGTCTGTGATCTGGACCCAAGGTCATGGTTATAGGTGCTGATGTTGCTGATAAAAACTTTTGAGCAATATATATCACCAATCCAAGTCTCAAGTAAATTCATCTGAAGGCAACTGAGTAATGAGTGCAAAAACATAAAAGTTCTTAGTCTGTGACCTTGACCCAAAGGCTATGGTCATTTATGATGATGCTGTCGATAAAAACTTTTGACTAGTACCTATCACCATACCAAGTATGAACTAAATCTATCAAAAGGTAAAGAAGTAATGAGCTCCTAAAATTTAACACAAAAACTTTATCAAAAGAATTCAAAGTCTGTGACATTGACCCCAAGGTTATGGTTGTGAGAGCTGATGCTGCTGCTAAAAATTTGAGACCAGTATCTATTACCATACCAGGTATAAACTAAATCCATCCACAGCTAAAGAAGTAATGAGCTCCTAAAAACATTAACACAAAACCTTTAACATTAAAATTCTAAGTCTGTGACCTTGACTCCCAAGGTCACTGCCATGGGTGCTGATACTGCAGATAAAATCTCTGGCCCAATATCTATCACAATTCCAAATATAAACTCAATCCATTTACACATAAAAAGTAATGAGCAACTAAAATACTTTAACGCAAAAACTTTAAAGCCTGGGGTGGTAGAATAGCTTTCCAGAACTTTTGTTCCAGTGAGCTAAAAAGACCCTTTTTTTACCTTTTACATCTAGTATGACCTTTACCTTGGCGGTACCCACCTGGGTCTTGCACGAGACACATCTCATGATGGTTAACATTTCCGCCAAGTAATTACATGACCCAAGAATAAGAAAGTTATTGAAGGGACACAAAAAAATTCTTTTAACCTCTGACCTCTAAGTATGACCTTGACCTTAGATGTACCAACCCAGGTCTTGCATGGGACACATCGTCTCATGATGGTTAACATTTCTTCCAAGTAATCCACCCAGAAATAAATAACAATTGACTTTATTTATAGAGGGTGACATATTTAGCAAACTATGCGTACTAATCTTCCATGTGGTCCTCTTTTCTTCCTCTTTCTGGGTAGAACCAGTACTAAGCAACATGGATAAAGTCTCTTGCTCAAGGAAACAACATTTGGTGTGTGCAGGGATCAAACTTGCTACCTCTCGATCTCAAATCCAATGCTTTACCACCACACCATGGCACTCCACAATATAAGAAAATTTATTGAAGGGATGCGGAATAAGGCTGTTTTTTTACCTTATACATGTACCTATCAGTATGACCTTGACCTTGGAGGCACCAGCCTGAGTCTTGTGCACGACATATCATCTCATTATGTTTAACATTTCTGCCAAGTAATTCAAAATCCATCCTGTAAATAGAAAGTTATTGCCCGAACACGAAAAAAAGACCCTTCTTTTAACCTTTGACCTCATAATATGATATAGGCCTTGGGGGTACATACCTGGGTTTCGCGCGCAGTACATTGTCTGATGATGGCTAACATTTCTGCCGAGTAATTTAAAAAGTCCATCCTGAATTAAGACAGTTATTGACTGAACACTGGATTTTAGGAGTAGCGATACTCTCAAAGAACCACAGGATTCTCCTATATCCTGTGGTTGAAGGAGTTACAGTACTCCTTGGGCAAAAGTTTATCAAGAACACTGTAATATAGAATCCAAAATTGCCCCTGGATAGGTCTTGGGACGTTTTGGTCCTGAGTCGTTTCGGTCCAATTTTTGGGATAGGTCGTTTCGGCCAAATTGGTGGGTCGTTTCAGCCCGATTTTTTTTCTCACCATTTCAAAGCACTGCATTGTAATAATGCATACCAGAGATCAGCCTGTGCTATTCATAATTGCTGTCTTTGCTCACTTCATTATCAATAGCAGAGAAGCCATAGAGGGCTCCTTTAAATAGCGAATACTCTGATCACGTGACAGGTGCAGGCTGATCATATAAAATTCTGGGAGCAGATTTGCCTTTTTCGTAAATTATAAATTGCTGAAAAAAGGGTAATCAGTCAGCACATATTCAACACATTGCATGATTCATCGTTTGATATTTAATCGATCAACAGCTGACTGCAGTCTCGGTGCTACCCAGAGAATATTTCGCATGCTGTTCTGAGACTCAGCATGCCATTGTGATACAAGCGAATACTAATCAGCCTGCAGATCAGTGAAGTATGATCAGTATTTGCAGATCGCATCTGCATGGCTGTCAAGAAAAAAAAAAAAAACTTATAGAAATGATGCGCATCACAATCTTTAATTGTGCATGTCTGTATTGTTTGTATCTGGGTTTAACGGCCCAGTCAACACCATTTAGGTCATTTTGAGCTGGACTGTTTACTTATCCACACTTTTTAACCAGTACAGTGCACATTCTTTCGCCAGAAACTGACAACTGCTCTTCTTGAATCAGCGGAAGGGGGAGAATGACCGTAGAAAAGATTTCATTATCAATCGCCACCAAAGAATGTTGTAGACCTCAGCAGGTATTGATTGTGCATGTGAAGAAGTAGACCATAATGTGCTTGCATACAGTCTGATCATAATCTTTGAAGATTGCACAAACCATTAAAATCTTTGAAACTTGCACGGACTTTCTTTAGCCACAGCGACAAGAAGAGATAAAAGCGATAACTTTGCCGTAATGAATGGATGCTTATGTTGATCCAAGTTTGCATGTCGTTTTTCCATCAGAAAATATTCAGATCATCCAGCGCATGAGTGCAGTCTAATCAGAGTCTTGATAGAAATGAACCTTCTGCAGTCACAATACCATCCAAGATGTTATTTATTTCACACTATTATAAGTTGCTGGCTTTTTTAAGTAGTTATTTGAATCAACATACATTAATGATCCATTAATCAATCACCCATTAAACAATTTTGTGGATTTAACTAATGTAGGGATGGGTATGGTCAGAATTTTCGTATCACGATATATTGCGATGTGGTTACTGTGTATCACAATATGTATCACGATATATTATATAGCAATCTGAAACACACTGGTAATTGGAAAACCCCACCATATGTGGGAAAAAGAAGGGAGGTTTAACCTATTTCTGCTCATGCACTTAGTCATCTTTTGCAACCTGAAATGTTGCCAGATATTGGCTTTTCAATTTTGATTTTAAACGACTTGGTAGTTGGCCACGGTAAAGTTCGTGTTGGTTTCTCTCGATTATGCAATCTTGTAAATGCTGGGCGGCTTACACTAAAATGGCGTATACAACAACAACAGCTGTGTGATTCACCAAAATCCTAGCTCGGCCTACACTATGACCGGCTTATACATAAAGGGTGGGAATTGATTAAATTACTAAATTTAGGTCCGGGAAAGATTCTGTTTACACAGAGCTATATTTGCCGATCAGTTAGAAAGAAAATATGAAAAATGTATGAAAACAAAAAAAATATCGGTATTGGCGGACCGTATTCTGATATGATTTTTTTCTGAACTGTATCACGATATACCGAAATACTGATAATATCGCACATCACTAAACTAATCCCTTCCTTTTGTCTAGCGGTGTTTAACCGAGTGCCGGTGCATGATCTTAATTAGGTGTGGAAACATGCGTTAAATGAGATGTAGAAGTAAAACAAAGATCAGGAATAGATACAATTAACTTACCCCACCCATCAAAGACACCAAAGGGAAAGAAACACAAACATGATGCGACCAGACCATAATGGAAACCTAAACAAAGGATGGCCATAAGGACAGTTTCTTTCCCACAAAATGGCCAACCAAAATAAAAAGGCACAAGTGATACACACAGTGAGTAGTAACAAACAACAGCATAAATAAACCACCACAGAAGAACCGCCTTGGAATGGTCAGTGGAAAGAATTCCACTGGGGGGCTTAAATCGATTTTACGTGGCCACAATCCTCGCCCTTCCTTCCGTCGTGATTTAGACAAATAATTTGTTCAGTCTGCATGAAGGCCTCCTAACACATCAGTGCAACATCTCCGTGAACAAAAATATTCAAAGAACCACAGAGGTGAGACAACGGTGAGGACTTGACAGCAAAAAAACCACTGCAATGCTGTAGCAAAAGAAAACCAACAGTTAGACTCCGAGAGCCTCATTAATTTATGAAGATGAGATAATTTTTAAGCCTGTTGACTTCTTCGGCGAATTCTTTTAACATACAAAATAACAAATATGTTATAACTGATATGCTTTCGTTTCAAGAAATCAAATGACAGCAATAAATGTATATCAGGTGCTCAGAGACACCATATCCCATCACCTATCCTTGCAATTGCTCATAGCGACTTCAAACAAAGAAGTCACATCAACGTTGGTGCCATTTCATGAGGTTTATGCAACGTCACAGCTACATCGATGCAACATCATTGTGTTGTAATGCTGATTTGATGTTGTCCTAGCGTCGTGTGTCTGCTGTGTGATTGCTTATGCTATCCAATATACAATTTTATATATAATTGTAGTAAAGTTGTTTTCGGACAATTATCAAATCCCAGTCACACCACCTTGTTGGTGCTAACTGGAAACATGGCTAGGAAAAGAACTTTTAAAGTTCTTTTATCGGGCTATCATAAACATGGCTAACATGAAAGGCCATGTACAAATATTCCAAAATTCAACAGGTACTCTACTGAAAAAAACTATCTCAGAGCTCTCAGAAATTCAGAATTCTGTGTATCTGATGCCAACGTTTTGCGGGTGTATGCGTAAAAAATCACTTTTGGCGATTCGTATGTATGCATGTTTTTATTGCGACACGCGCCCAGAATTACAGAAGTGGTAAATTCAGTAGCTTATTTAGGCCGCTTACGCAATACCTGTAAAAGATCAAATGCGTGTTTTTGCCCCAGCCAATGGAAGACACATTATTGGAAAGTGGTTGGTTTAGCAGCACGTGTTTAAAAATGTTTGTACCTTATAATCTCGCCGTGTTGATTACAATTAATCAATTTACTGATTGATGTGGCCATGAATCATCAACGGATTAACATTAGTTTGTAAAACATCGCATTTAGAATCAAAGCACTGGGAGTACTGATTGGGGCGAATTGGGAATACCCACACCAGAGAGGAGAATGAGTTCTAGTTTTGTTTGATTTGTTTAAGTCCCGGTCAACACTGAAAAGGTCATTTTGGAGACGTTTCTTTCAATTTTGTGGGACTTTTACCCGACATTGAGATGAAATGACATCTCAAGCCCTGTCGCCCAATGAAAATGATAGGGTTTATCAGCATGGACGGTCCGCCTCGCACCACGGTCTCTGAACAGGCTTAGATCATCTAAGCCGTTTACCAGTACTAGTGTGCAGGCCGGATTCAGCTCTGCGTGAAACATCATGCAGCCCATATATTTTTTCAAGCCCCTCTGGGAGGGGCATATCAGTTCTAGTGGAGATTCAATGTATTTATTTTTGTGTTTGTGCTGAGTGTTACTGTTCTAGCTTGACATACTGTGTCTTGCTGTACATGTAACCTTCACCACTTGTTTTGGGTTGATTGTTTTCCAATCAATCCAAAGCTATTAAGGACAGAATTTCGATAAGTATTGTTGTCCACATGACCTTCATTGATTTGGATAAAGAAAAGTTATCATTATTAATAGAAAATAGACTTGCCATTTAATCGATGTTATATGAAGGGCAGAATACTGCGCAAGAATCTTGACAGCCATCATGCGGTGGGTTTGGCAAACACTGTAAATCCAACAGTTGATTCCAGTTCGGATTTTACAGGCAACACACTTACTCTGATATGGGCTCTGACCTCAAAGAGATACAAATAATGTGTAGACACAGATCTGACGCGGAAGAATGCGGCGTCTGATGAAGACCTGCACTAATTGCTTAAAACTGGAATTTTAGAATTGAATGAAACAGTTTAAATCTCAGTCAAGGACTATTACCCCAACCTACACTAGGAGACAATCGACCCACCAGTATTTTCAGTGCTTTGATCATGACGAGTTTCAATATTAATGCTATGTCAGTCCGGTTTTTTTAGGTTGGCGGTTTTTGTTTGTTTTGTTAGTATTGGAGTTTAACGGTCAAGGCAACACTTTTTAGGTAATTTTTTAGCCGGCCAATTTACCTAGCTACACTTTACGTGGACAGGCTTATACATAAGCGATTAATAAGTTTATACATAAGTTTCAGAAAATAACAACTGCCCTTCTTGAATCAGCGAAAGGGAATGACCATTGTAAAGCTTTCATGATCAATCTCCATGATAGAATGTTGCCAACCCTGGCAGGTATCGAACCCGCAACCTCCTGATCACCAGCAAGACACGCATCTGATTAAGCTATCGAGACCAGCCTATATTAAGTGGGCGGTAATTTGCGTTTGTTTGAATTGAGGTTTATTGTCCCCGTCAACATAATTCAGATCATTTTGGTGACGCTGATTCCAACTGTTTGCGACTTTACTTGACACTGAGATGAAACGACACCTGAAGCCCTGCCGCCCAATGAAACCAAATGGCTTAAGTGCATTTGTTTAACTCACACAACTTTACCTCGGCAGGCTTAGTCCTTCTAAGCAGTTTAGCAGTACTCGTCTGGTCAGATTCAGCTCTGCATGGAAGCAACATGAAACTCAGTCTATTTCTCTAAGCCCAAATGGGTGGGGGCGGAACAGCGTTAATGTTTCAGGCAGCGCATTAGTGTATGAATAATGCGCCTTTCAATACTTTCAGAGACTGATTCAGGTGTTGCTGAAGCTGGTATTTCTAATCTTTACTCAAGTTCTGCAGACTTTGCCTTAATAAGGTATACCTGTATTTGATTTACAGTTTTAAGTATAGATCTGTACTGGCATATCTGCACTTTCGGCCGGCCTCGGTAGCTCAGCGCGTCTGACTGGTGATCAGGAGGACACGGGTTCCATACCTGTCGGGCTCTGCAACATTTGTTCGTGAAGACTGATCATTTCTTCGGCTATTCTCTCCCTTCTGCTGATTCAAGAAGGGCAGTTGTTTGTTTCTGGCGAAGTTGTATGGTAGACGGGTTTCCTTGTGTTGCACAATTTCATTTTAACTTAATAAAAGAGAAGACGGGACCGCATCGTGTTTCCATGTAGACGCGGCTGAAATGGTAAACCGCTTAGAGGGCTTAGGGTTGCCCAGCCATAACGATGCGGGTCAGACCGTCCATGCATATAAACCATATTGGTTTCATCGGGCCACAGGGCTTGAGATGTAATTGGATTAAAATACATGTAGTCAAGTACAAAACAGAAGCTCTCTCCAAATGACCTGCATGTACATGTATTAACAGGGGTGTAAAATTCCACTCGCCCGCTCGCATTTGCGAGTAAGTTTTAAGGCAGGGCGAGTAAGGTTTTCAAAACTGACCTTACTTTTTCTTCATTTTTAGCACCTAAATGAAAAGTTAAGACAATAAGGGCGAATTAAGTGATGACGGGAACATTAAACCTCTAATTTGTTACTAACAAACAAACTAGTCAAACCTGAAAATTGACCATAGAATGATTCAAATCCATGGGTCACGTCATGAGAAAACCTTAACTTCTCATTTGCGATCACCAACATGTGCACTCACGCAGTTCGAAAATTATTTTAGGGTTCGCGAGTTAAATTGTTTGACTTACCGTAAAAATTCGGATATAAGATGGGGCCCCTTTTTCAGTTTTTTTAAGGTGGGATTTTGCTTATACCCTTTTATAAGATGGGTCAAAGTTTTTCCATGTCTGTCTGAGCCTATCTGCTACCACCAGATGCCATTTAGATGTGAGAAGTCGGCCTTTTTTCGTCAGAAAACCCTTCTACTTACCCCTCACATGGCTTTGTTTATGTCTGTTGACATTCTGTGTCTTCGTTTGTGAGAGTTACACAGAGAGACAACTCATATTGAATCTGAAAAGGTAGGTCTATTAAGCATTGGGAAAAGGGGGAAATTTATTTCCATCCAAAATAGTTGGAGATATTTGTTGCAGCTTTTCTATAAGTAACTGAACTTTTTTTTATCGTGGAACACAACACCTAGCTATTCAGATTCAGAACCTACGCCCCAGCTAGCACAACATAGCGAGCAAACGTTGGGCCGATACGTCGTATCGCTGTCGGCCTGGTACACGCTTTGCTGGCTAAGGCTAGACAGCTACAGAGACTTCTATTTTTTAGATGAAAGGGCTGACAAATTAATTTCGCGGCAGCCCGGGACAAGACTGAAATCATGCTGGGCAGGTGCACTTTGACCTTATGAAGTCCCCGTCTGCCTAGTGCAAAAAAAACGTCTACAACTGTCAGTCTTTTTGAGTCCTTAAATCTGGTTAAACTAGACCAGTAAATAAATCGCAATAATTACTGCACTGTCAATTCAGAAACAAAACCATCTGTGTATTTATTATGGTTCAAGTACTGGGGTATGACTCTATTGTTAATCCCTGTCATATAATTGCCACCCCGCGGTGCGTGTCGATAAGGTGTAAAAATATGGTCAAGTTATGTCTCTTACCTGCGTTTATCCTCCAATTATAAAAATTAATCCACAAGCAACGTGAAAATGATATAATCGCTAGTCAGACAATTAGCTACATCTAACGATAGATGTTTGCATAATAAAAATGGACTAGTCGACAATATCATGAATGGTTATGTTTTGGCGCCAAATAGCAGACACTGGGCGGGAAAAGTCGAACTCTGTTGTTGGTTATTGACACGGAGCTTCTGGGGATAACTCGGGAGCTGTGCAAAGCGCTGGTTTTCTATCCACCTCTATTCACATCCGTTAAGCTATCGAGAACAATATTTTACCGGTTCCTTATGTTTGTTTTTTTTTTTTAATGAAAGAGATACATGCAATGACATAAACACATGTTGGGGTACTGGCGTCCGATGACCTCATTTACCAATCGCGTGTAGAGAAATGGTAGCGGTGGTTTGTGGACGGCCATTTATATCAATTCAGAAATCACCGATTGGCTTTTTCCGTATGTCTGGCCTTCGCCGGACATTGCCGGAAAAAAAGCATGCAGTCCATGACCTCGGCTATAAGACGGGGTCATCTTTTGGGGTTCATTTTGGAGGGAAAAATCCTCGTCTTATAGCCGAATTTTTATGGTAGTTCAAAACCTTTAGTTTCTATAGCATGCGAAGCTGGGCAGGTCATGCCCGGCGCAAAATGGACGGCAGTTTTCTCAATGCCTGATTCAGTTAGCGCCTAAAATGTTCCAAGCTGCTAACAGCATACGTTGACAACATTTGTGTATTTGTAAAAACATTTTAGACATCATCGCTATTAATAGATGTCTGCCTTGTTTGACCTTGTCGCTATTAATAGATCCAGCGTTCCATGAATATTACAAAGCTGTATCAACTGACAACTTATCTTATGACAGGCACCTTTGCACGGATGGTTTCTGCGTTTTTATTGCTCTTTCGTTTCTAAATCTAACAAAAGTTCTTCGTCTAAACCAAAGATCTATATTACATGTGAATAGATAAAGTAATGGATGATTTGACATGTTTCAGCAGCGGTACAATACAGTTTCTCACTACACAGCCTGACCTTGCTGTGATTCTACCGCAGGTAATGCGTAGGATTTTTTTTTATTTCATATAAAAATAAATCGTATTCGCTAGTTGTAGTGAATAAACACAAATAATAGTTACAATATGATGTTCGTTTAAAAAGAAATACAAAAACATGAAAATTGGTGACATGTTTTGTGCTTATTGATGGCAGTTCGGGCCTATTTAAATGCTCGAAGATGTACAGCCTTTGTGAGTTAATTTTGTATAACGGTCAGCTGAGGAAATAAGCGTAGGAATTCTTATTTTTGTCTGCAACAAATTAGGAATACCTTACCCCTTTTATGGGTGAATTTTCAATCATTGAAGTAATTATATGCAAATTATTGTTAAATATGGTAGTTTGATAAATATTCTGGTACTGATGTAGATGATAGTTCTGACCGATTTTTAATGCGCAGGGATGCAGCCTTTTCGAGTTAATTTGGAAATAAGGTCATCCGAATTATGTAGTAAAATTGGGGGGCTACACCCCCAAAAACTGGGGGTACTGCAAAGACAAAATTAATGATGAATGACCAATGTCATGTAATTTCGTGACTAATGATCTCGGTCAAAGTGTTTCTATCTATCTATCGTCTCGGTCAAAGTGTTTCTATCTATCTATCTATCTTTTGATACTGCGTTGGTCACATTTGACCATTACCGCAGGTGTATATTACATACACTCCAGGTTTTGCAGGATGAAAGCCTACACAGTAATCATGTAATTACGGTAGGGATCTTTAACCTGCACAGGGGATGGTTCTCCCTGCACAGGGGGCCTCCAGTTAACGTCCCGATCCGAAGGACGGTGCACTTTATGACATTCATCCCTGCAAATGATGCCAATGGAGCGTGTTCGGACACCAAAATTTTATTGCCGCTGCCGGGGATCTAACCTGGGACCTCTAGCATCAGAGAATCAGAATTGTTACTGGTGACACGTCAAATGACATAGGGTTCGCCGGCGTGACGTCACTGCCCGTAGCAACCGATAGGCCGCCATTTTTGAGGTGAAAACAATAACAGAGCGACCGGCAATTACCCTTTAGATCGCTATCAATTACATTGAATAAAATCGTTTTTTTAACCTGAAAATGCATGTTACTGTAAGTAAAAATGATTAAAAGTAAAGAATAATGCGGCGGGAAATTTCCATTTAGTGAAATAACAGCTGCCTGATAACCGATGTCTACGGACTAGTGTCAAGTGTTGTGTATTCGGAGGTGTCATGGACTCGGGGAAATATACTCTATCCAAGTGTCAAGGTAGGTTCGACATTCTGTTTATTGTCAAAATAACACAGATCAGATTGCTAAGAGGAGCTGTCTGATCTGAGTCCACACTGTTTGTCTGTAAAAAAATTGTTGACTGCCGGTAGCTTTAAGTCATTTCTGCAAACAGTGTGGACCCAGATCAGACTGCTCATCTGATCTGGGTCCATACTGTTTGCATGTCATATGTCATTTCTGCAAATAGTGTGAAACCAGATCCGAGGTTATGCCAAGGCTAGGGGGGCAGGCTAGTTTGTTAGTTCATTTACAAGGCACACATTCTAAAGACCTTGTTGTTGTTTTGACCTCTAGATCATAGGCATTCATTTTAGGGCCCCTGTTCATCTTCTTTAGCACACCCAGTAAGGAGGGTTTTTTTTTTCTACACTTTAAAGTTAGTTACAATCAATTTCTAAATTTAGTCACCCATCCAACACCTGTGGTGATGTTCCAAGGGATCGCCTCGGTAAGTGCAGAAATGTTGTTGAAAGGGAGAAATACGAGCACTAGAGAGAAATCAACAGATAATTTTACCAATAGAAAGGACAATTTCAGTTCATTATCAACAAAGCATGGCCCAAAGAATAATGTATTGTGAATCAATTACCTGTTATAAAATGTTCACTGCACATGTAAACATATTTTGATGTAGGAATCCAGTCTGAACCATCAGCGTTCTGGCGACTGCAGGCCCTTATCCACCGAGACCGTCTCTCTGGATGTTTTTCTCCATTTGGGAACTGATAGAACGATAGCTTTTTATCCAGTTGTAAATGATGATTTGTACAACCACCTGCACTACAGATTTTTGGCATGTTTTATCAAAATTGTAAGAAATATGCTAGTGACTTGGGTTTTATTGTTTTATTTACACTATTTGCTTATTCAAAATGGCGTTTGAATTCACCCGCGTGCTCGTTGCTATTAAGTGACAAACGAAAGTACCAGGATGACCGACGAACCCTATTTATACACCAGGACCTGTAATGTAGGAAGTTAGTCCCTAGCTCTAACCAAAGAGGTAAATTTAGCTACACAATCATCAGCACCTTCAGCTGTCGAAATAATCAAATCTGGAAGGGCATTCCAATCCCTAATGGTTCTGGGGAAGAACGACTCTTTATAAATGTCAGTTCGGTCGCGGGTCGTTTCGGTCCTGAGTCGTTTCGGTCCCTGGGTCGTTTCGGCCCTGAGTCGTTTCGGTCGGGTCGTTTCGGCCTGGGTCGTTTCGGCCTAATTTCGGGGGTGGGTCGTTTCGGCCATATTGGTGGGTCGTTTCGGCCCGATTTTTTTATCACTTTATTTATATGTATATATATATATATATTGTTTGTCGAAGATTAGCCTGTGCTTTTGCTATCTTCTCACGTTAACACTTCAATAGGTCAGAAAACAGAGGGGTTTTTCAAACTGTGTATACTCTGATCACAATGAACATATTTATAGGTTATAAGGTCTTTGAAGGTATCAGATGCAGGCTGATCATATAAAATAATTACAGTGTTCAGATATTAATAGCTCAAAAAAGAGGGCTTTTTCAAACTGCGCAGACTCTGATCACAATGAACAGATTTATAAGTTATTTAGTATTTGAAGGTATAACAACGATAGATGGAGGCTCTGATATATAATAATAAGGCTACATTTCGCAAATATTTCGCATGCTGTTCTCAAAATGTGCGTGCCTTTGATACTAGTAAATCCTGCAAGGTAGTGCCGTGTGATCAGTATCTGCTAATTGCAGAAGCCTTTTGCCGCCCAGGGCTATTTAGAAAAAAAAACCCTTAGAATGGATTCACACCATGCATGTCTGTATGTGGTACGTGAAATAGACCACTGGGCGCTTGTGTGCAGTCTAGTCATACCATTGAGACGAACTTCACAAACCTTAAAAATCTCTGGGAACATTCTGCAGACACGGCGACATACAACATGACGAAAATACGCCTATATAATTTTGTCATTACCCACCAAAGAAAAAGACTCAGACAATCCTGCGCAAGAGAAGTGTGCAGTCTAATCATGGTCTTCAAAACTATTAACCTTCTGCAGCCACCATGACACCCCAATTGTTATATATTTATTTATTTACTGACTTTAAAGTTCTTGGCTTTTTAAGAAGTAATTATATCATCACATGATAATGGCCCTTTAATAAATCACCCGTTAATCACTTTGGATGGAGTTAGCTAATCCCCTTATTTTTGTATATAATTGATCAACTATGTGGCGGTGTAATTGCGTTAACGTTACAGTTTGAAAACACACGTTAAATGCGAGCGTCTTTAATTAGCAGCCCTTTGAGTTCGGCAGAAATTGGCGGTTCTGTTAATTTACAAAAAAAAAAAAAAAAAAAAAAATAATGTTGTAATTGATATGCTTTAAAATTTGTTTCACTGAAGTCTTTTAAATGTCGGCAACCAATGTATATAAGGTGCTTCGAGACACCACCCCATCACTTATCTTTGAAATCGCTTATAAAGATTGTCGAAGTAAATTTCAAAATGACTGAATTGTGCATCTCATGTGACAAGGAAGTAAATGGCCGACGCTATGCCGTTACGTGTGACGTGTGTGACCGTTGGCAGCATCGCCTTTATGGAACAGGTATTTTAATTATTATTTAATACAATTTTTATTTTTTTATTATTATTCTTTATTTATGTGTACTCATGTGCGGTCGGTTTCAACCCTGCGTGGAAGCATTGTGCAGCCCAATCTATTCTATAAGCCCTAATTGGCGAGGGCGATTTGTTTGTTTCATTTGGGGTTTAACGTCCCCGTCAACACTGTATAAGTCATTTTGGAGACGCTGCTTCCAATTTTGCGGGACTTTTACCCGACATTGAGATGAAATGACATCTCAAGTCCTGTCGCCCAATGAAACCAATAGGGTTTATAAACATGAGCTGGCAAACTCACACCGCTCTGCCTGGGCAGGCTTAGAGCCTCTAAGCGGTTTACTAGTATTGGTGTGCGGTCTGTTTCAGCTCTGCATGGAAGCATCATATACCCCATCAATTTCTTCAAGCCCCGATGGCGCGGGCGGGGGGGGGGGGGGGGGGGGGGGGCGCGGGCGGGGGCGATAAATGTATGTATGTATGTATGTATGTATGTATGTATGTATGCATGGGATGGGATGGGATGATGGGATGGGATGGGATGGGATGGGATGTATGTATGTATGTATGTATGTATGTATGTATGTATGTATGTATGTGATTTTGCCTGCTGATTGTGTTACCAAATTCAATCATTGTAGAAAGAAAAGTATATAACCGTTATCCTGCTGAATAAATTAAAAACACTTTATTTGGGCTAGCATAACCATAACATATCGTGGCAAGGCGTTTAAATAATATTCCAAATTTAAATAATAATCTTTTATACAGGAAAAATGCTATCTAATAAAATCGGGCCGAAACGACCCAGGCCGAAACGACCCAGGGCCGAAACGACCCACCGAAATAGGCCGAAACGACCCAGGTCCAAATTTAGGCCGAAACGACCCAGGCCGAAACGACCCGGCCGAAACGACTCAGGGCCGAAACGTCCCGGATTCGTCAGTTCTTGCGCTAAGGGTCAAGTGCACTAACCACTGAGCTATCATGCTCCTACTTTTTCACTGTTTATTAGTGACAAAAATATCTGTAATTCTTCAAAATACAATCTTTTTTACAATTACAGGAAGTCAGACTTAGTTTGGACGCCTTCCCCCTTCCGAGCAAGCCCTAACCCCACCCACCCATGAGAACTGTTTGGGCAAGTGAGAGCATGTTTTTCTCTTTTTTTCCCTCATCCCTGAACTACATTTCTGCATCTCTCTGAATGAAGATGCCTTTCTTTGAGAGAACTAATTAAGCTGTATGATTAAGCGAGAATACCTTTCAACGACAGTGTGATTTATTTTAAAATTCATTAATTCAGGAATATTGTTGATATTCGTTACGAGCGCCAATCTTGGTCATTGAGCGCTTGTTAAAACCCGAATGGACAGAAATAGACCGACAATGAATCTAAGATCGGTGCGTAAATTTACCGGAACGGACCTAATTACCGGAACGGTCCGAACCGACCTATTTTTCCACCATTTACATGCATTTTTATTTTTATTTTTTATTTTCTTACTGACTTTATCATTAAGTAAATACCTTTTGGAAGTCTTTGATTACCTTGTGCAACATTAAGAAACTTAAACATTGTTTCAATGCAGTACGGCCATGGTGACACAGTAGATTATTTTAGATGGATCTTGAAAATAATAAATTAATTTGGCAATATTAAATTTTATTCTTTTATTTTATTGATGTTTTTTAATCCTATCCTATCTTTTCTTTTAAACTGACGTGCTTTTATTCGGGAAGGTATAATTTGAGGACTTTTACTGGAGGACCAGAGGACTGAGGACCAAGTCCTCTTGAGGACCAGGGGTATAATTTGAGGACCAAATACAGGAGGACCAGTGCTTTAATCAGCCATATAATGGCTATGATAATTGAAGATAATTTCTATTACTCTTTTAAAAATGTTCACTTAAAATTAGAATTTCTCTACTTTCAATATACATGTACAATGTACTTAATATAAGCTATCTGTTAATTTCATAAACTACATGATGAACAGTGAAGATCCTGATCAGATGGCATCTTGTTACTCTTTTAAAAGTGTTCACTTAAAATTTCTCTACTTTCAATATACATGTACTTAATATAAGCTATCTGTTAAGTTCATAAACTGCATGATGAACAGTGAATATCCTGATCAGATGGCTTATCTGAAGCTAAACTGTTTGCAAATGTTGGGATTGTCTTTTTCAGCGGGATCACTTGAAAAAAAAAATTAAAGGAAAACATGCGATAAAGAAATTCTTCACCATATAAATAAATGAAATATATTTTAGGCATTGTGTTACTCTTTTAAAAAAAAAAAGCACGTTCAGTTCTAATGGAAATTTCTCTACTAGGTAACAGTTATTTATTTATTTTTTTTTTTTTGTAGCACAATTTGGCCAAATTATTTTTTCCTAGTGTTTTTATCTTTTCCTATTCTATCAGTCATTTTATTACTTACTGGTAATGGCTTTTTTTTTAAGACTGCCAAGTATTACATTCAGGGCTATATATGAAAAAAAAAAAAAATCCTTTTAATCTTATATCTTAAGCACCAAGCATTACCTTATAGCAGATGGCATTCAATTTTTTTTTCTTTTGTCTGTTTTCAGAGAACAACATTTCCATAGGACACATATATGAAAAATGCTAAACAAGATTTTCTATGTGAAGTAAAGATTAAGGCTCGAAATTGTAATGGTTGTGATTGGCAGTTTAATGGTTATTTGTAGGTGGGGCTTATCCTATTGTAGTTGGGGCAAAGTTACATATTATAACCAATGGCCATAAGCCTATGATTAGGTTGAAATTTTGCAAATAATTGAAAGTCTTCATTTTTGAAATGTGCTGTTAGATCTTTCAGAAGCATTTTTTTTTCTAATTATTTTTATTGTTAATTAGGGCCTAATTTATTATTGATGTTCTTAAGTTGAGCTGAAAAGTGAAAAAACATGACCTTCTTTTGCAGTACTCACACAGGACCCATAAATAAGCATTTATTTAATAATATTTTTTTATTATTATTTATTTTATTGTTCATTTCTTTTATATTTTTATTAGGAGTAATAATCAAGGAAAATGAACCTGGGGGGAAAAGATCTTAGTCGCCCAAGTGACAAGGTGTCATCAGGTGAACATGTCCATAAAATGAACACCCCCGCCCTAAAAACACCTTATAGAGAAAACTAGGGTTTACAGGGGCATACATTATCTATCTTATTACTGCTCCAAGAGGTAGGTTGTGGGTACTAGTTAGAACCTCCTCAATGAGGCAGCAACCTATATTTGCAGTATAAATAATAAAAATATTAAAGATTTTCATCAAAAAAGTAGCCATTTTGGAGATGCAAAAAATACACTCGCATGTCGCATGTGTGTGTTATTGTAATGTTTCTTCCACAAACTTAAAACTGAAATTTTCCGTTTTATTGGTGACATTCTTCTCATTTCGTCTGCAAGCATAGAATGTGTGTGCTCATTAGACCAAGGTGGTTCTAACAAGTGTATCTCAGAAGTACCCAAATCCTGGAATAAGTGGGGTTTATAAGGGTGTTCATTACATCCACTTAAGAAACTAGTAGGTAAAAGGGTAACAAACTAGACGGCTATTGTCTTCAATATATTCATGTTTTAACCCAATTTGTACAGAATGAAATCTTCCACTTTATATATAGCATGAGTCCATTTCAAAATTTAGGGGGTTTTCAAAAGTTATTCGGAGAATGGCTGAACTTTTTGCAAACAGTGTGGGCTCTGATCAGATGCTGCAGAATGTTGCATCTGATCTGGACCTGCACTGTTTGCTAATAACCGGTTTTGAGATTTCTGATACAAAAATGGGTTAATGTGCACAAACCTTCCTCAACAGTGTGTGGCAAGCCATTATAGTATGATAACTTTATAAAACTTAGCATTTGATAAAACATCAGACTATAGAACTTCAAAGTCAGTGTAGCTGAACATTATAATTAACAACAATCATGGTAATTAAATTAATTGATACAACCATATTTTTGCAACAAAACTTCTCTAAAGACTTTGGTACACCTCTGATTAACGATCAGCTCGATATGAAAGAAATAATATTGAATGAGCCATAAACCCTCCCCCCACCGAACCTTTTAGTAGAGCAGGAGCTGCTTTTGTTGAATCTTGTGTGAGATAATCAGCATCAATGTGGTACCATGTCCATGCAATTGAAAGTTTCATTATTTAAACTCACTTCAGTGAAGTACCAGCCGGTTTTTATCAAAAATAAGCCATATTATGACAGTTTGCAAGTTTAAGGAATAATGTTCAGAGTGCCTCAGTGAAGTGGTCCTAACAATAATACACAATTCATGTAGCAGAAAGTTCATCTTGCAGTTTGTGAATTCAACAGATAGATTATATCATTAAGTATGTAGAAATAGAGAAATTCTAATTTCAACTAAACATTTTTAATAAGAGTAACAAGATGCCAAAAATTTATTTCCATGACGGTAACACACCCGTGCGTCATAATGCATTTTTTTTTACATCTCCGAAACGGTCAATTTTCTGATGAAATTTTGTGATATTATTCTTATTTATACTCAAAACATAGATTTTGGGTGCTCGTTAGAACCGCCGCATTGAGGTGGTTCTAACGAGTACCTACAACCTATGTCTATGAGCAGAAATAAGGAAAATATTGTATACCCCCTAAACCCCAGTTTTCTCTATATAAAATGGGGTGTAAGGGGGTGTTCATTTCTCAGAAATTTAACAGGTAGAATAGAAAGTAGAGAAATTCTAATTTCAACTAAATATTTAAAAGAGTAACAAGATGCTAAATTCATCATGTTTACAAGTCCGTGTTATGAACACCACTCTTAACCCCAATTTATATAGTGAAAATTGGGGTTTCCAGGGGTATACATTATTTTTTTTATTTCTGCTCCAAAACATAGGATGTGAGTAGTCGTTTGAACCGCCTCATTTAGGTGGTTCTAACAAGCACCCGCAACCTATATTTGGTGTATTAATAAGAAAAATATTACAAGTTTTCATCAGGAAAAATACCATTATGGTAACATGTAAGAATGATCTATGTCATACACTTATTTATCTTAATGACATTTCTTATAATTCTATGTGAAAAATTTCTGAGCATAACAACAGTTTAGCTCCAGATAAGCCATCTGATCAGGATCTTCACTGTTCATCATGCAGTTTGTGAATTTAACAGAGCTTATATTAAGTACATTGTACATGTATATTGAAAGTAGAGAGCTTCTAATTTAAAGTGAACATTTTAAAAGAGTAACAAGATGCCATCTGATCAGGATCTTTGCTGTTCATCATGCAGTTTGTGAATTTAACAGATAGCTTATATTAAGTACATGTACATTGAAAGTAGAGAAATTCTAATTTTAAGTGAACATTTTTAAAAGAGTAACAAGATGCCATCTGATCAGGATCTTCACTGTTCATCGTGCAGTTTGTGAATTAAAAAAAAAATAACATAGAATATATCAAGTATATAGAAAGTAGAGAAATTCTAATTTCAACTAAACATTTTTTATCAGAGTAACAAGATGCCAAAAATATATTTCATAAAATTCTATGGTGAAAAATTTCCTGCAAAATAACATGTTTTTCCTTTTATTTTTATTTTTTTCTGTATATATGCCCATGAGGTGAATACCATACCAGGAGGTGTCATTTTCAATAAACAGTAATTATCTTCAATTATCATAGCCATCATATGGCTTATTAAAGCACTGGTCCTCCTGTATTTGGTCCTCAAATTATACCCCTGGTCCTCTAGAGGACTTGGTCCTCAGTCCTCTGGTCCTCCAGTAAAAGTCCTCAAATTATACCTTCCCCTTTTATTCGACCCTTTTTTACTTCCATCATAACTAAATATCTAAATTTCAGACTTTAAAGGGCAATGGAATTCCTGATATTTTTTCTGTAAGCCCTATCCCATTGAAAAAAAGGGATATACTCTTAAAGGAAAGAATTTGCTCCTCAGCTCTGTGTGGAAGCATCATGCAGCCCATATATTTCTTCAAGCCCCGGTAGGCTGGGGCCCAAAGTCAACGCGTACCTAAGTCAACTCGTACCGTTTTTTTTTTTTTTTTTTTTTTTTGTCACCTGTTCTTTGGTTTAAACAGTATTTATTTGTCAAGAATAACGTACATGTACAGTCAATTACAACAGCAACTAACAGGATCTGACAGTAAGCTTTTGCTTATATCAAAGTCATCTCCTGTAATTCTTGGAAGTATCTACGAGAGAGAGAGAGAGAGAGAGAGAGAGAGAGAGAGAGAGAGAGAGAGAGAGAGAGAGAGAGAGAGAGAGAGAGGGGGGTGAGGGAGGGAGGGAGAGAGAGAATAAGATTAAATGAATAAACAAAGAAAAGAAAAATGGAAAAGTGTTGACGGGAATTCCACTTGTCAAGGAAAAGTTCAGCAAAGTTTGTTTTTTGGCTTGGAGCCTCATATTAAGAATGGTTTACATTTAACGTCCTGAATTTTTAATCAAATCTTGAACTTTTAAGAATATTTCTTCATTTTGCTTGTCCGTTTTACTGGTACATCCAAAAAGTAAATCCCTTGTAGATTAATCATGTAGGCTGGCTGGTAAGTATGTATATCGAGCTGCTGTATGTCTCGGACAAACAAACAATAAATGGTATGCACTTTCGAATCCTCCGCATAAACAGGAGAGACTATCTACGATGTTCTTATGGTATAAGTTTGAATTTAAAGAGCTACACTCCATTCTCAATGCAGCATGTAAGATCTGTCCCATTCGAGTACCTACGCTATAATATTTTGGTGGTCGTATAACATGCCTATTTAAGAGATTTTTTAAAGATTCAACAGATGAGGCCTGTTTAGTTCGTCGGCTAGGGAGTTCCAAGCTCGAACATATGAAGGGAAGAATAAATGACAAAACAGCTTGGTGTTTGAAGCAAACAGTCGAAAATTATTACCTTTTCGTAAGTTATAGTTGGTGTTTTCTTGTACAAGGGGTGGAACTAGATCGAATAGGTAATTGGGAGCAAGTCCGTGCACTATTTTGTAGAAAGTTACTAGTCTGTGTTTATTTCGCCTGCTTTGTAGGGTGTTCCAACCAAGCTCAGACAATAACTTTGGTATGCTACATAATTTTGTAGCACCAGTAATTATTCTGGCTGCGTCTATATGGATAGAATCTAATTTTTTCTTACTCTCGGTCGATGCATTGTCCCAAATAGTGTCACAGTATTCTAGTAGTGGTAGAATAAAGGATGTGTACATTCGTTCGAGGGACTGTCTGCTGATACTGAATTTGAGGGATTTGAGAAGATTTAGACGGACCCATGCCTTTTTAGACATGCTGTCAATAAGTTCCATCCAACTACATGATTTAGAAAGTGTTATACCGAGATGCTTATGAGACTCTCTTTTGTTAAGATCTAACCAGCCATATAAAGAGGAGGATGATGAGCCGGAACAAGTTTTCTAGAAATCAGGACAGAGATGGTTTTGTCAGCGTTGAATTTGACCAGTCAGTTTTCTGCCCATTTATTGATGGTGCTAAGCTCAGTGTTAATTACGCCAGCAGCTGTATCAGGAGAGTCAACGACTAGATACAAGCTGGTATCATCTGCGAATAACCGAATTGCAGATCCTATATGTTTGACAATGTCATTTTCTGTTAAATTATTTTGTATATTAAGGAATAGAAGTCATTTTAAGGACTGTATATTTTTTAGTTCTGGTGACGGAGTGAAAGGGAGCTAGACTTGTCATTAGAAACCTATATGCCAAATATGAAGGCTCTATCTCAAATGGTTAAAAAGTTATGACAAAGTAGGTCAAAGGTCAAAGCCACAGGTCAAATATTTGTATGGGTTGGAGGCCCCTGTCAGAAAGAACATACATGCCAAATATGAAGGCTCTATCTCAAATTGTTCAAAAGTTTTTATAAAGTAGGACAAAGGTCAAGATCACAGGTCCAATGTTTGTATGGGTAGAAAGTCCTCGTCACAAAGAACATACATGCAAAATAGGAAGGCTCTATCTAAAATGGTTCAGAAGTTACGATAAGGTAGGTCGCAGGTCAAGGTCAAGATCAAGATAAAAATATTCTTGTATGAGTGGGAGGCCATTGTCAAAAGGAGCCTATATCCCAAATATGAAGGTACTATCTCAAATAGTTCAAAAGTTATGGCAAAGGAGGTCAAAGGTCAAGATCACAGGTCAGACTTTTTTATGGCTAGGAAGCCCTCGTCACGTCACAAAGAACACACATGCTAAATATGAAGACTCTATCAAAATGGTTCAAAAGTTATGATAAAGTAGGTCGTAGGTCAAGCTCAAGGTCACAGGTCAAAATATTTTTGTATGAATGGGAGGCCCTTGTCAAAAGGAACCAATATCCCAAATATGAAGGCTCTATCTCAAATAGTTCAAAAGTTATGGCAAAGTAGGTCAAAGGTCAAGGTCAAAGGTCAATTTTGTATGGGTGGGAGGACATTGTCAGAAGGAACATACATGCCAAATATTAAGGCTCTATCTCAAATAGTTCAATAGTTCTGATAAAGTAGGCCACAGGTCAAGGTAACAGGTCAAAATGTTTGTAGGGGTGGGAAGCCCTTGTCACAAGGAACCTACATTCCAAATATGAAGGCTCTATCTCAAATGGTGGAACATTTATGACAAAGTAGGGTAAAGGTCAAGGTCACAGGTCAAACAGATTTGTATGAGTGGGAAGCCCTTATCAAAAGGAGCTTACATGTCAAATATGAAGGCTTTATTTCAAATGGGTCAAAAGTTACGACCAAGTAGGTCAAAGGACAAGGTCATAGGTCAAATGTTTGTATGGGTAGGAAGCCCTTGTCACAAAGAACATACGTGCCAAATATGAAGGATCATTCTCAAACGGTTGAAAAGTTATGATTAAGTAGGTCACATGTCAATGTCAAGGTCACAGATCAATTTGTTGCAAGAGAAGGAAGCCCTTGTCACAAGGAACCTACATGCCAAATATGAAGGCCCTATCTTAGATTGTTAAAATATGACACAGTAGGTCAAAGGTCAGGGTCACAGGTCAAAATTTTTGTATGAGTGTGAAGTCCTTGTCACAAGAAACATACATGTCAAATATAAAGGCTTTATCTCAAATGTTTCGAAAGTTATGATAAATCATGTCACATGTCAAGGTCAAGGTCACAGGTAATATTTTTGTATGAATATGAAGCCCTTGCCAAATATGATGGCTCTGTCTCAAATGCTTCAAACGTTTTGGCAAAATAGATCAAATGTCATGGTCGTAGGTCAAAATTATTGTATGGGTGGGAAGACCTTGACACAAGAAACATACATGTCAAATTTGAAGGCTCTATCGCAAATGGTTCAAAAGTTACGATAAAGTAGGCCACAGGTCAAGGTCAAGGTCAAAGGTTATTTTTGGTATGTTTGGGAAGCCCTTGTCACAAGGAACTTACATGCCAAATATGAAGACTATCTATATCTAAAACAGTTCAAATGTTATTTCAAAATGACCTACTGATCTACTTTTTGATTCGACATAATCCATATCCAAACTTGACCGAGATATGGTCAAGATGAACATTCTGAGCAAGATTTATGATAATTGGACCGAAACTGTGACCTCCAGAGTATCAACAAAGTTTTTATTTGATTTGACCTAATGACATACTTTTTGACCCGACATGACCCATATTCGAACTTGAGTGAGATATTGTCAAGACGATTATTCTGAGCGAATTTAGTAAGGATTGGACTAAAAGTGTGGCCTCTAGAGTGTCAACAAGGTTTTCTATGATTTGACATACTGACCTACGTTTTGACCCGACATGACCCATATTTAAATTTTACCTAGATATTGTCATGATGATCATTTTGACTAGGTTTGGTGATGTTTGGCCCAAACCTGTGGCCTCTAGTGTGTTCACAAGGTTTTTCTATGATTTGACCTACTGACCTGTTTTTTTATCCGGCATGACCCATATTCAAACCTGACCGAGATATTGTCACGACGATTATTCTGACCAAGATTGATGATGATTGGATCAAAACTGTGGCCTCTAGAGTGCTCACAAGAAAAGTTTACGCACGCACGACGGACGACGAACGACGGACGACGATTGACGTCGCCTGACATCTCACGGTCACAAAAACTCACCATGACCTACGGTCAGATGAGCTAAAAAACATCATGATTTGTATATGAATAACTTGGTGGTGATGTAAATTCAAATCCATAAGACGTCTACAGATATAGCAATAGCCAGAAGAAAGGCAGACAATGTAACCCACCCCTTAATAAAAGAGGAGGGAACGAGGACGCTGAATCATTGGAGTCTAACTGTTGGTTTTCTTTTGCTCCAGCATTTCAGTGGTTTCTTGCTGTCGAGTCCTCACCGTTGTCTCACCTCTGTGGTTCTTTGATTTCTGTGTTCACGGAGATGTTGCACTGATGAGTTAGGAGGCCTTCATGCGGACTGAACAAATTATTTGTCTAAATCGCGACGGAAGTAAGGGCGAGGATTGTGGCCACGTAAAATCGATTTAAGCCCCCCAGTGGAAATCTTCCACTGACCGTTCCAAGGCGGCTCTTCTGTGGCGATTTATTTATGTTGTTGTTTGTTACTTACTGTGTGTATCACTTGTGTCTTTTAATTTTGGATGGCCATGTGGCCATTTTGTGGGAAAGTAACTGTCCATATGGCCTTCCTTTGTTTAGGTTTCCATTATGGTCTGGTCGCTTAATGTTTGTATTTATTTCCCTTTGGTGTCTTTTATGGATGGAGGAAGTTAATTGTATCAATTCCTGATCTTTGTTTTACTTCTTCTCTGAAAGAGCAGAGGAACTAGTTGGTCAATTCAATGATGCGTTTAATAAAACTGAGCTCATGGCGGTTCCATTGACTGGAAAATCGGCCCCACTCTAAGGATTACCCCTTTTTTCGGAACAGTAAACCACACTAAAGCCTTAGGACCTGATGAGCTTCATCCTACGTCCTGAAGGAACTAGCAAATTTATGAGTTACAACTGTGGACACAAAAGCTTTCAAACTCCGATGAAGTACCTTTCAATGAATCTCTTTGCATCAACACTGATCAAGTTAGTTTGACAAGCAAATATCATTCATCAAAATAGTCTAAAACTGGATCAAGCAATATACATTGATTGGTCTTACTGTGGCAAGCGCTTTTTTCATTTTAGATCTGATTGACATACGAGATGTATTCTGATTGGACAATGCATTGTCTGCAATGAAATATACAACACCGTGTGTTTTGAATTTATTCCTGTCTTGCAGTTGACTGACAGGATGTAAGGAACTATTGAATGAAACATCAGATCAAAATAAAATGAAACTCATCAAAGTTTGAACGGATTTGTGGCCACAGGTGTAGGTCCAGTGTTTGCACACCTGTTTCAACAGTCTCTTGGTATGGGTGAAATCCCTAAAGAATGGCTCCTCCCACTCTTCAAAAAAGGAGATAGGGCTCTTGCCCGTAACTATGACGTGTGTTCTGTGTAAACTGCTAGAACATATAGACTGCTCAAACATCATGGCCAACTTGGATGAACATAAACCTATGTCAGACAGACAACATGCATTTAGGAAAAGGCATAGAACTTGTCAAGCTTAGTTGAGCGCAGTTATATAATCGGGGCACGTGACCTGATCGACCAATCAGACTATTCCGATAACTTGCGCCTAAATATCGAAGCAGTTCGATCATCGACCATACTATGGTACGGAAGTCAAACTGCGCATGTTCTTTCACGGTTGTGATCGAACGACCTCTGGTAGACCTTTGGTAAACACACATGGCAGCCCCCATGTCACGATTGGAATTTTTGGACGACGAGGAAGATCACCATTTTGAACACTGCAGAAATAGCAGTGCCGATTCTATCTTTCATATTGCGCATATTTTACATCTTTTTACAAATAAACATGCTTCAACAACACTTAAAACGTGTATTTTCCTTGGGTCAACAGATTTCCTTACTCTTCGCCTCTATCTTGTACATGTTTACCAGAGAAACCAACACTTTAGTCTGGTTGGACCAGAGTGACGTCACGACCTTCCTGCCATGTTACCAGAGTGAGTTCGATCACACTTTGGTTAACCATTGGTTAACCATGGTTATCTGCGGTTCGTCGAAAAAGTGGTTCCTGTAATTACCGAAAATGAAGTAAATCTAAATAGTAATAAAAGTGGTTCCTGTAATTACCGAAAATGAAGTAGATCTAAATAGTGAAATAAATGTTATCTTACTCCTCGCAGTATACATCATAAACATGGGAACAAATTTATGACCTATTTTGGTTCTTCTGTAATGATACATTATTGTTTTCTATGCAGTTCTGCAAAATATAATTATTACTATATAAAAGCTTTATGGACCAGTCAATCGCCCTATGTGACCTCCAAGATACCCCAGATCACACAGATATACCCCAAGTCAGTTGAATGTCTTTTCTTTGTTCGTAATTCCAATCGTTAATGTTGGAAAGTTTCCATGTAAAATCAAAGCACTGACAGCGCTAGTGGGTCGATTGAGGGAAGGTTGGGAAAATAGTCCTGAACTGAGACTTAGACTGTTTCATTCAACACTTAAATTCCAATATTTTAAGCAAACAGTGTAGGCCCTGATCGGACGCCGTGGTCTAAATTGTTTTCCAAACCCAACCAGGTTCTATAGATAAAAGAACTGATGGAAATGATCAGGAATCGCTACATTTACCTCCCATCCAAGACATCAAAGGGAAAGAAATACCAACACATAACAACATCATAATTAAAACGCCACAAGTGGGATAGCCAAAAGGACAGTTCCTACAAAATTGCCAAACGGCTATCCAACATAAAAAGATATTAGCAGCACATACATGCAAAGACAAACTATAGCAATACACCACTACAGAAGTACCGTCTTGGAACGGTCAGTAACGTTTTTTACAGGAGGTGTGGGAGCTTAAATCGATTTTACGTGATTTAGTTTGACTTAAGCAATAAATAGAGATACCCGTGTATGAGATAACGGGACCGAATCTCGTCATTTACGCTCAAGATGTTATTTTGTCAAGTGTGTCATTTAGGCTTAAGTTGTGATTTTGTCCAGCTTGCGCACAGAGTACATCAAAAAGTATAGCATTGTGCCAATGCGACAAATAAAGCCAGACATCCCAAGCCACCGAAGCAAAAGAAAGACTTAGTTTTCTATGATGGCTGACAAAAGCGATCTTGGCGCTGAACAGTCGGGTGCATGTAGGGCATGATTGTTGATGCCTTAGCTCTGGCTTTCCGCCAGGGACGTTTATATTCGGCTTCACTGATTCGTTTAGCTTCGTACTCACGAGTAGCCCTTCTAAATAGGCCTTGCACTTTGGTCGGCCATGTGCAGTTTCTTCCTTTGACTCAGCTGGTATGTTGACGTCCTTGAAAACTGTGTAGACAGTGTCCTTGCCTCTCTACTTCTGTCCACCATGGGGGAGTTTTTCCATTTGTAGTTCTCCACAGAGGTCTTCGGCAAACGTTCACCAAGCATTTCGATAGCACCAAACATTCCGATGGCCTGCCTATCTTAATTGAGTCAGTATCTACACTCTGCAACTCTGCCCTTTCATGACTTCTGAATCCTGACTTGCCACTTAATCTTTGGAAAACAGCTTAAATAGAAGACGTTCAGTTTTTTTGAAATGCGGCATATTTTATACTGACTGTGAGATCATAGCTTTCTTATCAATAATAATAATAATTATTTATGATAGTTGATAATAATAATAATAATAATAATAATAATAATAATAATAATTTATGTATCAAAGAGGATAACATATTTAGCACGAGTGCAAGTCTTACATATGGCCCTCATTGTAACATTTATTTGAGCATGTATGCATTGGCATTGTAGATAAAATTACCCGCCCCTAATGATACAAACTGATGTTAAAACATATTCACTAATATATATATATATTATTAAACGTTATTAAACGTTAAAAGGACCTTGACTATCACGTTTGGGGGCCAAGGGTGCGTGGCGGAAACCAATGTCCAAAAAGCACGCCCCTACTCCCATATTGAAACAAGTTTGATAGTTCGCAGACGTAGCAAAATTAGAATAAATCAAATAATTTATGGATATTTTAATTTCTAAACGAAACGTTAGCAAATCAGATATACTTGATCCACAGTGTTTTTGTTCACCTGAGCCGAAGCCTCAGGGGTGAGCTTATAGTTTGGCAAGGCTCCGTTGTCTGTCTGTCGTCTGTTGTCTGTCAACATCCTCTGAAACCAGTGTACCGATTAAAGTCAAATTTCATGTGGAGCATCCATGGGATGGGCAGAGTCCAGGTCACATGACCAAGATGGCCACCACGCCCATATATAGTAAAAATCCTTCAAAAATCTTATTCTCCGGAACCAGTGGGCAGATTGCCATGAAACTTAGTATGTAACATTGGGGACTCGGGCCCATCATAATTTGTTCAAATGATGAACCTCGGATGACCTTGACCTATTATACGCCAATGTCAAATTTGGCCACATAGACTTTTGAAAGGGAAAAGGTCAAAACTGTATTTTTCGAAAACTGTTGCAGCCTACGATCTAAAGATTGGTAGATGCAGATAGATGCAGGTAGCTAAATGAGTGGATGAAACTACATCAGTATTCAAGGTCAAATAAAAAATAAAAAAATGAGATCCTTTAAGAGCAATGAAAAAATTCATAAGAAAGAAGATGGGCCAAAGTCATTATTTGACATTTGCCCAAAGTCATCCAGATATGAAAATGGAAACTTAATTTTCTCAGAAAACACTAAGCCATTTGTTACCAAATTTCACATAAACGCCTGTAGGAACAAGGAAATTAAAAAATCATTAAAATGAGTTTGGTCACATGACTAAGATGGCCACCATGCCCATATAAGTTAAAAATCCTTATTTTTTTTCTTCTCACGAACCAGGGCCAATTATCATGAAACTTAGTGTGTGGTATTGGGGAGTCGGGTCCATCATACTTTGTTAAAAGATTACCCTCGGATGACCTTGACTTATTTTACGCAAAAGTTAGATTTGGTCACATAGACTTTTCTTTCCACTGACCGTTCCAGTGCGGTTCTTCTGTGGCGGTTTATTTATAATGTTGTTTGTTACTTACTGTGTGTATCACTTGTGTCTTTTTATTTTGGATTGCCATTTTGCCATTTTGTGGGAAAGTAACTGTCCTTATGGCCTTCCTTTGTTTAGGTTATCATTATGGTCTGGTCGCTTCATGTTTGTGTTTGTTTCCCTTTGGTGTCTTTGATGGTGGAGTAAGTTAATTGTATCGATTCCTGATCTTTGTTTTACTTCTATTCTGAATGTGAAAAACTCAAAATTGTGTTTTTGTCGGAAACTATTGCAGTCTCCGATCTGAAAATTGGTAGATGCAGTAATGCAGAGTATTCAAGGTCAGAGTCATTCCTTGACCTTGGTCTAAGGCCTTTCTGATATGAAGTATAAAACTTATTTTCTATTGGAACCTCTGGGCCGTTTGTGACCAACTCTTATATAAAAAGCTTATAGAAGCAAGAACATAAAAATTTATTGATACGAGTTTGATCACATGACCAATATGGCCACCTTGCCTATAAAGGGTAAAACACGTCAGAAATCTTCATCTCCATCCATTGGCTAATTTTCATGAATCTTTGTATTTAGCATTGGTGATTTGGGTCCACAAGTCTCCTCGAACGATGATCCCTTGATGGCCTTGACCTATTTTATGCAAAGGTCAAATTTAGTCGCATATTTGTATGGGAAAAAAGTAAAAAGAGTGTAAAAATCTATGTAAAAACGTGTATTTTTCGGAAACTGTTGCAGCCTGTTAATAACCCTTCAGAAATCTTGTCCGGAGCTAATGGGCCATTATCAGGTCACATAACCAAGATGGTAACCATGGTAAAAAACCCTTTAAAATCTTCTCAGAAAACAAATGGCTCCATAAACTCTCAGCACTCAGGTAAGCGGCTCAGGACCATTGATCCTCTTTTTTCATCGTTTCTATTTGAACACCCTTTGCCATTTCATCAGCGAAAGTGAACTCGTCTAAGACCCCTGTCTGCACTTTGGATCTATCTTGCAACCTTCTTAGGTTTAACCCCTATCAAAGTGTACCTCATTAGGCATAAAAAAAATAGCTGTGTTTCCGCTAACATGCTGAAAACATTTTTGGTCGGTAGGTAGGAGAAACTTTTTTTATTATTTTATTTTTTTCTCCCGAAAAAAAAAAAAAAAAAAAAAAAAAAACAGGATCGGGCTGTATTTTTTTTTATGTGTTTTTGTTTGTGTACATGAGCTTTGTTAATAAAATTGTCATGTTGAGACTTGCAGTGTATATCATAATTCATTTTAGATTCAAAAAAGTCAGCTCTGCATTTTGGAAGGTACTAAATGCCAAAAACTACAAAAATGTACTTAAAACCCGAAGTTACTATGCGAAATGCAAAGACGACACTGGGTAGACATTGGGTAGGGTCGGAATTTGAAAATGGTAGGGCCGGTGTTTTAATTTTTATTTTGTACTTTTATTACGAAAACACGCCTGTACAAATAAATTGTAAGCTTAACCGCCAAAAAAAAAAAACAAAAAAAAAAAAAAAACACGAAAATTTTAAGATGAAAGATTGTGATATTTTTCTTATTTCTGCTCTAAAATATAGATTGTGGGTACTCGTTAGAACCGCCCGCCTCGTTGAGTCGGTTCTAACGAGTACCAACAATCTCTATTTAAGAGCAGAAAAAAAATAATAATAAGGTTTACCCTACCCCTGTAAACCCCAGTTTTACTATATAAAAGTGGGGTTAAAGGGCGTCAATATCATATAGGCATGTTTTCATGATGTGATAGGTGAGTCGCCAGCGTAATATGATCCGTGAGCATGGAAGAAAACATCATACTGAACAGCGTTGGCGCTAGCACAATTCTTGCTTGTCTCCATAAGTCGCGTGCTATTGTTCAGAAAGCTTGCCATCCAGGATCCGGGCAAGAATACCATGGTTGAACTGCTGCACCGTTTATATGAACTTGGCCAGACAACCAAACTTGGTTACAATTTTCAAAAGTCCCTTTCGACTGAGTGTGCCAAATGCTTTTGCAATGCCAACAAAAGCCACGTAGATGTTTACATTCTGAATCTGGTTTGTCTTTTGAAACCGTCTTTTGTGAAGCATCACGAAAACACGCCCATATAATTTTGACCCCCTTGACCCCATTTTATACAGTAAAACTGGGGGTTACATGGGTAAGACTTATTAGCTCACCTGGGCCGAAGCCTCCAGTGGAGCTTGTACTGCAGCCCGTCGTCCGTCCGTCCACTATTTTGACCAGCTATATCTCTGCAGCCTGCTGGCTGATCTCAATCATTTCTTATCTGTAGCATGCCAAGGTCCCACAGACTTACAATGGGAAAATGCTTGTCATCACCATAGCACCTTCAGTTTTGATCGAATCTTTCTAAAATTTATATATAAGTAGACTGGGGATGAAAGCTCGGATGAGTTCAAAAACTGGCAAAGTCGGCCTATGAATTATAGAGTTACGTTCCCTTGATTGCTGAAAATGCCTATTTTTGACCTTGTCATCACCATAGCCCCTTCAGTTTTGATCGGATCTCCCTGAAACCTATATACAAGTAAGTCAGGGTGAAAAGCTAGGATGAGTTCGAAAACTAGCCATGTTCGAGTTATGTCCCCTACTTTGCTGAAAATGCTTATTTTTGACCTTGTCATCACTGTAGCCCCTTAAGTTTTGATCAGATCCTCTTGAAACTTACAAATAAGTAAGTCGGGGATAAAAGCTCCAAAGAATGCGAAACCTGGCGAGGTCGGCCTATCTGTCATAGAGTTACGTCCCCTTGATTACTGAAAACGCCTATTTTTAACCTTGTCATCACCGTATAGCCCCTTCAGTTTTCAGAGGAACTTTTAAAACTTTCATGTAAGTAAATAAGTAAGGGATAAAACCTTGGCTGAGTTAAAAAAAATCCTGAGATTGGCCTTTATTTCAGAGGGTTATGTCCGCCTTGATTACAAAAAATATCTATCTTTGACCTTGTCATCACCGTACGTAAGTGTGTCAACGCTCTAGCGCCTACATTTCTCGATTGATTTCAATATAACTTCACACAAATGTTCCATATGACAATATCTCGATCGAGTTGTACTTTCAAGGAAGTGGCATCAAGGTCAAGGTCACTGTGACTATTTAAAAAAAAAAAAACTTTTTCATCACTCTAGTGTCTACATTTCTCCACCGATTTCAATATAACTTCACACAAACGTTCCTTATGACAATATCTCGGGCAAGTTTGACTTTAAAGATCGTGGCCTTAAGGCCAAGGTAACTGTGGCTATTTTTTAAGACAAACTTCGTCATTGTTCAAGGGCCGACATTTCTTGACCGATTTCAATATAACTTCACACAAATACTCCTTATGACAATATCTGGAACAAGTTTGACTTTCAAGGTGGTTGCCTCAAAGTCAAGGTCACTGTGGCTATTTTTGAAAAACTTTGTCATCGCTCTAGCGCCTATATTTCTTGACCAATTTTAGTGTAATTTCAATAAATGTTCCTTATGACAATACCTAGAGCCAGTTCGATTTTCAAGGTCGTGGCCTCAAGGTCAAGTTCATTGTGGCTATGTTTTACAAAAACTTTGTCATTGCTCTAGCACCTACACTCCTTGACTGATTTCAATATAACTTCACACAAACGTTCCTTATGACAATATCTCGAGAGAATTTCAGTTTCAATGTCTTGGTCTCAAGGTCAAGGTTACTGTGGCTATTTTTAGAAAAAACTTTGTATTCGCTCTAGTGCCTACATTTCTCGACCGATTTGAATATAGCTTTACACAAATGTTTCTTATGATAATTTCTCGAGTGTATTTGACTTTCAAGGTCGTGGCTTCAAGGTCAAGGTCTCTGTGGCTATTTTTATAAAAAAAAAAATTTGTCATCGCTCTAGTGCCTACATTTCTTGACCGATTTAAATATAGCATCACACAAATGTTCCTTATGACAATATCTCGAGTGAGTTTGACTTACAATGTCGTGGCCTCAAGGTCAATGGTACCGTGGCTGTTTATAGAAAAACTTTGTCATCGCTCTAGCACCTACATTTCTTAACTGATTTTAATGTAACTTCACACAAATGTTCCTTATGATAATATCTTGAGCGAGTTCGACTTTCAAGGTCTTGGCCTCAAGTTTAAGGCCAATGTGGCTAATTTTAGAAAAAAAAATTGTCATCGCTCTAGCGCCTACATTACTTGACCGATTTCAATATAACTTCACACAAATGTTCCTTATGACAACATCTCGAGGGAGTTTGACTTTCAAGGTGGTTGCCTCAAATTCAAGGTCACTGTGGCTATTTTTAGAAAACCTTGTCAACGCTGTAGTGCCTACATTTCTTGACCGATTCAAAAGAACTTCACCAAATGTTCCTAATGACAATATCTAGAGCGTGTTTGACTTTTAAGGCCATGGCCTCAAGATCATGGTCACTGTGGCTATTTTTTTTTAGAAAAACTTTGTCATCGCTCTAGCGCCTACATTTCTTGACCGATTTCAATATAACTTCACACAAATGTTCCATATGACAATATCTGGATTGAAATCGATTTCAATGTCATGGCCTGAAGGTCAAAGTCATTTTGGCTATTTTTAGAAAAATCATTGTCATTGCTCTAGCACCTACATTTCTTCACCGATTACAATATTACTTCACACAAATGTTAAAGGTAAAGATAAAGAAGCTTTTTTTTAACGTCGCATATCCGAAACAAATAACATAAACTCTGTAGAGCTTTTATTGCGACAAACAAAGTATCCTGTAACAAATATCCTGTTCCTTATGAGCAAGTTGGACTTTCAATGTCATGGTCTCATGGTCATTTATCAGATCTTCTAGAAACTAACTAGTAAGCAAGTCACGGATAAAAGCTTGGGTGAGTTCAAAAACTGATGAAGTCCGCCTATTTATCATAGAGTTACGACCCTTTGATTGCAGAAAATGCCTATTTTTTTTTTTTTTTTTTTTTTACCTTGTCATCACCGTAACTACTTCAGTTTTCATCACGTCTTCTTGAAGTAAGTCAGGGATAAAAGCTCGGGTGGGTTCGAAAACTAGCAATGTCGGACTATTACTCACAGAGTTATGTCCCCTACTTTTCTGAAAATGCTTATTTTTGACCTTGTCATCACCGTAGCCCCTTCAGTTTTGATCAGATCCTTTACATATAAGCAAGTCAGGGATAAAAGCTCAAATGTGTTAAAAAAAACCGGTGAGGTCGACTTATTTATCATAGAGTTACGTCACTTTTTTTTTTTTTTTTTTTTTTACCTTGTTATCACCGTAGCCTCTTCAGTTTTGATCAAATTTTCTTGAAACTTACATGTAAGTAAGTCAGGGATAAAAGCTCGGACGAGTTCAAAAACTGGTGAGGTCGGCCTATTTATCATAGAGTTATGTCCCTTTGATTGCTGATAATGCCCATGTTTGACATTGTCATCGATTCATAAGTCCTTAAGTTTTGAACGGACTTTCCTGAAACTTACATATAAGTAAGTTAGAGTTAAAACCTTGAATGTGTTTGTAAACTAACATTGTTCGCACATTATTCACAGAGTTAAGTCCCCTTCTTTGCTGAAAATGGCTTTTTAGCTCACCTTTCACGTAGTAAACAATTTCTTGTCCGCACGATAGCATCTTGATTTATGATTTGATTTTAATCAGACTTGCACACAACTTGTACCACCATGATCTGGGTTCCTTTCTTGAACCAGCCCTATCCCATCATGTGTTACGGACATACGGTCTCTGAAAGGGCAAAAATTGTCTATTTTGGTCTTGTCGGCACGATAGCATCTTCATTTATGATTTGATTTTAACCAGACATGTACAAAACATGTACCACCATGAGATCTGGGTTCCTTTCTTGAACCAGCCATATCCCATCATGTGTTACGGAGTTATGGCCCCTGAAAGGGCATAAATTGCCTATTTTGGTCTTGTCCACATGATAGCATCTTCATTTATGATTTGATTTTAACCAGACTTGCACACAACTTGTACCACCATGAGATCTGGGTTCCTTTTTTGAACCAGCCATATCCCATCATGTGTTTCGGAGTTACGGCCCCTGAAAGGGCAAAAATTGCCTATTTTGGTCTTGTCTGCGTGATAGCTGTTTCATTTATGAATTGATTTTAACTAAACTTGCACACATTTTGTACCACCACAAAATATCTCGGTCAAGTTCGAATATAGGTCATGTCGGGTCAAAAAGTAGGTCAGTAGGTCAAATCAGAAAAAAAACCTTGTGAAGACACTAGAGGCCACAGTTTTGGTCCGATCGTCAACAAACTTGCCCAGAATGCCAGAATGATCATCTTGACAATACCTCAGTCAAGTTCGAATATGGGTGTGGTCGGGTCAAAAAGTAGGTCAAATCATAGAAAAACCTTCTGAACACACTAGATGCCACAATTAATGTCAAATCATCATCTTCATAATATCTTGGTCACGTTCGAATATGGGTCATGTCGGGTCAAAAAGTAGGTCAGTAGGTCAAATCATAGAAAAACTTTGTGAACACACTAGAGACCACAGTTTTGGTACAATCATCATCAAACTCGCCCAGAATGATCATCTTGACAATATCTGAGTCAAGTTCGAATATAGGTCATGCTGGTTCAAAAAGTAGGCCAATAGTTCAAATCAGAGAAAAACCTGATGAACACACTAGAGGCCACAGTTTTGGTCCGATCATCATCAAACTTGCTCAGAATGATCATCTCTATTATATCTGGGTCACATTTGAATATGGGTCATGACAGGTCAAAAAGTAGGTCAGTAGGTCAAATCAGAGAAAAATCTTGTGAGCACACTAGAGGCCACAGTTTTTGTCCAATCATCATCAAACTTGCTTAGAATGAAAGTCTTGACAATATCTCGGTCAAGTTCGAATATGGGTTATGTCAGGTCAAAAAGTAGGTCAGTAGGTCAAATCATAGAAAAACCTTCTGAACACACTAGAGGCCACAGTTTATGTCTGATCATCATAAAACTTGCCCAGAATGATCATCTTGACAATATATGAGTCAAGTTCGAATATGGGTCATGTCGGTCCAAAAAGTGGGGCAGTAGATAAAATCATAGAAAAACACTCTGAACACACTAGAGGCTACAGTTTTCGTCCGATCATCATCAAACTTGCTCAAAATGATCATTTGACAATATCTCAGTTAATTTCGAATATGGGTCATATCTGGTCAGAAAGTAGGTCAGTAGGTCAGATTGTTGAAAAACCTTGTGAATACATTAGAGACCCCAGTTTTGGGCCGATCATCATCAAACTTGCTCAAAATGATCATCTTGACAATATCTGGGTCAAGTTCACATATGGGTTATGCTGGGTCAAAAAGTAGGTCAGCAGGTCAAATCATAGAAAAACGTTTTGAACACTCTAAGAGGCCACAGTTTTAGTCAAATCATCATAAAACTTGCTCAGAATGATCATCTGGACAATATCTCAGTTAAGTTCGAATATGGGTCATGTCAAATCAAAAAGTAGATCAGTAGGTTATTTTGTCATAACTTTTGAACCGTTTGAGATAGAGCCTTCATATTTGGCATGTAGGTTTTTTGTGACAAGGGCTTCCCACACATATAAAGATTTGACCTGTGACATTGACCTGTGACCTACTTTATCATAATTTTTGAACCATATGAGATAGAGCCTTGATATGTGGCATGCATGTTCCTTGTGACAAGGTTTTCTCAACCATTCAAAACTTTTGAGCAATGACCTTGACCTTTGACCTACTTTGTCATAACTTTTGAAGCATTTAAGGTACAGCCTTCATATTTGGCATATATGTTCCTTCATAGGAGTGAGTGTTTCGAGTTAAAGTCTCACCAACAGCTAATGTCATACAGTGATGGGACCTCTGTATTAAGACCAATCTGAAAGTCTGGAGAAGCCTTGGATTGATCCTGCTACCCCTGGTTTACAAGGCAAGTAGCATGGCCACTTCACCATTAAGGCTTCTTAACTTCATTGGAATGTTGTGTGGATGACCCTCTAGGAAAATAGCATAACAATTTACAAATGTTCACAAGAGATAAAAGTAGGAAACCATTGTAAATTTGCTTCAAATGCGAACTCCTTCTAAACCTTTGGGCCAGTTGGATTTAAAACTTCACAGGAATGTTGCCTAGGTGACTCCCTACCAAAATAGATAAAACTCATTCCACTCCAATGAACAAGATGGCTGCCAGAGCTAAAAAAAAAAAAATAATAATCTTCAAACAACAATTCCTTCTGTACCCTTGGGCCAATTTCATTCAAACTTCGAAGTAATGTTGCTTAGATGACCCTCTACCAAAAACGCTAAAACAATCCTGCTCCGATGAACAAAATGGCCACCGGAGCTAAAAATAGAAAAATATTGTAAATTTGACTCAAATGTGAACCCCTCCTAAACCCTAAGGCCAATTTGATTCAAGCTTCACAGGAATGTTGCCCAGGTTACTCACTACCAAATAAGCTAAAATCACTTTGCTGATGAACAAGATGGCCACCATAGCTAAAACTAGAATGTACTCGAGACAGTGACACACAGGTGAGCGAACCAGGGCCCTGTGGGCCCTCTTGTTTACATTGTCATCACCATAAGTCCTTTAGTTTTGATCGAATCTTCCTGAAACAAGCATATAAGTAGGTTGGGAATGAAAGTTCGGATGAATTTGAAAACTGCTGATGTCTGCCTATCTCTCATAGATTTACTTTCCTTTGAATGCTGAAAATGCCTGTTTTTTACCTTTTTTGTTTGATTTGAAGTTTAATGTCCCCGACAACACTGTATAGGTCATTTTGGAGACGTTGCTTCCAATTTTGTGAGACTTTTACCCGACATTGAGATGAAATGACACCTCAAGCCCTGTCACCCAATGAAACCAACAGGGTTTATAAGCATGGACGGTCCGACTCGCACCCCTTTGCCTGGGCAGGCTTAGATCCTCTAAGCTGTTTACCAGTACTGGATTAAACATATTTTATTGCATGAACACAATAATGGGATTTGATACAAGTTATACAACATTAGTAAATCCTCTCCCTAAACACGAAGAGATAGCAGCACATATGGTACAACGGTGTGACAGGAATAATTTTTAAAATGATCAAAAAGAGATACAAAACTAACAGTAAGACAAGTGGTAACGGCACAAAAAAAACCTATGCAATCATATTGATGTGATTCATTTGAATTTTCCCGTTTCCTTTATAAATTGTAGCACAGACTTGCGAATTTGGCGATTTGTCACTGGGTTTAGAAATTCATTACCATTTATTAACAAATCTGTGTTGATATCCACTTGGGGTAGCGACGCTGTTAATCGGTTTATGGGAATCAGGTTCAATGGACAGTCAAGGAAATAACGATAAGCATTTTCAATGTTTGGTCCACAGGTACAAAATGGACTCGGGACAATATTAACTCGGTTTAGATCGACATTTAAGCTGCTGCAGTTGTATTTGATTCGAACGAAGAATATTTCGTGGGTTCTTTCTCCGACAAAAAACGTAGCTTGTGGGGTTTTGTTGTAAAGTTTTTATTTTTCGCTTGAACTCCATCAGCGAAGATGAATTTCTTGTTTCTATGTCCAGACCGTTCCATAGTCGTAAAATGGATGGAAAGAAGGATTTTTCAAATGAACATAATCGGGAAAAGGGGACTTCGAAATTTTGATTATTTCTTAACTGGTATGGTGTTTGTTCATTTACTCTATCTGTCTATCTATCTATCAGGATGAAAGCCTACACAGTAATCATGTAATTACGGTAGGGATCTTTAAAGGGAGAGCTTGGTAGTCCAGTGGAACTACAAATGATTGACAGAATCTCATAGTTTAATGAGCTATAATAAAGACATTAACTCCCAGCAATGTTTATGGCTGGTTCATTAGCCTGCAAAATGTGTTGTTGCAAGAAATCAGTTGTGTGTTCTGCCAAAGAGAGATTGAAAGTTTGTAAGATTAATTTTCATTGCACATTGAACTGCTCATTACCATAACACACCTGTGCAACATAGTGCATTTTTCACATCTCCAAAATGGCCACTTTTCTGATGAAAACCCATGAATGATATTTTCCTTATTTTAATATACTGCAAACATATGTTGTGGGTGCTCGTTATAACTGCCTCATTGAGTCAGTTCTAACGAGTACCCACAACCTATGACTCAGAGCAGAAATAAGTGAAATAATGTACAGCCTTGTAAACCCAGTTTTCTCTATATAGAATGGGGTTTAGAGGAGGGGGGGTCTTCGCTGTACTGACTTGTTGACATGATGTATTAACAATGCAGGAATCCAGATAAAAATAGTGGGGCTTGAAGAAATAGATTGGGCTGCATGATGAAACGGACCACACATGAGTACTGGTAAACCGCTTAGAGGTCCTAAGCACGCCCAGGAGCGATGCGAGTTGGACCGTCCATGCATATAAACCCTATTGGTTTCATTGGGCGACAGAGCTTGAGATGTCATATCATCTCAGTGTTGGGTAAAAGTCTCACATAATTGGAAGCAACGTCTCTAAAATGACCTATACAGTGTTGACGGGAACGTTACAACTCAAACAAAACAAATATACAAAACATCTTATCAAAACTTAGACTCCAGTAACAGACATAATAATTCCGTTGTTTGCTCATTTGAATTGATGTTTAACGTCCCTGTCAACTAAGCCTACCAAGGCAAAGAAGTGTGGGTCGGACCGTCCATGCTTACAAACCCTTTTGGTTTCATTGGGCGACAGGGCTTGATATGTATTTTCATCTCAATGTCGGGTAAAAGTCCCATAAAACTGGAAGCAACGTCTCCAAAATGACCTATACAGTGTTGACGGGGACGTTAAACCTCAAATCAACCAGCCAACGTCCCCGTCAACACTATTTTGGTCATTTTGGAGATGTTATTTCCAATTTAGTGGTACTTTTACCCAATATCAAGCTGAAATGACACCTAAAGTCCTGTTGCCCAATGAAAATGCATGGACGGTTCATACCACTTTGTCTGGACAGCTTAGCCTTTCTAAGTGGTTTATCAGTACTCATGTGAGGCCGGTTTCAGCTCTGCAAGCCGTATCTTTTTCTCTAAGCCCTTATGGGCGGGACCCAATTATAATTCAGTTGTATGTGTAAGTTGTTACTAAACTCCGTTCAGAAAATCTGAATCATCGATTTTTCGTTTCTTCCTTTTAATACTCATTTTAGCCCATACATCACTATGAGAAAGTTTTAGACCTCACCCTCCGCCGATTTCTCCAGCAAGTCGTATGTCTCTGCGACAGCCAGGAAAGGTTGTAATTATTTGGAGAAAATTGCAAAACAAAGACATGAGAGCACAGACTAAGTCCATTTGACGATGATTGTCAGGTAAAATAATAAATATTCAAATCCATGTGACGCACTTTATAAATAGATATGCAATTGCGACACACCTTATATTCGAATGGCTAGATAGAGGCTCACTAGAAGCCTCCGTGGTGTGGTGGTTACGCAACTCGCCTTGTAAACCAGGGGTCGCAGGATCGATCCCGAGCTTCTCCAGACTTTCGGATGAATCTTTACACCGAGGTCCCGACTCCGTATGACCTTAACTGTTGTTGGGACGTAAAACTTAAACACTCACGCACTCGGATAGAGGCTCACTTTGAACGGGGAGTGCTGTCAGCAGTCGTCGAAAAGAATTATACCGATATCAGATGTGGTGTCACAGCTAATGATTTTCCATGGAGTGATCGTGCAAATAAAACATAGACGCCCTTATAATGTACAAGAGCAGTAACCACTTCTATATATGGTTTAAAAGGGTGTGTCGAATCTGTCAGAATGTCTTAGTCTGTGAAAGAAAATATAGATTTTGCAATTTTCTCCAAATAATCACAACCTTTCCTAGCTGTCGCATAGGCATACGACTTGTTGGAGAAATCGGCGGAGGGTGAGGTCTAACACTTTCCCATAGTGATGTATGGGCTAAAATGAATACTAAAAGCGAGAAACGAAAAAATCGATGATTCAGATTTTCTGAACGGAGTTTACAAGTATATGCACACAAATAGCTGCATGAGCATTGTTTGTTTGTTTTGTTTGATTTGAAGTTTAACGTCCCCGTCAACACTGTAAAGGTCATTTTGGAGACGTTGCTTCCAATTTTGTGGGACTTTTACCTGACATTGAGATGAAACTAGAGCTGCCGCCTAACGGGCGCCAATTATACCCCCGCATGCGTTGTCAGACAAATTTTTACAAGTATTTGACCTTGAGGATGGTCAACGTAAAGGTCAAGGTCAGGCTTGTGTATATCAATCTTAAGTACTAGTGGCAAGGTGTGTGGTGTGTGAATATTAAAGAAATCGGTCAAAGAATAAGGAAGTTATGAGCAATGTTAAAGTTTTTTTGTAACGGACCGACGACAGACGACGACGACAGACGACAAGCTGACTCCTATATACCCCCTTCAAACTTCGTTTGCGGGGGTATAATGACATCTCAAGCCCCGTCACCCAATGAAACCAATAGGGTTTATAAGCATGGAGGGTCCGACTCGCACCACTTTGCCTGGGCAGGCTTAGATCTCTAAGCGGTTTACCAGTACTCGTGTGCTGGTCGGATTCAGCTCTGTGTGGAAGCATCATGAAGTCCATATATTTCTTCAAGCCCCGAACGGCAGGGGCCTTGCTGCATGAGCATAATGTCATTGAAAAGAGAACAAAATATTATATATTATTCTTCAAGCAGACACACATCATTGAATCAATGTGTGTGTGTTTTAGTTCTACGTCATACGGAGACAGGACCTCGGTTTAAAGATTCATCGGCATTACGAAAGCACTCCTAAACAAATACATTATAAATTTTTAAGATGATAAATTGTGATGTTTTTCTTATTTCTACTCACAATCTAGACCGACTCACAATCTATATTTTAGAGCAGAACTGTGAGAAAATAAGTTTTACCCCTGTAAACTCCATTTTACAACACAAAATTGGGGTTCAAGGGGGTCAAATTATAGAGGCGTGTTTTCCTGATGGAAAGTCTTTAGAAGTCCAGGATTAATCCTGCGATCCTTGGCTTATCAGGCGAGTAACAAAGCCACTATTCCACAGATTTTGTTTGTATTGGAGTTTATTCACGGCCCGGTAAACACTATTTTAGGTCATTTTTAGCCGGCCAGTTTACCTAACCACATTTTTCCTGAGCATGATTATTCGTAAGCGGTTAACCAGTACAGTGCACATTCTTTTGCCAGAAATTGACAACTGCCCTTCTTGAGTCAGCAGAAGGGGGAGAATGACTGTAGAAAAGATTTTATGATCAATCTCTATGAAAGAATGTTGCCGACCCTGGCAGATGTCGAACCCGCGTCTCCTGATCAGCAGTCAGACGCGCATCCGACTGAGCTCCCGAGGCCGGCACTATTCCACAGAGGTTTCTACATACATCATTGAATCAACGTTGAATCGTAGCTGAAAATGCTGTTTCAACATATTCAATTGTCTGCCAACTTTGACACATCTTATTTGCTTGCACTGGAAGTGGTGCATGAACCCAGTGGGGCCACATCATTGTTTAATCAAGCTTTTTCAATGTTGTATAATTCTTATGTGTCATTTGCTGTTACAAGACATAATAGCTAACTACATTCCAATGCAACAGTGAAATTCCCAATTAGTTTGGTAAATCAATATCTTGAACCAGCTGATGAGCCTAAAACTGCTTCAGATGTTATCAGTAATAGCCTGTGTCCAGGGACTAATAAAACTTCATCAATGTCAGATTTTATAGCCTTCTTTCAAACTATCTTTGAGGAATGAAAATGCATCAAGCTCTCCCTTTAACCTGCACAGGGGATGGTTCTCCCTGCATGGTACTCGATTAGGCATGAGATTAATGAGATAACTTGGAGCCTCATGATTAATTATTTTGTTCATTAATGAAAGTTTCTTATTAACTCTCCTCACTGATAAGATTTCCCATCCTACTCGTGTGTGGGTGGGTTTAAGCTCTGCATGGAAGCATCATGCAGCCCGTCTATTCAGTCTTCAAGCCCCAATGGGCGGGGCTATGTTTTTGACCTTGTCATCAGCATAAATCTTTCGGTAAAGATTGGAACTTCCTGAAGCTTTTAATCTTTTAGCTCAGGTGAGCGATATAGGACCATCATGGTCCTCTTGTTTTTCTTATTTCTGTTCTAAAATATAGATTGTGGGTACTCGTTAAAGCCGCCTCATCGAGGCGGTTCTAACGAGCACCCACAATATAGTAGAGCCGCCTCATCGAGGCGGTTCTAACGAGCACCCACAATCTCTATTTTAAGCGGAAATAAGAAAAATATAACAAATTTTCATCTTAAAATTTTTGTTTTCTCGGCGGTAAAGTTTGCATGTATTCGTAAAGGCATGTTTTCGTAATGACATGTTCTTCTTGCATCCACATTGGTTTCCAGGTAAAAGCTTCATGCTGTTCAATGTGTTCCTTCAATCAGTTGAATAGGACTCTTGCAACAACCTTTCCGCTAACTGACCATAGTGCATATTTTTTCGTTTAAAACTGACAACTGTCCTTCTTGAATGCATTAAGCTCTTTGGTAGATAACTCTATCCCAGTGCCCTTAGAAATCACGGACATATATTTTATCTATCAAGTTTTGCGCTAGACTTTGTAAGATTCAATACATCCAAAACCATATCAAAGGGTAGATTTATTACATTATATTATTGCGCAGATATACGGTACCCATAATATGGGGCAAATTAGTGGCATAAATTTGACAACAAACAAATGATGAACAATTCCCACCCCCTTCGAACCACACACATCCACACACAATAGACCTAAACGCACATGCATGATAAAATCATCATCAGTGACGGAATAAACAGTCAATGGTTTGGATTGTGAGATAAATCATTTTTAAAATCATGTAGATCTAATACAGCATTCTTTTATGTATTTACCGATAGCTGTAATTATATTTTTGTTACCATTTGTCATTAGCTCAAAGAATGTTTTAGACGGATCAAGACTTAACAAAATGTTTGAATCTTTTAGATAGTTGGACATTTACAAAACTTATTTAGAGCCCAAATTTATCTTTTGGAATACGACCTGCACAGTGTTATATTAGGCCTACCCAGTCCTTCTTGTCATTTATGGGGCAAATCAACGGCATAAATTTGACAACAAACAAATGATGAACAATCACCCCCCCCCCCCCCCCCCCCAAACTACGAACCACACAGAATAGGCCTACTAACTCACATGCATGGTAAAATCATCATCAGTGACGGAATAAGCAGTCAATGGTTTGGATTGTGAGATAATTCATTTTTAAAATCATGTAGATTTAATACAGCATTCTTTTATGTATTTACCGATAGCTGTAATTCAATTTTTGTTACCATTTGTCATTAGCTCAAAGAATATTTTGGACGGATCAAGACTGTTAACAAAATGTTTGAATCTTTTAGAAAGTTGGACTTTTGCAAAACTTTTTAGAGCCTAAATTTATCTTTTGGAATACGACCTGCACAGTGTTATAAATATTACCCAGTCCTTCTTGTCCTTAACCCGGATTCAAAGGGGACAAACTTCGCACTTTTATTTTCAGGTTCTTTCATGAAAGTCCTGGGATCTGTTAATAAACAACATTAACCCTTCTCTTGCTGAATATTCATTTTAGCCACACCCATTTCTGACTTTGAAGCAATCAGATTACTTGATGTAATTTATTCCTACAAATTCATAAACTGTATGTCAAACAGTGTAGAGCCTGATCAGATGGCTTCTTCAGAAGCCATCTGATCTGGGTAGGTATAATATGCGAAATCTTCAGAAGCCCTCTGATCTGGGTAGGTATAATATGCGAAATCAAGTTGATTTCGCGAAATCAGCCCGATTTAGCGAAATCAACTCATAAAATCAACAGTTTTAAAAACAGGCGAAACATTGTTATTGCATATTATCTAGAATGTTATTATACATTTATATAAATGAGCCAAGTTTCATGAGAAAATTTGAATATTTAGTATATATTTGATCGGAAATCCTATTCTGCCACTTGATTTCGCTGGTAATCACATGTGCGAAATCAACTCATTTTAGCGAAATCAATGTATAAAATAAATATTTCCCAAAACATAATTGTGCATATCATTAATAATGTTATTAAACACTTATGAGGCAAGTTTCATGATGAAATTTGAATGTTTAGTAATTTTTTTTTGGGAGGAAAATCTATTCTGCCACTGGAAATCACATGTGCGAAATCAATTCATTTTAGCGAAATCAATGTACAAAATAAATATTCCCAAAACTGAATAAAAATGCATATTGTTAAGAAAGTTGATATACATTTTAGGTCCAAATTTCACGAGAAAATATAAATATTTATTAGGAAAATATATTCTGTCACTTGATTTCGCTGATAAGCACGTGTGCGAAATCAACTCAGAAATCAATGTGTAACAGCATTTGTTTTCCAAAAAACGATTAAAAACTCGTTTTGCCTATTATTAAGAATGCTGGCAGTCTACATTTATGATCCAAGTTTCATCTGAAAATATTATGGTCTTGAATAAAAGACGCATATCAAAATATTGCTAATTGATTAGTCAAAAGAAATCAAATAGAAGGTGAAATCAATAGACTTACTTCAATACTTGTTATCTGCTTTATCATAATCATCATCATCATCATCATCATCATCATCATCATCATCATCATCATTGTCGTCGTCGTCCATGTCGTCGTCCTTCTCCTCCTTCAGCAAACTGATCAGACGCCGCATTCTGCGACGTCTGATCTGGGACTGCACTGTTTGCCACGGTACCCCTTTAGAGATGTCAGATTGTATTGTCATCAAAATTTAATTGGAAAATTACTGAACTTTAAGAAAACAATGTAGGCCCTGATCAGACGCCGCATTCTGCGGCGCCTGATCTGGGCCTGCACTGTTTGCCACGGTACCCCTTTCTGGATTTCTAATACTAAATTAGTTAAATTGATTGTATTTTTATCAAAATTTAATTGGAAAATGACTGAACTTTTAGCAAACAATGTAGGCCCTGATCAGACGCCGCATTCTGCGGCATCTGATCTGGACCTGCACTGTTTGCACGGTACCCCTTTTCGGGGTTTCTGATACTAAATTGGTTAAATTGATTGTATTTTCATAAAAAAAATAATTGGAAAATGACTGAACCTTTAGCAAACAATGTAGGCCCTGATCAGACGCCGCATTCTGGGCCTGCACTGTTTGCCACGGTACCCCTTTCGGGGTTTCTGATACTGTATTATTGGGAGTATTATGTTCTGATACAGTGTAATTGGGATTATCATTCCTTCATTTTGCTATTAAGGCAATCATAATTAAATTTTAAAGACATCTTTCTGTACTTCACACAGCAGGTAAAGAGATTAACGAGTACTCGCCAAGTAATTTAACCAAACTGCGGTTTACTGACTTTCACACGTTATTACCTGTGATTGTGTGAATAAAAAACACACTGTTTATTCACTCCTGTCTATCTGTCCATCTATCTATCTAGCCGTCCGTCCATTCGTCAGTCAGTCTGTTCGTCCGTCTGTCTGTCCGACGATGCACCCGTCAAATTAGTGCTTATTTGCTGCATTTTTTATTAGAAATAATAATAATAATAATAATAATAATAATAATAATAATAACAACAACAACAATTTGATAACACATCGGTGATAAATAACACGGATATACGCAGATTCAATTATATTGAACATTTTGCCACTTTACAAATGAAAATTTCTGGCGAAAAATTCCGATATTCTTCATATTTGTGCTTTAAACATAAATTGTGGGTACTCCTTCTGACTGGACCAGTGAGGCCGTTCTAACGAGTCATATTCTATGTTTTGAGAAAAACTAGAAAAATAATTAACAGCCCTGTAAGCCCCAGTTTTTCTGTATATAAATGGGGTTTGGGGGGATCGAAATTATACAGGCGTGTTTTGGCGATGTATCGCCCGGTCTTTCTAATGATATTTTCCTTTATCTCTGCTTCTTGTTTGTTTTGGTGATATAACGCCCGAAACAAAAGCTAGAACTCAACATCAATATTTTCTCATAAAACGGTGGCTCATAAATGTTGAACAACATTTTTTTTTTTATCAGATGGAATCTTCCTCATTATATACAACAGGAGTCCATTTCAAAATTTAGGGGCCTCAGGCTGTGTTTTCTTCTATTTTGTTGCAAACAGTGTAGGCCCTGATCAGGCGCCGCGTTCTGCTGCGGCGTCTGATCTGGACCTGCACTGTTTGCCACTACCCCCATTAGGGGTTTCCGGTACTGAATGGGTTAATACACATGTATAAAAACGTTTTAGTTGGTTTGGGGGAAAATGTTATTGCACGACCCGCAGAAAAAGCAACCGACTGAAGTCGTTTTTTTCTAAGAGTGCCCTAAAATCACCGTGTCATTCTGTCATTCTGTCAATCTGTCAGTCTGTCATTCTGTCTGTCCGTCCGTAACCCGTTTGTGAAAATTGGTGATAGTGACTTAACCGCTTGGAATATTTAAACAATTTTTGGCATACTGATAGATATCAATGAGATCTAACCAATGAACTTACGAAATATTACATTCCATTTAGTATAGCCTCGCCGAGGCGAAAAATGTGAAAATTTTCGAACATTTTTGTACTGCTTCTCCTCGGAAACCGTTGGGCCGATTGAAGTCAAATTTCATATGGAGCCTCTATGGGATGGGGGAAACCAAAATTTGCTCATGGGGTCAAGGTCACATGACCAAAATGGCCGCCAAGCCATATATGGTTTGTCTGTCTGTCCGTCCGTAACCCGTAAGTGAAAATTGGCGATAGTGACTTAACCGCTTAGAATATTTAAACAATTTTTGGCATACTGATAGATATCAATGAGATCTAACCAATGAACTTGCGAAATATTACATTCCATTTAGTATAGCCTCGCCGAGGCGAAAAATGTGAAAATTTTCGAAATGCTTCTCCTAGGAAACCGTTGGGCCGATTGAAGTCAAATTTCATATGGAGCCTCTATGGGATAGGGAAACCAAAATTTGCTCATGGGGTCCAGGTCACATGTCCAAAATGGCCGCCAAGCCATATATGGTAAAAACCCTTCAAAAATAGTCTTCTCCAGAACCACTAGGCAGATTTCCACGAAACTTGATAAATAGCATCTGGGATGTAGGCCTATCATAAATTGCTAAAATGGTGACCCTGGGTTGACCTTGACCTTCTTTGGGTCCGTCCGTAACCCGTTTGTGAAAATTGGTGATAGTGACTTAACCGCTTGGAATATTTAAACAATTTTTGGCATACTGATAGATATCAATGAGATCTAACCAATGAACTTATGAAATATTACATTCCATTTAGTATAGCCTCGCCGAGGCGAAAAATGTGAAAATTTTCGAACATTTTTGAACTGCTTCTCCTCGGAAACCGTTGGGCCGATTGAAGTCAAATTTCATATGGAGCCTCTATGGGATGGGGGAAACCAAAATTTGCTCATGGGGTCAAGGTCACATGACCAAAATGGCCGCCAATCCATATATGGTTTGTCTGTCTGTCCGTCCGTAACCCGTTTGTGAAAATTGGTGATAGTGACTTAACCGCTTGGAATATTTAAACAATTTTTGGCATACTGATAGATATCAATGAGATCTAACCAATGAACTTGCGAAATATTACATTCCATTTAGTATAGCTTCGCTGAGGCGAAAAATGTGAAAATTTTCGAACTGCTTCTCCTAGGAAACCGTTGGGCCGATTGAAATCAAATTTCATATGGAGCCTCTATGGGATGGGGGAAACCAAAAATTGCTCATGGGGTCCAGGACACATGACCAAAATGGCCGCCAAGCCATATATGGTCTGTCTATCTGTCCGTCCATAACCCGTTTGTGAAAATTGGTGATAGTGACTTAACCGCTTGTAATATTTAAACAATTTTTGGCATACTGATAAATATCAATGAGATCTTATCAATGAACTTGCGAAATATTACATTCCATTTAGTACAGCCTCGCCGAGGCGAAAAATGTGAAAATTTTCGAACTGCTTCTCCGCGGAAATCGTTGGGCCGATTGAAGTCAAATTTCATATGGAGCCTCTACGGGATGGGGGAAACCAAACTTTCCTCATGGGGTCCAGGTCACATGACCAAAATGGCCGCATAGCAATATTTGGTAAAAACCCTTCAAAAATAGTCTTCTCCAGAACCACTGTGCAGATTTCCACGAAACTTGATAAATAGCATCTGGAACGTAGGTCCATCATAAATTGCTAAAATGGTGACCCTGGGTTGACCTTGACCTTCTTTGTGCCTAGGTCAAACTTTGACACATATGCTTTTGTGTTGGATTTTATCCTGCAAACGATTCAGAATACAGTACTAAAGTATAAGATATATTTTTGCTCCTTACGATAAGGCGCATTTATTGGGGGAACCGTTTTATGTCCAGGTCACATGACCAAAATGGCCGCCATACCCATATATGGTAACACTCATAAAGCTAAAAGCATCCGGCGGGTCGTGCACTTCAGCTGAAGCACTGGTTTTATTATACATTGATTTCGCTAAAATGAGTAGATTTCGCATATGAGACTGCAAGAGAAATCATGCGGCAGAATACATTTTCCTATCAAAAACCTACTAAATGTTCAAATTTCATCATGAAACTTGGCTCACAAATGATTAACAATATTTTTAATAATATGCACACATATGTTTTAATCAGTTTTGGGAAAAGGTATTTTATACACTGATTTCGCTAAAATGAGTTGATTTCGCCCATGCGATTGCCAGCGAAATCAAGTGGCAGAAAAGATTTCTCTCTCAAAAACATACTAAATATTCAAATTTCACCATGAAACTTGGCTCATAAATGATTAACAACATTCTTAATAATATGCACCAATATGTTTTATTCAGTTTTGGGAAAATGGTATTTTATACATTGATTTCGCTAAAATGAGTTGATTTCGCACATGTGATTACCAGCGAAATCAAGTGGCAGAATAGAATTTACGATCAAATACATACTAAACGTTTTTAAAACTGTTGATTTTATGAGTTGATTTCGCTAAATCGGGCTGATTTCGCGAAATCAACTTGATTTCGCATATTATACCTACCGATCTGCAAAGCCCAGGTAACTCCAGTCTTCAAAAAGGGAGATAAGTCGTCCGCTGCAAATTACAGGCCCATTTCACTGACTTGCATTCTCTGTAAGACCCTCGAACACATAATGGCTTCCCACCTGGTAATGCACCTTGATAAGCATGACCTCCTGTACGATTTACAGCACGGTTTTAGGGAAAAGAGGTCACGCGAGACACAGCTTACCATGTTGGTCGAGGACCTTGCAAGGAATGTGAGTACAGGTAAGCAAACTGATTTGGTATTGCTGGATTTTTCAAAGGCCTTTGATAAAGGAAATAACTCCAAACTCCTTTGGAAACTCCATCAGTATGGAATCAGAGGTTCTACATTAAACTGGATCCGTGCCTTCCTTGGAAACCGAACCCAGACTGTGGTACTTGATGGCGAGGAATCAGGATCTGTCCCAGTGACCTGTGTGGTCCCTCAGGGGTCAGTTCTGGGTCCAATCCTGTTTCTCGTCTATATCAATGACCTGCCAGATGAGCTGACATCACAGGTCCGTCTTTTTGCAGATGTCACGGCCGTCTACCTGACAGTCGGGGGCACGGAAGATGGGAAGGCACTACAGACTGACCTGGACAGACTATCTCAGTGGGAGAATCAGTGGGACATGGAGTTCAACCCATCCAAGTGCCAAGTAGTACGGGTGACAACAGCCAGGAAAGTGATAAATACAGTGTACACTCTACACGGCCAAGTCCTGGAGGTTGTCACCAGTGCGAAGTACTTGGGGGTTGACATCTCCAGTGGCCTATCCTGGAACTCCCACATTGACCGGATAACAGCAAATGCAAACAAGACCCTCGCCTTTGTTAAACGAAATATCAGAACAAAAAATCCGCAGGTACGAGAGACTGCCTACAAGACACTGGTCCGCCCCCAGCTGGAGTACGCCGCCCCCGTTTGGGACCCTCATACCAAGGAGAAAATACTCCAGCTGGAAAAAGTGCAACGTAGGGCAGCACGCTGGACAACTTGCAACTATGACTATCAGTCTAGTGTCACTGCAATGTTGGACACCTTGGGTTGGAGGACACTCGAACAGAGACGGGCAGATGCGCGTCTCTGTCTTTTTTACAAAATTGTCAACGATCTTGTGGCAGTGCCCCTCCCTGAATATATCCACCCTGTTAACATTAGTATTAGTAGTCTACGGCACTGTCATTCCATGGCATTCCGACAACTCCATACTTCCCGAGACTATTACAAGTACTCCTTTTTTCCACTGGCCATTGTCCAGTGGAACGCACTAGGCCTACCAGAGACTGCTGTATGCTCACCAGACCTCGAGTCATTCAAGGTCGCAGTTAGTGAGTTGCAGCACTCCAGGCCCTAGATCCAAAAGTTGTTGTTTTTAACCTGATTTTAATCTCATCTGAACTATCATAACCTATCATCTTTCATCCCCTTCACTATTATGTTTTTAGCCTTTCTTTTCTTTAACACTCTGCCTTTTTCTATTCGACAGCGCACCTGCCTAGAATGTCCTCGCGGGCGTATGGCAGTATATTATATGGAGATAGCTAGATCTGATCTGGACCTCCATTGTTTGCAAAGATAGGGGTTGTCGTGAACAGCAAGATAAGGGTTAAGTGTATAATGTTCGTTCAAGACTTAATCCATAGGCGGCAATGATGTACACACGTGCTATCACGTGGTTTTGTTTTGACGTTACTATTAGAGACCGCCTTTTTAATGGCACGTGGTATAGACGTCACATCATTTCCGGTTTCTTGCATCTAGACATAAACATTGTGGATTTGTGCGAGTGACAGATAGGCGCCAAATTTATACGTTGTTTATGGAACTGTTTATTGACGCTTCTAAGCGATATTTCTTCAGGAATTAGAAACAACATTCATAATTTTTGCTGAGGTAATACCTTGCTGATAATCATGCTTATTTTGGTTGAAATATCCATTTTTTGCAAAATTATGGTGACCTTCAACTTTCGAGGCCTCCATAATTTTCTTGCTTTGTTTGTATTGGACAGCTGTTAGAAACTCTAATTTTACAACATAATAACACATTCATGTGTGCATTCTAAAACCATAGAGCCATATCAGCCTAATTTCATTGCATGACAATTGCCAGATGTGGCAGAAATCGATTTTCTTTGTCATGCTTTCAGTCAAATTATTCAATAACGGTGCATACATTTACCGGAAAGCACCAAAATACCGGAAAGCAAACCAAAATACCGGAAAGCACATATAAATACCAAAAAGCGCTTATACATACATGAAAACATAGAAAATTGTATTTAAACGCAATATATATCTGGACCAATTATGGTTGCTCTCTGGACTTATAACTTGCGATTGTATTGCAATGCACCCGAACAGGAATAAGAAAAAAATATCACAATTTTAAATCTTATATTTTTTTTTCATGTATTTTTATAGACGTGTTTTCGTAATGATTTGCGCAGTCTGATCAGAAGTCAAATCAAGTGACAGAAATCATCCATTGCTACGGGTCTGATCAGACGCACAGGTAATTAAAGAGAAGAAATTGTCGTGCTCTGGCTCATTATATAAACCCTTGATTGTTTATTAACGAATGAATACCTGTTGAAGTTTCACCACATTTAGATAATTAGATAATTGGATCAATTGTTGGCACGTGCCTTATGTCATTTATCCCTTTAACATGCCAATCACAACAATTGTCGTCTGCTGTTTACTTTCAAGGTTGCAAACAGTGCGGTTCCAGATCAGACGGCTCCTTTAAGGATGATAGTGATTTTTGTGTGCAAAAATATAAGTGCAGATGAAAATATATATGTTTCACATTGACCCAAATATGAGTGAAATAAGATCAAGCCAGTCATAAAAGAAAATATTATCTTTCCCTTCTTCGTCCTAAAAAATATTGTGGGTACTCGTTATAACTGTCTCAATGAGACTTTCTTACCAATAGATATTAAGATAACACACACGTGCGACAAAGTGCATTTTTCACATCTCCAAAATAGCTACTTTTCTTATGAAAACTCGGGATGAAATTTTTCTTATTAAAACGTCGTGGTGCTCGTTAGAACCGCCCCTTTGAGACGGTTATAACGAGTACCCACAACCTTTGCCTAAGAACGGAAATAAGTATAGTATTGTTTACCCCGTAAATCCAAATTTTCTCTATATAAGTAAGGTTTAGTTGGTGTTCATTTCACGGACCTGATCGCGTGATGCTACACATTAGGATAGGGAAACCTGAAAACACACGGCATCACGAAAACACGCCTATATAATTTTGACCCCCTTGAACTCCTGTTTTATATAGAAAAACTTGGGTTTGCAGGGGTAAACCTTATTTTTCTTAATTTTGCTCTAAAATATAGAGTGTTCTAACGTGTACTTTCCAATATAATAAAGATGAATACTGCTTCTATAATGCACGTAGCATCACTTTAACATGCCCTTGCCATTGCATTGTACCTATACATTGTTTTCAATGGGTCCCGGCGGCCTAGTGCTTAGGAGCGCTGACTCTTTCTCAATAGGTCGCTCATCGCTGTGGTTGGCGCCCCCGCTCAGTTCACTTGTGGCAAGAGACAAGTTCTATTTGGTCATTCTCTGAGTTACACTCGCTTAATTGGTGGTTCGCATCTCGCTCAAAAAAAAAAAAAAAAAACATGTGTGAAAGACAAGTATTTCCTGATTTTCTCCTGGTTCTCCCATTTTTGGCAACCCAAACGATAGGCTCGATATGGTCACTTGGTGATGATCTCCGAATACACACCCTATGTTGAACTTACGTCAAGACGACATTATTTAACCAATGTATTCCGAACGGTCTGGTTCAAGTTCTATAAGCTGCACATAACACTCTCAAACGGTTGCTGCAGTGTATGAAGATAGATCTATAAAGATAGCAGCGTGTAATTCTTGAAACGTGCATGTCATTCTGACAAAACCCTAGGGGATTGGGGATAAATATTTAAGTTTTTTAGGTAAAATTATCAATATAAATCTAATACATAGGCCTAAATTTCATTTTGAACATGTTCCTCCGCTGAAAAAACCCAAGTACAAAGTGCTTTTTGGTATTTATATGTGCTTTCCGGTATTTTGGTTTGCTTTTCGGTATTTTGGTGCTTTCCGGTAAATGTATGCACCCTATTCAATAATATTGAATTCATGTCAGTCACAATTTATTGTTTGTTTGATTTGATGTTGAACATCCCCATCAACACAGTATCGGTCATTTTGAAGACGTTGCTTCCAGTTTTGTGGGACTTTTACCCAACATTGAGATGAAATGACATCTCGAGCCCTGTCGCCTAATGAAATCAATAGGGTTACAAACACCGGATCGGACCCAATTACCGGATCGGACCCGGTTTTCAGTGCTGCGGTCACTTTTTTCTTCAATATTTTATGCTTCATATACAGTTGAGAGATATTTTCGGCATGCAAAATGATGTTTACGTCATATTTTTATTCCTATACCGAAAAAGAGATGGTGCATCATAGCAAATAGACCTACCCACCTTTCCTAAATTTGACCTTTGATCTCACCCCATGACCCCATGGGGTCAGATAAAAACTTGGATACCCTCATCCGTATCTAATATGTGTACCAAGTTTGGTAACCATAGACCAAGAAATAAAAACGGTAGTTGCATTTTCTTGAAAATTTGACATTTGTCCTCACCCTATGATCCCAGCTGGGACAGATCAAAATTTGAATACCTTCATGCGCATCTGCAGTCCCTAAGCAATACAGTCCAACCCGTATTAAGCAAGCACCTATGGGATATTCAAAAAGTGCTTGCTTAAGCCAGGTGCTTTCACAGATGCTTGGGGTCGGGTCACTTGCTAATGTTTTTTCAAAGTTATTTTTGCATTTTGCTATAATTGGAACACTTACCATCATCATAAAACATGTTTAGGAACTTCTAGACAAAGTTTTAAAAAACATCCTTTTTACTATCAAGGCTCAAATAAGTAAAGATAACACTCTTTTTGAAAACGAAAGTAGACATCCATGCAGAAACTATGAAACATGCACAAAACAAACAAATACAACTTCAACTTACTTACATCATTCGATTAGGTAAACATTTGCCTTGACAATGCAGGTTACACCACATTCTGATTTTTTAATACAGCTGAGAAATATTCCAAAAACATCTCATTTCAGTAGAATGAAGCATCTATTATCTGTTGTCAAAGCGTGGCTTCCGGTGGCTCTCCATGTACTGCAATAAAGCGGGTAACCAGTCTAGACTGGTTTTGTTTTGTACTAATTTCTACAGACAAATGACTTGATACAAAACAAAATCCTTCTAGACTGGTTACCCGCTTTACATGGAAAGAATGCATAGTAACTGGGCGCCATGCTTTGACCCCAGTTTTGGTACAGACAAGAAGTGCTTTATTTATTAGATTGTGTTGTTTTTGGAATATTTCTCAGCTGTATTTCAAGATCAGAAAGTAGTGTAACCTGCTTTGTGAAGGCAAATGTTTACCTAATCAAATGATGTAAGTAAGTTGTAGTTGTGTTTGTTTGATTTGTGCATATTTCATAGTTTCTGCATGGATGTCTACTTTCGTTTTCAAAAAGAGTGTTATCTTTACTTATTTGAGCCTTGATAGTAAAAAGGACGTTTTTTAAAACTTTGTCTAGAAGTTCCTAAACATGTTTTATGCTGATGGTAAGGGTTCCAATTATAGCAAAATGCAAAAATAACTTTGAAAAAACATTAGCAAGTGACCTGACCCCAAGCATCTGTGGGTGCTTTCTTAACGCAGGTGAATTTTCATGCATTTTCCTTTTTCGGGAACTGAATGCCTTCTTGCTTAAGACAGGTTGCTTGCTTAATAGAGGTGGCCACTAAAACAGGAATACTTGGAAAATTAAAATGGGAGTCTCTCAAGAAAAGGAGAAAAGACAGTAGGCTAATCCTTTTATACAAAGGTCTAAAGGGTGCTGCCAGCATTCCAACAGATGACCTTGTTCCCCCAGCTAGACACTGTAGAAATCACCATTCGTTGGCGTTTCAGACCCTTAGCGCAAGAACTGACATTTATAAAGAGTCGTTCTTCCCCAGAACTATTAGAGATTGGAATGCCCTTCCCGATTCGATTATTTCGACAGCTGAAGGTGCTGATGATTGTGTAGCTAAATTTACCTCTTTGGTTAGAGCTAGGGACTAACTTCCCACATCACAGGTCCTGGTGTATGAATGTCATTTGACGTGTCACCAGTAACAATTCTGATTCTGACAGGTTTGACTGTACGTGTACAAAGTTTGTTAACCATTGGCCAAGAAATAAAAAAGAAGTTGCATTCATAAGGTTTGTGACAGACGGAAGGAAGGACGGACGTATGTCCGGACGTACACCCGTGACGAAAATATTACAACTGTTTTTTTTGTTTTGTTTTTTCAATACATACTGATATGGTAAAGTAACTACATCCATATATAGCCAAACGGCTCTATATGTTAAGGTTTGTAGCATTTGGATGTGATTTTGAGGATACACTAAGCCAGCACCAAACAGTGAGCTAACGTCGGGCCGCCAAAGATACGTTGGACCATCGTATCGTTGCCATGTTGTATCGCTGTCAACCCGACGTTGCAGTTTAATAGTGTTTACAACTTGAGTAAATAAGCGAGAATACAGGTATTGTCTTGGCTGATGGTATTCTGACTGCCGAGTTGGCAGAAAAATGGGGAAAAAAATTGACCATTTTCAAAACTGGCGGACAAAAACAATAAAATGGAGCGACAGACCAACAGTGTAAAACTATTTCCCCCCAACAAACGGCCCCACAGATTTACTGCATGCAGATGCACAGATGAAAACAGCGTCTGCATTGCTCTGTTTTGGGGCGAAAAATGTTTAGCATATACAGGTGTCAATTTAATTTCACACCTTGTACAGCATATTATCCCCTCGCAACAACGTTGCGAATGGGGATATAGCATCGGTGCCGTGCGTCCGTGTGTTAGTGTGTCTGTGTGTGTGTGTGTCTGTCCGGAACCTTGTGAGCAGGATAGAAGACACAGTATTCATCATAGAAGCATCAAACCTTCCACAAATGTTCACCATGTACAGAGGATGAACCCTATTGAATTTCAAGGTCAGGGGTCAAAGGTCAAGGTCACAATGGACTTGACCTTGAAAACCTTGTGAGCAGGATAGAAGACACAGTATTCATCGTAGAAGCATCAAACCTTCCACAAATGTTCACCATGTACAGAGGATGAACCCTATTGAATTTCAAGGTCAGGGGTCAAAGGTCAAGGTCACAATGGACTTGACCTTGATAACCTTGTGAGCAGGATAGAAGACACAGTATTCCTTGTAGAAGCATCAAACCTTCCACAAATGTTCACCATGTACAGAGGATGAACCCTATTGAATTTCAAGGTCAGGGGTCAAAGGTCAAGGTCACAATTGACTTGACCTTGAAAACCTTGTGAGCAGGATAGACGACACAGTATTCATCGTAGAAGCATCAAACCTTCCACAAATGTTCACCATGTACAGAGGATGAACCCTATTGAATTTAAAGGTCAGGGGTCAAAGGTCAAGGTCACAATGGACTTGACCTTGAAAACCTTGTGAGCAGGATAGAAGACACAGTATTCATCGTAGAAGCATCAAACCTTCCACAAATGTTCACCATGTACAGAGCATGAACCCTATTGAATTTCAAGGTCAGGGGTCAAAGGTCAAGGTCACAATGGATTTTCATGTTAATGAATGGTATGCAGTTGCGAGGGGATGCTACGCTTGCGTTGCCTTGTTTTTAATGCCTTAGGCGAATATTCACAGTTTCATAGTGTTGACAGCTTGAGTAAATCGGCGAGTATACATGTCTTATCATGGCCGACGATGTTTTGACTGCAAAGTTCCGCGAAAAAAGGGCAAAATTTTCAGCCAAACTTTCAAAACTGGGGAAAAATGTAAAAAAAAACGGGAGCCACAGACCAACAGCGTTATAACGATTTCCACGTTTTAAGCATCAGCGTTATAACGCCTCTACAGTGTACCAAACTAGGCCCAGTGGTTCCTATATTCTTAAACAATGGATGCACCCATGTCACTCAAGGGATCCATTATGAAAACAGGCCTATTCTTGAAAATTCATGTATATTGAAAATTTTACTTCAACAATGAAATAAAAAATAAATAAATAAAAATTTCGACATTTTTCATATATTTTCTCCAAACATAGACTGAGTGTACTTGTAAGAACTGCCTCGACGTGACGGCTCTAACGGGTTCCCACAATCTATATTTTGTGCAGTCATAAGAAACAAAAAAAATCTACCCTTGTGAATCTAACCCTTCCCATATCGACACACACAACGTTGCCACGCCCTACTGCCGTCGACCCGAAGTTAGCCCAGCTTTCTTTCTTCAAATGATTCTATATCCCTATCTATGCTCAGTGGTTCTTATATTCTTACCATGTCACTTAAAGGGTCCATTACGGAAACACGCCTATTCAAATTCCTGTGTATTGAAAACTTTACTTAAAAAAAAATCAAAATTAACAGAAATCAGAAAGAGTTCCGATATTTTTCATATATTTTCTCAAAACATAGTAGGCTGAGTGTAGTTGTTAGAACTGGATATTTGTTAAAAAACTTAAAATTGCCAGCGGATTTAATTTTGATATCTTGATTCAGTTAAAACATATTCAAGAAAAATCTGTCCATCTAAAAAATAAAAACAATATGGAAAAAAGTCGAAAAACTTAGGAAATAATGGGACAGATAGGGTCTGACCTGGTAATTGTGTCCGATCCGGTGTTTGTACGTACCCTGTTTATAAGCATGGATGTGATAGCTAAGTTGGCAGTGCACTTGCCTGCCTGCCACGGCCCCTGCCCATAGGGGCTTGAAGAAATATATGGGCATCATGATGCTTCCACGCAGAGCTGAATCCGGCTCACACACTAGTACTGGTAAACCACTTAGAGGATCTAAGCCTGTCAAGGAACCGCGGTGCGAGGCGGACCGTCCATGCTAATAACCCCTATTGGTTTTATTGGGTGACAGGGCTTGAGATGTCATTTCATCTCAATGTCGGGTAAAAGTCCCACAAAATTGGAAGCAACGTCTCCAAAATGACCTTTACAGTGTTGACGGGGACGTTAAACCTCAAATCAAACAAACAAACAAAATGCACTTGCCTCTGATGCTAGAGGTCTCGGGTTCGATGCCGACAGTGGCAATAAAATTTCAGTGTCCGAATACGCTCCATTGGCATCATTTGCAGGGATGATTGTCATAAAGTGCACCGTCCTTCAGATCGGGACATTAACTGGAGGCCCCCTTTACAGGGAGAGTCACGCCCTGTGCAGGTTAAATACCCCTGCCATAATTACATGATTACTGTGTAGGCTTCCATCCTGAAAACCTGGTGAGTATGTGATGTACACCTGCGAGTGATGGTCAGATGTGACCGATTGCAGTACAAGTAGAAAAAATGAAAGACAGACTGACTCGCACTGCTTTGTCTGGGCAGACTTAGATCCTCTAAGCGGTTTACCAGAACTTGTGTGAGGGTCGGTTTCAGCTCTGCATGAAAGCATCATGCAGTCCATCTTTTTATTCAAGCCCTGATCAGAGAGCCAGATAAGCTTCGTATTTTCGTAAATTACGGATTAAAAAATGCAAAATACGAAGTGGTTGAAAATTTAAATCGTACCATTTACGGTAGACCTTTCTTAGGTTACGAAGGAGACAATGATATGGCGCGTATTTACGCAGTAATCTTTGCATAACGTTTCGTAACATGACCATCTACAATTGTCAGCTCAAAGACAATGAAAGGGTATGTAATTAATACCCTTCCTCTACCCGACGGCTATCCGCTGTGATTAGAAATAAGAAGAATAATCTGAAACGTGTTTTCACACCTGCAGCTGTAGTTAGTCACTTCACTGGTCTCACAAATGTTTTGCTTTTTTTTCCGTGCACATAATTTCCCGCATGTACGTTTGTTGCATTAATACTTTAGCGGAAAATATGACTGTGGGATAGGTGAAAACAGACAAGCCTGTGCAGTCTGATCTGTCTGTACACTCCTTTTATGCCTCTGGTGTTTTAAAACAGCAGCAAGCGGGTTGTCTAGACTCACTAGTTAATCTGGTCTTTTGTAAAAAAGTAACAAATTTTTGGCTGTTCGTAGACTCATTAACCTTGTTTGTTTCGAACGTAGAATGCGCCTGAATGCAAACTATTACGTTGTAAGTGAATAGGTACTTGGATCAGACTGTTCAACATCTCTCACATGAAATGTCTTCCTGAAAATCTTTGAATGTGCAGTCACTGTTCACAAGGTTTCATATCGCTTAAAAACGTGTTTCTTGCTGTTTTCCAATGCCTTTGATTATTGAATCATGATGGTTGTTTACTTCTGATACGGTTCAAGTATCTATTCACTAAAAAATATATTTTTGTCACAAACTGGTTAATTGACTGGCGTATTAGGTGTTAATAAAGTTTTTCCGGTATGCTATGATCGCACATCTCAGTTATAATAGCGGATTTGCACGAGATTACCAGTATTTATTCATAATTTGATGCAGCGCATGTAATGTATGTAATAATTGAAACAGTTAGAATTTATTAAATCTTTTTCTGAAGATAAAAGAAACAATTAAATAAATATGTACTATAAAAGGGTTATCCTTTGGAAGCAAAGAATATACCACAGAACTGAAACGTATGGAGTGTACATGTTTTCATGGCCAGACTAGCTAGTTTAGGCCAATTAGGCCTCATCAGTGACCCTTATTCATATTTTTAGCTCCAGCTATTGTCATAGCCCTGTGTCCGTCGTGCGTTCGTGCGTCCGTGCGTTCGTGCGTCCGTGCGTTAACTTTTTTCTTTAAACATCTTCTCCTAAACTACTGGGCCAATTGTAACCAAACTTCACAGGAATGTTCCTTACATAGTCCTCTTCTAAATTCCTTCAAAGAATTTTGTTACACCCAAAACTCTGGTTACCATGGCAACAAAACCACAAAAAAATAAAAATCTTTAAAAATCTTCTCCTCCAAAACCACCTGTTGGATTTCATTTTTATTTTGCATGAATGTTCCTTGGGTGGACCTCTTTCAGATTCCTTGAAGAAATTTTGATCCGACAAAAAACATGGCCGCCATGGGCGGGGCTTATTTTCCCTATTTAACATATAGTGTAATGCTAAAACATCTTCTCCTCCTAAACTACTGGGCCAATTGTAACCAAACTTCACAGGAATGTTCCTTACTTAGTCCTCTTCTAAATTCCTTCATAGAATTTTGTTACACCCAGAACTCTGGTTGCCATGGCAACAAAACAACACAAAATATTAAAAATCTTTAAAAATCTTCTCCAAAACCACCTGTTGGATTTCATTTTTATTTTGCATGAATGTTCCATGGGTGGACCCCTTTCAGATTCCTGGAAATTTTGATCCGACAAAAAACATGGCCGCCATGGGCTGGGCTTATTTTCCCTATTTAACATATAGTGTAATGCTAAAACATCTTCTCCTCCTAAACTACTGGACCAATTGTAACCAAACTTCACAGGAATGTTCCTTACTTAGTCCTCTTCTAAATTCCTTCAAAGAATTTTGTTACGCCCAGAACTCTGGTTGCCATGGCAACAAAACCACACAAAAAATTAAAAATCTTTAAACATCTTCTCCTCCAAACCCACCTGTTGGATTTCATTATCTCCTCGCACAACATAGTTGTGAGGGGGGATATAGCATTTGTTGGGGTAGCCCCTATGTGCTTTTAGCGCCCGGTTACCTTACAAAATCTATCAAGTCATATAGCATTTTTCCCGTACGTACGTACGTACGTAAGTACGTACTTTTGTCATCGCTCTAGCGCCACGTACGTACGTACTTTTGTCATCGCTCTAGCGCCACGTACGTACGTACTTTTGTCATCGCTCTAGCGCCTACATTTCTTGACCGATTTTAATATAACTTCACACAAACGTTCCTTACGACAATATCTGGAGCAAGATCGACTTTCAAGGTCATGACCTCAAGGTCAAGGTCACTCTGGCTATTTTTTGAAAAACTTTGTCATGGCTCTAGCGCCTACATTTCTCTCCCAATTTCAATATAACTTCAAACAAATGATCCTTATAAAAATATCTCGAGCGAGTTGGACTTTCAAGGTCATGACCTCAAGGTCACTGTGGCTATTTTTAGAAAAACATTGTCTTTGCTCTAGCGCTTACATTTCTTCACCAATTTCAATATAACTTCACACAAATGATCCTTATAAAAATATCTTGAGCGAGTTCCACTTTCAAGGTCATGGCTTCAAGGTCAAGGTCACAGTGGCTATTTTTAGAAAAACTTTGTCATCGCTCTAGCTCCTACATTTCTTCACTGATTTCAATATAACTTCACACAAATGTTCCTTATGACAATATCTTGAGCGAGTTGGACTTTCAAGGTCATGGCCTCAAGGTCAAGGTCACTGTGGCTATTTTTAGAAAAACATTTTCATCGCTCTAGCGCCTACATTTCTTCACCAATTTCAATATAACTTCACACAAATGTTCCTTATAAAAATATCTCCAGCGAGTTCGACTTTCCAACTCATGGCCTCAAGGTCAGGGTCACTGTGGCTATTTTTAGAAAAAAACTTTGTCATCGCTCTATCGCCGTATATTTCTTCACTGATTTCAATATAACTTCACACAAATGTTCCTTATGACAATATCTCAAGCGGGTTCGACTATCAATGTCAAGGCCTCAAGGTCAAGGTTCAAGGTCACTGTGGCTATTTTTTAGAAAAACTTTGTCATCGCTCTAGCGTTTACATTTCTTCACCAATTTCAATATAACTTCATACAAATAGTCCTTATGACAATATCTCTAGGGAGTTCCACTTTCAAGGTCAAGGTCACTGTGGCTATTTTTAGAAAAACTTTATCATTGCTCTAGCGCTTACATTTTTTCACCAATTTCAATATTACTTCACACAAATGTTCCTTATAACAATATCTCTAGTGAGTTCCACTTTCAAGGTCAAGGTCACTGTGGCTATTTTTAGAAAAACTTTGTCATGGCTCTAGCGCTTACATTTCTTCATCCATTTCAATATAACTTCACACAAATGTTCCTTATGACAATACCTCGAGCGAGTTTGACTTTCAAGGTCAAGGTCACTGTGGCTGTTTTTAGAAAAACTTTGTCATTGCTCTAGTGACTACATTTTTTCACAAATTTCAATATAACTTCACACAAATGTTCCTTATGACAATATCTCGAGCTATTTAGACTTTCAAGGTCAAGGTCACTGTGGCTATTTTTAGAAAAACTTTGTCATCGCTCTAGCGCCTACATTTAATGATGGATTGTAATAGAACTTCACACAAATGTTTCTTATGATAATATCTCGACTTACTTCGACTTTCAAGGTCATGACCTCAAAGTCAAGGTCAGTGTGGCTATCTTTAGAAAAACTTTGTCATCGCTCTACCGCCTACATTTATTAACAGATTTTAATATAACTTCACACAAAAGATGCTTATGATAATATCTTGAGCAAGATCTACTTTCGTGGTCATGGCCTCAAGTCAAGGTCACTATAGCTATTTTTAGGGAAACGTCATCACTCTAGAATGTACATTTATTGGAGGATTTTTAAACAAACTTTACACAAATGTTGCATATGATAATATCTCAAGCAAGTTGGACTTTTGCCATTTCAGTGTTTTCCACACAAGAAGTTTTCTAGTGCGAGGGGATTTGTATCGCATGCGATGCCTTGTTTTTATTTTGCATGAATGTTCCTTGGGTGGACCTCTTTTAGATTCCTTGAAGAAATTTTGATCCGACAAAAAACATGGCCGCCATGGGCGGGGCTTATTTTCACTATTTAACATATAACTTAATGCTAAAAAATCATTTTCTGCAAAAGTACTTGTGGGATTTCATTGCAATTTGCATGAATTGTCCTTGGGTGGACTGTTGTCAGATTCCTTGAAAAAAATTTGATCTTACAAAAAAACATGGCCGCCATGGGCGAGGCTTATTTTCACTATATAACATATAGTGTAATGCTGAAAATATTTTCTGCAAAAGTTCTTGTTTTATTTCATAGTTATTTGGCATGCATGTTCCTTGGGTGGACCTCTGTCAGATTCCTTGAAGAAATTTTGATCCGACATAAAACATGGCTGCAGTTGGCGGGGTTTATTTTCACTATATAACATGTAGTTTAATGTTAAAAAAGTCTTCTCTTCTTCAAAAGTTCTTGTTTATTTATTTATTTATTTATTTAAAAGTACCTTCCTGTATCTGAATTAATCTCCTCCAATTTTGCTGACTATCACATATCTATAGAGGTCCACCTACAAATTGTCATTCTAAAATTCAAAACATCAGAAATTTCACATGCCCATCACACTGGTGATAGAACTGATGTTTTCAACACAAACTCTATTTATACGACTTGATGTTTCAAAATAAATTCAAAATACTGAGGGAGATTGATTTATTAGACCTAATTATACTACAGTGTCAACAGTTCTCCAGATCCCTGAGGGTTAAAATGGCTTAGTTGAAAAGGGAGGCATACCGAATCCGACAGAGGAAAGGAAAAAATAAATAAATAAAGAAATAAAAACATAAATCTGTTCATTTTTTAGCTCCACTGGCCAAAGACCGGCAGGTCTTATGTTATATGTTATGGCCCTGTGTCTGTTGTGCGTCTGTGCGGTTGTGCATCCGTGCGTTAACTTTTTTCTTTAAACATTTCCTCCTTAACTACTTTGTCGATTGTAACCAAACTTCACAGGAATGTTTCTCATATAGTCCTCTTCTGAATTCCTTCAAAGAATTTTGTTACATGCAGAACAAAATGGCATCGAAAGCAAAAAAAAATATTTAAAAATCTTCTCCTCCAAAACCGCTCAATGGATTTTATTCTTATTTTGCATGAATGTTCCTTGGGTGGACCTCTGTCAGATTCCTTGAAGAAATTCGGATCAGGCAAAAAACATGGCCACCATGGCAAAACATGGCCACCATGGCCATGCCCCATATGACTGCCATGGCCATGCCCCTTGGCTCATTAGCTTTCAAAGACTTATATGGGGAAAAGTTTTAAAAACCTTCTCCTCCAAAACCGCTCAACGTAATGGATTTCATTCTTACTTTGCATGAATGTTCCTTGGGTGGACCTCTGTCAGATTCCTTGAAGCAATTTTGATCAGACAAAAAACATGGCCGCCATGGACACGCCCATTGGCTAATTAGCTTCCATAGACTCATAAAGGGATCGTTTTTTTTTTTAATCTTCTCCTCCAAAACCGCTAAATGGATTTCGTTTTTAATTTTCATGAATGTTCCTTGTGTCTACCATTGTCAGATTCATTGAAGAAATTTTGATCAGACAAAAAACATGGCCGCCATGGCCACCACCTTTGGCTCATTAGCTTCCATAGACCAATAAACGGAAAAACTTCTTCTCTGAAACCATAAAGCCTAAAGCTAAGACATTTACAGTAAAACCTGTCTTAGTGGCCACCTCTATTAAGCAAGCAACCTGTCTTAAGCAAGCAGGCATTCAGTTCCCAAGAAAGGCAGATGTGTTAAATTTCACCTGTATTAAGCAAGAACCTGTCTTAAGCAAGCATATTTTGACTATCCCTTAGGCACTTGCTTAATACAGGTTGAACTGTAGTATGTAGCAAAGTAATGTGGTCACCTACTAAGTCCTGCGAACTATGACTCTTGAGTCCAAATTGGCAACGCCCCGGTGCTTAGTAGCTCCCTTAGACTAATAATGACAAAATCTTGAAACTTTTCTCCTCTGAAACCATAAGGCCAAGAGCTTAGTATGTAGCAACTTGAAGTATTCATCTGCATAAATCCTGCCAACTATGCCCCTGGGGTCCAAATTGGCCACACCCTGAGGCCCATAAGTTCCCATAGACTTATACTGGGAAAAACTGACAAAAATCTTCTCTGAAACCATCAGTGCCCAGAGCTTAGATATTAAGTATGCAGCAACGTCAAGTGGTCACTCAAATAAATCCTGCCAACAATGCCCCTGGGGTAAAAAATTGGTCACGCCCAGAGGCATATTAGTTCCCATAGACTTATAATAGGAAAAACTTAAAAAAAAGTCTTCTTCTCTGAAACCATAAGGCCCAGAGCTTTAGATATTTAGAACGGAGCAATGCCAAATGGTCACTCACATAAATCCTGCCAACCATGGCTCTGGGGTCCAAAAAATATAGAATGGACATTCTTTGGGTGGATCACTTGTTTCTTTTTTACCCATTGCATGCGGGAAAACCCTAAATGGGTACCTTGGCAAACAGTGCTGGCCCAGATCAGACCCCACAGAACACCATGTCTGATCAGGGCCTGCACTATTTGCTAACAGAATTTTCCATCAAAAATAGAAAAAAAAAATAGGCCTGACACCCCTTATATGACAAATGGACTGGTCCAACATATAGCAATAGAAGAGTCCACTAGTATACCATTGGTTAATGTAATAAATATGACAATTGTCTGAAGTTAGCCGGTGGAGCGACAGGCCCTCTTGGGCCTCTTGTTTCACTCTTTATCGCTGCACAGACTCCGACGCTTTTTTCCCCACAACATTGTCATCAATGCACGGTTGTGTGCTATTACATTTTAGTGCAAACGGAACCGTTTTTTTCACTCTTTATCGCTGCACAGACTGATCTCTTTGTCTGCCGTGTTCTATACCACATTTAACCAAAATACAATTAGTAGGATCAACTTGTAATACTTTGGTTTTCATGCATATATCGATCTGTGAATCGCAGGTGGCCAGGCCAGCATGAAGTGCATGCTCATTTACAACTATTCATCTAGTCAATTTGAAAATAGAATTATCGTCCTATCAAGCTTCTTAGATGTCTCGTCGGCGTCTTTGAACATGAACGCAGAAAAACTGGCAGTGCATCATAAAAGTTTCTTAGCGTCCTACGACACAGACGGTATTTTTATTCGCGTCTACGCTACTGATATCGAGTGCCCCACTCCAACTTTCCAGCTAGCGCAAACACTGAGCATAATTTGTTCAGAAAGTTTAGTCTGATCTGGGTGTGTGCTGTTTGCTAAGACATCTGTCCAGAAACATAAGGGTGATTCTGTTTACTGGCTTGATATGTCTTTATAATCAGTATCAGTGAACTATTAACTGGCTTAAATTGTAATGAATCGGTAGTTAACCAGGTTCATAAAAATACGAAATGACCTTCCGATTTGATCAGTATATTTACTGACCCATTTTTTCAGTTTACTGAAAAGGTTTTAATTTTGATAAGTAAATACGAAGTGGGGATAAAAAATTATCTGGAGCTATGCCTGATGGGCAGGGGCCGTCAGTCACAATTTAGAGCAGCATGAGTTTAGTACCGTGTGTAATGCACAAGAGGTTAACAAATCACAGTTTCTAAGCAGCGATATAATGCTTTATACAGATAAACAACAATTGTGAGTCATTCTTGATGTTGAGAGTTTTGTAAGCTCGCGGAGGCTTGTACACTCTCTAAACTTTTTCTCTATACTTTTCACGTTTCCGGTTAATGTGCTTCAATAGACCTTTCTAATATATTTCTAAAGACATAGATAGATATGGACACAGAAATTTTATTTTACATAGAATATTGTCAGCAAAACAACATAAGCCCTTTGGGGCTTTTACTTTGACAAGCAATTGTAAAATAACAGCAAGTTAAAATATATCACAGCATGCAAAAAAAAACACATAATTACTTGCACATTAAGAGATTGTATCACAGAAATTTGGCATAAGAAAATTTGTGAATATTTTATGTTAAGAAGTATGAGACAATGGTTATAATGAACATAAAACAGTTACAGTCAAACCTGTCTTGAGAGACCACCTTCGGGAAGAACAAAAAGAGGTCTCTCAAGACAGGTGGTCTCTTAAGGCAGGGAGGGTAAATCAAGATGTTTTTTTTTTTTTTTTCCTTTTTCATAAATCACACTATGCAGTTTGTGAGATCATTATTGAAATATATGCATTTATCTACAGAAAAGTATTGCTTCTAAAAGTTTATTTGAAGATGAATTAAAAAAAAAAAGAAAACTGTATATCAATTTAAATGTATGATAATGAAAAAACTATTTTGGAAAAAAAGTGTTTTAAAATGAAACAATTAAAAAATAGATAACACGAATATGTTCAAGTCGCGTAGGTAGTTTGCCGAGATGCCAATACAAGTCATGGTGGTAGTTTGCCGAGCCGCAGATACAAGTCGCAATGATAGTTTGCCGAGACGACTGTAATTCGTTCGGTACATGTATTTTTTCGCGCCTATTCAAATGCTGTCATGTCACGCATTATGACCAAATAATCCAATAAGCGTCAATCAGTGCATGTATTGATTATAATTGGCAAACAATTAATTTTAATCCCCTTAATTGTCTAATCAGTGTCATAATTTCAGTTTCCAAAGACAACATGCAGAGAGATAATTTTTGGTACTGGTGCACCGGTTCATCTTCCGGTGTCACAGTAAACTTATTTGGTCGCACACGGCAGGAAAATTTTTAAAATTTGGACAAGTTTTAAGTGGTCGTTGGTCGCGTTGGGCAGGTGGGCGCTCAGGACAGGTAATTTAACATTGAAAATCGCTCAGGAGGATTGCATGACGGTCGTTCAAGACAGGAAATCGCTTAAGACAGGTGGTCGCCCCCACAGGTTCAACTGTAGATAGTCACACACACACTAAAAAGTAGATCTAGCACTTAAACATGTTAAAATTGAAAATTTTAAAATGAAAAAAAAAAATGCTGAAAATTCATTCTCAATAGTATCATCCGTGGGTGTGTGTCGACAAACTCTCTGATTGCTGGGTATGCCACCTAGGTCATTGCCAACACATCACAATCGAAGGAACTCAAATTACTATATTGGTTGGAGTGAATGCAGCTAAAAGAAAGATATATTTATGATGATCACGGGCATGATGGCATCTAAGTTCAGCTCGTTTCCTACACAAAGACATTCTCACCATGTCCGTATCTATCATTTCATCTAGCATTTAACTAATATTACATACATGTAGCATAAGAATGGTAAATAGCACTGGATGCTAAGATATTAATAAAATTGTATGAAATAAGGTGATCGCTATTGACAGCCGGCTGTCAATAGCGATTGTTTGCTATTGGCTGTCAATGGCAAATGTTTGCGATGACTGCCGGCTGTCAATAGCGAACATAAGCTGTCGATAGCCACTTCCAAGAAGTAAATGTCACTAAGATATTTTAATTGTATGATTCCCTTGAGAAAGGCTCAAGACGAAACTCGAGTGCTCAATAAGAAGATCAAAGTGTCTCAGTGTTTCTTATTAGGTTGAAAAATTGAAAGGTTGCAAGGTATACCAATGGAGTGACTTGCTCGAAAAAGGTCAGAAGAAAAACAAGATACTAAGCACGCAAAACAAAACAAAGACTTTAAAAGACTGAATGAATGAATGAAATCCAGCAAGTAACTGAACAAAGGAGACGAGGCAGACCATACAGGACACTTACATGTAAGGCTGACACGATTAATCGTATAATCGATTAATCGATCGATAAATACCACAAAAATGATTATCATTTCTGATTTGCTTTTACTCGATTACTTGATACGTACAATTTACTACACAAAGCGATGCCAAAAATAGCTGGATGAGTGGCAAACAGTGCAGACCCTGATGAGACGCCGCATTATGCGGCGTCTCATCTGGGTCTACACTGTTTGCTCGGGCCTGTCTGTTCAAATATACATATGGTAAAGTGCAACAAATGGTAAGAGTCATGCCCAGACAGAAAGCCAGACAGGTAAAATAATTACAAAAACCTTAGCGATTACTAATCGATTATCGATCGCAATGGCAGGAATGATAATCGATTATCTTTTCAGCTCCGATTAGCCAGCCACCCAGTTCTGGAGGAGCCTATGAAGGATTCTGCTAATCACATTGAAGGATTCTGCTAATCACATTGTTTGGCAGGCTATTCCAGATTCTGGGGGCCTCAGATCTAAATGACCTCAAGCCATACCTTGTATCTATTATATCTGTCTGGCAAAAGGAATCTGTCAAGTCTTGTTTTAACTCTTATCATGCTGTTAACAACAACCTATATCTTTGGAAACAGTGTAGATCCAGATCAGATGGCTTCTGAAGAAGACATCTGATCAGGATCTACACTGTTTGACACCCAGTTTATGAATTTGTAGGAATAAATTACATCAAGTAATCTAATTGGTTCAAAGTCAGGGATGGGTGTGCATATAAATTGTGTGCATTTAGCTCTGCGTGGAAGCACCGTGCAGCCCATTCTATTTCTCCAAGCCCCGATTGGTGGGGGCGGATAAAGGGCAGTTGTAAGTTTCTGCAGAAAGAATATGCTCCTTGGTTTTCTTCCAAGCTGTTTTCACACGTCAGCCACCCACTGACCCTTTTCCAACTCGACTGGTTAACATGTACGCACTTTTCCAGTCTTTTGATCCATTCAGACTTCGTTTTGGGGTAAACTGTTTATACACTGGAACAACGCACTTCCCTGGGCATGACAGCTTTCAAAAGGATGTCCTCGCAGACATAAGTGAGCTGGGTACAGCACAATCTACAAGAAATCCTGCAGATCTGACTGTGCAGTTGCACAGGCTTATCATAGTCTTCACAGCTAGGAATGCAAACAGTTAGATAAGCCTGTTCTTATGCTGTTCAAAGTTGGGAATACAAACACTCAGATACACTGTAAGCTTGTTCTTATAGTCTCTAGGCTGTTCAATGTTAAGGATAAGCCTGCCCTTATAGCCTCTAGGCTGTTCAATGTTAGGGATAAGCCTGCTCTTATAGTCTCTGACTTGTTCAACGTTAGGGATAAGCCTGCTCTTATAGTCTCTGGGCTGTTCAACGTTAGTAGTAAGCCTGCTCTTATAGTCTGGGCTGTTCAAAGTTAGGGATAAGCCTGCTCTTATAGTCTCTAGGCTGTTCAATGTTAAGGATAAGCCTGCCCTTATAGCCTCTAGGCTGTTCAATGTTAGGGATAATCCTGCTCTTATAGTCTCTAGGCTGTTCAATGTTAGGGATAAGCCTACTCTTATAGCCTCTCGTCTGTTCAAAGTGAATACTGGTCAGAATGGATGAATGCAAATGAGGCTTGTTTTACTGGTTACCAGCTCATAGTCATTGCAGTTACAGTAAATGTGAATTTATTGAAAATCCTTATAGTCTCTGGGCTGTTCAAAGTTAGGGATAAACCTGCTCTTATAGTCACTGGGTTGTTCAAAGTTAGCGATAAACCTGCTTATAGTCTCTGCCTCTCTGGACTGTTCAATGTTAGGGATAAGCCTGCTCTTATAGTCTCTTGGCTGTTCAACATTAGGGATAAGCCTGCTCTTATAGTCTCTGAGTTGTTCAAAGTTAGGGTTAGGGCTGCTCTTATAGCCTCTGGGCTGTTCAATGTTAGGGATAAGCCTGCTCTTATAGTCTCTGACTTGTTCAAAGTTAGGGATAAGCCTGCTCTTGTAGTCTCTGGGCTGTTCAAAGTTAGGGATAAGCCTGCTCTTATAGTCTCTGGGCTGTTCAAAGTTAGGGATAAGCCTGCTCTTATAGTTTCTGATCTGTTAAAGTGAATACTGGTAAGACTGGATGAATGCAAATGAGGCTGGTTTTGCTGGTTACCAGCTCATAGTCATTGCAGTTACAGTAAATGTGAATTTATAGAAAATCCTTTCTGAAACAATAGCTATTGTTTCCGAATCAGAAGTGATAAAAATTGCTTTTGGCAACATGATGGAATTCACAAAGGAAGTAATTACTTCAGTTAAATATTTACTTTTCTTCGTTGTCTTCTATTACTGGAAATCCCCAGAAATATCCTCATGTTACATGTACAGTAAAATTCTGCTATAAAGACCACCTAAAATTAACCTTTTTATCTTGCTGTTCACGACAACCGCTATCTTTGTGTAGATCCAGATCAGATGGTCTCCTTAAGATGACTATTTTGTTCTTAATTTTCAGGAAAAAGGGGCTTCACATTACATGTGCATTTTTTGCCTTGCGAGATAATTCAAATGAAATGTCAAACTTCATTTTCTCTGAAAAAATACTTTGAAAATACAGTCTACCAAAGTTTTGTCATTATTTTCTATTTTGTTTTAGGCTGCTCCAAGGCCTGTTTTGGCTGAATCTTCAGCACTGAAAAATCATTTTTTGGCATCCAGATTCAAGGTTAGTGTTGGTTTCCCCAAAACAAGTGTAGCGTTTCCAGCTTAGCACATAATTTTATAGGCCTTCGCCCATCGGGGCTTGAAGAAATATATTGGCTGCATGATGTTTCCATGCAGAGCTGAAACCGACCCGCACACGAGTACAGTATAGCTCCAATATATCGCGTTCCGATATTTCGCGATGTCCAATCTATCGCGGTCGCGCCGTGGATCCCGTTTTTTTCCCTTAAAAATTCATAATTTAAAAAAAAAATAAGAGTTTTAAGTTGTTAAAATTTATTTAAAACCAGGTTAAACCAGGTGCCAATTGTCAGTTCACACATTATAACCAAATAATCCAATTAGCGTCAGTTAGAACAGGTATTGGCGAACAATTAATCTTAATCCCCAAACTTGTCATAACTGAGTAATCCACTCAATGCTCAGACAACGATGTCCGCTACCATTTTCATGCACGCGATCGGTAAATGACGTCATCCGACTCCAGCACCCCCACACATGTTTAATGTCATTGTGTGTATCTCTTTCATAAAAAAAAATGTTTGAAGCCGGTAAAAAATATTTTCTTGATAGCTAAATGGTTGTGAATAGAGGTGGATAGAAAACCAGCGCTTTGCACAGCTCCCGAATTATCCCCAAAAGCTCCGTGTCAATAGCCAACAACAGCGTTTGACTTTTCCCGCCCGGCGTCTGCTATTTGGCGCCAAAACATAAACATTCACGAGATCGCAGAAAAGTCTGTTTTTAATATGCAAACATCTACCGTTAGATGTAGCTAATTGTCTGAGGAGCGATTAAATCGTTTTCACATTGATTGTGGATTAAATTTTATGATTGGAGAATAAACGCCAATTAGAGACATAACTTGACCATATTTTCACACCTTATCGACACGCACCGCAGGGTGGCAATTATATGACAGGGATTAACAATTGTGTCATACTTGAATCGTAATAAATACACAGATGGTTTGTCTCTCAATTGACAGTGCAGCAATTATTGCGATTTACTTACTGGTCTAGTTTTACCGTATTTAAGGACTCTAAAGACTGACGTTTGTAGACGATTTTTTTTTACACTTGCCCGAAATCATAACACAATAAAATGATAGTTTTGTTGTTGTATAGTTTTTCGGCCCGTGGTATCACCGCGACTTGTATTGGCATCTCGGCAAACTACCGCGACTTATATCGCGCTCCGACCACATCGCGGTTTTCGGGCTATGGACCCCGACTACCACGATATATTGGAGCTATACTGTACTGGTCTGGTAAGCTGCTTAGAGGATCTACCGGTATGCCTGCCCAAGCAAAGCGGTGCCAGTCGGTCCGTCCATGCTTATAAACCCTAATGATTTCATTGGGCGGCAGGGCTTGAGATGTCATTTCATCTCAATGTCGGGTAAAAGTCCCACAAAATTGGAAGCAACGTCTCCAAAATGACCTTTGCAGTGTTGACCGGACGTTAAGCCTCAAAACAAACAAAACAAAACAGCTTAGCTCTTATCCCGCTCGCGATAACCCCCAATGTTGCAAACAGTGTAGATCCAGATCAGATGGCTTCTGAAGAAGCCATCTGATCAGGATCTACACTGTTTGACATTCATTTTATGAATTTGCAGGAATAAATTACATCAAGTAATCTGATTGGTTCAAAGTCAGAAATGGGTGTGGCTGAACTGAATATTCAGCAGCATAAGGGTTAGGGCATAATTTTATTACCTGTGAATGTCTAAAATTATATCCCAGAAAATTGTTTTATACAATTTACTGTCTTTGGCAAAATTCTAATTGCCAATCTGGCACTTTGTTTGTTTGTTTGATTTGAAGTTTAACGTCCCTGTCAACACTGTATAGGTCATTTTGGAGATGCTGCTTCCAATTTTGCGGGACTTTTACCCGGCACTGAGATGAAATGACATCTTAAGCCCTGTTGCCCAATGAAACCAATAGGATTTATAAGCATGGATGATCTGACTCTCACAGCTTTACTTGGGCAGGCTTCGGTCCTCTAAACTGTTTACCAGTACTTGTGTGCGGTCGGATTTCAGCTCTGCATGGAAGCATCATGCAGCCTATATATTTCTTCAAGCCCTGATGGGCTGGGCCCTTTAAAATTAAAACCTTCCTGTCTTCCTGTAGAATATAGTGTGAGGGGTGGATGGAAAAATCCGTCCTGAGGTTTACTGTCGGGCAACAGGTAGGGGTGTAACGTTACACCTACCTCACGATACGATACGTATCGTGATACTTACCTCATGATACGATACGTATCGTGATACTTTTAAAGAGACAGACATTAAAGAGACAGGTGTATGAATGTCAATTGATGTGTCACCAGTAGTAATTCTGATTCTGACAGACTGACACACACACAGCCTAGCCATACTATAAGCTCACCAATGAGCCTAGGGCGTGTTAGCTCAGTGGTTAAAGGAGCGTGATAGCTCAGTGGTTAGTGCATTTGCCTCTGATGCTAGAGGTCCTGGGTTCAATCCCCGGTAGCGGCGATAAAATTTCGGTGTCCGAACACGCTCCATTGACATCATTTGCAGGGATGAATGTCATAAAGTGCACCGTCCTTCGGATCGGGATGTTAACTGGAGGCCCCCTGTGCAGAAAGAACATCCCCTGTGCAGGTTAAAGATCCCTACCGTAATTACATGATTACTGTGTAGGCTTTAATCCTGCAAACCTGGAGTGTATGTAATATACACCTGCGGTAATGGTCAAATGTGACCGACGCAGTATCAGAAGATAGATAGATAGATAGAGATAAGTTACCACCATCTGCCAGCCTATAATGTGTAAAAAGAAAGCTTAAAAGATATTAGAGCAATGAACAAATTTAATTGTAGCTAAGATAATCCTAAGAGAATAAAACCCTTCACTGAACAATGAACATCCCAGACAAGAGGAGAAAATTAATATAGAACCGGTGTTAGCAAAGAAATAATCATTATGCCCCCAACTTTGAAAAAGTTGGAGGGGCATATTGCTTCTGCCTCGTTCGTCCGTTCGTCCGTTCGTCTGTTCGTCCGTTCGTCCGTTCGTCCGTTCGTCCGTCCGTTACGCTTTTGATGCATAGCATAACTAAAGAACCGTGTATGCTAGGGTTTTGAAATTTCATATATGGATTCCTCATGGAAAATTAGCTGACGCGTATTTTTTTTCTAGTCTGGATTATGCCCCCTTCAAGAGTTATTGCCCTTTGAAATTTTTTTAATAAAATCTTGTCAGCAAGATATCTCAAAAACTATTGGAGCTAGAGCCTTGAAAGTTGGTGATTATATTGGTGGTGATGAGTAGATGAACTGATTAACTTTTGACAAAATTCTGAAAAATACTTTGTGAGTTATGGCCCTTTGTCATTTTGGTAATTTGTGCCCATTGTAATGTATGCTAAAAGTGATGCATAGCATAACTTTAGAACCGTGTATGCTGGGGTTTTGAAATTTCATATATGGATTCCTCATGGAAAATAAGCTGACGCGTATTTTTTTTCTTGTCCGGATTATGCCCCTTTTAAGAGTTATTGCCCTTTGAAATTTTTTTAATAAAATTTTGTCAGCAAGATATCTCAAAAATTGTTGGAGCTATAGCCTTGAAAATTGGTGAATATATTGGTGGTGATGAGTAGATGAACTGATTAACTTTTGACGAAATTCCGAAAAATACTTTGTGAGTTATGGCCCTTTGTCATTTTGGTAATTTGTGCCCATTGTAATGTATGCTAAAAGTGATGCAAAGCATATCTTTAGAACCGTGTATGCTAGGGTTTTGAAATTTCATATATGGATTCCTGATGGAAAATTAGCTGATGCGTATTTTTTTTCTCGTCCGGATTATGCCCCTTTTTAGAGTTATTGCCCTTTGAAATTTTTTTAATAAAATCTTGTCAGCAAGATATCTCAAAAACTATTGGAGCTAGAGCCTTGAAAGTTGGTGAATAGATTGGTGGTGATGAGTAGATGAACTGATTAACTTTTGACAAAATTCCGAAAAATACTTTATGAGTTATGGCCCTTTGTCATTTTGGTAATTTGTGCCCATTGTAATGTATGCTTAAAGTGATGCATAGCATAACTTTAGAACCGTGTATGCTGGGGTTTTGAAATTTCATATATGGATTCCTCATGGAAAATTAGCTGACGCGTATTTTTTTTCTTGTCCGGATTATGCCCCTTTTAAGAGTTATTGCCCTTTGAAATTTTTTAAATAAAATTTTGTCAGCAAGATTTCTCAAAAACTATTGGAGCTAGAGCCTTGAAAGTTGGTGAATATATTGGTGGTGATGAGTAGATGAACTGATTAACTTTTGACGAAATTCCGAAAAATACTTTGTGAGTTATGGCCCTTAGTCATTTTGGTAATTTGTGCCCATTGTAATGTATGCTAAAAGTGATGCATAGCATATCTTTAGAACCGTGTATGCTAGGGTTTTGAAATTTCATATATGGATTCGTCATGGAAAATTAGCTGACGCGTATTTTTTTTTCTCGTCCAGATTATGCCCCTTTAAGAGTTATTGCCCTTTGAAATTTTTTTAATAAAATCTTGTCAGCAAGGTATCTCAAAAATTATTGGAGCTAGAGCCTTGAAAGTTGGTGAATAGATTGGTGGTGATAAGTAGATGAACTGATCAACTTATGACAAAATTCCGAAAAATACTTTGTGAGTTATGGCCCTTTGTCATTTTGGTAATTTGTGAAAAACTTTGTCATCGTTCTAGCGCCTACATTTCTTCACCAATTTCAATATAACTTCACACAAATGTTCCTTATAAAAAAAACTCGAGCGAGTTCGACTTTCAAGGTCATGATCTCAAGGTCAAGGTCACTGTGGCTATTTTTAGAAAAACTTTGTCATCGCTCTTGCGCCTACATTTCTTCACAAATTTCTATATAACTTCACACAAATGTTCCTTATAAAAAAAACTCGAGCGAGTTCGACTTTCAAGGTCATGACCTCAAGGTCAAGGTCACTGTGGCTATTTTTAGAAAAACTTTGTCATCGCTCTTGCGCCTACATTTCTTCACAAATTTCAATATAACTTCACACAAATGTTCCTTATAAAAAAAATCTCGAGCGAGTTCGACTTCAAAGTCATGACCTCAAGGTCAAGGTCACTGTGGCTATTTTTAGAAAAACTTTGTCATCGCTCTAGCGCCTTCATTTCTTCACCAATTTCAATGTAACTTCACACAAATGTTTCTTATGACAATATCTCAGCAAGTTCGACTTTCAAGGTCATGACCTCAAGGTCAAGGTCACTGTGGCTATTTTTAGAAAAACTTTGTCATCGCTCTAGTGCCTACATTTCTTCACCAATTTCAATATAACTTCACACAAATGTTCCTTATAAAAAAATCTCGAGCGAGTTTAACTTAAAAGTCATGACCTCAAGGTCAAGGTCACTGTGGCTATTTTTAGAAAAACTTTGTCATCGCTCTAGGGCCTACATTTCTTCACCAATTTCAATATAACTTCACACAAATGTTTCTTATGACAATATCTCAGCGAGTTCGACTTTCAAGGTCATGACCTCAAGGTCAAGGTCACTGTGGCTATTTTTAGAAAAACTTTGTCTACATTTCTTCACTGATTTCAATATAACTTTAAACAAATGTGCCTTATGACAATATCTTGAGCGAGGTCGACTTTCAAGGTCATGACTTCAAGGTCAAGGTCACTGTGGCTATTTTTAGAAAAACTTTGTCATTGCTCTAGCGCCTACATTTCTTCACTGATTTCAATATAACTTCACACAAATGTTCCTTATGACAATATCTCAAGTGTGTTCGACTTTCAGGGTCATGACCTCAAGGTCAAGGTCACTGTAGCTATTTTTAGAAAAAAATTGTCATCGCTCAAGCGCCTACATTTCTTCACCGATTTCAATATAACTTCACACAAATATTCCTTATGACAATATCTCTAGCGAGTTCCACTTTCAAGGTCAAGGTCACTGTGGCTATTTTTAGAAAAACTTTGTCAATGCTCTAGCGCTTACATTTCTTCACCGATTTCAATAAAACTTCACACAAATGTTCCTTATGACAATATCTCAAGCCATTTCAACTTTCAAGGTCAAGGTCACAATGGCTATTTTTAGAAAAACTTTGCTATTGCTCCAGCGCCTACATTTCTTCACCGATTTTAATATAACTTCACACAAATGATCCTGATGACAATACCTCGAAAGAGTTCGACTTTCAAGGTCAAGGTCACTGTGGCTATTTTTAGAAAACCTTTTTCATTGCTCTAGCGCTTACATTCCATTTTCAAGGTCAAGGTCACTGTGGCTATTTTTAGAAAAACTTTGTCATCGCTCTTGCGCCTACATTTCTTCACAAATTTCTATATAACTTCACACAAATGTTCCTTATAAAAAAAACTCGAGCGAGTTCGACTTTCAAGGTCATGACCTCAAGGTCAAGGTCACTGTGGCTATTTTTAGAAAAACTTTGTCATCGCTCTTGCGCCTACATTTCTTCACAAATTTCAATATAACTTCACACAAATGTTCCTTATAAAAAAAATCTCGAGCGAGTTCGACTTCAAAGTCATGACCTCAAGGTCAAGGTCACTGTGGCTATTTTTAGAAAAACTTTGTCATCGCTCTAGCGCCTTCATTTCTTCACCAATTTCAATGTAACTTCACACAAATGTTTCTTATGACAATATCTCAGCAAGTTCGACTTTCAAGGTCATGACCTCAAGGTCAAGGTCACTGTGGCTATTTTTAGAAAAACTTTGTCATCGCTCTAGTGCCTACATTTCTTCACCAATTTCAATATAACTTCACACAAATGTTCCTTATAAAAAAATCTCGAGCGAGTTTAACTTAAAAGTCATGACCTCAAGGTCAAGGTCACTGTGGCTATTTTTAGAAAAACTTTGTCATCGCTCTAGGGCCTACATTTCTTCACCAATTTCAATATAACTTCACACAAATGTTTCTTATGACAATATCTCAGCGAGTTCGACTTTCAAGGTCATGACCTCAAGGTCAAGGTCACTGTGGCTATTTTTAGAAAAACTTTGTCTACATTTCTTCACTGATTTCAATATAACTTTAAACAAATGTGCCTTATGACAATATCTTGAGCGAGGTCGACTTTCAAGGTCATGACTTCAAGGTCAAGGTCACTGTGGCTATTTTTAGAAAAACTTTGTCATTGCTCTAGCGCCTACATTTCTTCACTGATTTCAATATAACTTCACACAAATGTTCCTTATGACAATATCTCAAGTGTGTTCGACTTTCAGGGTCATGACCTCAAGGTCAAGGTCACTGTAGCTATTTTTAGAAAAAAATTGTCATCGCTCAAGCGCCTACATTTCTTCACCGATTTCAATATAACTTCACACAAATATTCCTTATGACAATATCTCTAGCGAGTTCCACTTTCAAGGTCAAGGTCACTGTGGCTATTTTTAGAAAAACTTTGTCAATGCTCTAGCGCTTACATTTCTTCACCGATTTCAATAAAACTTCACACAAATGTTCCTTATGACAATATCTCAAGCCATTTCAACTTTCAAGGTCAAGGTCACAATGGCTATTTTTAGAAAAACTTTGCTATTGCTCCAGCGCCTACATTTCTTCACCGATTTTAATATAACTTCACACAAATGATCCTGATGACAATACCTCGAAAGAGTTCGACTTTCAAGGTCAAGGTCACTGTGGCTATTTTTAGAAAACCTTTTTCATTGCTCTAGCGCTTACATTCCATTTTCAAGGTCAAGGTCACTGTGACTATTTTTAGAAAAACTTTGTCAATACTCTAGCGCTTACATTTCTTCACCAATTTCAATATAATTTCACACAAATGTTCCTTAAGACAATATCTCGAGCGATTTCGACTTTCAAGGTCAAGGTCACTGTGGCTATTTTTTGAAAAAAACTGTCATCGCCCTAGCGACTACATTTCTTCACTGATTTCAATATAACTTCACACAAATGTCCCTTATGATAATATCTTGAGTGAGTTTGACTTTCAAGGTCAAGGTCACTGTGGCAATTTTTAGAAAAACTATGACATGGCTCTAGCGCTTACATTTCTTCACCGATTTCAGTATAACTTCACACAAATGTTCCTTATGACAATATCTCGAACTATTTCCACTTTCAAGGTCAAGGTCACTGGGGCTATTTTTAGAAAATCTTTGTCATCGCTCCAGTGCCTACATTTATTGATGGATGTTAATAGAACTTCACACAAATGTTTCTTATGGTAATATCTCGAGTTGCTTGGTCATGACCTCAAGGTCAAGGTCACTATGGCTATTTTTAGAAAAACTTTGTCATTGCTCTACCGCCTACATTTATGATTTTAATCTAACTTCACACAAAAGATGCTTATGATAATATCTTGAGCAAGATCTACTTCGCGGCCATGGCCTCAAGTCAAGGTCCCTATGACTATTTTTAGAGAAATATTTTCATCACTCTAGAACCTACATTTATGGATGGAGTTTTAAACAAACTTTACACAAATGTTGCATATGATAATATCTCAAGCAAGTTGGACTTTTGCCATTTCAGTGTTTTCCACACACGGAGTTGTCTTGTGCGAGGGGATTTGTATCGCATGGGATGCCTTGTTTTTTTAGCTCACCTGACCGAAGGTCATGGTGAGCTTTTGTGACCGTAAGATGTCCGGCGTCGTCGTGCGTCGTCCGTCGTCCGTCGTCCGTCGTGCGTAAACTTTTTCTTGTGAACACACTAGAGGCCACAGTTTTGGTCCAATTATCATCAAACTTGCTCAGAATGATAATCATGACAATATCTCGGTCAAGTTCGAATTTGGGTCATGTCGGGTAAAAAAGTAGGTCAGTAGGTCAAATCATAGAAAAACCTTGTGAACACTCGAGAGGCCACAATTTTGGTCCAATCATCATCAAACTTGCTCAGAATGATCATTGTGACAATATTTTAGTGAAGTTTGAATATGGATCATGTCGGCTTAAAAAGTAGGTCAGCGGGTCAAATCATAGAAAAACCTTGTGAACACCCTAGAGGCCACAATTTTGGTCCAATCATAATCAAACTTGCTCAGAATGATCATCATGACAATATCTTGGTCAAGTTCGAATATGGGTCATGTCCGGTCAAAAAGTAGGTCAGTAGGTCAAATCATAGAAAAACCTTGTGAACACTCTGAAGGCCACTGTTTTGGTCCAATTATCATGAAACTTGCTCAGAATGACCATTGTGACAATATTTCAGTCCAGTTCGAATATGGGTCATATCGGGTTAAAAAGTAGGTCAGCGGGTCAAATCATATAAAAACCTTGTGAACACCCTAGGGGCCACAATTTTGGTCCAATCTTAATCAAACTTGCTCAGAATGATCATCATGACAATATCTCGGTCAAGTTTGAATATGGGTCAAATGGTTCCAGTCCGTTGCACATCTAGGTCACAGGAGCCAAAAACAGATTTTTTTCACCAAAAACTTAAAAAATCTTCTTCTCTGAAACCACAAGGCCCAGGTCTTTGTTATTTGGTATGAAGCTTCATCTAGTGGACCCCTACCAAGATTGTTCAAATTATAGTGCTGGGGCCAAAAATGCCCCCGCACGGGGGCCCTTTGGTTTTACATAGGCTTATATAGGGAAAATCTTTAAAAATCTTCTTCTCTGAAACCACAAGGCCCAGGACTTTGATATTTGGTATGAAGCTTCATCTAGTGGACCCCTACCAAGATTGTTCAAATTTGAGTGCTGGGACGAAAAATGCCCCCGCCACGGGGCCCTTTGGTTTTACATTGGCTTATATAGGGAAAATCTTTAAAAATCTTCTTCTCTGAAACCACAAGGCCCAGGTCTTTGATATTTGGTATGAAGCTTCATCTAGTGGACCCCTACCAAGATTGTTCAAATTATAGTGCTGGGGCCAAAAATGCCCCCGCCCCAGGGCCCTTTGGTTTTACATAGGCTTATATAGGGAAAATCTTCAAAAATCTTCTACTCTGAAACCACAAGGCCCAGGACTTTGATATTTGGTATGAAGCTTCATCTAGTGGACCCCTACCAAGATTGTTCAAATTATAGTGCTGGGACAAAAAATGCCCCCGCCACAGGGCCCTTTGGCTTTACATTGGCTTATATAGGGAAAATCTTTAAAAATCTTCTTCTCTGAAACCACAAGGCCCAGGTCTTTGATATTTGGTATGAAGCTTCATCTAGTTGACCCCTACCAAGATTGTTCAAATTACAGTGCTGGGGCCAAAAATGCCCCCGCCCCGGGGCCCTTTGGTTTTACATAGGCTTATATAGGGAAAATCTTAAAAAATCTTCTTCTCTGAAACCACAAGGCCCAGGTCTTTGATATTTGGTATGAAGCTTCATCTAGTGGACCCCTACCAAGATTGTTCAAATTTTAGTGCTGGGACAAAAAATGCCCCCGCCACGGGGCCTTTTGGTTTTACATGGGCTTATATAGGGAAAATCTTTAAAAATTTTCTTTTCTGAAACCACAAGGCCCAGGACTTTGATATTTGGTATGAAGCTTCATCTAGTGGACCCCTACCAAGATTGTTCAAATTTTAGTGCTGGGACAAAAATGCCCCCGCCACGGGGCCCTTTGCTTTTACATTGGCTTATATAGGGAAAATTTTTAAAAATCTTCTTCTCTGAAACCACAAGGCCCAGGTCTTATATATTTGGTATGAAGCTTCATCTAGTGGACCCCTACCAAGATTGTTCAAATTATAGTGCTGGGGCCAAAAATGCCCCCGCCACGGGGCCCTTTGGTTTTACATAGGCTTATATAGGGAAAATCTTTAAAAATTTTCTTCTCTAAAACCACAAGGCCCAGGACTTTGATATTTGGTATGAAGCTTCATCTAGTGGACCCCTACCAAGATTGTTCCAATTTTAGTGCTGGGGCCAAAAATGCCCCTGCCCCGGGGCCCTTTGGTTTTACATAGGCTTATATAGGGAAAATCTTTAAAAATCTTCTTCTCTGAAACCACAAGGCCCAGGACTTTGATATTTGGTATGAAGCTTCGTCTAGTGGACCCCTACCAAGATTGTTCAAATTATAGTGCTGGGACAAAAAATCCCCCCCTGCCACGGGGCCCTTTGGTTTTACATAGGCTTATATAGGGAAAATCTTTAAAAATCTTCTTCTCTGAAACCACAAGGCCCAGAACTTTGATATTTGGTATGAAGCTTCATCTAGTGGACCCCTACCAAGATTGTTCAAACTATAGTGCTGGGGCAAAAAATGCCCCTGTCCCGGGGCCCTTTGATTTTACATAGGCTTATATAGGGAAAATCTTTAAAAATCTTCTTCTCTGAAACCACAAGGCCCAGGACTTTGATATTTGGTATGAAGCTTCGTCTAGTGGACCCCTACCAAGATTGTTCAAATTATAGTGCTGGGACAAAAAATCCCCCCCTGCCACGGGGCCCTTTGGTTTTACATAGGCTTATATAGGGAAAATCTTTAAAAATCTTCTTCTCTGAAACCACAAGGCCCAGAACTTTGATATTTGGTATGAAGCTTCATCTAGTGGACCCCTACCAAGATTGTTCAAACTATAGTGCTGGGGCAAAAAATGCCCCTGTCCCGGGGCCCTTTGATTTTACATAGGCTTATATAGGGAAAATCTTTAAAAATCTTCTTCTCTGAAACCGCTAGGCCCAGGTCTTTGATATTTGATGTGTAGCTTCATCTAGTGGACCTTTGACAAGATTGTTCAAATTTTAGCCTTTGTTGATGTTTGGTATGAAGCTTCACCTTTAAGACCTCCCTCAACATTATGTACATTAAAGCCCTGGGGCCAATAATGGCCCTCTCTGGGGCCCACTTGTTACACTATGGATCAGGTGAGCGATCCAGGGCCATCATGGCCCTCTTGTTTAATAAAATCTTGTCAGCAAGTCCATATCTTGAGAACTATTAGAGCTTCATTAATCATTCTTGGTACAAACTTGCATCCAGGCATTGCAACTTCAACGCAAGCATCCATATCTGACATTGACCTATATTTCATGGTTCACTGACTTCGTGAATTATTGCGACCACCCTGACTTTCACCATTTCTCGAAAACTATTAAAGCTTTTTAAATTATAATTGGTACAAACTTGCATCTAGGAATTCCAACTGCAACGCAAGCATCCATATTTGACTTTTACCCATATTTCATGGTTCACTGACTTTGTGAATTATTGCGACCACCCTGACTTTCTATCTAATGTAAGAGTCCATTTCTCAAGATCTATTAGAGCTTCATTAATTGTATTTGGTACAAGCTTGCATTTAGGAATTGAAACTTCAATGCAAGTATCCATTTCTGACCTTGACCTAAATTTTATGGTTCACTGACTTTGTAAAATAGTGTGACAACCCTAACTTTGACCCTGATGTAAGAGTCTGTTTTTAAGAGTTACTTGGTACATGCTTGCAACTAGGAGTGAAATTTTTATGCAGGCATCCATGTTTGACCTTGACCTAGATTTCATGGTTTGGTGACTTTGCGCCCCCACAGGCGCGACATAGCCTTCGGGGGAATTCTTGTTGTATGGTTTTGAGTCTTTAACAATATTTGTTGAATATTTTGCCAGCTAAGGTCAAGCAAAGGTTGGGGGCATTGTGTTTTACAAACACCATTTCTAGTTTAACATTATTTCTTTCACGAAAATTTAGATATTTTTATGGGGCCGAACAGTCTTTTGTTGCGAGTGTTTATAGCCGAACGGAATATGGTAGTTGTCGTAAGGCGAAAATAGACGCTTACATCGATAATTAATGCATCAATAAAGTAAAATTAAGTAGGATTCAACATAAAAAACAACATTTAAGCAGTTTCTCTGCTATTTTTTTCTTAATTTTGTCTTTCGACGAATTTTTTTTTGTGAACCGAACCGAACCGAAATTACCAAAAACGGACCGTGAACCGAACTGTCAGCTTCGTACCGCGGTGAACCGTACTTTCGGTGAATCGTTACCCCTCTAGCAACAGGAATGTTTAGTGACGTCACATAACATGCTGTGACATCAACCTTAACGACGCATATGAGGTCATAATTCAACCAGTGCATTTATCAAACACTTGGGGTTGGAACACCAGGGTTAGAACAGAATTTCTATCCCAAGCTAAAACTATCAATTTTCTTATCTAGTGTGCAAGAAATATTTTGCCTAACAGCTGATGTTGTGTTGTTTGGGTGTTGAAAAAATACCTCTCGTGATGCACATGGTTAATTCAACCCTTTGTATATGGGTGGATTTGTTGGACAAGCCCATTTGCCATTTAAGGGGCGTGAGGCCTATATTTTTAGTTTTATTCTATATTTGACTGAAAATTCTGTCAGCAAGCAGTCCATACCTTAATTAGATGCCACATTCTGCGGCATCTGATCTGGATCTGCACTGTTTGCCAGGGGGTTTCTACTGCATGAAATGGGATAACCTGCTTATATTAAAAGCTTGTATACAAAAATAATCAATAGTTTATATTGCAGCTGATTCTTTAAACCTTTTTGTTCCAAATAGAATCTTCCACATATATATAGCAGGAGTCCATTTCAAATTTTAGGGGTGTCAGGTTGTGTTTTCTCCAAAATCTATTTGAAAGCTGGCTGAATGTTTTGCAAATAGTGTAGGCCCTGATCAGACGCCGCATTCTGCGGCGTCTGATCTGGGCCTGCACTGTTTGCGAACTGCCCGTTTTGGGGTTTCCAGGACAAAATGGGTTAAAATCATGAATGCGCTGTACTTAAGTTGTGACTTGCGGTATCAATAACTGCACAATGAGCCAAAAGGTGCAGTGGTTTCAATGTTTACTCATCCCCTAAGTACATTCAATTTTTAGCTCACCAGAGCCGAAGGCTCCGGGGGAGCTTATAGGATAGGCAGTTGTCCGGCGTCGTCGTCGTCGTCGTTGTCGTCGTTGTCGTTGTCGTCGTCGTCTGACGTCAACACTTTCAAACATCTTCTTCTCTGAAGCCACTGGACCGATTCAGCCCAAATTTTATCTGTAGCATCCTTGGGCTGGGGGATTGAAAGTTTGTGTTTTTTATGAAAATCGGCCCATTAGTTTGGTTGCTATGGCAACTTAGAGTTTCCATAGACTTATAATGGGGAAAATTGAAAAATGGCATTTACTGCCAAGTCATTGCAGATATTTGGACAAAACTTTTATAGAAATGTTTCTTGAGTAAAATTCTTTCAGCCATATGCTTTTATGCCAACCTGAGGGTCCCCCAGGTTGTGCCGGGGCCATGCCCCACCCCCTCCACTTCATAAAAGGCCATATATCTCAGAAACCATTCAGATCCCGACCCCTAAACCATATATATTCTTGTTCCTATTGATAAGACACATTTAGTAACACCAACCTTGGGGTCCTCAGGGATGCGCCGAGGTCATGCCCCACCCCCTCCACTTAATAAAAGGCCCAATATTTCGGAAACCATTCAGATCCCCACCCCTAAACCATATATATTCTTGTTCCTTATGATAAGACCCATTCAGTGACATCAACCTGGGAGTCCCCTGGATGCGCCGGGGCCATGCCCCACCCCCTCCATTTCATAAAAGGCCCAATATCTCGTAAACCTTACAGATCCCCGCCCCTAAACCATATATATGCATGCTTCTTATGATAAGACACATTCATTGACACCAACCTGGGGGTCCTCAAAGATGCGCTGGGGCCTTGCCCCACCCCTCCACTTCACAAAAGGCCATATATCTCAGAAACTGTTCAGATCCCCACCCCTAAACAATATATATTCTTGTTCCTATTGATAAGACCCATTCAGTAACACCAACCTGGGGGTCGTCAGGGATGCGCACAGGTCAGGCCCCACCCCCTCAACTTTATAAAAGGCCCAATATCTCGGAAACCATTCAGATTCCCACCCCTAAACCATATATATTCTTGTTCCTTTTGATAAGACCCATTCAGTGACATCAACCTGGGAGTCCCCTGGATGCACCGGGGCCATGCCCCACCCCCTCCATTTGATAAAAGGCCCAATATCTCGGAAACCTTACAGATCCCCGCCCATAAACCATATATATGCTTGGTCCTTATGATAAGACACATTCATTGACACCAACCTGGGGGTCCTCAGAGACGCGCTGGGGCCTTGCCCCACCCCTCCACTTCAAAAAAGGCCATATATTTCAGAAACTGTTCAGATCCCCACCCCTAAACCATATATATTCTTGTTCATTATGATAAGACGCATTCAGTAACACCAACCTGGCGGTTCCCAGGGATATGCTGGGGCCATGCCCCACCCCCTCCATTTCATAATATCACAATATCTCGGAAACCCTACAGATGGCCACCCCTTAACCATATATAGTCTTGTTCCTTATGATAAGACACATTCATTGACACCAACCTGGGAGTCTCCCTGGGCCTTGCCCCACCCCTCCACTTCACATAAGGCCTTATATCTCAGAGAATGTTCTTAGCCCCACCCTAAACCATATATATTCATCTTTCTTATGATAAGACGCATTCAGTGACACCAGCTTGGGAGTCCCCGGGGCACGCCCAGGCCATGCCACACCGCTTTACTTCATTAAAAGCCATATATATCAGAAATAGTTCAGATCCCCACCCCTAAACCATATACTTGTTCCTTATGATAAGACTTGTTCAATCACACCAACCTGGAGGTCTCTTTGTGCTGAGGCAATGTGCCCCGCCCTTCCATTTCATAAAAGGCTTTATATTTCAGAAACCATTCAAATCCCCACCCCATAATCATATATGTTCTTGTTCCTTATTATTAGCACACCTACTGTAGCGGGGTTTGCAGGGGCCATTCCTATTTCATAAAAGGGCCTCAAATCTCTGAAACCGGTCAGATTCCCAGCGCTGAACCATATATATACTTGGTCCTTATGATAAGACACATTTAGGGACAACAGTTTGGGCTTTCCTGGGATCAACAGGGCATGCCCCAACCCCTCAACTGTTAAAGAGGCCTTACAGATCCCCACTGCTAAACCATATATATTTTTGTTTCTTATGATAAGACGCATTTAGTGATACCAACCAGGGCTCCATTGGGTCCATGCCCCACCCCCTCTACTTCATAAAAGGCCTAACTTTTCAGATGCTGAGTCCACATGGGTGCTCATTTGGACATGGGGGTTCATTTGGTGGATTAAAATGATATCATGTTAAAATACATGGCTGCCATTGGGCAGGATGGGCAGTGCCCACCTGAGCTCTGGTGAGCATAGTGGCCCATGGGCCTCTTGTTTAAAGTGTATTATGCCAAATGCACTCTTCTTTGATATGAAACAGCTTTTGCATAGGAAACTTGTTAAAAAAAAAACTACAAAAAAAAACAGAGACATTCATTTGTTTGTTTGTTTGTACTGGAGATTAACAGCCCAGTCAACACTGTTTAAATCATTTTTGAGCCAGTCAGTTTACCTATCCACTCTTTACCTGGGCAGACTGATATGTAAGGGGTTGACCAGTACAGTGCACATTCTTTCCCCAGTAACTGACAACTGCCCTTCTTGAATCCGCAGAATGGAGAGAGTGACCATTGAAAAGCTTTCACGATCAATCTCCACAAAACAATGTTGCCAAGCCCGGCAGCTATCGAACCTGTGTTCTGATCACCAGTCAGACGCGCATCCGACTGACCTACCAAGGCCGGCAGAGACTTTTGTAGTCGCTGCATTGCTGTTGGCTGTATTTGTTGAAGAATATGTCTGAATCCCATGCACATGCCACAGTCTCTTTATTATATCACTGTTATTGGGGTCTAAAGCAGAAATGGTGTAAGTTAAACAACCATGTTCTATCTTAACAAAAATTTATAAATTATATAGAAAAATTATTATTTTTGGGATCCAATTTCAAACCGTGCTGTATCAAAAAACCATGTTAAAAAAATGAACAGTGAAAAAAAGTTATGGTGTACTTGGCTTTCTAAGAACTTGCTCATTTACCCTTATCTTGCTGTTCACAACAACCCCTATCTTTGCAAACAGTGTAGATCCAGATCAGATGGTTTCTTCAGAAGCCATCTGATCAGGGTCTACACTGTTTGGCATTCAGTTTATGAATTTCTAGCGATAAATTACATCAAGTAATTTGATTGGTTGATAGACAGAAATGGGTGTGGCTTAAATGAATATTCAGCACTTGAAGGGTTAACCTATTATACTGTTCTAGTGGATTCTTCCGTTACCATATGTTGGAAAGTCTTTTTGCCGTATAAGTTATGTCAGGCCTATTTGTTTTTATTCTATTTTTGATGTTAAATAGTGCAGGCCCTGATCAGACAGGGCATTCTGCAGGGTCTGATCTGGACCTGCACTTTTTGCCAAGGTACCTCTTTAGGGGTTTCCCCCGCATGCAATGGGGTAAAATTTGGCATTATTGCGCTGCGTACCAACGCAGCGCTATTTGTAATGGGTTTGAGACACGGTCTATGTATTCATGAAAGTTGACTTTTCATTGATGTAAGCAAATTGTCAGTTACTGAAGTCCGCGTTATAGATTCAATTAAAACACTTTTTTAACAATAATAATTTGTGACTACATTCAGTTATACATTTATAATCTGAATTTTTGCCATTCGCATTCTATTTTTGATACATTCTGGAGTTTTAATAACGGACTATGTTTTTCGTTTTTATCGTCGAAAGGGTATTCGGTTTTGATTATTGTTTTATTTGCAATCAGTACAGTCCTGAATATACTGCTCATATTCCATTGTTGAATTGTCCCAAAATTAAAATTCAGTGTTCGAAAGAGATGACGGTTTGCCTAGGTGTGTTTGAAATAGATGACAGTGTTCTAAGGTTTAAAATTATCCCTTTCGATTCCCATGATCGTCTACTGCGTAATAATTGAGCATGTTACTACAGCAAATGTTAACCATTTCAACCCTGAAATCCAGTACAGCTACTAATGCAAACAATGTAGATCCTGATGAGACAGCTCATAATAAGCCACTCCATCATGATGACGCGTTTAAGCTAGATACTATATTTAGTAGAATGGACGTGCCAAAAGTCAGTGGTGGTAGAGTCCAGTCCGGAAACACAGGGATGAAAGGGTTAAAAACCACTGGCAGCACAGCTCAAGTACATGTTGGTTGGTTATTTGAGGTTTAACGTCCCCGTCAACACTGTTAAGGTCATTTTTGAGACGTTGCTTCCAATTTTGTGGGACTTTTACCCGACATTGAGAGATGAAATGACATCTCAAGCCCTGTCGCCCAATGAAACCAATAGGGTTTATTAGGATGGCCGGTCCGCCTCGCACCGCGGTTCCTGGACAGGCTTAGATCCTCTAAGCGGTTTATCAGTACTAGTGTGTGGGCCGGATTCAGCTCTGCGTGGAAGCATCATGCAGCCCATATATTTCTTCAAGCCCCTATGGGCGGGAGCTGGTCAAGTACATGTATCTCTAAGTGTATATTGGAAAAAAAAAATGAATCCTGAAAGGGAACTTGAACTGTTTCGTTTAACCTGTAAATAATTTTACCCTCAGCAAATAGTGTAGACCTGATCAGACACCGCATTCTGATATGGGTCTACACTGTTTGCAAAACCCAACACATGATTCCAGTCCAGATTCTACAGATTACTCTCTTACATGTACGCCCCCGCCCATCGGGGCTTGAAGAAATAGATGGTCTGCATGGTGCCTCCACGCAGAGCTGAAACCGACCCGCACACAAATACTGGTAAACGGCTTAGAGGATCTAAGCCTGCCCAGGCAAAGCAGTGCGAGTGTTGCGAGTCGCACCGTCCATGCTTATAAACGGTGTTAGTTTTATTATGCGGCAGGGCTTGAGATGTCATTTCATCTCAATGTCGGGTAAAAGTCCCACAAAATGGGAGCAACGTCTCCAAAATGACCTTTACAGTGTTGACAAGGACGTTAAACTTCAAATCAAACAAATAAACAAATCCCCCCCCCCCCCCCCCCCCCCCCCCCCCCCCGCTTTTATTTTGCAAATGACCGCTACCTGGATTTCCTAAAATATGCTATATAATTTTGAACCCCTTAAACCCATCTTTATAGAGAGAGAACTGGGGGTGACAATATTTTGTAACTGGGTATACAATTTGCTGCGTCAGCGTCAATGCATCGCAGTGATGTTGCATTGACGTTGACACGACGTTGTTTAGACGTTGTATGTCTGTTGACATGGAGTTATCTGCACTTTATGTTTACATACACTCGATTATTGCTCGCCAAAATATCTCGTATGATAATCGTCGGCCTCAGTACCTCAGTCGGATGCGCGTCTGACTGGGTATACAATATTTTTCTCATTCCTGCTCCATGACATACGCCGTGGGTACTCGATAGAACCACATCACTGCGGCAGTTCCAACGAGCACCAACAGCCATGTTTGAAGCATAAATGAGAAAACTATCACAATTTTTCACCAGAAAAGTAAATATTGTTAAGATATGAAAGAATGCACAAAGTCATTCGGGTGTAACATCGTATTGGCTAATAGACGATGATAATCAATTTGAAAAAAAAAAAAAAAAAAAAAAAAAATAATAATAATAAAATTCTTTCATGGGAGAGCAGAAAACAAACTGTAGTAACAATATACATGTATTTTCTACAAGATGTGCCTTTTATAGCTAATGGTACAAGTCTACTGCACTATATGTGTGGCAGATAGTCGACGGAAAACAGAACCCTGACACCAAACATAAACATTAAGTCGGAATAGGCCTCATGAATCATCAGTGTTTGGGTAAAAGTAGTTATATGTAGAACATAGAAGTGTAGGCAATGATCAGGAATCGACACAATTTACCCACAGCTCCCACCAGAGTTACCAAAGGGGAAAGAAACACAAACATGAAACAACAGACCCTAATGGAAACATCAATAGCGGAAAGCCAAAAGGACAGTTACTTTTCCACAAAATGGCCAATTCGATATCCAAAACAAAATAAAATAAGCGATACAAACACTCAAAGACAAACCATAACAAAAATAAACAACGACAGAAGAACCGCCTTGGAGCGGTCAGTGAAACGAATTCCACTGGGCTGGGCGAGAGAGGGGCTTTAATCTTAAAGAATTTATCTAACCTGTTGTTTATGAGTGAAATGTATCTCTCGCTAAGCACTTTATTCATAGAAACAAATTTGTTTTCGTATATACAATATTTTGCTAAAACAGAGAGAGAGAGGGAGAGAGAGAGAGAGAGAGAGAGATGTAACTGACCACTTCTGCTTTACCACCGTGTGAAAATAGTATTTTACGATCCTCTAGCGATATTTCTGGATTTACATTTGTGGTCAACCATGATTAAAGTTCAGTCTAAAACGTTCTTACTTTTGGGCATCTAAGAAATAAATAATGGATTTTTTCTGGTTGTTCATTACAGTAACTACAACCCTGATTTTATTAATTTTAAATAGAAATGAATGTGTTACTAAATTTTTATTATTGATTTGTATTGAAAGTCGCGTAGTTTTGTCTCGTGAAATGTCTTTAATGCTCTTTTTCCACTCTGTCTCCTATCTCCGTTTGCCATTTTGTTTGTGCAATGTATTCGTTTACTCTAACCAAAATATCATAAATAGTCTACTCCCTTTCTTTGAACTAATCAAGTCTTGAAAGTATATGTTACAAACTACATTTTGTTTAAATTTAACAGCAAATACACGATTCATGTGAATTTGATCTTTTCATACTTGAGAAATACTATTTACTACATGGTGGTAGTCTAAAAATGTGGCCCTTATATCATATTTCGCCTTTAACTGTTCAAAACTATAAAATACCACTTCCTCACTAGTAAGATCGTAAATTGCTCTTATGCCCATATCGCACCTATTTCTTAAAAACAATTTCCCATTACCAATGTGGTCTTTATGTCATAATGGGCATATAAGAATTTGCTTTAGGTTTTCTACGGGGACAGGTTTACAAAATTCCGACAAGCAGAAAATCCTTCAAAAAATGGATTTTGTAGGTTGAAACTAAATTTCGCCGCATAAGATTTGGTTTGGAATACCTTATGATCACAAAATACTCAACAGCCTGGGAGTGCAGATCTTGTGACACTCATGTGATTCTGCTTGTTTATGACCTTACCAGATCATGATTAAATGGTCAACAAATAGATCTTATCTTGGGTTTAGCATGACCTTTGGCTAGGTGAATCACATGAAGCTTCTTCGCAAGCTACTGGTACATGGGTTAACTATCCAGTGAATTAAGTCTTTTCTGATTGAGAGAAGTCAGACAGTTGCACTTGAATGTGAGTACTCAGATGAGGTTCCAGTTACTTCAGGTGTACCACAAGGATCAGTTCTAGGCACAATATTATTGTTATTATACCTTAACGACCTACCCGACAATGTGTGGTCCCGGGTTCGCCTATTTGCTGGTGACACTGGGGTGTACCTGACCATAATTCTCCCTGATTATTCGGTCACCCTCCAGAGGGACTTAGACCGCCCCATCATAGAATCTCACTGGGCCATGGAATCAAAACATAGAAAGGCGGCATAATGCTGCGTTTTACCAGATCTGCACTTCTTGTTTAAAATGCTGGTATTTAAGTGTTAAACTAACAGTTTTAGATTACAACTAGGATGAAAATTATTTTAGCTGCCCTTTATATTACAGCGAAAGTAACCTTTTGTGAACGGAAAAGAAATTTATGAAAGTACTTTTATCTCAGGACATCTTAAGTTTCCTCAATACATTTGCACAAGAAAAATATACATGAAAGATTTGCAAGTCGATTTTCCCCAAAATATAATCCTGATTTCAGTTTAAAAATCCATGTCCCACAAGAAAAAGGTTTGGAGGTATAAACGGTTATTACAGCAAGTACTTTCTTGCATTAGCAACATCCCTGTGCCTTTGAAAATAAATGAAATTCTGTATTTTTCACTTTTACCAGGAAAAAAGGAAACCGCTTTATAGACTTTTTAAAAGTTACTAAAACAGCTGCAGATCAATAGTTCACATCAAATACTAACAAGTCGGTCAAAGCTTTCTATCAAAAAGGCTACCTGAATTGAAAACCAGATTTTTTTTGACATGTTTATTCTCGATGGGCGCCATCATCTCCTTTTCTTGCGGTAAATCTGAAATGCTGAGATTTCATCAATTATGCCTTCCACATTTTATTTTCTCCATCATCAATGAAAATACCTTGAAAAGTCAGCTATGTAGCCTTCTTCCTGCGTATACCATAATGAAATCGCCTATCTTGGAAGCCTGTCATCACTGATAAATTAGTGTAGCTGTCAAATTGAAGAGATTTCCATCTTGCCAAATGCAAAAACGTATTCATACGCCTTGGAACTAATTTCCCACCAAAAAAACAATAGTACACCATTGCTTTAAATTTAAAACATAATATTCATATTTGAAACTGTCTTGCGCCTACTTTCACATACTTTCTAACATAATTTGTTCGTTAATTCATGAATAGTATGCCTTCATTTCTGAACTAGTTTCTACGTGTAACATTGTCCTGTTTGTGTTGTTCACCCCTGTTCCCAAGTAAACAAGTTGAAAAGGGTAGATTTCTTTTTTAACTTCTTTCAGCAAAACATATTAAAAGTATTGGGCTTCTATGAAATTTTACCAACCCGCACATTGGTAAGTAGGTGACACAACAGATCATTAATTGGATTAGATAAATATGTCCAAACATCAATTATTTGTTTATGGTGACTCATGTGAACAGAAAATAGCGTGTTTTTGTTAATGGTGAATCTTCAGTATGGGCGCCAGTTTTGTTTGGAGTCACACAAGGGACTGTTCTTGGTCCTCTATTGTTCTCCCTGTACATCAATGATATTTCCTCTGACATTGACTCAGAAATAAGACTTTTCGCAGATGACTGTGTTTGTTACCGGGAAATTAGAGATACAGATGACTCATTGAAACTTCAGGCTGACATAGATGGATTAGGATGTTGGGCCCGAAAATGGAGCATGAGATTTCAGCCAGTTAAATGCAATATTATGCAGATAACAAGGAAGAGATCTAATAAAGTTGAGGCTTCTTACACTTTAGAGGGAACGGTCCTCGAAAATGTGAATTCCATTAAATACCTTGGTGTGACAATCACTCACGATTTGAGATATGCAATATGTGTACAAAGGCGAATAGAACTCTTGGATTCCTGAGGCGAAATCTTCATCAGTGTCCCCAGGATGTGAAAGAGACAGCATACAGGGGACTTGTTCGCCCAATCTTGGAATATGGTAGTTGGATCTGGGACCCAAGCGGAGTGATCCTAAATGCAGAAATTGAAAAAGTTCAGAATAGAGCGGCTAGATTTGTAACTGGAAATTACTGCTTTGAAACTGGGAGCATGACTGGAATTCTAGGAAAATTAAGATGGGAGTCTCTCAAGAAAAGGAGAAGAGACAGTAGGCTCATACTCTTATACAAAGGTCTAAAGGGTGCTGCCAGCATTCCAACAGATGACCTTGTTCCCCCGGCTAGGCACTGTAGACAGCACCATTCAATGACGTTTCAGACCCTTACTGCAAGAACGGATACATTAGAGATTGGAATGCCCTTCCGGATTCTATTATTTCGACGGCGGAAGGTGCTGATGATTGTGTAGCTAAGTTTACATCTTTGGTTAGAGCTAGGGACTAACTTCCCATATCACAGGTCCTGGTGTATGAATGTCATTTGACGTGTCACCAGTAACAATTCTGATTCTGATTCTTATGTAACAAATCAATGGGTAAAAATCACTGCTATAACATAGCAGTTATAGGAAATGATCAGAAGCCTTTTGCACAAAAATCCTGGTGCTGAACAGGCTGCTTTCATTCTTTCAGTTCAAAATATGGGGATAAACTGTTTTTATCTTATTTTTTTTTTTTTTTTGGTTTTGGATTTTATTCCAGTATCAAATCATCCACCCAGTAAACACAATCAATAATACAGTGAAACTTTGGTGCAGTGATTCATAAATTGTTATAAATTGCATGAATGAAATATATAAAATGAAATACTAAAAGCACCAAAGAAGGTCAATCATTTTACAAGCTAAATGCAAGAGATTGCAACACCTCAACCCAATCAGTGATCTTACTGCCAACTTGGTAGAACTGGTCATTTTTGGCTACCATACACTGAATTTAAAAATAGTACAAGGTGAAATAATTACATTTTTGGGGGGTGGGGGAGGAATCATTAATTTTCAGTACTATTTAGGTATTTTACTTGAAATTTCACTCTTGCAGTGCCTAAAGGCAACCTTTAGCCACAATTCTATGATAGTATTTTACACATTTTTGGACGGGTTTTTAAAAAAAATCCGTCCTTTAAAATAGCGATGTCCGGGCGGGCGGGCGGGCGGGCGGGCGTCCTGCGGGCGGGCGGGCGTCGTCCCAGATTTACCTTTTGGTTAACCTTTTTTCAAAGTGATATTTTTCATCTATTCTGTAGCAGATTGTTTTAATATCAGGACTGATGCATAAGTGGAGGTACCGCTTTCATGTATTATCCATAAATGGCGCAAAAGACTAAAATTTTGGCGGAAATTGTCATTTTTCAAACTTGTGTTTTTCAGGTTTACCTTTTGGTTAACCTTTTTTCAAATGCCAGTGTAGTGGATAGAGTGCTGGACTACGAATCCTATTGTTGACTATGAATCTGAGGGGCGTGAGTTCAAACCCTGGTGGAGACATTTTTTTTTTTTTGTTCTTTTTTTTTTTTTCTTTCTTTTTTCATTGTTTTTTTTTTCTTTATTTTTCTTTTCTTCTCCATAAACACATATGAACAATTATTATCTTCCTCCCCTGATAGTTGCTAGTAATAATACATACATGCATGCACCGGCATGGAATTTTCTTTTTCTTTTTTTTTTTTTTCGTTCTTTTTTTTAGCTCACCTGAGCACGAAGTGGTTCTTTTTTTTAGCTCACCTGAGCACGAAGTGCTCTTCGTGCTCAAGGTGAGTTGATGTCCGTCGTCCGTCAACAATTTCTTTAAACGACATCTCCTCCTGGGATAATGGCCCGATTTCAAAATTATTTTACAGAAATGTTCATTAGGTGACCCTTTTTCAAAATTGCTAAAATCAGTGGCCACTAGAGCTAAAAATAGAGCTAAAAATAGAAAAAAAAACTTTATTTTTTTTTCTTCGTAAAACACATAAACAAATCAACCCCCCCCCCACCCCCCCCCACAAAAAAATGTTACTGGGTTAGGATATTGCATTTGTTCTGTACATACATGCATACATAGTTTTACATACATACAGAAAAACACATAAACAAATCAACCTTCATAAAAACTTTATTTATTTTTTCTTCTTAAAACACATAAACAAATCATACCCCCCCCCCTCCACAAAAAGTTGTTACTGGGTTAGGATATTGCATTTGTTCTGTACATACATGCATACTTAGTTTTACATACATACCCTACCCACCCCACCCTACCCTAGCATACCCTACCCCACAACCCCACCCCACCCCCATCCCAAAACAACCCCAATCCACCCCCAACCCCACCCCATCCCACCACTCCCCACCTTACCCGACCTCACCCCATCCGACCCACCCCACCACACCCCATCCCACCCCACACCCCACCCCACCACAAATTCCACCCTGTCCCACCCGACTCCTAACACACCCCACCCTACCCCACACCAGCACACCCCACCCTACCCCACCCATGCCACCACCATCCTAACTGTACTGAAAAAAAAACCCGTCCATAATGCCATTAGGCATTTTTCTTGTTGTTCTGTGGATTAAGATATCATTTTTGCAAAACCATGGAAAAATGCAATAAATTACTAACATGGTGACTTTCCAATAAAAATATTTTGCTTTCATATTCTTACATTTACATGGACTACCATCTGATGAAAAATCTGTTTGGGTAACTATTTGCAAATATGATTTTTTCAGTACCTCGAATGTAGTGAAATAACTGTATTGAGGAACCTTAAATCACCTTCTTTAAAGTAGCTTTTTGTTGTCTGTGGCGTTACTAAACCGTACAAATGTGAAATGGTTAGAATATACAAGATAAAAATTGCAACATGTGTGCACGTGGCCGATTTCGAAAAAAAACAAACAAAAAAAAACAGAAGACCATCATGAAAACATGCCTATGCAATTTTGACCCTCTTAAACTCCACTTTAATCCAGTAGAATGGGGTTTGTATGGGTGTACATTATTTTTCGCATTTCTGCCCAAAACATAGATTTTTGGTACTCGTCAGAAACCGCCTGGTCGAGACGGTTCCAACGAGTACCCAAAATCTATGTTTTGAGCTGAATTATGAAAAATAGCAGAATCTTTTATCTGAACATTTTCATTTTTTGGGTGGAAATATGTTCAATTTATTTGAAAAGGCATGTTTTCGTAATGCAAAAAAAAAAAAAAAAAAAAAAAAAATAATAATAATGGCCTCACTCATAATCTTAAATAACTGGAGTATAGTATGCATATTACAGGACCTTCGTTTGAATAAACTCTCGTCAAAGGAATAAACACTTCTCAAAGCATAAACTAACGTCTATTCTAGTTGTAAGTTTCACAAGAACGAAGTAGAAACTATTTCAGCTCACTGAAAAACAAACTTTATTTTGTAAACAAAAAGAAAAAAAAAAGAAAAAAAAAAAAAAGAAAAACTTCCCATCACGAAAGGAAAGTTCCTTCCGTTGAATAGACCAATAGGGGACAGACTTTCTTCCAAAGTATTTTCAGTAATGAAACAAAGCGAAAGCAACGACAAAGAATTCTCAAAAGGAAATATGGCCCTGGTGTAGATTTCACATCTCCATCTGTTTCATGCAAAAATAGATTGATTTACGATCAGCACTAGCATTATAATCGATCCCTATGTGATGAAACCAAACATGATAATAACCACGGCCTTTCCTTCCAAACGATGTCAAAATGGTGTCAGTAGTTTCCAAATTTGCAATTTTGTGACGCAAGTAACCGTACAGTTAATTCAGCATTTTTTTCCAAGTTGCCGTACTTAAAAAAATCCAAGTTGCCGTACTTGAAAAATCCAATATATATATTCCATCAGCCTAAATACTTTTGTAAGCCTTCATGAATGACGGTTAAACAAATAAAGCTCTTATATCTATCTCAAGACAGGGACATGGATCATTCACACAGAGCTCTTCGTCAATAACAAAACGATCCGGGATTACGAAATTTCCTTAATAAAGCAGACCTTGATTCGAGAAATTCAAGGAATACTAGGTTTTACCAACCTCCCTTTTTTCATTTCCAATATACATTATGATCAGTAAGATAGACGATGTGAGCGGAAGATTGCGATTGAACTGGACTAGTTTGTTTGTAGGGGTCCCAGGGGGTGGCAGCATATTCTAGTTTAGGTCTAACTAGTGACTTGTATGCTGTTGCCTTGATGTCCTTTGGGCATGCAGAGAGATTCCTGCGTAGGATAGGAAAGCAGCTGTCTGGCTGTCTGTCGTAGATAGCATGTCATAGTCTAGCTACTAGACCTTGATGTCATATTTACCAATTACCAACCTTCATGTGTGTTTTTATCAAATATGAAACCTTGTTAGACTTTAATCTTGTCTCAGACACCAAGGTCTAGTACAATGCGAATTTTACCTCGCAAGATCCTTGGTAAATGATTGATTACAGCTACAGTCATGAAATGTTTATTGCCTTTCTGTACCCCTTACCGAACACGAACTGATAAGGCAAACTGGCATTTTAGTCAGAGTATATCTTCCCAAGATCAAATAAGGGGTAGAAGAATATTACTTATTAACTTTAAAATATGATATCCGACTAGAAGCTAGTCTAAGCACGTCAGTGTGACTATTTCACACCAGTGTACTGTCTATAGCCAGGTTTTTTGCTTTACTTCTGGCAATGGATGTTGTATGATGACTCCATTATCTTGCTTTTGTTGCCGATTCTGATGTACTCAGACTAAGTCTTGTCTGGGTGAAAACGCATCTATCAGTCTCTCTCCCATGCTTGTAAATAATTAAAGTCCTCTTGAGCGACAGCAACTCGGTACAACAGGCAGTGATCAGCGAACAGGGGAGACGCATGGTGGCAAGTCGTTGATTTATATGAGGAAGAGGAGAGTGCCGAGCACTGTACTCTGTGGAACACCAGAAGTAACGGGCGCAGACGAAGAAATCCTCAATTACGACTTTCTGGTATCCATCAGCAATGAAATTGTGCGGAACCTCGTGAAAGGCCTTACTGAAATCTAGTAGGATGACATTTATGCGCTGTGAGTTGTTCATTCCGCCGGCTTGCTATCAGCTGGTACTCACATGACCCCCCCCCCCCCCCAGCAGGGAGAACGACCCAATGTACAACGAAAGAGCCGATTACTGTGCAGAGTCTCATCCTGCAAACCTGGAGTTTATGTAATAAACTGAGCGTGACAGCTCAGTGGTTAAGCCCAGAGTGGTTAGTGCACTTGACTCAGATGTCAGAGGCCCTCGGTTCGACCCGGCGGTGATTATTTCGGTGTCTGAACACCATTTACAGCGATGAATGTCAAAATGCGCACCGCCCTTTGGATCGGAACGTTTAACTGGAGGCACCGGCCCGCGCCCATAGGGGCTTGAAGAAATATATGGGCTGCATGATGCTTCCACGCAGAGCTGAATCTGGCCCGCACACTAGTACTGGTAAACCGCTTAGAGGATCTAAACCTGTCCAGGAACCGCGGTGCGAGGGGGACCGCCTATGCTAATAAACCCTATGGGTTTCATTGGGCGACAGGGCTTGAGATGTCATCTCATCTCAATGTCGGGTAAAAGTCCCACAAAATTGGAAGCAACGTCTCCAAAATGACCTTTAAAGTGCTGACGGGGACGTTAAACCTCAAATCAAACAAACAAACTGGAGGCGCCCTGTTCAGGGAGAGTCATCCCCTATGCAGGTTAACTGTTTGTTTGTTTTGGGGTTTACGGCCAAGTCAACACTGTTAAGGCCGTTTTTGAGCCTGTCAGTTTACTTTTCCTGGGCAGGCTTATACGTAAGAGGTAACCAGGAGAGTGCACATTCTTTCGCCAGAAACTGACAACTGCCCTTCTTGAGCTAGCGGAATGGAGAGAATGACCGTAGGAAAGATTTCTTGATCAATCCCCGAGAAAGAATATTGCCGACCCCGGCAGGTATCGAACCTGCTTCCCCATGATCAGCAGTCAGACGCGCATCCGACTGAGCTACCGAGGCCAGCGCAAGATTGATGTGTGCTGTAAATCTGCAAGTAATGGTAAAATGTGGCCGATCCCAGTATCAGTGAGTAGGTCCTGGTGCACGTTTGTTTGTTTGGTTTGAGGTTTAACGTCCCCTTCAACACTGTAAAGGTCATTTTGGAGACGTTGATAACAATTTTGTGGGACTTTTACCAGACATTGAGATGAAATGACTTCTCAAGCCCTGTCGCCCAGTGAAACAAATGGACGGACTCGCATCGCTTTGCTTGCCCAGGCTTAGATCTTCTAAGCTGTTTACCAGTACTCGTTTGCGGGTCTGTTACAGCTCTGCGTGGAAGCATTATGCAGCCCATATATTTCTTCAAGCCCCGATGGGCGGTGCGAATATGGATAGTGTTTCTCTTTTGTTTCGGTATTAAAAAGTTCTTGCTCGGCTCCCATGGCGGGGCTTGAAGAAATAGGTGGGCTGCATGATGGTGCCAGGCAGAGCTTAAACCGACCGCTTAGGAGTATTGGTAAACCGCCTAAAGGATTCAAGCCTGCCCAGGCAAAGCTGTGCGAGTCTGGCCGCCCATTCATATAAACCCTATTGGTTTCATTGGGCGACAGGGATTTTTTTTTTTTTTTGGTTTTACGGCCCTTTCAAGATTATTTCACTCATATCGAGCCGATCGTTAATCAGAGGTGGGCGAAAACCGGAGTACCCGGAGAAAAACCATCTGACCTTCCGTTGCAGAACTTGGCGTCTCACATATGACCCGAGCGAGGCTCGAACCACAGCGGTGAGAGACCTAATGATCAAGAGTCAGCGCTCTTAACCACTAGGCCACGGAGGCCCGTAAGCGACAGGGAATGAGATCTCATTTCATCTCAATGTCGGGTATATAAATGTCCCACAAAATTGTAAGCTAGGTCTCCAAAATTACTTATACAGTGTTGATGGGGACGTTAAACAGTGTTAATTGGGACGTTAACCCTCAAATCAAACAAATCAAAAGGTTATTGCTAGTATCGTCTAATTCTAACAAATACCCACATCATACATGTACTCTCACATGTATGCGGTTTTTGTGTATCTTTGAAACGACCCCATGTCAATTCTCATCGATTCAGAAATTCATCCTGAGATATTGACGGTAAAATTATCTTCTTGCCTGTAAATTGATGCGTTAGCATTTGATAACAGATTAACATGCATGATAGTATTGTGTCAGTGCAGTTGAAAGTCAAATACTTGTAATTTGGACTAAAAATTCTACTTTCCTCAGATGAACCGGAGGTCGCCATCTTATTGTTCGCCGCTGTGATGTTGCCCGGCTTTTTGTCACGTGACAGGAATATTTTTAGATTGAAATTCCCAAAAACAACAAATAAACAAAAATGAAAACGACGATTTTCACAAAGTTCTGAAGTGGTATTTGGTTTCAGAAGATTACAAATGACATAGCTACATGAATAGAAGAAATAAAACCGAAAAACACGCTTTTCATTTTTGAAGCCCGATAGCTCAATAATGCACCTTTAAAGCCAACAGCTACACCTTTCAGAAGGTCTTTTAGCTCTCAATTCAATGGCAGTGAAATAACCAGGTTTAGAGCCAACAACCACATCTTTATAAATGTGTTTATACATGTATTTGGTCTTAGAGCTCTCTATGCAATGGTAATGAAATAAACTGTTTAGAGTAAAAAAGCCACATCTTTGAGAATGTATTTATATTAAATTTTGGTCTTTGAGCTCTCTTTTCAATGGTAGTGAAAGAGGTTTACAGCAAATGCCCCATCTTTGACAATGTATTTATAATTGGTCTTCGACGTCTCTCCTTCAATGGTAGTGAAATAAACAGGTTTTGAGCCAAAATCACACCTTTGAGACTGTATTTATATTTGGTCTTTGAGCTCTCTATTCAATGGTAGTGAGATAGAGATTTAGAGCCAACAGCCACATCTTTGATACTGTATTTATATTTATTTTTGAGCCCTCTATTCAATGGTAGTGAAATAAACAGTTTAGAGCAAAACAGCCACATCTTTGAGAATGTATTTATATTAAAATTTGGTCTTTGAGCTCTCTATTCAATGGTAGTGAAATAAAAGTTTAGAGCCAACAGTCACACCTTTTAGAAATTAATGAGAATTTATTTATTTTTGGTCTTTGAGCTCTCTATTCAATGGTAGTGAGAGCATAATAGCCACATCTTTGAGAATGTATTTATATTTGGTCTTTGAGCTCTCTCAATGGCAGTGAAATAAACAGGTTTCGAGCTGAAACCACACCTTAGAAAAAATTATGAGAATGTATTTATATTTGGTCCTTGAGCTCTCTATTTGATTGTAGTGAAATAAAGAGGTTTAGAGCCAACAGCCACACCTTTGTTACTGTATTTATATTTGGTCTTTGAGCTCTCTATTCAATAGTAGTGAAACAAAGAGGTTTAGAGCCAGCAGCCATACCCTTGAGAATGTATTTATATTTGGTCTTTGAGCTCTCTATTCATTGGTAGTGTAATAAAGAGGTTTAGAGCCAACAGCCATGCCTTTGAGAATGTATTTATAATTGGTCTTTGAGCTCTCTATTCATTGGTAGTGAAATAAAGAGGTTTAGAGCAAACAGCCCCATCTTTGAGAATGTATTTATATTTGGTCTTTAAGCTCTCTGTTTCAATAATAGTGAAATAAAGAGGCTTAGAGCCAACAGCTACACCTTTCAGAAGGTCTTTGAGCTCTCAATTCAATGGCAGTGAAATAACCAGGTTTAGAGCCAACAACCACGTACATCTTTATAAATGTGTTTATGTATGTATTCGGTCTTAGAGTTCTCTATGCAATGGTAATGAAATAAACTGTTTATAGTAAAAAAGCAACATCTTTGAGAATATATTTATATTTGGTCTTTGACGTCTCTCTTTCAATGGTAGTGAAATAAACAGGTTTTGAGCCAAAATCACACCTTTGAGACTGTATTTATATTTGGTCTTTGAGCTCTCTATTCAATGGTAGTGAGATAGAGATTTAGAGCCAACAGCCACACCTTTGATACTGTATAATTTATATTTATTTTTGAGCCCTCTATTCAATGGTGTGTGTGTGTGTGAATTCGGGTTTAACGTCGCTTTCAACAATTTTTCAGTCATATCACGACGGTGTCTGGTTGCGACAGGGAGCTCAATGCTCACGTTTATAGTGCTGCATGTCCCAGACACATTACATGATACCACACCCAGTCACATTAATCTGACACTGGATCGACCAGTCCTAGCTCTACCCCATAAATCTGAGTGCCAAGCTAGGAGCAGCTAGTACCATTTTTAACGACTTTGGTCTCTATTCAATGGTAGTGAAATAAACAGTTTAGAGCAAAACAGCCACATCTTTGAGAATGTATTTATATTAGATTTTGGTCTTTGAGCTCTCTATTCAATGGTAGTGAAATAAAGAGGTTTAGAGTCAACAGTCACACCTTTTAGAAATTAATGAGAATGTATTTATATTTGGTCTTTGAGCTCTCTATTCAATGTTAGTGAAATAAACAGTTTAGAGCAAAACAGCCACAGCTTAGAGAATGTTTTTATATTTGGTCTTTGAGCTCCCTAACTGGCAGTGAAATAAACAGGTTTCGAGCTGAAACCACACCTTTTAGAATGTATTTATATTTGGCCTTTCAGCTCTCTATTCAATGGTAGTGAAAGAGGTTTACAGTAAACAGCCCCATCTTTGAGAATTACTTATATTTGGTCTTTGAGCTCTCTATTCAATGGTAGTGAAATAAAGAGGTTTTGAGCAAAACAGCCACATCTTTGAGAATGTATTTATATTTGGTCTTTGAGCTCTCTATTCAATGGTAGTGAAATAAAGAGGTTTTGAGCAAAAACAGCCACATCTTTGAGAATGTATTTATATTTGGTCTTTGAGCTCTCTCTTTCAATGGTGGTGAAATAAAGAGGTCTACCTTGTTGAACCTTCATGAAACTTGCACATAACAATGACAAACATTTTGCAAACATTCCTTAGGTATCCTGGTGACATTTTACAGGCCTGTCCATCTTAACTGTGCCAGTTTCTGAATAGTATGCACACTTTGCATCCAGTTCCTTTTCAGGACTTCTGTGTCTAGAATCTTGTCTTGCCATTATATCTTTAGAGGTTTTCTAAGACAGCTTGTATGGAAGTGGTTCCATCTTTTGCCATGAACGACAGTAAAATGGGTTGAGCTGTCCGGTTCTGAACACAATGCGACACGAACACTGAAGCAAAAGAAAAACAACAGTTGTACCCCGTTGGACCAAGCAACAGACATAAAAGTTCTGGCTCTGACCAACTTAAATATTTAAAATAGCATTATGTCAAAGCCATCATGGAGTCTGAATGAAAGATAAATATCATTGTATTACATAGATTTTGTCATAGCTCCCAGTTACATAGATTCATAGCTCCCAGTTACATAGATATTTGTTCGTAGCTCTCAGTTATATAGATATATGTTTTGTAGCTTTCAGTTACATAGATATGTTCATAGCTCTCATTTATACTGATATGTTAATAGCTCTCAGTTACATAGATATGTTCATAGCTCTCGATAAGGAGTAAGGAAGATAAATTAATTGTGGGATAATTTCCATTATTTTTGCATTAAACCATATGATGAGGGTACATTGTAGAATTGCCTCAGTGAGGCAACAAGTACCCACAGCATAGGTGTCTAACAAGAAATAAAAGATGTTTACCCAAAAATAATTGTTGTTACCTTTCCTTATCTGGAGCTGTATAAAATATTGTTTTAACCCTTTTAATACCAAATGGAATCTTCCTCCTTGTATAGAAGGAGTCCATTTCAAAATTTAGGGATATCAGGTTATGTTTTCTTCAAAAACTATTTGGAAGTTGGCTGGAAATTTTGGGAACAGTGCAGGCCCTGATCAGACACTGTGTTCTGCGTCGTCTGATCTGGGACTGCACTGTTTGCCAACTACCCATTTTGGGTTTTCCATACAAAAAGGGATAAATAATGTGAGCAAAGTCCACCCACTGTTGTTTTTCTTTTTTATTTCCCTATTATGATGATACTAATTATTGTTATGACTGGGCATTTGGCAAATATTGTTATTAACCACCTACATGTGTGATAAAAATGACATCAGCACATCTCTTTGTCCTTTGGAATTGGTCACTGGCCTATTTTTATACGGTCAGTTTTAGTTCCTTGTACTATTTTAACCCTCATCTTGCTGTTAGCGACAACCCTATCTTTGAAAACAGTGTAGATCCAGATCAGATGGCTTCTGAAGAAGCCATCTGATCAGGATCTACACTGTTTGACATTCAGTTTATGAATTTGTAGGAACAAATTACATAAAGTGATCTGATTGGCTCAAAGTCAGAAATGGGTGTGGCTAAACCGAATATTCAGCAAGAGAAGGGTTAAGCTTGTCCTTTATTCTGGCAGCCATGACAGTAGCAGAGCCACAAAATCTGTTTTCTAATTCTCTATAATGCATGGGGAGTAGCTAAACTATCACGGAGTGTCAGTCCTTTCAAAAAACTACTTGTCTCATAAACCTGGGCTTATAGGTTGATTCTGGGCTTCTCCAGACTTTTGGATGAATCTTTAACCCTTTTTGTACCAAATTGATCGTTCTCCTTATACATAGCAGGGGTCCATTTCAAAATGTAGGGGTGTCAGGTTGTGTTTTCTTTAAAATTTGTTTGGAAAATGGCTTAACTTTTTGCAAACAGTGTAGGCCCTGATCAGAAGCTGCATTCCGCGGTGTCTGATCAGAATGCGGCGTCTGATCTGGGCCTGCACTGTTTGCAAGGGTACCCATTTTGGAGTTTCCGGTACCAAATGGGTTAAACTGAGGTCCCATCTCCATATAACCTTAGTTGTTTGTGGGATGCAAAACACATACACACACATACATGCACACACACATAGGTCAAAAGCAGATTCAAAAGCTGCTCACATTCTCTCAGCAAAAATACTAAAATTTTCGATATTTCAACTTGCTAGAAAAGTTAACAATTTGACCACTAGTGAGCTTGTTAAGCTAAACTTGGCTTTGTTGCATGTATATGAGAAGTTAAGAGTGCCCATCTTGGCAATACAGTGCACACTTCGATGGCTTGTACACCTTTCTGACCATGAAAATTGTTCCAGACTGGTAGTACCTCTTCCAGACTGGTAGTATCTGTTCCAGACTGGTAGTATATCTTCACGACTGGTAGTATCTGTTACTGACTGGTTGTTCAAACCACTGAGGGCTACTTCAAGGAGGCATGATTTTGGCACTTCTTTTCAGTGGTCTATAATATGAATTTATATTGTGTGTATTCATTAGAATCACTTCATTGCCATTAGAATCACTTCATTGAGGTGATTCTAATGAGTACACACAACATACATTTGCAAGATAAAAGACGAAAATATTCTAAATTTTCCCTCACTATTTCTTATGTAGGGAAATTCCCTAGGTTCGACGCAGCCTGTTTTGGGGTTTCCAGTACAAAATGGGCTAACTGGATTTACAAGCTAATTTGAGTACCATAGCTGAAGACACATTTTGGTCTGTCTTGGCTGAAAATTACTATTATTCTAAGAAGTGGTGTCAGTTCCTGGCAAATGAATGTGGCCTGTATTGGTTTACCATTAATGTGCAAACCTGCCCAGGAAATGTGTGTTTCCGTAAAGAAGAATACCTGTAGAATCAATCTGAATTGGAATCATTCATTGGGTTTGGCAATCAATGTAGACCCTATTACAAGATACTACAGTAGTGGCATCTGATCTAGGTCTACACTTGTCAGATCTGGGCCTGCACTGTTTGCCAGATGGGCCTCCATGGCCTAGTGGTTAAGAGCGCTTACTCTTGATCATTAGGTCTCTCATCGCTGTGGTTCGAGCCTCGTTCCGGTCACATGTGAGACGCCAAGTTCTGCAACGGAAAGTCAGGTGGTTTTTCTCCGGATACTCCGGTTTTCGCGAACCTCTGATTAACGATCGGCTCGATATGGGTTAAATAATCTTGAAAGGGCCGTAAAACCAAAAACAAAAAAAAAATGTTTGCCAGGCTACCCGTTTTGGGGTTTCTGGTACAAAATAGGTTAAGTAGCACCACTGCCCATTTGGGCCTGGAAATAAAGATGGGCCGCATCATGCTTCCGCACAGTCAGACCATTCCTTCAACCCTAGCTGTTTCTTTGGGTGGTAGGGCTTGAGATGTCATTTCAACTCTGTGTTGGGTAAAAGTCAGAGAAAACGGGAAACAACATTCTCAAAATTGATCTGAGTGTTTTGAGTTTTACGTCCCACCAACAGCTCAGTTTAAAGACTCATTTGAAAGTCTGGAGAAGCCCTGGATTGATCCTGCGACCCCTGGTTTACAAGGCGAGTAGCATAACCACTACACCACGGAGGCTTCTAAACCCAAATGACCTAAATAGTGTTGACAGGAACATAAAACCTCAACACAAACAAATGTTTTAATAGCTCTTGCACCTGTAGGATTTTAAAGTACATGTCACCAGATAAAAAAAAACATATCAAATGAGTCACTCTTTATAACACTATTCACCATATTTGCATTATTTGCTGGCTCCCAGTTTGCACATTGTCAATATTGGAAAAACAGGTAACCAGACCCCCCTGACCTTTCGAGGTCAGGGGGGTCTGGTTACCTGTTTTTCCAACACTGATAACCTTCAGACTAGGAACCAGCAAATAATGCAAATAAGGTAAATTGTTTTGGTTCAAAGCAGAAACAACCAAAAATATATCCATTTTGTAGAAAAAAGGCCATTTAGGTCAGAGAAAATAAATTATAAGATTCTCATCCTCACCCGCCCCTATAAAATCTGACAAAATAAAAAAAGTTGGGGCGGAAAACTTTTTGACACGGAGGCATACTAGAGTCAAATACATGTTTTATTTGGCTTTTCATAATTGCAAATCATCTGCTTGACATGAAAAGAGAATAAGACCTGGTTTTCTTCTTTTTCAAAGGGATAGCAAGTGTCAGCGGATGCGCAGGCTGATCTGAGTCTTCGCTGGTTGCTCAAGCCTTCTTGTAGGTTTTGTCATGCCCTGGCTCAAATAAAAAATAAAATCCACACATCCACCCCATCTGGATGAGAATCTAATAATTAATTTTCTCTGGCCTTGTGGTCATTTTTCTATATAATCTATGGTACATGTACATGTTCTTGGGATTGATCTTGTAACTGAGTTATCTTCAAAACCATGTTATAATGAACAGTGTATAAAGAGGTTGTGGTGTACATGTTGAAAATTTGGATGGTGATTCATTTATTAGGGCCCCGCACTGAAAGTGTGGGTGCCCTATAGTAATCACTCTGTCCGTCCGTCTGTCTGTCTGTCCGTCCGTCTGTCCGTCTGTCCGTCCACAAATTTTTTTATCCTCCATAACTTTTTATTATTCCTGGATGGATTTAAATATTACTTGGCATCATTCTGTCCGTCCGTCCATCTGTCTGTCTGTCTGTCTGTCCGTCTGTCCATCTGTCCGTCCACAAATTTTTTTATCCTCCATAACTTTCTTATTCCTGGATGGATTTAAATATTACTTGGCAGAAATGTTAACCATAATGTGATGGAGTGTTGCGCGCAAGACTCAGGTCCGTACCTCAAAGGTCAAGGTCATACTTAGAGGTTAAAGGTCAAAAAAGGGTCTTTCCTGTGTCCAATTAATAACTTTGTTATTATTCCTGGATGGATTTAAATATTACTTGGCAGAAATGTTAACCATAATGTGACGAAGTGTCACACGCAAGACCCACAGCCGTACCTCAAAGGTCAAGGTCATACTTAGAGATAAAAGGTCAAAAAAGCGTCTTTTTCATTGTGTACAATCTATAACTTTCTTATACCTGGATGGATTTAAATATTACTTAGCAGAAATATTAACCATAATGTGACAGTGTGTCACGCGCAAGACCCAGGTCCGTACCTCAAAGGTCAAGGTCATACTTAGAGGTGAAAGGAAAAAAAAAACGTCTTTTTTAACATCAACATTTTCCTACTCCTCTGATAGCGCTGCTGGGGCCCTAGTCAGTTTCACTGACAGCTCTAGTTACTACAGCAGTATATTCAGTGACATTTATTTTTACCTGTAACCCTTTTTGTACCAAATGGAATCCTCCACCTAAAATGTGGCGCAAATCCATTTCAAAATATAGGGTTGTCAGGTTGTGTTTTCTTCAAGTATTATTTGGAAAATGGCTGAACTTTTTGTAAACAGTGTAGGCCCTGATCAGACGCCGCGTTCTGCGGCGTCTGATCTGGGCCTGCACTTTTTGCCAGTTACCCGTTTTGGGTTTCGCAAACAAAATGGGTTAAATCAGTCTAGGCCGAGACTTGATCAGACTGGACTATTCTTGTCACTGTTAGTGCACACTATTTCGTTTGATGTGACATAGATAAGTGCCCTCATTTACATAAGTTTGTAAACAAACTAAAAATAGTGCCTGTCATGTTATGATAATAAATATAAGTAGGTCATCAAGAAGTGTACAAGGGTGAATGTCTCCGTTCTCAAGGGGTTTTCTTTGTTCTGCGCAATAAAGGACAATATTACTTTGGTTGAAATCGATTATGTATTAGTTTTGTGAAATAGAGCACCGCAGGCGCTGTGCATATAAAGACAAACGATCAGTACTGTATGACTAGAACAAAGTAAAATATCGGGGAGAATAGTACTTCCTTTGTTGGGGATGTAAGGAAGAAAGAAAACTTGGACAGAAATCAAAAAGTGAGTGTACAGGGTATTTGGTTTTTAAATAGATTTAACCTTTGTTTGTTTTGTTTGTATTGGAGTTTAATTGGCCAGTCAATGCTATTTTAGGTCATTTTTGAGCCAGTCAGTTTACCTATACACACTTTTCCTGGGCAGGCTTATACATAAGCGGTTAACCAGTACAGTGCAAATTCTTTCGCCATAAACTGACAACTGTCATTCTTGAATCAGCAGATGGGAGAGAAAGAATGTTGCCGACCCCGGCAGGTATCGAATCACCAGTCAGACGTGCATCCGACTGAGCTACTGAGTCCTCAGACCTAACCTTTAAGATGCAACATTTTTCGTCTGTTTTGTCATCTAGTGGTTACTAAAAATATCATTGTTACAAACCTCTGAACAGGGTCCACACTTTGCCTGTATGCAAAAATATGTTTTAAAAGTTTGTAAGAAGATTCAGCAAACGACACTAACCATCAACATTTTATAATTTAGTTTTTCTCAGCAGCTTTGGGCTAAGGCAGTATGGCTTGCTTGTTTCATTTAAATAAATAGGTGTATGGACAGTTTTAACCCACAACAATTGCAATCTGCTTTGTCATCTGCTGGTTACTTTAATACTCATTTTTGCAAACAGTGTGGACCCAGATCAGACTGCTCCTCTTGGCCCGCTTTTTTTTTCTGAAACCTAACAGGTAATGGCCAAGTATGACCGACAGGCAAATCATGTACATCTCCGAGTAATGACCATTCATTTGTAACCACTGACCCCACCCCCCTACAGGGAATTGAGGGGACAACGACTCTCTCTCCATCACAGCCCTGCTAAAATCCAGGCACTGCGGGGACAAATGAGAAATGAGAAGGTAAAAGCACTGCCGCTTATTCCCCACCCCAGGGGACAAGGAACTTACTTTCGTTTTCAACTGTTAATTGTTTCCTCCATCTGTTTGAACAAACTGGTTCTCGCGAGATCTCGCGGGTGCCCGGCCAAAAATTGGGTTAAACACTGGTAGGACACAGGTAATTAAAACACCACGGTTCCTTTGGGTAATTACACCACTATAATCCCAGCTGTTTGGGCGTGAAATCAGAGTCCCCGCACTGTAACATGGCACTGCAGGGACATTCAAAGGGTAAACGCACCCTATCCCCAGTCGTTCCCTGTAGGTGGGGGGGAGGGGGGTGGCAGTGGTTACAAATGACTGGTGCTTTATGGTTCAGTGTGATTGATCGGAGTAATGGAAGGTAGATAGATATTTTTGTCGCACCTGCTTGTAGCAGGGTTCGACATAGGCGTCCGATTTTCCGTCCGTGCGTCAATGCGAGCGCATCCGTGGGCACATGTTGGGTAGACATAAGTTGGGTACTTGCCGTTTATTCCGTTGTTGTCCAAGAAAAGTAGCCAGTAGCCTGTTGGGTATTTTGTCGCTTGTTGGGTAATTTTGAATGGGAAAATTAACACTGTAGTACCCAACAAATGTCCATCTGTAAGAACATGCGTCCGTCCGTTCGTCTGTCCGTCTGTTAACATTTACGTCGAAGTTCGACATTTACGTCAACGTTTTTATTTTACAAACCTCAGCTACCATCAAAGCTTACATGAAACATCTCATATACCTTCTCACTTTGTAAGCACCTTGACCTGGTGAATTTGACCTATATTTTGCGATCCAGTGACTTTTACAATTACGTCGAAGTTCGACATTTACGTCGAAGTTTGTATTGTAATCAACTATAAGACTAAACAACCATAAAGCCTTTCATGAAACATCACCCTGAGCTCCTGACTAGGCAAGCACCTTGACCCGGTGACCTTGACCTATATTTTACGCTTTAGTGAGTTTGACACAAATTACGTCAATGTTCCAGATCTTCTCAAATAAAAGGCCTACACCAATAAAATCTTGAATAGTGTTTCTCCTAGATGTATTGACTCTGCAGTTACCTTTACATTGTGACCTTGACCTATATTTTACGCTCCACTGACTTTGATACATTTTACGTTGAAGTTCCAGATCTCCTCAAATAAAAGGCCCACAGCCATCTAATCTTGCGTAGTGCTTCTCCTAGATGTACTGACTCTGCAGGTACCTTGATCTGGTGACCTTGACCTATATTTTACGCTCCAGCGACTTTGATAAATTTTTATGTCGAAGTTCCAGATCTATGCAAATAAAAGGCCTATAACCATCAAAGCTTGCATAATGCTGCTCCTGGATGTACTGATTCTGCAGGTACCTTGACCTGGTGACCTTGACCTATATTTTACGCTCCATTGACTTTGACACAATTTGCGTCAATGTTCCAGATCTTCTCAAATAAAAGGCCTGAAACCACCAAATCTTGCATAGTGGTTCTCCTAGATGTACTGACTATGCAGGTACCTTGACTTGGTGACCTTGACCTATTTTTTGCACTCCATTGACTTTAACTTATTTTAGGTCGACATTCCATATTTTCTTAACTATAACGCCTACAAACACCAAACCTTGCATAGTGCTTCTCCTACATTAACTTACTCTGTGGGTACCTTGACCTGGTGACCTTAACCTATATTATGCACTCCAGCGACTTTTACGTCAATGTTCAATATGTCCTAATATAAATGGCCTACAGCCACCAAACTTTGCATAGTACTTCTCATTGTACTGATTTGGCACGTACCTTGACCTGGTGACCATGGCCTATATTTTTGGTCCAGTGAATTTGACACATTTTACATCAACTATCAACTGCTATGCAATTTACTTAATTAATAACAACACTCTGGTTGTGGCTTCTATGACTTTTGCCCCCAGCATGGGCGACGCCGCCTTCTGCGGATTTCTTGTTTTGGTTTTGGTTTTACAACCCTTTCAAACTTATTTAGATCTATTGATCGTTAATTAATCAGAGGTGGTCGAAAACCAGAGTACCCAGAGAAAAACCATCTGACCTTTCTGTGCAGAACACTGCGTCTCGTATGTGACCTGAGTTAGACTCGAACCACAGGCGTGAGAGACCTAATACTTAAGAGTCTGTTATCTACTTGCTCACAGATAGATAGACGGTAGGTAGGTAGGGTAGGGAAGGGGTAATTAAGGGTAGAGGTAGGGGTAGGGTAGGGTACGATCCCATGATTCCATACGCAATACCATTTGATGCTGCCAACCAGTAGCGACCAAGCGGTGCCACTATTATGATTGTTGAAGTTAATGTTAATAGGTTATAATATGCCAGAAAAGCTTAGCTCCACTGATAAGAAGGAGTAACATGAGGATCTTACCTTATTTCTCCATTTACCCATTGTATACTAGTGGACTCTTCCATTGCTATATGTTGGACAAGGCCATTTGTCTTATAAGGGGTGTCAGGTCTGTTTTTTTGTTTTTATCCTATTTGTTACGGAAAAGAACTGTTAGCAAATAGTGCAGGCCCTGATCAGACGCCGCATTCTGCGGCATCTGATCTGGGCCTGCGCTGTTTGCCAAGGTACCCCTTTAGGCGTTTCAAGCATGCATTGGGTTAAACCATATTTTATGGGTATTTGTATTCTAACAAGAAATAGCCCTTAAAATTTGATTATCCTATGTTACTCCTTTTGTGGCGCTATGTGTCAGAGTGAGTGTTTGAGTTTTACGTCTCACCAACAGCCACGGTTGTAACGGAGACAGAACCTCGGTTTAAAGACTCATCCGAAAGTCTGGAGAAGTCCGGGATCAATCCTGCGATCCCTGGTTACAGGGCGAGTAACATAACCACTACACCATGGAGGCTTCTGAGGAGCTATGTAAAATAGAAGTGATGGCAATGATCAGGAATCGGTACAATTATCCGACAGCTCCCATCAGAGACACCAAGGAAAAGAAGCACAAAAATGAAACAACTAGACCCTAATGGTAACATCTATAGCGGAAAGCCTTTCCAAAAAAACGGACAATTGGCTATCCAAAGCAAAATAATATAAGCGATAAACACACCCAAAGACAAGCCATAACAAAAATAAACCATGACAGAAGAACCGCCTTGGAAAGAATTCCACTGGGGGGCTTAAAACGATTTTACATGGCCACAATCCTCACCCTTATTTCTGTTGTGATTTAGACAAATAATGTGTTCAGTCTGCATGAAGGCCTCCTAACTCATCAGTTCAACATCTCCGTGAACAAAAATCATTCAACCACAGAGATGAAAACAACGATGAGGACTAGACAGCAAGAAACCACTGAAATGCTGGAGCAAAAGAAAACCAACAGTTAGACTCAGCTGGGCCCAACCAGAGACAGAGTGTCAGGCACCAACTAACGTTACATAAAATTAAATTCTCTCCAATTCTCAGTAAGGCTTTACGCTGGAACCGGCATAGAATCTGAGGCCTGACCCACCGGTGTGCAATAAAAGAGGGAAGCAGAAGTTGTCAACTGTGATTGTCAACCGTCTGTCATATATAACATTTTTGTTGTATCCAGTCTTTTATATCGAAGAATGAAACGGGCCTCCGTGGCCTAGTGGATAAGAGCGTTGACTCTTAGTCATTAGGTCTCTCACCGCCGTAGGTTCGAGCCTCGCTCGGGCTACATGTGAGACGCCAAATTCTGCAACGGGAAATCAGGTGGTTTTTCTCCGGGTACTCCAGTTTTTGCCCACTTCTGATTAACAATCGGCTCGATATGAGTGAAATAATCTTGAAAGGGCAGTAAAACCCAAACCAAAAAAAAAAAAAAAAAAAATCAAAGAGTGATTTTACGAAATTTGGTACTGAATTAAGTCATTGTAATAACTGGTAATCTGAGGCACTCAAGAAGACTGCCTGTTTGCCAGTGGCATGATTATTTTTTTGACAAAACCGCTTCTCATTATTGCTGACGGCCTATAATCTCCATTATCGTCAAGGACTGTCCCTCAATCATTTTTCTGAGTAAAAATATAGCTTTTTCTCAGTAAGCTGCACTGTTGTAGTCCCCCGGGAGGGTATTGCTCAAGATTCCATTATTTTTTGCATGTCTGTATTTGGTTAAGTTAATCTTTCATTAGTATAATGAACAGGGTTGTTATTAACTCTTTTTGTACCAAATGGAATCTTCCTCCTTATATATGGCAGGAGTCCATTTAAAAATTTGGGGGTGTCCGGTTGTGTTTTCTTCAAAATTTATTTGGAAAATGGCTGAACTTTTTGCAAAAAGTGAAGGCCCTGATCAGACGCCGCAGAATGCGGCGTCTGATCTGGGTCTGCACTGTTTGCCTTGGTACCCATTTTGGGGTTTCTGGTAATAAATGGGTTAATTTTTAATCAGTATAAAGGTAATGAACAGAGTTGAAATTAACCCATTGCATGCTAGAAACCCCTAAAGGGGTACCTTGGCAAACAGTGCAGGCCCATATTCAGACACCACACTATATGCTAACAGTATATTTCGTCAAAAATAGAAGAAAAACAAAACATTTTTTTTTTTAATTTAATAGGCCTAGCCCCATGACAAATGGACTTGTTCAGCATATAGCAATGGAAGAGACTCCACTAGTATACAATAAGCGTAATTATACGTAAGGGGAATGGGAACACCTGGTACATTTTCGCACCATTTTTCAAAGGGAGACAACTTTCAGGATTTGTTGTTCACTTTTCTATAAAGCCTGTCCCAGTGGAAAAGGTCCAGTCTACTCTTGAACGAAAGAATTTGTTCCTCAGGAGAAAATTCTTTCCTTTAAGAGTTGACCCTCATTGACATGGAGGGCGAAAGTACTTTTGGAGGAGTTGCCTCCCCTGAAGGTGTTCCCATTTCCCATAAGCCATTGTCCAACTTCATTGGCTTGAACACCTTTGGGACCCTGAAAATCTGTTTTTGAGACAGGGTTAGTTTGAACCAATGAGGGTTATATAATTTAAAGGGATAAACTTTGGATAATTTAGCAACATGTGATGGTCAGTACCCATAACATACTACATGTAATACGACAAATTCTTACTATCTGGAGCTTTGATAATTTTGGGTAATTCTGGTAGTTTTGTCTTTGACCTACTTTCTCTAATTTTCTTATCCTGGCAGCTCCATCAGGTGTAGTGAAGGTAATGAAAGCTTTCACCTTAACCTGAGGAATTATTAACTGAAGCTTCAAAATCAAGATGCATCATAGCTCAGTGCTCCAGATAAGAATTTGGTACAATGAGTATTTTACCCCCTGCTTTAAAGCTTAATACTTAAATGCCTACTTGCAATGCTTAAAGGGGCTCTTACACTGTCACAATTTTGGGCACGACTCACCACGATTTTTTAAATCGTAAATCGTGACCGACGTCGTAGAGAAGTCGGCAGAGATCTTGAGGAATCGTGGTTGATCATGATAGTTCGGGAGTGACCACGACTGTTTTGGACATGTTCAAAACATTCCTGACGAGTCGGCATCATTTTTCAAATCGTAGCTCAGTCGTGAGCCGTAATCGTGGCCAATCGTGAATAATCGTGACTGAATTCTACCACGATTGAGCTACGACGAGACAAGATCATCTACGACGCCTCTACGATACCGTTGCGACTGCCGTATGATCTACTAGGATATCACGACGACTGCTCACGACAATGCAAGATTCACCAGGAATGCACTGCGATTGATGACGACGCTAGCACGCTTTATCCCGACAAACACTTTTGTATACCCAGATCCATATAAATCCTGACGAATCGGGAGAAGTCTTGGTTAATCGTGAGTTAATCGTATCAAATCCTCCACGATCGTACTGAGTCTTTGATCATCGTGCCAATTCAGCCTTGGTCGTAGAGCAGTCTTGCAGCGATCGTGAGAAATCATGTATGATATCGATCGTCTGATATCTTGAAGCAATCGTGGTGCAGTCGTAGAAGAATCCTAGAGGATCGTAAGACATCGTGGTCGATCGTGGAGGTTCGTTGTAAACGGCTCCATTATCGCACAGCAATCGTGATTGTTCGTAGAAGTGTCATAGCAATGTCGTGAGTATTCGTAGGGTAGTTAAATCGGGACCATGTATGCCGCAATTTGCCACGATTTTCATAGTCCCCATTGGTCGTGGACAATCGTGGTCAAAGTCGTGACAGTGTAAGAGCCGCATAACTTCTAATTTTAGAACCAAACAAAAGAGTTTGCAGACAAAATTCTATTTTCGGTAAAAAAAAAAAAATCTATATTTGGTTTTTAGAGAAAATAAAGCTTAGCATTTCATGTGAATTGTCTGCTAACTCGCGTGAAATGCTGAGCTTAAGTATTTTCTATTTATGTGCAGGGTTAGACCGATTCTGATTTAGTATACTGCTACTGCTTACAAAAACAAGAGCACGCTCGGCTGCAAAAATTCTAAGTAAAAAGAAGTGCATAACTGTGCCAAAAATATTTTGAGGGTTGCCTCACCCATTGGTATGAGTTCCCCTTTTCATAATGAAGAACAGTTACTAGTCCGAGTATCAAGTAAATATGTTCAGTTATGAGAGAGATATTACAAAATGTCCAAGTTTTTGCACGACGAAGATGCAAAAATTCTAAGTCGAAAAAGGAGCATAACTGTGCCTAAAATATTTTGAGGGTTGCCTCACCTATTGGTATGAGTTCCCCTTTTCATAATGAACAGCTAGTCTGAGTTTCAAGAAAATTTGTTCAGTAATGAAGTTTTTGCACGACGACGACGCCAGAGCTATGACAATACCTCGTTGTTTTCTTCGAAAAACAGCCGAGCTAACTAGAAATGACATAATACTATTCCAAATGACAGATAGAATCTGTCATTAAAAATAACCTTTCTGTTAAAAAATGTTCAGTGGTTTAGGAGGATATGGCGTTTAAAGAAATTGTGAAAGGATGGATGGGCATACGGTCTGACGACGACGACGGACGGTGACCCATCACAATAACTCCCCCGTAGTCTTCAGCTCAGGTGAGCTAAGAATCGACCGCTAATACCTTTTCATGTCCACAACAATCTTTTCTGATACAGACATAGAAGTTGTTGAGAATGAAATTGATGAGAATAGCATTGCCCGATTTTTTCAAAATATTTTTCAAAATTGACTGAAAATCATAAATTGGGATACAGAAGAGTTCTCACATCACTTGAACAAGTCTGGGAGATAAAGACCCTGAAGCCCACTTTATATAGAGAAAACTGGGGTTTACGGGGGTAAACATTATATTCCTTATTTCTGCTCCAAGACATAGGTTGTGGGTACTCGTTAGGACCGCCTCAATGAGGCGGTTCTAACGAGCACCCAAAACCTATGTTTGGAGTATGAATAAGAAAAATATACCACATTTTCATCAGAAAAAATTACTTTTTTTGTGGTTTGAAAAATGCACTATATGACACAGCTGTGTTATCGTAATGAACTTGCTAACTCCTTCAGTTTTAATCATCTAGGTGAAATTTGTTTTATAGTTAGGCCATGATGTGGAGCAGCCCATATTGTTTTGAGATTACAGTTCACAAACACTGACTTGTACCAGAGTCAGTATATGTACTACATCTTATAACTTGCGACAGGCATTTGAAGTTCCGCCAGTGGAGCTCTTGTAGAAATTAGTTCTTGGAATTTCTGTGAATGATCTGCTGAGTGGATGATTCACATCTGGGGCCAGTTGTTCAAAATTAACGATGTTGTTAGTTAACGTATCGTTAAAACTTTGATCATTGAATATGGCAAATATGCTGAAATTTTTGCTGAAAAAATGTGACCCGCTTTTGCGGATACAAAAGCTGCTAACATTTTTTTTTCAGCAAAAATACCAAAATTTTCGATATTTTTCTTGCTAGAACAGTTAATAATTTGACCTCTAACGAGCTCGTTAAGCTAACAATGCTTTGAACAACTGGCCCCAGATGTCAGTATGTTCTTGTTTGTTTGTTTGATTTGAGGTTTAATACCCCGTCAACACTGTCAAGGTCATTTTGGTGATGTTGCGACTTTTACCTGACATTGAGATGAAATGACATCTCAAGCCCTGCCCCCCAATGAAACCAAAAAGGTTTATAAGCATGGATGGGCCGACTCCCACCGCTTTGCCTGGACAAGCTTAGAACCTCTAAAGGATTTACCGGTACTCGTATGCAGGTCGGTTTCAGCTCTGCGTGGAAGCATCATGCAGCCCATCTATTTCTTCAAGCCCTGATTGGTGGGGGCCAGTAATCCCGGAATAGAATTGAAGAGTGTGCAAGTGTCTAGAATGATTTTCTTGGTGTCATCTTCACCGATTTGGCTTTGTGTTTTTGGGGCTAGATAGAAAGATGTGTTGATCTCAGAATTTCTGTGAGGGACTTTATACCAGAATGAAAGTTTGATAGGATTCCAAAGCCTTTAATACTAGGCTCCAAACTGATCCCAGGAAAAGAAATTGGCTAATCAGTTATTCCAGCATTTTTTAACCCATTTTAGACAGGAGACCCCAACATGGGACATTTGCAAACAAGTGCAGACCCAGATCAGATGCTGCAGAATGATGCAGCATCTAATCAAGGCCTTCACTGTTTGGAAAATGTTCAGCTATCCCCCCACATATTGTTTTTGGGTGCAGATCCCGTTTACATCGGCATAGCCTGTTTCAAGCACTATATCTCCTGAATCTATTGATGGGTTCTGACAAAACTTGCATGGTAACATCACTAGGATAATGTGAAAGGGCTGTTAATGTTCACACTCTTAGAGGACATAATTTTGCTTTAATCTTCATGACACTTTGCTGGAATGTTTCTCTTGATAATGTCTGTGAGATGGAATATGGGTCATATTGGGTCAAAAGTAGGTTACAAGGTCAAATTGGCTTAAAACCTTGTTCACCCTCTAGTTTTACATAGACTTATACAGGGAAAACCTTTATTAAGCTTGCTGTCTGAAACCAGAAGGCCCAGGCCTTTGATATATTGTAACATACATTGTATATAATGCAGCTTTGTCTAGTGGACCTCTGCCAGTATTGTTCAACTTAAGTCTTTATAGCACTGCCATGGGGCCAAAAATGGCCCTGCACAGGGGCTCACTTGTTGTGCATAGACTTAAATACAGAAAAATATACATTTTGAAAATCTTCTTGACTGAAACCAGAAGGCCCTGGTGTTTGGGATATTTGGTTCATAGCTTCGACTAGTGGACCTCTGCCAAGATCGTCAAATTATAGGCCTGAGGCTAAAAGTGGCCCCTCCCAGGGGTCCACATATTTTACATGGACTTATTTGGGGAAAACCTTTAAAAATCTTCATGCCTGAAACTAGAATGCCCAGGCCTTTGATATTTGGTACACAGCTTTGTCTAGTTTCTCAAAACTTAGGGGCTCACTACATTCATTTCTGTGTCCTATATTGGCATATAGGTGGGGGGCCAGGTTGCAGTTGGAAGCACGTCTGACTGAGAAACTAGAATTTGCAGATTTTAGACCCAAACTGGCCACATACATGTTCTTCCATGGGAATTAATCATGGAATATTTTCTACCATCATTCTCCCCCTTCCGCTGCATGATTCAAGAAGGGCAGTTGTGAGTTAATGGCAAAAGTATATGTGTACTTATTACTGGTTAACCACTTAGATCTAAGCCTGCCCAGGAATAGTGCAGTTAGCTTAACTGACCTCAACTTACATGATCCTAATTGGTTGAAATGTCTCAAATCTGCCAAGCACCATCACATTCCTCCTAATTAAGGCCTGTATAACAGTTCTTAAAATTCCGACTTGTATCCTAAAACATTTATTTTCAACAAATTTGAAACATACATAGTCATACAAAGATAAATCATAGTCCTATAGAATGTACTAGAGACGGTTAACAATTACTCTCAGGTAAGCGAAATATGGCCCTCCTTGTTTTCAATGTCACAGACCCCCCCAAAGCTGTCAATTTTGGCTAGTCTGCACGCTACGTCATGAACGAATTGATGAAATTTGCTCAAACTTGTTGCAATCATCAAAGATTTGATTAGATTTTGATGACCTTGACCTTCTTTTCAAGGGCACAGCCCCCAAAAAACTGTCAGTTTTGGCTTGTCTCATTAATGTTTGTTTATTTGATTTGAGGTTTAACGTCTCCGTCAACACTGTAAAGGTCATTTTGCAGAAGTTGCTTCCAATTTTGTGGGACTTTTACCTGACATTGAGATGAAATAACATCTCAAGCCCTGCCACCAAATGAAACCAATAGGGTTTATAAGCATGGATGGGCAGACTCGCACCGCTTTGCCTGGGCAGGCCTAGATCCCCCCCCCCCCCCCCCCCCCACACACACACACACTTATTTCGCTCTCTACTGAGAGTCAACGTGTCTAGAACATCTAGAACATTCTATGATTTCTCTTCAAATGACTATGTATGTATTGTCAATTTTGGCTTGTCTGCACCCTATCCCATGAATGAATTGTTGAAATTTGGTCAAAATTGGTACAATATATCATCACAACCTACCAAAGATTTGATTAGGTTTTGGTTACCATAACACCTTAAACTAATTTTCAAGGGCACAGGCCTCCCTGACCCTGAACCCCTCCCGCCTCCCCCCACTGGTAATTTTGGCTTATCTGGCCTATCTCATGAATGAGTTGATAAAATTTGGTCGTACTTGATACAGTATATCGTCATTGCAACCTACCAAAGATTTGATTAGAATTTGGTGACCTGATTTGTTTGCCCCCTGTCTCATTTAAGAATTGATGATTTGTTTGTTTGTTTGTATTGGGAATTGACATCCCCGTCAACACTATTTAGGTAATTTTGGAGACGTTGCTTCCAGTTTTGTGGGACTTTTACCCGACATTGAGGTGAATATATATTGACATCTTAAGCCCTGCTGCCCAATCATGAAACCAGAAGGCTTATATTCATTTGGCGGTCTGACTCTCATTGCTTTGCATGGGCAGGCTTAGTCCTAAGTGGTTAACCAGTACATGTTGTACTCGTATGTAGTCAGGTTCAGCTCTGCTAGAAAGCACCATGCAGCCCAATCTATTTCTCCAAGGCCCATGGGCGGGGGCGATAAGAGTTGATGAATGTTGGTCAAACTTGGTACAATATAGATTGCAACCTACCAAAGATTTGATTAGATTTTGATGATCTTGACCTTTTTCTAGGTCACATTAGCTCCTGAAAACCGTCAGTTTATTGCCAAAAATGGCTTGTATGCACCTTAGAGTTTGGTGACCTACACCTAGTTTTCAAGGTCAAATGGGTGTTTAAATTATTTTATGGTTGTAGGGAGGAAATGGTTTTCCTCTGAAAACATTTCTAGTTTACTAAATAGATTTCTGTAAATAACTCTGAAAATGGGTTCTTCCAGTACCGTATGTATTCGGACACCTAAACTCCTTACCATACTTGTTAGGTAACAATCTATTGTCCAGTGTTGTGTCTAGCAATACGGTATCTATATGAATGGCAAACCTTGAAGACCCAGATGAGATGCGGCTTTTAGCACAGGCCTGTCTGTATACATACAGTAAATTATTCAGGCCTCATATTTTTCAGGCATTTCCAGGATTTCAGGTTTTTAAAGCTTGATCTTTTCTTGATTTCATGCTTTTAGATTTTGATTTTTCTTCCTATATTCTGTTTAAAATGACTATTTTACCCTTATCCTGCTGAAAAATAAAACGTTTTTAGACACACATATTCCGACTTTATTTGATATAATGTATTTCTTCAGTTCACATACTGCATAACAAACAGTGTAGATCCAGATCAGATGGCTTCTGAAGCCATCTGATCTGGATCTACACTGTTTGCAAAGGTAGGGGTTGTCGTAATCAGCGGGATAAAGGGTTAAAGGCGGTAAAATCGGGTCTTTAAGGCATGGAAAAGCCTGGTCAGTATCAGGCCTCATTATTCGAAGAGGTCAATCAAGTTAAAAGGTCAGGGAGTCCTGAGGTTTTATTGAATATAATGCATAGCCCCTGCCCATCGGGGCTTGAAGAAATAGATGGGCTGCATGATGCTGTCACGCAGAGCTGAATCCAACCCGCACACAAGTACTGGTAAACCGCTTAGAGGATCTAAGCCTGCCCAGGTAAAGCGGTGCGTGTCCGACTGTCCATGCTTATAAACCCTATTGGTTTCATTGGGCGACAGGGCTAGCAGTGAGATGTCATTTCATCTCAATGTCGGGTAAAAGTCCCACAAATTTGGAAGCAACGTCTCCAAAATGACCTTTACAGTGTTGACGGGGACGTTAAACCTCAAATCAAACAAACAAAATCATTCAAGTTAAAATAGGTCAGGGAGTCGTGGCGTTTTATTGAATATAATGCAGGTTTTGTAGTGATTTCAGAGTGCACAGACTATTGGCTCATACCGTCTTTGACTTGATGCCAGCTCATATAATTGGAAAATATTTTGAAATCGATGGGATAAATAAACACTATTCCTGCATTGTAAGAATCAGACTGCTGTTTCTGACACTTAAATAGAGGATTGTTGCATCGTCTTGTTTTTGTTCCAGTGAATTGGCAATTATATGATAAAAATTAGTGGAATTTGTGTTGAAGAGGATTTTAAAGTTGTTTGTCTGGTCAGCTTTAAGGGGAATGGGTATGCCTGACACAGCGCAAAATAATTAAGGTAACAACATTATGATAACACACCTGTGCAATATAGTGCATTTTTTCACATCTCAAAAGTGCTACTTTCCTGATAAAACCCTGTGATATGTTTCTTATTTATACTGCAAAATAGGTTGTGTGTGTTCATTAGAACTGGCGCATTTAGGCAGTTCTAATGAGTACACACAGCCTTTGTCTTGGAGCAGAAACAAGAAAAATAATGTATACCCCCATAAACCCCATTTCTCTCTATATAAAGTGGGGTTTAGGAGGATGTTCATTTAACGGACTTGGTCTCGTGATGAAACTTTTTTGATACATATTTTCCCACTTTGGCTGATTAGCTGTGTTGTGATATATATTGCAACTCGCTGTGCCACTCTATATCTGTAAGGATTCACAAGACTAAAAGATGGAAAATTTAAATTAATTGTCATTGTGGTGTATGGAAACATTCACAGCTGGTGATGGTTCACACACCAGTGTCGTCAGACAGGTAAAACTGTGAAATTTTTTTCATGGAAAATTGAAAAAAAAAAGTTAGCTTTTCACCCAGTAGAGCAATAAATGCCATATGAGAGTATCCTTTTGTAAAACAACTATCTTAGTACACTCCTACCAAAATGTGACGAAAGTTTCCTCAATTTGAGTAGCTTTGATCTTACTAGCTTGAAAGATAACAATTTCTATGAAAACAAACAGACCCCAGTAGAAGACTGTAAATCAGATGATATGACAGATAAGAAGATAAAATTCTAGAAAAAAGCAGAGTATAATTAGTTTTCCAGGTTGTAGCAGAGTTGAACATTATTTAGTGTCCATTGACCAGCCTGCTCAAAACTTTTTTGTTTTGTTATGGTTTTACGGCCCTTCCAAGATTATTTCACTTATTTTGAGCCAAGCGATAATCAGAGGTAGGCAAAAACCGGAATACCCGGAGAAAAAACACCTGATCTTCCATTGCAGAAACTGGCGTCTCACACGTGTCAGGCTCGAACCCACAGCGGTGAAAGAACTAATGATTAAGAGTCAGCGCTCTTATCCACTAGATCACGGAAGCCCGTAACTGTGCAGGCTTACTCATGTGTGGTCAGTTTCAGCTCTACGTGGAAGCACCATTCAGCTCAATATATTTTTCCAAGCCCCGATACCGCCCCCGCCCTTCGTGGCTTTAAGAAATGGGCTGCATGATGCTTCCACGCAGAGCTGAAACCGCCTGCACACTAGTACTGGTATACCGCTTAGAGGATCTAAGCCTGTCTAGAACCGCTGTGCGAGGCGGGCCGTCCATGCTTATAAACCCTATTGGTTTCATTGGGCGACAGGGCTTGAGATGTCATTTCATCTCAATGACGGGTAAAAGTCCCACAAAATTGGAAGCAACGTCTCCAAAATAACCTTTACTGTGTTGACGGGGACGTTAAACCTCAAATCAAACAAACAAAACAAGCCCCGATAGGCGGGGTGGTTTTGGGTTTGATATTGTATATGATAACTGAGTAGTCGATTCTATGCTACTTAAAATCTTACCAAGCATATTTACGTAAAGTCGTCTTATTTTGATAGGAGCCGAAGGGTAAAGTCGACTTAATTTTGATGGGGCTGAAAATGGACCTTTCCTGATAAGACACCTTATAAAAATTCAGGTTGAAAAAAGAAATAAGGAATAAGGACAAAGGAATAAGGAAAAAGGAATAAGGAAACAACTTATCACTCGTTGCAAACAGTGCAGGCCCATATCAGATGCTGCAGTACAAGACGCCTGATCAGGGCCTTCACTGTACCAATTTTTATCAAATTCTACTCAGCCCGGTACCCTTCTGTATGCGGGATGGGAGATCCCATTCTGTACAATATTGAAAAAAATATTTATTTTTTATTTTATTTTTTTCCTTTTATTTATTTGTGATATTTCCTCATTTTTACATTACCAAAACCTCTTTAAATCAAGACCTTACTTATTAACTGATTTACTCACCTTCCTACTATTGAATCACCATTGAAACAACAAGTTGAATCAAAGTTGAGTCAACGTTGTGTGCCTGCAGGGTAACTTGCTTACTTACCGGCGCCTACTTACCTACTCGCCCACATACTTGCTTGCTAACATGCTCATGCGCTTTCTCACTCACTCACTCATTCACTCAAACCTGTTTCTTTTTCCTAGAAATGAATTTTCCTCTGTATAGTTAAAATCTGTAAATTGTTCTTAGCTTCAGCAATTTCTTGAGTGTTTCCAGATTTTTTGCCAGCTCTGGTAATAAAATACCCATTCTGACAGTCCAAAGCAGGGAGATGGTTTAGTTTAGAGATTAAAATCTGATAACAAAATAGAGAAATTTCAGAAAAAGTCAGTATTTTGCAGGACTGAGTAAACATACAAGCACAAAATATTTCATTAGTTGCAACATAAGATTAATTGCATGTTGGGAAACCCCTAAAGGGGTACCTTGGCAAACAGTGCTAGCCCTGATCAGACGCTGCCAAATGCGGTGTCTGATCAGGGCCTGCACTTTTTGCCAAAGGAATTTTCATAAAAAGAAAAAAATAGGCCTGGCACCCTGTATATGACAAATGGACTTGTCCCACATATAGCAGTGTAAGAGTATACAGTGGGTTAATTTATTTTCTGACTTCCTTTAATTAGTTTGAAAAGTGTATGCTGTTCCCACCCATATCCAAGATGGCCACCATCTTGAAATTCTTCAAGCAATATCCACCTGAACAGAAAGCCCGAATGAGCTGAATAGGTACTTGATGGGAGTCAGCATAGTGACATGGAGATACAGTATTCTAAACCTTGGTTTCGATGTCCAAGATGGCCACCATCTTGAAGTTGTTCAAACAGCATTTCCTCACTAACGTTAAGTCAGAATGAGCTGAAACTTGATGGAAGGCATCGAGGGGACATGGAGATTCAGAATTGCTACAAGTTTTCTGTTATGACATCCAAGATGGCTGTGCAGATGCATTTAAAGAAATTCAATTATAAATCAGAGCATAAGGGCTCTTTTTTCTTATAGGTCAGCCCAAATAATTAGTTAACATGCTTTCAATGTAACTGAAGTACTATAACTAAATTTTAAACATTGAAACATGTTTTGACGTTTATGACTTCCTGTTAGCTTAATTTTTCTGTGAACAGACATCTTCCAAAAAAGGGGTCAACTGATAAAAGGAAAGATCAAGTTTAAAAAAAAAAAAATAGACATCTCTTCTTAATGGGGACAAAATACTTTGACATTATTATCCCCCTTGAAAGAGAATCCAATTTCCTAAAGTTGTCCGTACTTAACCCTTATCTTGCTGTTCACTACAACCCCTATCTTTGGAAACAGTGTAGATCCAGATCAGATGGCTTCTGAAGAAGCCATCTGATCAGGATCTACACTGTTTGACATTTAGTTTATGGATTTGTAAGAATAAATTACATCAAGTAATCTGATTGGTTCAGAGTCAGAAATGGGTGTGGCTAAATTGAATATTCAGCAAGAGAAGGGTTAAAAAAAAAAAAAAAAGGTAGATGCCTCTTCTTACTGGGGTTGTAGGGGGACAAAATATTTTGACATAATTATCCCCCTTGAAAAAGAATCCAATTTCCTAAAATTGTTGTAACAAGTGTCTGGAATTTGAAATTGTTTGTTGTAAATTATTTAGACAGATGTAAATTTCCCAATGGAGAAAAAGAAAAAAATAACCTGTGTTATATTTCATGCTGTTGTTGACATAGAATTACAAACTTAAATAATATGTTAATCTTTCAGTAGTTCTGTTCCTTATTCCTTGTTGAGGTCACAGGTGCAAAAATCTGCAGTGGGGTAGATAACTTTTGTATACAGTGTAGTTCAAGATGGCACACTTTTTGCTTTTCTGATAATGATTTTGACCAGCATTACGATAACACACCCATGCGATATAGTGCATTTTTTTCTCATCTCCAAAAATGAAAATCCATGATGGTTTTCTTATTTATACTGCAAACATAGGTTGTTGTTGCTCGTTAGAACCGCCTCATTGAGGTGGTTCTAACTGGTACCCACAACCTATGTCAACCAGCTTATAGTATAGTCTTCGATCTGTCGTCCATCGACCGTCCATCAGCAACTTTCACCAGTTATATCTCTGAAATCTGCTGGCTGATCTCTGTAGCATGCCTCTGGTGGGGGATTGATGACATAAGCTTTTTATGGGAAAATGGTTGCCATTCTTGCGAACACGCTACAGGCCACAGTTTTGGTCCAATCATCATCAAACTCGCTGAGAATGATCATCATGATTATACCACGGCCAAGTTTGAAAATGGGTCATGTCAGGTCTAAACGCAGGTCAAATCATAGAAAAACTTGTGAACACACTAGAGGCCACAGTTATGTTCCGATTATCATCAATCTTGCTCAGAATGATCATCTTGACAACAACTCAGCCAAGTTCGAATAAGGGTCATGTGCCGGTCAAAAAGAAGGTCAGTAGGTCAAATCATAGAAAAACCTTGTGAACACACTAGAGGCCACAGTTTTGGTCTGTTCATCATCAAACTTGCTCAGAATAATCATCTTGACAATATCTCGGTCAAGATCAAATATGGGTCATCTTGGGTCAAAAAGTAGGTCAGCAGGTCAAATTTCGAAAAACCTTGTGAATACACTAGAGGCCACAGTTTTGGTCCAATCATCATCAAACTTGCTCAGAATAATCATCTTGACAATATCTCAGACAAGTTCTAATATGGATCATGTCGGATCAAAAAGTAGGTCAGAAGGTCAAATCATAGAAAAACCTTGTGAACACACTAGAGGCCACAGTTTTGGCCCGATCATCACCAAGCTTGCTCAGAATGATCATCTTGACAATATCTTCATGTTCAAATATGGATCATGTCACATCAAAAAGTAGGTCAGCAAGTCAGATCATAGAAAAACCTTGTGAACACTTTAGAGGCCTCAGTTTTGGTCCATTCGTCATTAAACTTGCCCAGAATGATCATCTTGACAATATCTCGGTCAAGTTCGAAAATGGGTCTTGTCTGATCAAAAGAAGGTCAGTAGGTCAAATCATTGAAAACCTTGTGAACACTCCAGAGGCCACACTTTTGGTCCAATCATCATCAAACTTGCTCCGAATAATCAGTTTGACAATATCTTGCTCAAAATTGAATGTGGGTCATGTCTAATCAAAAAGTAGATCAGCAGGTCATTTTGTCATAACTTTTGAACCGTTTGAGATAGTCTTCATATTTGGCATGTACGTTCCTTATGACAAGGGCTTCCCACACATACAAAAACAAATTGACCTGTGACCTTGACCTTGACATGTGACCTACTTTATCATAACTTTTGAACCATTTGAGATAGAGCCTTCATATTTGGTGTGTTTGTTCCTTGTGACAAGGTGTTTCCACCCATACAATTTTTTTACCTATGGCCTTGACCATTGACCTATTATGTTATAACATTTGAAGCATTTGAATTGGAGCCTTCATATTTGGTGTGTAGGTTCAAAGTGACAAGGGCTTCCTATTCATACAAAAAAATGACCTGTGACTTAATTTGATGTTGACATAAAAGCGTTATAGGACCATCATGGTCCTCTTGTATAGTAAAACTGGGGTTTACAGGGGTAAACCTTATTTTTCTTATCCCAATTTTTCATCTTAAAATGTTTGTTTTTTTGGGGGTAAAGTTTACAATATATTTGTATAGGCGTGTTTTCGTAATGTAAAGCAATGGAAGAGTCCACTAGCATACAATGGGTTAATTGTCCTTCTTATTTTCTCATTATAATCTGGAGCTATATTTGTCTATTTTCAGATACAGCTGATGCATTGTGACGAGAAAGGAATATATATGTATCAGGAAAGCGTGCCTATGTTTTTTACAATGAGCTACAATCTTTATATGACAAAACAAGGAAAACTGAGAGACAAATTAACAGACTGACTCGGAAATTTAAATGCTTTTAAATGGTGTATTCTAGTGTGAGGATCAGAGATTGTGGTGTCTTGTTTAATACTTTGCTTTAACCTAAGAGGTGGTTCGAGGCTAAAATTCAAAGACAGTCATGGTTGTGGTGTCTTGTTAAATACTTTGCTCTAACCTAAGAGGTGGTTCGAGGCTAAAATTCAAAGACAGTCATGGATTTGAAAAGGCCAATAGGAGACCCTCAGCGGGGCTTCACAAACTTATCTTATAGATGATCTCTGTTTTTTTCCATGGTGAAAAAAATCAAGATTTGCGCATAAAGTCGTAGTTACCGGGAAGCTTGCTCTGAGAGTTCGCTACCTGTGTGAGAGTGGTAGAAACCCGATTTCTTTGTGTAGCGAGTGTCGACAAGCCGTGATTCAATGAAACACAAGATGGTGAAGACATTTCAGGCATACCTGCCGGAAAAATGTCACCGACTCTACAGCTGTGTGCACTGTCGCGCACATCTAGCAAATCATGATGAACTTATCTCAAAGGTATGTTGTTGACAGATAAACCTGCAGTTTGCTTGAAAATTGCTTCATTTTAGGCAAGTGAGCACAGTAAAATTCCTATATTCGTATATTAAGACCACCTTCGGGACTGTTCAAAAGTGGTCTTTAAGACCACTTTTGAACAGGTCCAAAGGTGGTCCCTGACCAGAGGACACTGTTGGCAGAAAAGCTGAAGAAAGATTAAGTGCAGCCTTCGAAAATAAGCTTTATAAAGCAGAGTGAGTCTTAATTTTAGGTGGTCTTTATAGCTAAATTTCACTGTGGTTTTCCATGATCAGCCCAGATTTTGTCCCCGTCATACGAGGACTGTTCAAATATGAATACAAGAAGAACATTTTCTCATGCACTAATGTGAAAATCACCTGGAAATAAATATCACAGCATAGAAAAACATTTTTTACCTTTTCATTGATACCAAACCTGTTAAAATCCGTGCACTTTAGCCATGTATATCGTTCGATAAACACTGTCTACTCTTGTATACTAATACAAAACATGGTTGGAAGAAGGTCAGAGTACGCCGTTGAAATAGGGTCGTGTATTAAGAATCGTTGTATTCTTGGTATACGGTGCAAAGACATTTTTGATGAAATATGTTCGGTTTATGGGCATAATGAAATGTCTTTTCCGACAGTTTTTCGTTGGTGTAAGAAATTCAGCTGTGGGCTAGGCTCAACAGAAGATGCACCACATGATCGTCGGCCGAAAAGAGCAACATCTGTCAAGACGGTTGCTAGAGTGAAAGAAATAGTTGCTACCGATGCACAATACACCACTAGGCAAATAGCTAGTATGGTTAACATCTCATTAGGAGCAGCTCATACAATTCTGAAACGGGATTTGAAAATGAGAAAGATCTGTGCTAGATGGATTCTCCATCTGTTGACAGATGAGCAGAAAAAGGTACGAGTTCAGTGCGCCAAGAAGTTGCTTAAAAAGTTTCCAAATTACAAAGCACGGTCTTTCTCTAATGTCGTCAGGTGACGAGACATGGGTTCACTTTTTTGAGCCAAAACGAAAGATTCAGAACAAAATATGGGCAACAAAGTATTGCAAAAGACCATGCATTGCAAACCGGACCATGAGCGTCAAGAAGGTAATGTATGCCATATTCTTTTCAAATCAGGGCCCTGCTATTCAGGTTGCTGTGCCTAAAGGCAAATCTGTAAATGCGAAGTTTTATAAGAATAAAGTTCTTTGAAAATTGAAGAAATATTTCAAAGAACGAAGACCCGCAACTGGTTTGGCCAATGTCAGATTGCTACATGACAATGCTCCATCGCACAAGGCGTTCATTGAGCAAGACTATCTGAAGCAGGAAAAGGTTGTTGAACTCCCTCACCCCCGTATTCCCCTGACTTTGCCCCGTGTGACTTTTTAGCTCACCTGTCACGTAGTGACTAGGTGAGCTTTTGGGATCACTTTTTGTCCTGCGTCCGTCGTGCGTCCGTGCGTGCGTGCATCCGTGCGTGCGTGCGTCCGTAAACTTTTCTCCAAACGACATCTCCTCCTAAACCACTGATCGGATTTTGACCAAACTTCACAGGAATGATCCTTAGGTGGTCCCCTTTCAAAGTTGTTCAAATGGTTCCGGTCCGTTGCACATATAGGTCACAGTAGCCAAAAACAGATTTTTTTCACCGAAAACTTAAAAAATCTTCTTCTCTGAAACCGCAAGGCCCAGGTCTTTGATATTTGGTATGAAGCTTCATCTAGTGGACCCCTACCAAGATTGTTCAAATTATAGTGCTGGGGCCAAAAATGCCCCCGCACGGGGGCCCTTTGGTTTTTACATGGGCTTATATAGGGAAAATCTTTAAAAATCTTCTTCTCTGAAACTGCAAGGCCCAGATCTTTGATATTTGGTATGAAGCTTCATCTAGTGGACCCCTACCAAGATTGTTCAAATTATAGTGCTGGAGCTAAAAATGCCCCCCGCACGGGGGCCCTTTGGTTTTACATGGGCTTATATAGGGAAAATCTTGAAAAATCTTCTTCTCTGAAACCGCAAGGCCCAGGTCTTTGATATTTGGTATGAGGCTTCATTTAGTGGACCCCTACCAAGATTGTTCAAATTATAGTGCTGGGGCCAAAAATGCCCCCGCACGGGGGCCCTTTGGTTTTACAATGGCTTATATAGGGAAAATCTTGAAAAATCTTCTTCTCTGAAACCGCAAGGCCCAGGTCTTTGATATTAGGTATGAAGCTTTATCTAGTGGACTCCTACCAAGATTGTTCAAATTATAGTGCTGAAGCTGAAAATGCCCCCGCACGGGGGCCCTTTGGTTTTACATGGGCTTATATAGGGAAAATCTTGAAAAATCTTCTTCTCTGAAACCGCTAGGCCCAGGTCTTTGATATTTGGTATGAAGCTTCATCTAGTGGACCCCTACCAAGATTGTTCAAATTATAGTGCTGGGGCCAAAAATACCCCCGCACCAGGGCCGTTTTGTTTTACATAGGCTTATATAGGGAAAATCTTTAAAAATCTTCTTCTCTGAAACTGCAAGGCCCAGGTCTTAGATATTTGGTATGAAGCTTCATCTAGTGGACCCCTACCAAGATTGTTCAAATTATAGTGCTGGAGCTAAAAATGCCCCCCGCATGGGGGCCCTTTGGTTTTACATGGGCTTATATAGGGAAAATCTTTAAAACTCTTCTTCTCTGAAACCTCAAGGCCCAGGTCTTTGATATTTGGTATGAAGCTTCATCTAGTAGACCCCTACCAGGATTGTTCAAATTATAGTGCTGGGGCCAAAAATGCCCCCGCACCAGGGCCTTTTTGTTTTACATAGGCTTATATGGGGAAAATCTTGAAAAATCTTCTTCTCTGAAACTGCAAGGGCCAGGTCTTTTATATTTGGTATGAAGCTTCATCTTTTGGACCTCTACCAAGATTGTTCAAATTATATCCCTGGGGCCAAAAATGCCCCCGCTCCGGGGCCCTTTGGTTTTACATAGACTTATATAGGGAAAATCTTGAAAAATCTTCTTCTCTGAAACCACAAGGCTTAGGTCTTCGATATTTGTTATGACGCTTCAGCTAGTGGACCTCTATAAAGATTGTTCAAATAATAGCCCTGAGACCAAAAATGCCCCTGCCATGTGGCCCCTTGGTTTTACATAGACTTATATAGGGAAAATCTTTAGAAATCATCTTCTCTGAAACACAAGGCTTAGGTCTTTGATATTTGTTATGAAGCTTCAGCTAGTGGACCTCTACCAAGATTGTTAAAATTATAGCACTGGGGCCAAAAATGCCCCTGCTCCGGGGCCCTTTGGTTTAACATAGACTTATATAGGGAAAATCTTGTTTTACATAGACTTCTATATGCAGGGTAAACCTTTAAAATCTTTTTCTCTGAAACCAGAAAGCCCAGGTCTTTCATATTCGATATGAAGCTTCATCTTGTGAACCTCTACCAAGATTGTTCAAATTTTAGCCCTGGGGCAAAAATTGACCCTGCCCGGGGCCCACTTGTTATGCTTTGGATCAGGTGAGCGAACCAGGGCCCTCTGGGCCCTCTTGTTTTTTGTTCCCGCGGCTGAAAAAATACCTTTCTGGTAGAAAATTTGTACAGCGCAAACACCTCGGTTCTGCAATATTCCAGTGCCTTCATAGTATACCTCGAAAAGACTACCAAAATCCATTCAATGATTGGATCAGAAGACTGAAAGTTTGTATATCTGTTAAAGAGGAATACTTTGAGGGGACAAAATAGATTTTTCATCGAAATCTATCACGGAATCATTTTTATGTGCTTAGTTGCATTCATATTTGAACAGTCCTCTTACTACTGTAGTTATACCCCCACAAATGAAATTTGGGGGGGTATATAGGAGTGAGCTTGTCGGTCTGTCGGTCTGTCTGTCTGTCTGTCTGTCGGTCGGTCGGTCGGTCGGTCGGTCTGTTGACTTGGTTTCCAGACGATAACTCAAAAAGCGCTTCACCAATTTTTATAATTTTTGGTACACTGATGTAACATCATAAAATACAGGTCAAGTTCGATTTCCACTACAATTCGTCAATTTTCGACATAGTTATGGCCCCTTTCAAGTGAAAAAATTGCAAAGTGCGCTGATGTACTATCAAGGCAGTTTTCAAAATGCGCTGATGTACTATCAAGGCAGTTTTTGTGGGGGTATTCATCACCTTTAGTGATAGCTCTAGTTAGAATATGTAATAGCTAATTTTAAAATGTATAGATTATATAGAAAAATGACCATTATCGAATGACTATTTTTCTGTAGAATATGTAAATTTTCCAAGTAGAATAATATTGATATCCCAACCATATAATTAGGGATGTGCTACAAATATTTCTGGCAGTTCCATTGATCAGGCGCTTGAAGAAATAGATGAGGTGCATGATGCTTCCTGGTGACAAAGAGCTGATTGAAACCGACCGCACACGAAAACTGGTAAACCGCTTAGCGGATCTAAGCCTGTCCAGGCAAAGCAGTGCAAGTCTGACCGTCCATGCTTATAAACCCTATTGGTTTCATTGGGGGACAGGACTTTAGATGTCATTTCATCTCAATGTCGGGTAAAAGTTCCACAAAAGTGGAAGGAACATCTCCAAAATGACCTATACAGTGTTGACAGGGACATTAAACCTCAAATCAAACAAACAAATAAACAAGTTCAATTGATCAGTGTAAAATTGAAAATCGATCACCTGTGATACATCACAAAATCTCAGCCCATTAAAATAGCAATATTGGGTATCTGATCTGAGCCTGCACTGTGTGCCTTTGTTGATTTTTGGAGTATCATTACAAAAACACGCCTATACAAAGACAGCCGAAAAAAATAAAATTTTAAGATGAAAAATGGTGATATTTTTCTTATTTCTGCTCAAAATATAGATAATAGGTACTCATTAGAACCACCTCGATGAGGTGGTTCTAATGAGTACCCACAATCTATTTTTTAGAGCAAAAATAAGAAAAATATAGAGGTGGTTCTAATGAGTACCTATTATCTATATTTTGAGCAGAAATGAGAAAAATATCTCAATTTTTCATATCGAGGGAGCTCAAACAAGTACCCACAATCTATATTTTAGAGCAGAGAAATAAGAAAGATAAGGTTTACTCTGATCAGAAATCATCTGATCAGGATCTACACTGTCATTGTTTGTTTGATTCGAGGTTTAATGTCCCTGTCAACACTGTAAAGGTCATTTTGGAGACGTTGATCTCAATTTTGTGGGACTTTTACCCAACATGGAGATGAAATGACATCTCAAAGCCCTGTCGCCCAATGAAACAAATAGGGTTTATTAGCATGGACGGTCCGCCTTGCAACGCGGTTCCTGGACAGGCTTAGATCCCCTAAGCGGTTTACCAGCACCTATGGGCGGGGCCGATCTACACTGTCATTCAGTTTGTGAATTTGAATGAATAAATTACATCAAGTAATTATTTTGATTGGTTGAAATGTTAATGGGTGTGGCTAAATTAGTTTATGCAGCCAGATAAAGGTTGCAAAATAAAAGTCGTCCCCCGCCCATCAGGGCCTAATGAAATAGATGGGCTGCATGATGCTTCCCTGCAGAAACCAACTGCTCACACCCAGGCAAAATGGTGCGAGTCAGACCATCCATGCTTTTAAACACTATTGGTTTCATTTGGAATGTCATTTCATCTCAATGTCAGGTAAAAGTCCCACAAAATTGGAAGCAATGCCTTCAAAATGACCTATTCACTGTTGGAGGGGACGTTAAACCTCAAATTAACCAAAACAAAAAAGCAAAACAAAATAAAAGTAACAACTGCTAAATATTTCTTTGTCATCTTTAGGGTGAACAAATAATAGCATGAGTGTATACATACGAGCATTGACCTACATTGTTATGAACTATTGATCAAGGATAGAGATTTGTATGTTATTGGCCTGTCATACATTTATTGATAAGTTTGCTTTATGTGATAAAAGGTTGTCCACCCTAATAAGGTGAAGGATACACAAAGGAAATTTTCGGGCATAACTTGTAATGTGTTTACTACAAACTGAGTGTCTCTTTAGGTGAAAAAGGGTTGACTCATAAACGAAAGTATTTTCCCCTCAGGAGCAAATTCTTCTAAGAGTTGACCCCAACTGATAAGGAAGATGAAGCTATTTATGAAAAGTTATGTCCCCTTTATGTAACAGATGAAAAAATGCTAATCACCTTTACCTGGTCTAGAACACTCTATCACATCACTATAAAAGCCGGCTTGCACTGTAAGGCAGTAGCTTTCAGTAAAAATGCTAATTACCGTTTCCCAGCCGGGGATCAAACCCAGTCTGCTGGTATAACGGGCCAACACTCTACCCGACTGCATCGCTATAAAAGCCAACTTGTGAAAAATGTATTCAGTTTGCAGTGCTCTTTAGAATCCCTGAGCAAGGTGATTTTGACAGGTACACAGAACATATCTGTTCTGCTGATTCAAGAATTTTGGCTGAAGATGGTTCACTGAACTGGTTAACTGTAGTATGACCTTCCAACACAACAGTAGTTTGTTTTCGGAATGTAAAATAGACAAAGAAAAAACTACCCCAACATTGTCATTGACCCCTACGGAACCCGGGAAGGGACATGATTTTTTATTTTTATTATCTTGTGCGCACAACTTATAAAATAAAAAAATCATGTCCCTTCCCGGGTTCCGTAGACCCTAGGCAACAGGTTGATTTGTTATGCACTAGAATCCATGGACCACACCTCACAACTACATCTTTGGTTTGGCTGCTTAGTGACCACTTGTTTGTTTGTTTGATATGAGGTTAAATGTCCCCGTCAGCACTGTTAAGGTCATTTTGGAGACGTTGCTTCCAATTTTGTGGGACTTTTACCCGACATTGAGATGAAATGACATCTCAAGCCCTGTTGCCCAATGAAACCAATAGGGTTTATAAGCATGGACGGTCAGACTCGCACCGCTTTGCCTGGGCAGGCTTCTAAGATCCTCTAAGCGGTTTACCAGTACTAGTGTGCGGTTGGTTTCTGCTCTGTGTTTTTGTTTGTTTGGGGTTTAACGTCCCCCGTCAACACTGTAAAGGTCATTTTGGAGACGTTGCTTCCAATTTGGTGGGACTTCTACCCGACATTGAGATGAAATGACACCTCAGGCTCTGCGGCCCAATGAAACTAATAGGGTTTATGAGCATGGATGGTCCGACACTCGCACCACTTTGCCTGGGTAGGCTTAGATCCTCTAAGCTGTTTACCAGTGCTCGTGTGCGGGTCAGATTCAGCTCTGCGTGGAAGCATCATGCAGCCCATCTATTTCTTCAAGCCCCGATGGGTGGGGTAGTTACAACTAAGGTGAATGGATAGAGGTCGCAACTCTTCCTAAATTATTTTTCTTTCCTTTATCAGTCGCGTCTACTTAGACTTGCCCAAGTCTGTTAATTAGGTGTAGAAATAATTGTTTACAAAAAATAAAAATAAAAAAATAAATACATTGTAAATGAAATAGCAATACAGTCTTTAATGAAAAATGTGAAATTAACAGAGTATACAAGTCCCTACATTCAGAGATGAAGACTAAAGAGACTTTTACATATTTTTTTTGTTTAAAGGGACTTTCATTTAAAAATAAAAAATGCAACTGTAGGGACTTGGGCAAGTCTAGCGTCTACTTTCAAAGGAAAGAATTTGCTCCTATGGAGCAAATTCTTTCCTTTCAGAGCAGACCCCTTAGGACATAGGGAAGCTAAAAAGGAAGTTCCAAAAGTTTTCTCCCTTGAAGAAAAAGGGCAGAAAATTTGCCAGTTGCAGAGCCTTCACATTTGATAGGTTTGCTGTGCCTGTCCTTGGCAGTGTGACAAAGAAAAACAACAGTTCTATACTAGATAAGACGTTTCTTTTGAATTTGGGCCAGGCAGTTAAGTAGCTCAGACAATAATCAGCATAGAAACTGATCAGATTGCTGAATCATTTAAAGTACAGTCAACACTTTGCCAGTCAGTGAACCTGTTTATGCTTTTACCTATCTGGGTAGATCTAAACCTAAGGCCAGAGAAAATTAATTATTGGATTCTCATCCAGATTTAAGAAAAAGATGGGGTGGGTGGGTGGATTTTATTTTTTATTTGAGCCAGTGCATGACAAAACCTACAAGAAGGCTTGAGCGACCAGCGAAGACTCAGATCAGCCTGCACATCCGTGCAGTCTGATCAGAGTCTTCACTGATCGCATGTACCTACTAAAGGCTACGGTCTATGGAAAGAGACATATGCTAAAGGTCTTGTCAGTGGATCGACCCGCAGATTGATTTGAGTCTCTGCTGGTCGCACCGGTGTAATTGTAGGTTTTGTCATGCGCTGGCTCATTTTTACGGCGTAGCCGTTATGGTTTTGCTTTTGTCCTACATTTTTCGTTATTCCATTGGTCAATAAAACCACATGTCCAAGGAGATGACCATTTCATTGGTCAATGATTTGCATAAATAAATCTACTCAAAAGTACGACAGTTTACTGAAGTTTTAACCTAGGAAATCTTTCGTTTTTTTATGTGAGACATGAATGAAAAATATAATACAGTTTCGGCTTGCTCACCGTCTTGTCCTTTGATGACCATACGTCATAATTATGTATAATTGTGTTTCTAGTGAATTCTGTAACTGCTGCGGTGAATAGCTATTTTGACCTAATTTCACGTGGTTGGTCTATATAGCGAAAGGAACCATTTCGCGAAAGGAAGGTTCCTTTCGCGAAAGGAAGAATTTTCTGTGAAAGGAATTGTTTGTTTGATTTGAGATTTAACGTCCCCATCAACACTGTGTAGGTCATTTTGGAGACGTTGCTTCCAAATTTGTGGGACTTCTACCCGACATTGAGATGAAATGACACCCAAGCCCTGTTGCCCAATGAAACCAATAAAGAGATATAGCATGACAAAAACATGTAATAATCGCATTACAAATTGACAGATGTTTAATTTACAATATATGCTAAATAAAAGTTGCAGTGTATCATTTGTCTTCAGCATCATTTGTCCTCCATTTTAACACAAAATGGACATTTTCGAATATCATTAATGTTATATAAATTCTGAAAAGGAATAAGTGTAATTTGAGTTTTAATTAGGTGCACATAAGATCAAGTTTCCATCCGTTTGTCTGCTCGTCCGTTTGTTCGTCCGCCTATGCGTTAACGTTCACCATAGCGACAACCCGAAATGTTAACCCTAGAATTTGTGTTCAAAAACAGTAAATGATAATGTTTTCTTAATTGTTGTGCATATACTTGAGATCATATGCTCTTGAAATGAGGTCATGTTTTTAACCTTGACCTTTTACATTGACCTTAGCTCAAACAGGCGGGACACCGCCCTCTGCAAAGCTATTTTTCCTCGCGTGACATCTGAATTGTTTGAATACAGTAAACCAGTTCATAGCTAGACAATTGTTGCTGTCACTATTGTAGCTCATATTGCATGACCCGCAGAAAAAGCGACCGACTGAAGTCGGTTGATTTTCTAAGAGTGCCCTAAAAGCACCGTGTCATTCTGTCAGTCCGTCCGTAACCCGTTTGTGAAAATTGGTGATAGTGACTTAACCGCTTGGAATATTTAAACAATTTTTGGCATACTGATAGACATCAATGAGATCTAACCAATGAACTTACGAAATATTATATTCCATTTAGTATAGGCTCGCCGAGGCGAAAAAATGTGAAAATTTTCGAACTGCTTCTCCTCGGAAACCGTTGGGCCGATTGAAGTCAAATTTCATATGGAGCCTCTATGGGATGGGGGAAACCAAAATTTGCTCATGGGGTCCAGGTCACATGACCCAAATGGCCGCCAAGCCATATATGGTCTGTCTGTCTGTCCGTCCGTAACCCGTTTGTGAAAATTGGTGATAGTGACTTAACCGCTTGGAATATTTAAACAATTTTTGGCATACTGATAGTATCAATGAGGTCTAACCAATGAACTTGCGAAATATTACATTCCATTTAGTATAGCCTCGCCGAGGCGAAAAATGTGTAAATTTTCGAACTGCTTCTCCTCGGAAACCGTTGGGCCGATTAAGGTCAAATTTCATATGGAGCCTCTATGGGATGGAGGAAGCCAAAATTTGCTCATGGGGTCCAGGTCACATGACCAAAATGGCCGCCAAGCCATATATCGTAAAAACCCTTCAAAATAGTCTTCTCCAGAACCACTTGGCAGATTTCCACGAAACTTGATAAATAACATATGGGACGTAGGCCCATCATAATTTGCTAAAATGGTGACCCTGGGTTGACCTTGACCTTCTTTGTGCCTAGGTCAAACTTTGACACATATGCTTTTGTATTGGAAAAGTGAGAATTCATTTTATCCTGCAAACGATTCAGAATACAGTACTAAAGTATTAGATATATTTTTGCTCCTTACGATAAGGCGCATTTATTGGGGGAACCGTTTTAGGTCAAGGTCACATGACCAAAATGGCCGCCATACCCATATATGGTAACACTCATCAAGCTAAAAGCATCCGGCGGGTCGTGCACTTCAGCTGAAGCACTGGTTTCTAAACAACCTTCCAATTAAATCTACGCCGCATATCTTTTTTAAAGATATTTCTTGTTATTCCTGGGTAATCACTCGTCAAGATAATTCATTGCGAAACTGGACAGCTGACACTTGCTATCACTTTGAAAAAGAAGAAAACCAGGTCTTATTCTCTTTTCATGTCAAGCAGATGATTTGCAATTATGAAAAGCCAAATAAAATATGTATTTGACTTTAGTATGCCTCTGTGTCAAAATGTTTTCCGCCCCAACTTTTTTTATTTTGCCAGATTTTATAGGGGCGGGTGGGGATGAGAATCTAATAATTTATTTTCTCTGGCCTAAGCTTTGATCTAAGCTTGCCCAGGCAAGGCGGTGCAAGAAGGACTGTCCATGCTTATAAACCCTATTGGTTTCATTGGGTGACAGGGCTTGAGATGTCATTTCATCTCAATGTCGGGTAAAAGTCCCACAAAATCGGAAGCAAGGTCTCCAAAATGACTTATACAGTGTTGACGGGGACGTAAAACCTCAAATCAAACAAACGAATAAACCCAGGCTTTTAGCTCATTTACAGCATCCAGTGCTGATTTACAGCATGTAGTGCTGTAATCATTCTTTGTCCATTAAACATGTGTTGTCCATTGTCAAAATTTATGTTGTTCACCCCCTAGAGGCCATAGTTTTTATGAAAGCTTACCAGCATGTTTGCTTACCAGCATGTTTGCTTACCAGCATGTTTGACTTGATGGTATCTCAGTCAAGTTAAAATATGAGTCATGTTGGATCAAAAATTAGGTTACTAGGTGACATTGCTTTAAAACCTAGTTCACCCTCTGGAGGCCACAATTTTGTTTCAATTTTAATGAAACTTATGATACCAGATTGTTAGTCTTGGTGATATATTGGTCAATTTCGAATATGGGTCATATCGGATCACTTGGTCAAATAGCTTTAAAACCTTGTTCACCCTCTAGAGGCCACAGTTTTTGCTTCAATCTTGAAGAAACTTTTCCAGAATACAGTAAAATTTCGCTATTAAGACCACAAAAAATTCAGACTAATTCTGCTATAAAAAGCATATGGCTCGATGGCTCGAACAACGATGGCTCGTTTACCATGGCTGAGTCGAACCCGTTCTTGAGCCCCTAGGAAAATCCTCTACATAAGAAATAGTGAGGGATAATTAACGAGATTTTAGGCCTTTATCTTGCAAATGTATGCTGTGTATACTCATTAGAATCGCCTCGATGAGGCGATTCTAATGTGTACACACAACATACATTTTCATAAAAGAACACCGAAAAGATGTTCAAAAGTATCTCGTTATGCCTCCTGGCAGTAACCTCAGTGGCTCGAACTACCCCCGTCTCGAACAGTTTTCGAGGTCCTAAAGGAGTTCGAGCCATTGAAGTTCGACTGTATTTAGAAAGTTTCAGTTATTCTTCCTCTGTGTTTTCAGCACACAGTGTCCTTTGGTCAGAGACGGTCTTAATAAAGGAATTTTACTGCATTTGTCTTGATGATATCTTGATTCAGTTTGAATATAGGTCATGTCGGATAAAAAAGCTAGGTCAAACTGCGTGGAAACCTTGTTGGCTTGCTAGAGGCAACAGTTTTACTGCAGTCCTCATGAAACTATACTGGGATGTTTGCCTTGATGATACCTTAGGCAAGCTCAAATATAGGTCATGTTGGATCAAAAACCAGGCCACTAGGTCAGATTGATTTAAAACCTTGTTTACCTCTTGAGGACAGTTTTGAAATTCAGCCAGAATGTTTTTCTCGAGGGTATCTTGGTCAAGTCCAAATATGGTTCATATTGGATCAAAATCTAAGGTCACTAAGTCAAAAATGTTAAAGCCTTGTTCACCCTCTAGAGGCCACAGTTTGTTTAAATCTTCATGAAAATATACCAAAATATTTGTCTTGTTGCAGGGTTCAACATAAATGTTTTTACTAAGTGGACAAGGTGGTCCTGTAACTCTTGGGATACACTGGACCTGATCTGAGTTCAGCTGGACCAAAGAAATGATGAAAATCATACTGAACTGATAAATATGTTCATTAGTTCTGCAGTAATTAGATTATTTCTATTATTAATATTTATCTACACAGATGGTAAATCTTCTGCAACAAACTGAAAACACTAACTAATTTTATGATAAATTTTTAAAACAGGGATATTAATAACTTTGGTGGCAGATTTTCAACTGAACCATTCGGACCAGCCAGCCACTGGCCTTAGTAGACCTGACTAGGTTTCCACTAGACAATGTCCATCGGTCTTGGATTTATGTCGAACACTGTGTTGCTATCTCGGTCAAGTTTGAATAATGTCCTTCTTCACCCTATATTAAAGCCACCTATTTGCTTGCTTTATACCAGAATGATCTTGGTCAAGTTCAGATATGGGTCATATTGGATGAAATATTAAGTCACTAGGTCAAATTACTTTAATACCTTGACTGCCCTATAGAGGCCACAGTTTTACTTCGATCTTCATGAAATTATACCACAATATTTGGGCCCCATCACGCGATTTTGGTACTTATCGCCTATGCGAGCAGCGAAGGTTTGGGCGAGCCTGCGCATCCGCGCAGTCTTGCCAGAACCTTCGCTGCTCGCTCATACAAGCAGTGAATCAAGAGGAACCTTCAGACAGAAAGCCATATCCCTGGCCCCTCTGAATGGCTGGGCATGGGCAGTTAAGATTTGTCATGACGGAATGCTCGAAGACACAAATTCGCTTGGCGGGGCTCATTTGTCTTGATGGTCAAGTTTGAATATGGGTCAAGGAGAGTAAAAACTAGGTCTCCAGGCCAAATTGCCTTAAAACTTTGTTCACCCTATAGAGGCCACACTTTTTGCTTCAGTCTTCATGAAACTACACTAGAATGTTAAAATGTCTAGGTGATATCTTTGTCAGATGTGAATATGGTTAATATGGTTTGTGTCTGATCAAATACTAGGTCATTATGTCGAATTGTTTTCAAACCTGGTTCACCCTCATGAAACTTCACCGGCCACAGTCATGAATCTTAACCTGTATATTTGTCTTGATTATTTCTTGGCCAAATTGACAAACGGGGATACAGCTTAATTCCGCTATTAAGACCACCTAAAATTGAGACTTATAGCACTGTAAAAAGCTTACGTACAAGGATGCAGTTATTCTTTAACACAATGTCCTCTGGCCAGGGACCACTCTTGGGACTGTTCAAAAGTGGTCTTAAAGATATGTCTTATCTTTCAAACAATGCAGATCCAGACTTTCCGATGAGTCTTTAAACCGAGGTCCTGTCTCCGTATGACCTTATTAGCTTTTGGTGAGATGTAAAACTCAAACACTCACTCACTCACTCGCCACTAGCTAGAAGACCTGAAACTGGTTTACTGTTTGAGTCGATAGAACATGCCATATTAATATTTGCCAATATGTCTGTATTGATTCTGCTAATGGCCTAGCTATCAATAATATAACTACCTGTGCAAAATCGGATTGATATATATCAATAATATAGGAGCCACAGCACAGCAAAACAAACCTTCAGTCTTTTGTATACTATGTTAACAAGTCTGTGTATAACCCTCTAAACCCCACTTTGAACTGCATGAGGGAGATTTGCCATTGTGATGAGGGAGATGTAAAGAATATATAGGGAATGTGGGAAACTCCAAAATTTTACTAAAATTTAGCATAATTATATTGGGCAAAATGAGGGTGTCTCCCTCCAAATGAGGGAGGTACCACAGGTATGCACTTTAAAGAGAAAAATGGAGTTTATGGGGCATACATTGTTTTATTTCTTCTCCAATATATAGGTTGTGGGTACTCATTAGAACCACCTCATTGAGGCGGTTCTAACAAGCACCTACAATCTGTGTTTGGAGTTGACGCAACAAAAATATCATAACTTTTCATGAGAAAAATGTCTATTCTATAAGGAGATAGGAAAAAGCACTTAAATTTTGTTATTTGCAGAAGCCTGTGGTGTAGTTGTTATGCTACTCACCTGATAAACCAGGGATTGCAGGTTCGATCCTGGGCTTCTCCAGAATTTCGGATGAGTCCTTATAAGGGGAATGGCAGATTTTTCTGCCATTTTTCAGAGGGAGACTACTTTCGGGGCTTCCTGTTAGCGTTTTTATCCCCCGACCGAATAGGTTCTGGGGATATAGCGATCAGCCTGGCGTCCGTCCGTCCGTCTGTCCGAGCGCATCCGTGGGCACATGTTGGGTAGACACAAGTTGGGTACTTGCCGTTTATTCCGTTGTTGTCCAAGATTAGTAGCCAGTAGCCTGTTGGGTACTTTGTTGCTTGTTGGGTATTTTTGAATGGGAATTTAACATGGCGGTACCCAACAAGTGTCCATCTGTAAGAACTTCTGTCCGTCCGTCCGTAGACGCAACCTTGTGATGGCTATAACTCCTATACCCTTTGAAATTCATTGATAGTTCTTGGCACAATTGTTCACAAGGCTGAGACGGTGTGTCATGCACAAGAACCAGAACTCTGGATGCCATACTTTTTTAGTTATCTCCCCTTTTAATAAAAAAGAACGACTACTTTGTGATGGCCATAACTCCAATACCCTTTAAGATATATTGATGATACCTGGCACAGTTGTTCACAAGGCCGAGACGGTGTGTCATGCACAAGAACCACAACTCTGGCTGCCATGGTTTTTGAGTTATCTCCCCTTCCAATAAAATAGAGTGACTACCTTGTGATGGGCATAACTCCAATTCTCTTTAAGATATATTGATGATACCTGGCACAGTTGTTCACAAGGCCGAGACGGTGTGTCATGCACAAGAACCACAACTCTGGCTGCCATGGTTTTTTAGTTATCTCCTATTTCAACAAAATAGAGTGACTACCTTGTGATGGCCATAACTCCAATACCCTTTAAGATATATTGATGATGCCTGGCACAGTTGTTCACAAGGCAGAGACGGTGTGTCATGTTCAAGAACCAAAACTCTGGGTGCCATGGTTTTTGAGTTATCTCCCCTTCCAATAATATAGAATCACTACCTTGTGATGGCCACATCTCCAATACTCTTTGAGATATATTGATGGTAATTGGTACAGTTGTACATGAGTTTAAGCAGGTGTGTCACATGCAAGAACCACAACTCTGGGTGCCCTGGTTTTTTAATTATCTCCCCTGATAATATAACATTTTGATGGCCATAACTCCAATACCCTTTGAGATATATTGATGGTACTTGGCACAATTGTATACAAGGTTGAGACGGCGCTTCATGCCTAAGAACCACAATTCTGGGTGCTATGATAAATATTTGAGTTATCTACCCTTCCAATGTAACAGTATGACCAGCTTGTGATCTCCAACACCCTTTGAGACATATTGACGGTACTTTGTACAGAAATGCATGAGCTTAAGCAGGCATGTCATGCACAAGAACCACAGTTCTGAGTACCCTGTTTTTTTTAGTTATCTCTCCTGAAGTATAATCTTGTGATGGCCATAGCTGCAATACTTTTGTGATATATTGCTGGTTTAATTCTGGTGCACTTTCTATTGGTGAACACACTTATGAAGGCCATATTGGCTTTTGGTCGGGGGATTTGCCATCTCTTCCGATGGCTATTTTTATAAGCCCTGTCCCACTGAAGAAGGGGTCTACTCTAAAGGAAAGAATTTGCTCCTCAGGAGCAAATTCTTTCCTTTAAAAGTTGACCCCTGTTGACATGGGAGACAAAAATACTTTTGCAAGAGTTACCTCCCTGAAGGTGTATCCCCTTTAATCAATGTCCCTTCTCCTCATGACCTTAGCTGTTGGTGGGGCATAAAACTGAAACACAAACTCTGGAAGCTTTCTTTTGTTGGAATTCTGAAATATAGGGGATCTTACACGATTGTTCATATAATATTGAATTTATTAAACAAGTTGGGGAAAAGGGATAAAATGTGAAATCTGACCTGCTATACCAGGCTTCTCCAGACTTTCGGATGAGTCTTTGAACAGAGATCCTGTCTCTGTATGGCCATAGCTGTTGGTGAGACATAAAACTCGAAACACTCACTCACTGACCTGCTATCACGTTCTTGTAAACAATCTCGCACTTCACTGATTGGTATATCCAGTGTATGTTGACTTACTGTGACAGAAAGCCTCATGATGTTATGGGCATTTCATCTCGATGTCGGGTAACAGTCCCACAAAATCGGAAGCAACTTCACCAAAATGACCTTAAAAGTGTTGATGGGGACATAAATATGTTCTATAAAAGGGTTATCTTTTGGAAGCAAGGAATACACCACAGAAGTGAAAAATATGGAGTGTACATGTTTTCTGGGCCAAACTAGCTAGTTTCGGCCAATTAGGCCTCATCAGTGACCCTCAGATATTTTCAAAATTCCACAATGGAATCAATGATCCCAAAGGACAAGAAAATATAATCTACACCTCAACTCAAACAAAAATGTGCCAGTGAGTAACCACATGTTATGTATACATGTACATCTATATGACAGTATCCGTTAACCCATTTTGTACCGGAAACCCCAAAACGGGTAGTTGGCAAACAGTGCAGGCCCAGATCAGACGCCGCAGAATGCGGCGTCTGATCAGGGCCTACACAGTTTGAAAAAAATTTCTGCCAATTTCCAAATAGAATTTGAAGAAAACACAACCTGACATCCCTAAATTTGAAATGGACTCCTGCTATATATAAGGTGGAAGATTCCATTTTGTACAAAAAGGGTTAAATATCGGGGACTTTTCATATGTATACTTGTAAGGGCTTCAGCTGTATATTTTTCTTTTTGTTCTATTTACAGTCTTTCCAAGGAAGCCAGGGACGAGCCTATTTGTTCAACTCTGTGTAAGTACATCTATACAGTAAAATATTCCGCACTTAAGAGCACCTAAAATTATGACTAATTCTGTTATAACAAGCTTATTTTGTAGGTTGTAGTCATTCTTTCTTTGTGGTTTCTGCATGCTGTGTCCTCTGGTTACAGACCACCCTTTGGATTGTTCAAAAGTGGTCTTAAAGACCACTTTTGAACAGTCCCAAAGGTGGTCTTAATATAGGAATTTTACTGTATTTAAAAAAATAGTAATAAATCAAAGTTTGGAGGTCAGTAGTAAAGTTGATCAAATCACAAGCATGTAGCATGAGTGATTTGTCTAGTTTAAACTGATCGACAAACTGTGATTTATTACTCAACAAATCACACACCAGAGAGCTGATCTATTTCAAATGAAACACTTCTAAAATCGACAAAATTCAATCCGTTCTGCTCGAGCTGACAGAGCTTAAAATAGAAAAATCTCTAAAAATCTCCCAAACTTACACTATTGTTATATGAAATCCCGCCAAAATTATTGACTGTATCACACACATTTATGTTCTTTTGTAATGTTTATGAGTCAAGAAAATAACTTTTCACCATCTAAATTCATACAGTCTTCTAATGATGTCATAAAATGGCGACTTTTCTGGTCACGTACACTCTTCTGCCCCAGAATAAATTACAGTTCCTTTCCATTACCTGTATAGCCACACTGTGTTAGAATATGGGTTTGAGGGGTGGATTGAAAAATATGCCCGAGGGACACTGTCCGGCATCACGAGGCTTGCCGAGTGATGCTGGACAGTGATCCCGAGGGACGGATTTTTCTATCCACCCCTCACACCCATATTGGATTCTTTTTCTTGCATACCTTCCATTTCTTGAAGCGGATTTTTAAGCTGCAGTCACTTCGGTTACCGACATCCGCCATATTGTGATGACACAACAGGAATGTTTCGTGATGTCACGTAAAATGCATGACGTCAACCTTAACTACGGCGCATATGAGGTTGTATTCAACCAGTGCATTTATCAAACACGCGCTTATATTCGATTTTGGGTCGGAACACCAGGGTCAGAACACAAATTTCTATCCCAGGGTAAAATCATGGATTTCCTTGTCTGGTGTGTTAGAATAACCCATTTCGATACAGGGAAACCTCAAAACGGCCCAGCTCAGGAGGCAGCGATATGCAGCCTTCAATGTTTGCAAAAAGTTCAGCCTTTTATTGTCGCACCTGCTATTAGCATGGACAGCCCCCGCCCATAGGGGCTTGAAGAAATATATGGACTGCATGATGCTTCCACGCAGAGCTGAATCCGGCCCACACACTAGTACTGGTAAACCGCTTAGAGGATCTAAGCCTGTCCAGGAACCGCGGTGCGAGGCAGACCGTCCATGCTAATAAACCCTATTTGTTTCATTGGGCGACAGGGCTTGAGATGTCATTTCACCTCAATGTCGAGTAAAAGTCCCACAAAATTGGAAGCAACATCTCCAAAAATGACCTTTACAGTGTTGACGGGGACGTTAAACCTCAAATCAAACAAACAATATATAGCATGGAGCGAGATAGGCATCCGGTTTTCTGTCCATTCGTTCGTCTGTCCATCCATCCATCCATCCATCCATCCATCCATCCATCCATCCATTTGTCAAGGCTAAAAGCATGAACTCTAGTGTTTAACCTAATATTTAAGTTCATTTCTCAAGAACTATTAGAGCTTCATTAATGATACATGAACTTGGTACAATCTTGCATCTAGGAATGTCAACTTTCATGGAACCATTAATGTTTAACCTTGGCCTAGATTTCATGATTCGGTGACTTTGTACCCCTACTAGCGGGACATATGTAGCCTTCAGCGGAATTCTTGTTTCATTCAGATTGCAAATTTTAATGAATACATCATATCAAGTAATTTGATTGGTTAATAGCCAGAAATAGTTTTTGCATAATTAATTTATTAGCTTGACAAGGATTAACCCTTCTCTTGCTGAATATTCATTTAAGCCACACCCATTTCTGTCTATCAACCAATCAAACTACTTGATGTAATTTATTGATACACATTCATAAACTGAATGCCAAACAGTGTAGATCCTGATCAGATGGCTTCTTCAGAAGCCATCTGATCTGGATCTACACTGTTTGCAAAGATAGGGGTTGTCTGAACAGCAAGATAAGGGTTAATGTCATTAGTGAAAGGGATGGAAGCAAATCTTTCAAAAGTATTTTTGTCTTGTTGATCAGTACATTTAGACACCAAATCAGTATCTACACCGTCATACTGTCAATGCCTTTGACCTATAGACAGATCCAATGTTTTGACATGTGACTTTGTTTACATTCTGACATGGATTACCATTCTCCTTGTTGCTAGATGGTAATCCAACATGATTATGGCTCCATATAAACACCCTGCAAATAGGGCTTCTGTTCCATGTTTATTTCTGTAATCTATCGAAATACACTATAAGTGGGTACTTAACCCTTGTTCTGCTGAGCCCAGATATGCCTTTTCTTTGAAACAATGTAGATCCAGATCAGATGGCTTCTGAAGAAGCCATCTGATCAGGATCTACATTGTTTGTCATTCAGATTGTGAATTTGTTGTAATAATTTGCTACAGGTAATCTGATTGGTTGATAATCGGTAGTGGGTGTGGCATATATGAATATTCAGCAGGACTAGGGTTAAATACAGTCTGGTATTAATTCACACATTTTCTGCTTTGGATCATTAGTTATCAGTCAGGTGCATAACCTATACAAGTTATTTTTTTATAACCTGTTACAGTTATAAAGTCACATACCGCCATTGAATTTCAAAGTGAGGCTATAGAAAATAACTTGTTTAGGTTATGTCACAAGTTCTGTAGGATTATGTTAAATTGAAAAATACGAAAATATTAACGTGAATACGTTAATATTCTCGTCACCCCACTCTTGTTTGAAACACGTGCGTACAAGTTTTTGGACGATGCGTGCAAAGAATTTCGATTTCAATCAACAAATTAAAGTCTTTTTTCCATTTTAAAATTGTCGTCACAGGCGGCAAAATTGCGGTAAGGTGGGAATTCAAGTTTTAAAACCATTAATTTTACCGTTTTGGCACTCAAAATCCACTCAAAAAAAGCGATTTTTTCTGAATGAAAACTCGATCGTGTTGACGAATCCACCATCCTGTTAGAAAGAGCGCTTCTCATGGAATCTCGCGATTACGTTATAATGAAGCAAAACACCGCGAATTTCAAAAAAGAAGAGAAAAACTAGGCCGATTTTTACCGATTCTCGAAAAACCAAATATATAACGCAGTTATTTTTTTTTAACTTGTTCAGGTTATGCACCAATCTGGTTATATGCATTTTTAAAGATTCAGAACTCAGACCATCCCGCCTCATTACCTCTGTAATTATTACAAGTAAATTTCATTTAAACAGCTCTGATTCTTCTAGAAATCATTAATTACAAGCTTAGATATGTCTATTTTAATTCTTTAAATCATCGTTTTAAATCGAAATAAAAGACATGCTTACAGAAAATAAAATCGTGTTTACAATGGCGACATGGCGAAAGACGTTTTTTGCCAACCACCGGTAAGTTCTGGCAAATAGTAGGACTGGGTGATGACATAGTTCTTGGATGTGTCTATATTAACTCTTATCATGCTGTTCATGACAACCCCTATCTTTGGAAACAGTGTAGATCCAGATCAGATGGCTTCTGAAGAAGCCATCTGATCAGGATCTACACTGTTTGACATTAAGTTTATGGTTTTGTAAGAATAAATTACATCAAGTAATCTGATTGGTTCAAAGTCAGAAATGGGTGTGGCTAAACTGAATATTCAGCAAGAGAAGGGTTAAAGAACTAGCGTGAGTCCACTGCAGAACCTTTACAGTGTTGACGGGGACGTTGAACCTCAAATCAAACAAACAAAACAAAAAACTCTGTGGTGAAAGGAAAGAATTTGCGTTAACATCATCATGATGTGATTAGCATGGTTGGCACAAGTGCTAGTAATGAAACTTAAGGCTGTACAGTATGATATTTTAAGAGCCAGTCCTTTGGAGACAGCTTGAAAAGGCCCTCTTGAGTGAGGGTTTCATTGTCCTGTTATGCATGTGTTAGCTTGCTGTAATGGCCTCCTTGGCCTAGTGACTAAGAGCCTTAGACACCACTGGGTTTGAACCTCCTACAGGTCACATGTGAGATGACAGGTTTTACAAGAGGTCAGTTTGTTTTTAGCTCACCTGAGTCGAAGGCTCTGGAGCTGTTGTGACCAGTCACCATCTGTCGTCCTCATCTTCGTCCGTCCGTATGTCTGTCCATCCACAGTTTCTTCAAACCACATATCTCCTAAATCACTGAACAGATTTTGACCAAACTTGGCAGAAATGATTTTGTGGGTAGTCCTCTCTCAAAGTATGTTCAATTTCATTCCATGGCAACCAAAATGGGAAAATTAGAAAAAAAAAAACTGGAAAAAAAATATCTTCTTGTCTGAATCCAGAAGGCCTAGGTCTTGATCTTATTTAGTATGAAGCTTCAACTAGTGAACCTCTACCAAAGTTGTCCAAATTATAGCATTATAGCCCTAAAGTTGGGCCAAAAGTTTTAATAGCTATGGCTTTTGTTACCCATTTTGTAACGGAAACCCCTTAAAGGGTAATTGGCAAACAGTGCAGGCCCAGATCAGATGTCACAAAACTCGGCGTCTGATCAGGGCCTACCCTGTTTGCAAAAAGTTTAGCCATTTTCCAAATAAATTTTTAAGAAAACACAACAACACACCTAAATTTTGAAACAAACTACTATCTGAGCTAGCGCACGATAAAACCGACAATAAGACGTGTGCACAACAAAGACTCAGATCAGCCTGCGCATCTGGGCAGTCAGATCAGAGATAGCTAAGGGCTAAGGGCCTATTGCTCCTTCATGCAGCAAGAGAAGTCTCTGGTTAGACTATATTGATGTGCAGGCTGATCTGAGTCTTCGATGGGCGCACATGTCTTATTGTAGGTTTTGTCGTGTGCTAGCTCATATATAAGAAGGAAGATTCCATTTGGTACAAAAAGGGTTATGGTTTGACAAACAAGAAAACATTGCAGAATGTCTGTTTCTATGAAGATGCAGTGATGCATCCACATTTGAATTTTCATTTTACACGGGTGGTAATCAGGGGAACTAGCTCGAAAATGAGTCAATGGAAATTTGTTCCCTCGACACATCCGGGAACTCTCGAGCTAGCTCCATCACCAAGAATCTTGTAAACAAAGGTAGGTCTCGAAGAGTTTCATCACCATTTTTAGCTCACCTGTCACGTAGTGACAAGGTGAGCTTTTGGGATCACTTTTTGTCCGTCGTCCGTCGTGCGTCCGTGCGTCCGTGCGTGCGTGCGTGAGTGCGTCCGTAAACTTTTTCTTCAAACGACATCTCCTCCTAAACCACTGAACAGATTTTGACCAAACTTCACAGGAATGATCCTTAGGTGGTCCCCTTTCAAAGTTGTTCAAATGGTTCCGGTCCGTTGCACATATAGGTCACAGTAGCCAAAAATAGATTTTTTTCACCGAAAACTTAAAAAATCTTCTTCTCTGAAACCGCAAGGCCCAGGTCTTTGATATTTGGTATGAAGCTTCATCTAGTGGACCCCTACCAAGATTGTTCAAATTATAGTGCTGGGGCCAAAAATGCCCCCGCACGGGGGCCCTTTGGTTTTACATGGGCTTATATAGGGAAAATCTTGAAAAATCTTCTTCTCTGAAACCGCAAAGCCCAGGTCTTTGATATTTGGTATGAAGCTTTATCTAGTGGACCCCTACCAAGATTGTTCAAATTATAGTGCTGGAGCTCAAAATGCCCCCGCATGGGGGCCCTTTGGTTTTACATGTGCTTATATAGGGAAAATCTTGAAAAATCTTCTTCTCTGAAACCACAAGGCCCAGGTCTTTGATATGTGGTATGAAGCTTCATCTAGTCGACCCCTACCAAGATTGTTCAAATTATAGTGCTGGGGCCATAAAGGCCCCCGTGCGGGGGGCCCTTTGGTTTTACATGGGCTTATATAGGGAAAATCTTGAAAAATCTTCTTCTCTGAAACCGCAAGGCCCAGGTCTTTGATATTTGGTATGAAGCTTTATCTAGTGGACCCCTACCAAGATTGTTCAAATTAAAGTGCTGGAGCTAAAAATGCCCCCGCACGGGGGGCCCTTTGGTTTTACATGGGCTTATATAGGGAAAATCTTGAAAAATCTTCTTCTCTGAAACCGCAAGGCCCAGGTCTTTGATATTTGGTATGAAGCTTCATCTAGTGTACCCCTACCAAGATTGTTCAAATTATAATGCTGGGGCCAAAAATGCCCCCGCACCAGGGCCCTTTTGTTTTACATAGGCTTATATAGGGAAAATCTTTAAAAATCTTCTACTCTGAAACCGCAAGGCCCAGGTCTTTGATATTTGGTATGAAGCTTCATCTAGTGGACCCCTACCAAGATTGTTCAAATTATAGTGCTGGAGCTAAAAATGCCCCCCGCACGGGGGCCCTTTGGTTTTACATGGGCTTATATAGGGAAAATCTTGAAAAATCTTCTTCTCTGAAACCGCAAGGCCCAGGTCTTTGATATTTGGTATGAAGCTTCATCTAGTGGACCCCTACCAAGATTGTTCAAATTATAGTGCTGGGGCCAAAAATGCCCCCGCACCAGGGCCCGTTTGTTTTACATAGGCTTATATAGGAAAAATCTTGAAAAATCTTCTTCTCTGAAACTGCAAGGCCCAGGTCTTTGATATTTGGTATGAGGCTTCATCTTGTGGACCTCTACCAAGATTGTTCAAATTATAGCCCTGGGGCCAAAAATGGGCCCGCTCCGGGGCCCTTTGGTTTTAGATAAATAAAATATAAATATAGGGAAAATCTTGTTTTACATAGTCTATATGCAGGCTAAACCTTTAAAATCTTCTCCTCTGAAACCAGAAAGACCAGGTCTTTCATATTCGATATGAAGCTTTATCTTGTGGACCTCTACCAAGATTGTTCAAATTATAGCCTTGGGGCCAAAATTTACCCTGCCCGGGTCCCACTTGTTATACATTGGATCAGGTGAGCGAACCAGGGCCCTCTGGGCCCTCTTGTTTTCTTTGTAAGCTATTTATAAAAAATCCGGCAATGCAGTTCCACATAGAAATGATTTAACTTTGTACTCCGCTAGAATTTGCCATGGAAATTTGCAGCGCTGGAGTATGAATGAAACCCAAACTTTTTATCACGGACTGGAAAAATTGTCAATTTATGTCATTACGGAGATTTTGACCGAAGATTTTTCATTTTCCGTCAAAAGTACGCCCTTGGCACCCACAGAAACAACATCCCTGGTGAAATGAAACATGGAAAGTGTGAAATAAGCAAAAAAATATGGCAGTGATTACGTAACTTGCGAGTTATGACGAAATTACTGTCCGAGCTAGTCTTCTCGACAAGGAGCTAGTTCACTCGACATAAAAAAGAAAATGAAACGTTCATCAGATTTGATGTCTTTCTATGGTCCCACCCAGGTTATCCAACTGGTTTCTTTACCTCTGGCTAACAAAGGTAGGTCTCGAAGAGTTTTATCATCATTTTTTTCTTTGTAAGCTATTTATAAAATAAATCCGGCAATGCAGTTCCACATAGAAATGATTTAACTTTGTACTCTGCTAGAATTTGCCATGGAAATTTGCAGCGCTGGAGTATGAATGAAAGTAAACTTTTTATTACGGACCTGAAAAATTGTTAATTAATGTCATTACGGAGATTTTGGCCGACGACTTTTCATTTTCCGTCAAAAGTACGCCCTTCACACCCATAGAAACAACATTCCTGGTGAAATAAAACAGAGTCTTATCATAAGGAACAATGATATATATGGTTTAGGGGTTGGGAGCTGAATTATTTTCAAAATATTAGACATTTTGAGTTTTCCATACAAATGCCTATATGTCAATTTTACGTTTTATGTAATTTTACCCCAAGGCCCATCCAGGGGCAATTGTATCATGAACGGAAAGTTCTTTGGCTGAGTAAGTGTCATGCGAAATTTCAACTTTGTAGCATAACAGAAACGGGAATTATGGGCTCCAAGAGAAACGCGAACGTTAACTTTAACGTTTGTTAGACTCTGGTTAGGACTCTTGGGCAATGGCATTTGACACTCGGACACGCTCAGGAGCATGGCCCTGGGACAATCGTATCATGAACAGAAAGGTCACGGTCTGAGTAAGCGTCATACCGATTTTCAATTTTGTAGTATAACATAAATGGAAGTTATGGGCTCCAAGAGAAATGCAGACGTAAACCACGAAATTTGTTAGACTCTGTTTATGAACGCGACTTTCCATTGCAGAACTAGGACATCCATATATGACTCAAGAGAGGCTCGAACCACACCGACAGGATACCTAATCGACATAGATTCATGTTGTTAGGTGATTAGTTGCTTAATAGATCACTGTCTGTCGGGCACAAGTTCAGAGATCACTCGCGGTACGCGCCCGTGATCACTCGCGCTACGCGCTCATGATCTATTCACTATAACGACTGACTTCCAGTCTGTGATATATTAAGCAACTAATAAGCACCATCTTATCTTTCAACAATTTAGTCGAAAACTGTGTTGAGCATTTATGGGTATAGGGGAAACGATAGTTTGTTCGAGGCATCTGGGTCACATGACCAAGATGGTTACCATGCCCATATATGGTGAAACCATTAAAAATCTTCTCTAGAACCAGTGGGCTGATTTCAAGAAACTTGTAGTACCTAGGACTGCAGCACAACATAATTTGTATAAACGATGACTTTAGGTTTATTAAAAATAATCAGATCACCTGCGGGAACAATATGTGAATTCTGAGTGAAACAAAAATCATCAAAAAGATTACCGGTAGGAATCAAATACTTCATTTATTTAATCAAACCTTTACACGACACTGACATTTGTGTGCATATATATTTTCTCTCTTTTTCCATCCATCCTTCCATCCATCTACCCACCGACCCATCCATCCATCCGTCCGTCTGTCTGTCCGTCTATATGTTCGTTCGTCCATCCGTCCTCCAATTGACCAATCCTTCCAAATACCCACTCATCCCTTTCTATTGTGCACCCTTCCATCCATCAATCATTCCATCCATCCATCCATCCATCCATCCATCCATCCATCCATCCATCCATCCATCCAACATCCATTGATCCGCTCCAAATGGGAGGGGGCGAAGCAACTAGGTGGGCGAAATGACTAAGGGGGGCGAAAAGACCAGGCTCTGTTGGCAAAACAGGGGTGTAAAATGGGGGCGAAACGAACAGGGAGAAACGACTGGGGGACGCCTTTGGGGCATAATATCTTGTTACCCAACTAGCCAGTGGTAAAGAAACCAGTTGGATAACCTGGGTGGGACCATAGAAAGACATCGAATCTGATGAATGTTTCATTTTCTTTTTTATGTCGAGTGAACTAGCTCCTTGTCGAGAAGACTAGCTCGGACAGTAATTTCGTAATAAGTCGCAAGTTACGTAATCACGGCAAATTTTTTTTTGCTTATTTCAAACTGTCCATGTTCCATTTCACCAGGGATGTTGTTTCTGTGGGTGTGAAGGGCGTACTTTTGACGGATAATGAAAAATCGTCGGCCAAAATCTCCGTAATGACATAAATTGACAATTTGTCCGGTCCGTGATAAAAAGTTTGGGTTTCATTCATACTCCAGCGCTGCAAATTTCCATGGCAAATTCTAGCAGAGTACAAAGTTAAATCATTTCTATGTGGAACTGCATTGACGGATTTTTTTATACATAGCTTACAAAGAAAAAAATGGTGATAAAACTCTTCGAGACCTACCTTTGTTTACGAGTTTCTTGGTGATGGAGCTAGCTCGAGAGTTCCCGGATTTGTCGAGGGAACAAATTTCCATTGACTCATTTTCGAGCTAGTTCCCCTGATTACCACCCGTGTTTTAGCAAACTTGAACAAATCTCACGGTTTAATTTTACAACATAAATCTCAAGTCTGACATTTGCTCCAATCTTCATGATTTTTTTCTGTGCATAAATCTGTTTATTTGACTTCTCTTACCTTGGGGCACCTGACATTTCTATCTGCTGTTTTTGCTACCTGTTGTTCCACTTAGATAAGAAATATGAAACAACTTAGAAGAAAAAAGACTTCCGTTTTTTAGCTCACCTGAACATGAAGTGCTCATGGTGAGCTATTGTGATCGGTCTATGTCTGTTGTGTGCCATCCTTCGTGTGTCATGCAGAGTCAACAATTTCCTGTAAATGCTAACTCCTCCTGAACCCTTAGGCCAATTTCAATCAAACTTCGTAAGAATATTGCTTAGGTGACTGTCTACCAAAATAGCTAAAATCGTTCTGCTTGGATGAACAAGATGGCCGCCAGAGCTAAAAATAGAATAATCTTTAATTGACAACTCCTTCTTTGCCCTTGGACCAATTTCATTCAAAACTAGCTAAAATGGTTCTGCTCTGATGAGCAAGATGGCCACCAGAGCTATAACTAGAAAAAACATCAACAATTTGCTATAATTGCCAACTCTTCCTGAACCAATCACACTTCATAGGAATGTTGCTTAGGTTACCCTCTACCAAAATAGCTAAAATTGTTCTGCTCGGATGAACAAGATGGCCGACAGAGCTAAAAATAGAAAAATCTTTAAATGACAACTCCTATACCCTTGGGCCACTTTCATTCAAACTTCATTGGAATGTTGCACAGGTGCATGACCCTCTACCAAAGTAGCTTAAGCGGTTCTGCTCTGATGAGCAAAATCAGGCCACAAGAGCTAAAAATAGAAGAACATCAACAGTTTGCTTTAAATGCTAACTCCTGAACGCTTGGGCCAATTTCAGTCAAACTAAATGTTGCTCAGGTGACCCTCTACCGACTAGCTAAACCAGTTCCACTCCAGTGAGCAGGATAGCCGGGAGAGCTAAATGTAGAAAAACATCAACAACTGGGTTTAAATGCCAACTCCTCTTGAACCCTTGGGTCAATTTCAATCAAACTTCATAGGAATATTGCTTAAGTTACCCTCTACCAAAGTAGCTAAAGCGGTTCTGCTCTGATGAGCAAAACGGCTGCCAGAACTAAAATAAGAAAAAAAGTTTTAAAGGACAGCTCCTCCTATACCCTGGGACCAATTTGATTCAAACTTCATAGGAAGTTGCTTTGGTGACCCCCTACCAAACAAGCTAAAACGGTTCCAATACGATGAGCAAGATGGGCACCAGAGCTAATAATAGAAAAATGTCAACAATTGGCTTTAAATGCCAACTCCTCCAGAGCCCTTTGGCCAATTTCATTCAAACTTCATAGGAATGTTGCTTAGGTGATCCACTACCAAAGTAGTTAGAATCGTTCTGCTAAGATGAACAAGATGGCCACAAAAGCTAAAAAATTGATTTTTTTTAAAAGACAACTCCTCCTATACCCTTGGGCCAGTTTCTTTCAAACTTCATAGGAATGTTGCTAAGGTGACCCTTTACCAGAATAACTAAAATCAGTTCTGTTTGGATGAACCAGATGGCCACCAGAGCTAAAAGTAGAAAAATCTTTAATCCACAACTCCTATACCCTTGGGCCAGTGTGTGTGAATTCGGGTTTAACGTCGCTTTCAACAATTTTTCAGTCATATCACGACGGTGTCTGGTTGCGACAGGGAGCTCAATTTTCACTTTTATAGTCCTGCCTCACTGAAGTATCATGTCCCAGACACATTACATGATACCACACCCAGTCTAATTATCCTGACACTGGGAGGACCAGTCCTAGCTCTACCTCGTAAATCTGAGTGCCAAGCGAGGAGCAGCTAGTACCATTTTTAACTACTTTGGTATATCGTGGCCAGGGATCGAACCCGTGACCTCCCGTTCCCCGGAGCAGACACTCTACAAACTGAGCTATCGGGGCTGGTACCCTTGGACCAATTTCATCCAAACTTCACTTTTACCAAACTAGCTAATACAATTGGGGGCAATTTCAGTTAATCTTCAAAGATAATGTTTCCATGGAACATTCCTAAGAAGACTGAATAGTAATCCACATGACTTTCATCAGGTTAGCAACTCAAAGTTGTTCAAAGAATTCAATTCCATGCAGAACTCTGATTGCCATGGCAGCTAAAAGTGGAAAATAAAAGAAAACCTTTAAAAAGCTTCTTGTATGAAACAAGACTGCCCTGGTCTTTGATACTTGGTATGATGCTTCTTCTAGTGGACCTATACCAAGATTGTTCAAATTATAGCCCTCCCCAGGACTGGGCCCACTGGGTTTACATAGAGATATATAGGGAAAACCTTTAAAATCCTTCTTTTCCTGATAAGTATTTCTGCTCAAAACATATTTTGTGGGTACTCAATTTTTTTTTTTGTGAGTACTCGTATATATATTGTGGGTCCTCAATTAGAACCGAGGCAGTTGTAATCAGGACCCACTATATATGTTTTTGAGTAGAAATCCGTAGAAATAACAGATAATGTATACCCCTCTAAACCCCAACCCTGATAAAAATCCTTGATATATTTCGTAATGAGCCGGTTCTAAAGAGTACCCACAACCTATGGCTTGGAGCAGAAATAAGAAAAATAATGTATACCCCAGTAAACACCAGTTTCCTTTTTATAAAGTGGGGTTTATGGGGTCTACATTTCACAGACTTGTTCACGTTCATTTACCTTTGCCATGTTTGTTTACTTCTTTTCACTTTTGAGTTAATGAAACAATGGATGTCAGTGTGTGTGTGTTTTTTTTTTTTTTTGGTTCTTTTTTTACTTTTTTTTTTTTTAATAAAAAAGAAGTGATTTAAAACAACAATTTGTTGGAAACTATCTCGGGTAAAAACATACCATCACACAAGTTCCCCTTATAGAGCCCCCTTTTAAACATATCACTCAGAGTCTCCCATAATCACTTAGATAAGCCTTTGATGTACACTATGGTCCCAAGAACTTGTTTATTGGAGACCATTAAACAGGCCACATTTAATTTTATATAGAGAAAAAAATGTGTCTTTAAACACAACAAAAATATTTTCTGACCTGGTTTCCACCTGCAAACTGAACATATTGTTTTGTTTACATCACTAAAACATGCCTATATAATTTTGACCCCCTTGAACCCCACTTTTATATATAAAAACTGGGGTTTCTGGGGGGTATACCTTATTTTTCTTATTTCTGCTCTAAAATATAGATTGTGGGTACTTGTTAGAACCGCCTCGATCAGGCGCTTCTAACTAGTGCCCACAATCTATATTTTGAGCAGAAATAAGAAAAGTATCACAATTTTCCTTTTTAAAATTTTCATTTTCGGCGATAAAGGTGGCAATGTATTTGTATAGGGGTGTTTGCATAATGAGCCAAAATTTTGAAGTAGTGGAATATAATTTTTTCAAGGCATGTTTCATAATTTTTTTTAGGTCAAGGTCCTGACATTTGTGATATGTTATGTGCATTTTGCATATATTTCACATATGTCACATATGAGTGATTTTAGTCAAATAAACCTTAGAGCATTTTCTTCCTCACTATACACCACAACCTCATTATTACACAATTCGTTATAACACGGTTCATTATAACACAGTTTTGGATATAACACAGTTTCAAGATGGATCCCCAAAATGTATAGATTATATAGAAAAATGACCACAAGTGGTCATTTTTCTATATAACCTAAACATTTTTGTTTGGATATAACATGGTTGTTTAACTAACACTGTTTGTTCTTTGGACCCCATTAATAGTGTTATAAAGAGGTTGTGTTGTGTATATAAACAAATAGTCCATTTTGAAATTTTGTATGGTTAGACATAAGCAGCATAACCCATTGTATGTGGTACCTTGGCAAACAGTGCAGGCCCAGATCAGATGCCGCAGAATGCAGTGTCTGATCAGGTCAGATGCATAGAACGCGGCCTCTGATCAGGGCCTGCACTATTTGCTAACACAATTTTCCGTCAAAAATGGAATGAAAATAGGCCTGACACCCCTTATATGACAAATGGACTTTTCTAACATGTAGCAATGGAAGAGTCTACCAGTATACAATGAGATAAGTGATAATCAGTTAGTTACTTTGGGTCAGTTTATAAAAAATCAACCCAAAACTTGTCCGGCCCCTGCCCATCAGGGCTTGAAAAAAATAGATGGGCTGCATTAGGCTTCCTTGCAGAGCTGAAACCAACGTACATGATTACTGGTAAACCCCTTTAAGGATCCAAGCCTGCCCAGGCAAAGAGGTGCGAGTCATCCCGTCCATGCTTATAAACACTATTGGTTTCATTGGGTGACGGGGCTTGAGATGTCATGTCATCTCAATGCTGAGTAAAAGTCCCACAAAATTGGAAGCAACGTCTCCAAAATGACCAATATAATGTTGATGGGGATGTTAAACCTCAAATCAAACAAAAACAAATTAACTAGATATATGTAGCACTGATGAAACAATCTTATTGCAGAGCTGACCTTGATAGGGAAGGAATGCAGGATAAAAAAATATATCATTCATAAACAAATCATTAACAGCTGAGAATAAGTTCCTGTGACATGTGTTTATGTCATAGTAAGCTTGGTAATTAACCCATTTAGTACCAGAAACCCAAAAACGGGTACCCTGGCAAACAGTGCAGGCCCAGATCAGACGCCGCAGAACACGGCGTCTTATCAGGGCCTCCACTGTTTGCTGAATTTTCAGTCCTTTCCCAAACACATTTTGATGAAAACGCTACCTGACACCCCTAAATTTTGAAATGGACACCTGGTAAACTTAAGGAGGAAGATTCCATTTGGTACGAAAAGAGTTAATAATAAATCACCTGCTAATGAGTTCTTCTAAGTTCTGTAACAGCACACATTATCTCTTTATGAGTAGGAAGACTCTAGATCTGTGGTTTACTGATAAAAATCTGTGATATTTTTCTTATTCATACTGCAAGCATAGGCTGCGGGTGTTCATTATACCCCCCAGTCCTTCCGTCTGTCTGTCCGCACCAACAAATGTATAGTTAGGTGGCTATGTAAATGGACAGAATCAATGTAAGTCTATGGGAGTTATTCCGTTAGACACCTAAAATTCTTCTTTTCAGTGGCTAAAAGTAGCCACTTAAGTATCAGTCCTGCCAAAAATAGCCACATAAGTATACATCCGTGAGAATGTCCGTCTGTCCATCCATTAACATTTTGGTTAAAGTTTTGCGTCAAAGTTTCTAAGAGATTGTATCTTCTGAGCCCTTTGATAGATTTAGTTGATAATTACACTGAAGTTACATACTGATCTAAAAATTTCATTGATCCATGTCCCACCCCCCACCTCAAGGTCACAGACTTAGAAAATTTACATTTGGTGAAAGTTTTATGACAAAGTTTATAGATGCCTGTATGTTCTTAACTCTAAGACAAATTCAGTTGATACTTGAATCAATGTACCAGTCCAAAGATTTCAATGATGCATACCCCACCCTGCTGCTCCAGTAACATTGATACCCCCCACTCCTTCATTAACTTTGATGCCCTCACTCCCTTGGTCCATTTGGACCGGCCCCGATAGCTCAGTTGGTAGAGTGTCCGCTCCGGGGAACGGGAGGTCTCGGGTTCGATCCCGGGCCGCGACATACCAAAGTCGTTAAAAATGGTACTAGCTGCTCCTCGTTTGGCACTCAGATTTACGGGGTAGAGCTAGGACTGGTCGATCCAGTGTCAGGATAATGTGACTGGGTGTGGTATCATGTAATGTGTCTGGGACATGATACTTCAGTGAGGCAGCACTATAAACGTGAGCATTGAGCTCCCTGTCGCAACCAGACACCTTCGTGATATGACTGAAAAATTGTTGAAAGCGACGTTAAACCCGAATTCACACACACACCCTTGGTCCATTTAGAAATCTTATGTTTGATTTAGCTTTTACAAGGATATTTATAGATTTCTTAAAGCTTCTTGACATCTTCATCCATATTACATACAAGCTCAAAAGATATATCAGAGTATGGCACTGGCCGGGGGGTATACGTGACCCACTGGTCACTTTCTCTGGTTAGAAGAGCCTCATTGAGGCGGATCTAACAAATACCCACAACCTATTCCTTAGAGCAGAAATAAGAAAAATATGTTATACCCCTTCTCTATATATAGATATAGTGGGGTTCAGGGGTTGGGGGTGGGGGTGGGGGGGGGGAGTCACTGACTTGTTCACGTGATGCATTAGGTTTTAGTTTGTTTAGTTTAAAGAAGATAAAAAAGATAAATAACATGCTGTGTAAGAGTGTCTAGAAATATACGCAAACTAATGTTTATAGTAGACAGAAGAAAGTCTCTAGATGTAAAATTCAGAAGATTGATGAAAGTTATTGAATAATTATACTTTACAGACCTCCTATATTGTTATTGAGATGTTAGAGGTGCAGTCTCTAGGGTATAATGGTTACCAATGAAGACTCATTGACTATTTAATGATAGTTATTAAAAGAGCTTACTGAAATATTGCCCGCAAGAATTCTTGGAAATTGGTATTGGGTCGTGAATTATAGTCAGTGATTCTATATTGCAATAAAGAATCACCAGTAAATAAACATATCACTTTTGGAGGGAATTTCATTTTTGTGTATTTTATCAATGTTTAAACTTCGGAGAAGGATTGTGGCCACGTAAAATTGATTTAAGCCCCCAGTGGAATTCCTTTCACAGACTGTTCCAAGGCGGTTCTACTGTCGTGGTTTATTTTTGTTATGGCTTGTCTTTGAGTGTGTATCGCTTATATTATTTTGCTTTGGATAGCCAATTGGCCATTTTGTGGGAAAGGATCTGTCCTTTTGGCTTTCCGGTAGTGATGTTTCCATTAGGGTCTAGTTGTTTCATGTTTGTGTTTCTTTCCCTTGGTGTCTCGGATGGGAGCTGTGGGTTAACCCTTATCTTGCTGTTCACGACAACCCCTATCTTTGGAAACAGTGTAGATCCAGATCAGATGGCTTCTGAAGAAGCCATCTGATCAGGATCTACACTGTTTGACATTTCAGTTTATGAATTTGTACGAATAAATTACGTCAAATGTTCTGATTGGTTCAAAGTCAGAAATGGGTGTGGCTAAACTGAATATTCAGCAAGAGAAGGGTTAATTGTATTGATTTCTGATAATTATCTTCACTTCTATTTAGCATAAAGCCTGCTAAGAGTTTGAGTGTTACGCCGGAGTTTACACATTGATAAAATATAAAAAAAATGATAATACAGTCGAACTTCAATGGCTCGAACTCCTTTGGGACCTCGAAAATCTGTTCGAGACAGGGGTAGTTCGAGCCACTGAGGTTACTGTCAGGAGGCATAACGAGATACTTTTAGACATCTTTTAGGTGTTCTATAATGAAAATGTATGCTGTGTGTACTCATTAGAATCGCCTCATCGAGGCGATTCTAATGAGTACACACAGCATACATTTGCAAGATAAAAGACTAAAATCACCTTAATTATCCCCCACTATTTCTTATGTAGAGGATTTCGCTACGGGCTCAAGAATGGGTTCGACACATCCATGGTAAACGAGTCATCGGTGTTCGAGCCATCGGAGTTCTACTGTACATTCCTTGTCATTCTAATTTTGTCATCGAAATATTGAAAATGCCACCAAAATGGTAAATTTTAGGAATTCTTTGGAAACCGAAAGATTGAACTTTCCAACGGCCATGACAGAATGATTATTCAATTAGAAGCTGCCATGTTTGAAAGGAACCCAAGCGAAAAAAAAAACATTAAGTCTTTAAATTCAGTTTATTTGTCTTCTAATAGTTTCCAATAGTTTCCAAACTTGTAATCGAATGCTGTTGAGTCAATTCAGTTCATATACAATAACGTAACAAAGGTTCTTTGATGTCATGTTATATTACGTACGTACCACCTGTCGATGTGTAAAAGAGTTCTGAGATTCTTGCTCATGGAATTTATCGAAGTAACCAATCAAATCGCTCGAAATGTACAAAATGATGGAGATTTGGAATTATTGGAGAATAAATCATAGAACTGGTATTTGGATTAAAGTATCAGTAATGAATAAACATACATGTGATACCTCTCTCATCAGGAGGGAGACTCCCTCAGTTTGACACAATTGTTTGCCTAAAATATGCCAAACTTTTGTAGTCTCCCTCCTGTGTACAGCTGTGTACATATACATGTGTGTAATTATGTTTATCAGGAAATATATGGTCTGATTGTTTTGTTTTTGTTTGATTTGAGTTTTAACGTCCCCATCAACACTGTAAAGGTCATTTTGGAGACATTGCTTCCAATTTTGTGGGCTTTTTACCTGACATTGAGATGAAATGACATCTCAAGCCCTGCCGCCCAATGAAACCAATATGGTTTATAAGCATGGATGCGTCCTACTTGCTCAGCTTTGCCTGGGTAGGCTTAGATCCTCTAAGTGGTTTACGAGTACTCGTGTGCGGGTCGGTTACAGCTGTGTGGTACGTGGCATCATGCAGCCTATCTATTTCTTCAAGCCCCGATGGCTGGGGGCCGATGACTAAGGCTGACACGATTAATCGTATAATCGATTAGTCGATCAATTAATTCCACAAAAATGATTATCATTTCTGATTTGCTTTTAATCAATTATTTGATAGGTATAATTTACTCCCCAAACTTATGCCTAGAATAGCTGGATGAGTGGCAAACTGTGCATTATGCGATGTCTCATCTGGGTCTACACTGTTTGCTCAGGCCTGTCTGTTCAAATATACATGTGGTAAAGTGCAACATATGGTAAGAGTCATGCTCAGACAGAAAGCCAGACAGGTAAAATTATGACACAAACCATAGCGATTACTAATCGATTATCGATCGCAATGGCAGGACTGATAATCGATTATCTTTTCAGCAACGATTAGCCAGCCCTACAGATGACCTGATTGTAAAAGCAATGGTAATCCTATTCTAATAGGAGTTCACATTTTTATTTTCAGTGTAAACATTGGGTGTGGTCCAGCAGAGGAGAGAGTCTTACTTACAGGGTTACATGCAGTTGCAGATATTTTCTGTGAGTGCTGCAAAACAACGCTTGGTTGGAAATACGTAAGTATTCACCTTATTTCGTCTGCTGAGTGCAATAACGTTGTAAGTGCAAAATGGCAACTTTTCAGGAGAGACAAAAAACTGTTTTATTAAAGACTGGCATAGAAAACCATCCTATAAGCTGGTTTCTTAACTTCATGGCGATTTCTTTCATTTGTGTGTGATGTTTATTGTTGAATAAATGACATTTGAAAAGAAATATTTAGCATTTAAGGGTTGATACACCATTACTGCGCCAAGTGTTTTTGATAGGTTTTTGGTGCAAAAACGGTGTAAGTGCATCCAGCGCTAAAACGGTGTAACTGTACAAACCTTATTTCTTTGCCTTTTACATGGTAAAGCAGTAAATTAAAGACACTTGGTAGGTAATAGGTCACATTTTATACATTCTGCATGGTACTTATATGCTTATTCTGATATATCAAGCAGCAGGATTCAATATTTTTGAGGTATTAAAAAACTTCCCGCAAAAATGGGGTAAGTGCACTTACACTGTTTTTGCGCCAACTTTTTTTCTAAAAGTCAGAGCAAAAACGGTGTAACTGACAAAAAAAATTCCAAAATGCTGAAATAAATCATGATTGAGGCAGAATCCAGCTATAGAACTTATTTACCAAGTGTGTCAAGTCCTAAGGCACCCATTTATGCAAAAAAACTATTTTGGCAAAAATGTCAGTTACATCGTTATTGCACTCAGCAGACGATTTGCCTTATCTGCTGGTTCCTAGTATGAAGATTATAAGTGTTAGAAATACAGGTAACCAGACCCCCCTGACCTTTCAAGGTCAGGGGGGGTCTGGTTACCTGTTTTTCTGATTTTGACAATGTGCAAGCTGGTAGCCAGCAAATAATGCAAATATGGTAAATGGTTCTTTAAGGACTTGGCAATTCAGCTGGCTCTGTAAATGCCACAGGACACTGATGCCCCCACCTGAAAATATGTTGATGTTAGTATTTGACCTTTGACCACTAAGGATGACCTTGACCTTGCAGGTACATACCTGGATCGTGTGTGCAACAAATTGTCTAATGATGGTTAACATTTCTGCCAAGTAATTTCCAGATTCATCCATGAACAACAACAGTATTGAGTCGGCACAAGAAAAAGACACTTTTCTTTACCTTTGACCTCCAAGTATGACCTTGACCTTGGAGGTACCAACCTGGATCTTGTGCATGACACATTGGCACATTGACTCATGATGGTTAACATTTCTAAATCCACTCAGAAAAAGACACTTTTCTTTACCTTTAACCTCTAAGTATGACCTTGACCTTGGAGGTAACACCCTGGGTCTTGCACACGACACATCGTCTTAGGATGATTAACATTAGTTTGTCAGGGTAAATGGGCTAGGGCCTGAAATTGGTTAACCCATTTAGTACCAGAAACCCCAAAACGGGTACCCTGGCAAACAATGCAGGCCCAGATCAGATGCCGCAGAATGCGGCGTCTGATCAGGGCCTCCACTGTTTGCTAAAAGTTCAGTCAACTTCCAAATTAATTTTGATGAAAACACATCCTGACACCCCTAAATTTTGAAAGTAACTCCTGCTATATATAAAGAGGAAGATTCCATTTGGTACAGAAAGGGTTAATGAAGTGGTTCTAATCAGCATAATCAATGTGTGCTGCAGAAAATTGCCAAATATTCTCATTAGAAAAGTTTTAATTTTGAGCTACAAAAGAACGTACTGTACTGCTTAACCTCTTGTATCAGTGCAATTACCATTCCCCTTCCATCCACAAGGCAACAGGAAAGAAGCATTATCACAGCAAAGCAACAGCATCATTATACCCCCGCAAACGAAGTTTGAAGGGGGTATATAGGAGTCAGCTTGTCGTCTGTCGTCGGTCCGTTACAAATCGTCTGTCGTCGGTCCGTTACAAAAAACTTTAACATTGCTCATAACTTCCTTATTCTTTGACCGATTTCTATAATATTCACACACCACACACCTTGCCACTAGTACTTAAGATTGATATACACAAACCTGACCTTGACCTTTACGTTGACCTTCCTCAAGGTCAAATACTTGTAAAAATTTGTCGGTAGCGGGGGTATAGTTGGCGCCCGTTAGGCGGCAGCTCTAGTTATTATTTCAAATGGAATCTTCCTCCATATTATAAAGCAGGAGTTCATTTAAAAATTGAGGGGTGTCAGGTTGTGTTTTCATCAAAATTTATTTGGAAAATGACTGAACTTTTAGCAAACAGTGGAGGCCCTGATCAGACGCCGCATTCTCCACTGTTTGCCAGGGTACCCGTTTTGAGGTTTCTGGTACTAAATGGGTTTAACATTATAAGGCCAAAACAAACTATATGTGTGGTTCCTATTACAAGGTTTTCAAAAATAGGGTAGGTAGGTAGGAAAATTATTTTATTTTTATTTTTTTTCTCACCTTCTGCGTTCTATACTATGCTACACACTGCACTTATTTTTGTTATATTGTTTTGCTTTTGTTGTATAATTGTACTTGAAAACATTGTAAACAAATAAAAGAATAATAAATAATGCTTAGTTTTCATCCATATTGTCCTAATTGTTACAAAAATAAGGGTGTTCTTCAGTCAGAACAAAGTATTTTGATTGGACATCCTGTGCCTTTTACAAAAGGTCAGCCTTCGGGACTTGCTGTTCTAGTGAAGGTTGCTTTATCTTGAATAGTGTTGTAACTGTTATTGTACCATATATACATTGAAGATAAATGTAAAAGTTCAAAAGATCAAGATGAAATGACAGAGTAAACGGATATCAGAAAGTTTCTTATAACGGCTTAATGCTGCAAATTAAACATCAAGCAATTAGCACCAGCAGAAACTATTTTATATAGTCTTTTCAAATCGTAGTCCTTGTGCCATTTGTATCTGTCTTACTTGGTCTTAAAGCTGAACATGATAGATAGATAGATAGATAGATAGATAGATAGATAGATAGATAGATAGATAGATAGATAGATAGATAGATAGATCTCACAATGATTCTGAAAACAGGAGTCCAAAATCCTTCATTTTGAAAAGTTAAGTTCCTGATCTTGATTGCACAAAAAACATAAACAACATTTCTACACACATGTGTGCACTACATCATAGTTGCATGTTTCCCTAATTGCCTCTTTCATGACTTCAATCCAACTTTGTACCGTGTGGAAACTCAATAGAACCATGCCATTGAGGTGGTAGTAATAAGAAACCACAATGTACATGTATGTTCTTGAGCAGAGATTGGGAAAAATATATCCCCAGTTAAGTCTGCTTTCCCCTTTAACTAGGGGCATGCAAGGGTGAGCAGGGATAAATAAGTTCTGAATAGTTAGATCCCCCGGAAGCAAAGAATACACCAAATAAATGAAAATAGCAGACTCGGTTTTATTGAGTCTGTTCATCTCAATGTCGGGTAAAAGTCCTACAGCATTGGAAGCAACGTCTCCAAAATGACCTTTACAGTGTTGACGGGAACGTTAAACCTCAAATCAAATGACCAAAATATAACAACGTCATGCCTGTTTAAGAATGGATATTTTAGACACTTTTTTAGCAATAGATTGTTGCCTGTTTGATGGTTTACCGCTAATCCCGCTGTTTATTGTTCCAAATTATCTCACTTTAAGATTTGATGACCAGTGTACATGTAAGTGATACCAATTAAACGATTAGGTGTGAAAGGTTACCTGACCAGTGTTATCATGCGCATATGCGACCAGTCTGATCGGCGAGTGTCTAAACTTTCCGAGAAATGAAAAATTGTGAACTAAAATTCAGATCAGACTGTGCAGAACTTCCAGCTGATCGGAGTCTTTCTGTGCGCGCATACGCATTCAGTGCATTTCTCGGAAAGCATTTCTGATGTCACCACCATATGACATCCTAGCTCATTAACTACCGTCTTTGTCGAACATATATTACAACAGGTTTAACTGCTTGCGGCACTCACGAAAAAAAAATTCTTTTAACGTAAGATCAGCCTGTACATCGAGCTCTTCGTTTGCTGCTCTCTGCATATCCCAGAAGCCATACTTCAACAGGTTTGAACAAAGAGCAAAGACTGATAAGACTGCGCAGGCTGATCTGTGACTTCACCTGTCGCACAGTTTTACTGTCAAGTTTTCCAAAAATTGGATGCGAAGACCGTGTGTGCAAACTATCGATGACGTGTTATTGAAAAACGCGGCAAAATTTCAGACTGCAACAAATGCACGTTCAAAATGACGGCGGGAAATTAAGCGCGGCATGACAAAAACTGTGTGACCAGCGAAGACTAAGCTCATCCTGCACATCTGTGGATGCTTAGCTTTCTGTTCATGGAGATAGTGAAAATACTTGAGAGATTTACACAAGCTGTCTGCATTATTTATGTTTGTTGAAGCGTGCACACTTGTCTGATTATTGCTACAGGTGGTAAAACATGATTTGGATAATTTTTATTGTCACAAAAGTAATCTGATTATTGAGAGGGGTCATACCGTCACGGTCTGCATACTGCAAGAAATGTGCGCCATTGTCCTTTTTTTGCGTCCAAGACATGAATTTTATGCATCTTGCGCTTCCGAAAACAAATTGCATTCAAAATTTGTGTGTCCCGACCGCTTCCTAATTTTGCCTCTCTTACCGGTACATGGAAAATACCTGTTGATCACAGGAGACAACAGACGTTTTACCCTCTGGTAGTAGTTTTTTTTCTTTTTTATTTTGTTTCCGGTGGTGGTTCTATTGGCTTGCAAGAACGGTCTTGAGTGTGCTAAGTACTGGAGATTTTGGATTATTATGGGTTACTTCAAAGCGTCGGCTTCTTCAGAAGTAGCAACGTGCCATATCCCTGACCCATTTGAACTGTAACTGGCTAATTCTTATTGAATAGCACAGGCCACTTACCGTTAACTGACAGCTCACGGCAATTGATAAAAAAACAGCTTTTAAATAGCGATGCTTACGATATGCATTTTTATTCTAGGCTCACAATTATTTAGAGACAAACACGGATGTTTTTGATGATTTTTTTTTTTTGGCAGACGCACACCATTTTCATGCGTAAATACGACCAGATTGTCCTTTAATGAAAGAGCTTTTTAATGAATATGTACTTAAATAATTTAACCATGAAAAATTGAAAGACCGTTTTTTCACATAAAATGTTTGGAATATTCATGATAGAAAAAATAATTAGGGTCGGCGGGAAAAAGCTAGGCACGGTCGGGTAACCGGAACCACACATATATTTTGTTTTGGCCTAAGCAGAAAGCTGAACAAGTTTCTTTGCTCTAAAAATTGCCAAATAAAAATATTTTCGTGATACATGCAAAGACATACATTATGATTATAATTAACCCTGAACCTTCCAAGGAAAACTGCATCTGAAAATGTTGTCTGCTTATGTCGTCTGCTGAATCTTCTTACAAATTTTTAAGAAATATTTTTGCATACAGGCAAACAGTGTGGGCCAAGATCAGACTGCTCCTAGTTAACTTTTTGGGTAACCGGCAGACGGCAAAGCAGACGACAATTGTCGTGATTGGCATTTTATGGGTTAACCACAACAGGAGCACTGCCTTGGAACCTCCCAAGAATCTTTGATTCTGGGGGGGGGGGGGGGGGGCATATTGTATTTGCCCTGTTTGTTTGTTTGTCTGTCTGTCACAAAAACTTTAACCGTGATATGACTTCCAAAGTATTTGACCTAGCCCCATGAAACTTCACACACTTATTCACCATCACAAGGGCTACATTCTGACCAAGGGCCATAACTCTGTTGTCATTTTTGGCTGAATTATCTCCCCTTGAAATTTTGCAAAAACTCAAAAATTGGCTCCCATGGGGGGCATTGGTCACCTTTAGCGACAGCTCTTGTTTTTTCCACTGGGTGCGGATGGAGGGGATTAAATTGAGTCCTAACCTCGGTCTGCCCAGGAAAATGATTATTGGAATTGTCCATCCCAACAAGACCATTGTTGTTGGGATGACAAACAACCAAACTAAACAAAGTACTTATTCAGTATAAAAAGGCCTGGCATTAACTGTATTTTGACTGGCATTGATTCTATCTATTTATGACATCTGCATATTTACACATCCTGTAGAACATTAACCATCTCTTTTCACAAACATATTGATCTAGAGTGTTTCTGGGTTACTTTTCCCACTTTGGCTTTTGTCCTAGAAAATGGATATTTTTTCTTCCTAGTAATTACCTCAACTTTGCTATTCAGAGTCTGTGGAAGCCATCTATTTCTTTCAATGTCATTACCCATTCCCCACTGAGTGTCTCAAGTTGACTCTTGCATCTCTGAATTTTGACACATCTATTCTTGTAAGTAGGTGCTTTAACCCTTAAGATGCTGAGAAAAACTACATCTGAAAATGTTGTCTGCTTATGTCGTCTGCTGAATCTTCTTGCAGTTTTTTCAGACCGGCAAACAGTGTGGACCCAGATCAGACTACTACAAGAGGAGCAATCTGATCTGGGTCCACACTGTTTGCAAAACTGACTTTTAAAATAACCGGCAGACGACAAAGCAGATGACAATTGTCTTGATTGGCATCTTGTGGGCCTGATCTGGGTCACACTGTTTGCAAAACTGACGTTTAAAGTAACCGGCAGACAACAAAGCAGACGACAATAGTTATTGTTGTGATTGGCATCTTATGGGTTAAGTCGGAATCATTAACAGAATGGCAAACACTGTGTTGATCTGGATGAGGTGGCTTGTGCTAGTGTACAGGGACCGCCCCCACCCATAGGGGCTTGAAGAAATATATGGGCTGCATGATGCTTCCACGCAGAGCTGAATCTGGCCCGCACACTAGTACTGGTAAACTGCTTAGAGGATCTAAGCCTGTCCAGGAACCGCGGTGCGAGTCGGACCGTCCATGCTAATAAACCCTATTGCTTTAATTGGGCGACAGGGCTTGAGATGTCATTTCATCTCAGTGTCGGGTAAAAGTCCCTCAAAATTGGAAGCAACGCCTCCAAAATGACCTTTACAGTGTTGATGGGGACGTTAAACCACAAATCAAACAAACAAAAACTAGTGTACAGGGTGGAAATGGGGTAAAGGACCTTTACTGGTAAATGACAAGTAAAATCCTCAATCAAATAGCTTGGGATAGTATTCTTTTGAGGAGATTTTTATCTTCTTGCACACCAGACAAGGAAATCCGTGATTTTACCCTGGGATAGAAATTTATGTTCTGACCCTGGTGTTCCGACCCAAAATCGAATGTAATCGCGTGTTTGATCAATGCACTGGTTGATTACGACCTCGTGTGCACCGTCGTTAAGGTTGACGTCACAGCATGTTACCTGATCAGAGGTGTAAAATTTCCCTCAAACTTACTCGCACTTATCATCTAAACTGTTCATTTAGGTGCTAAAGATGAAGAAAAATTAAGGTCAGTTTTGTAAACCTTACTCGCCCTGCCTTAAAACTTACCCGCAAATGCGAGCGGGCGAGTGGAATTTTACACCCCTGCGGCGTGATGTCAGTAAACATTACCCAGTGTCAACACAATATGGCTGATGTTGGCAACCTAAGTGACTGCAGCATTAAAAATCCGCGCTAAGAAATGGAAGGTATGCAAGAAAAAGAATCCAATATGGGTCTGAGGGGTGATGCCGGACAGTGACCCTCGGGACGGATTTTTCCATCCACCCCTCACACCCATGTTAGATTCTTATACTCTGTTGATCAGAGAGTGGTAGTAATACTGGAAGAAGAATGTGTACATGTACTTTAATACTCACAGTGTTGACTGAGTGAGTGTTTGAGTTTTACATCTAACCAACAGCTTATTATAAGGTCATACGGAGATGGGATGTCGGTTTACAGACTCATCTGAAAGTCTGGAGAAGCCCAGGATCAATCATGCAAGCCCTGGTTTACAAGCCCAGTAGCATGACCACTACACCACGGAGGCTTCTCGCTTAAGTGTTGTTCACATGCACAAGATTTGCAAAGGTATGTATTTGTATAAAATTTACATGAATGTAAATTTTGCTCAGGAAAATGTAAAAAAAAAAGCCATGAGTACAGGTATATTGCATTGCATTCAATGGCTTTTGTTGCCAGGTGTATTTCTCAATTTACACCTGTCATTCTTTAGTTTTGTTGTCAGAGGGTGAACACATCTACTTACTCTTTCATGTTAAGGCAAAGCAGCAAGAACTTCCTTCACATTACGAAAACAGGCCTTTACAAATACATTGTAAACTTAACTGCCTAAAAAAAAATTAAAAAACATTCTAAGATGAAAAATTGTGATATTTTTCTTATTTCTGCTCAAAATATAGATTGTGGCTACTCGTTAGAACCGCCTCATTGAAAAATTGTGATATTTTTCTTATTTCTGCTCAAAATATAGATTGTGGCTACTCGTTAGAACTGCCTCATTGAGGCGGTTCTAATGTGTACCCACAATCTATATTTTGGAGCAGAAATAAGAAATATATGGTTTTCCCCTCTAAACCCCAGTTTTATTGTATAAAAATGGAGTTCAAGGGGGTCAAAATAAAATAGGCGTGTTTTGGTGATGAAGTAGTTTTTCTACACCACACATTGGAGCTATCCTAAGGGAGAAACAGGACTTCAATAGAGAGCTACATCTCACTGGTGGGGCAGAATTGTGCTCGAGACTTTTACTGCTCAAAAGGCTAAGTTGATGGAGGGCAATGGCCCAAACTCCTCCTACAGTTTTCATCGGATGAAGCTGAAACTTGGTAGATAGTTAGACCATTGTTTCCGACTAACTCCTCCCACAGTTAACATTCGATCAAGCTGAAACTTCATACATAGTAAGACCATGATGTGGTGCAGGGCATGTTGTTAGGGCCCCACACCGGCCATAACTACGAGTACATGTATATTGCTTTTGTCCGTGCGTTTGTCACGCCTTAACCAAAAAAATTATCCTCAGTCATAAGTTCAAAGTATTTGCTCTACCTTCATAGAACTTCACACACATACTAACCATTACAAGAAAGGGCCTTAGCTGTATTGCTTTTGCCATCTATTTGTCAAGTCTTAACCAAAAAAACCTTAAACTCGGTCATAACTTCAGAAGTGTTTTCCCTACTCTGATGAAACTTCACACACATACTGACCATTAGAAGACCTACATTCTGACAAAGGGCCATAGCTGTATTGCTTTTGTCCATGTATTTGCCATGCCTTAACCAAAAAACTTAACCTTGGTGTATTTGCCCTACTCCTGTGAAACTTCATACCCATACTTACCATCACAAGACCTACATTTTGCCTTAACCAAAAAGCCTAAGCCAAGTCATAACTTCAAAAGTATTTGCCTTTCTCTCATGAAACCTCACACGCATACTTGCCATCACAAGAAACACATTCTTTCAAAACGTTGTACCATACCTCTTGGACAGCTTTAAGTGGGGCCCTTTCTGACATGGTCAGTGATCTAGTTTTGAGGTTTTGGTCCACCAAATAAAAACATTATTTAGTTGGTTATGTTCCATTTTGTTTGCCTGCAATTTAGATCCTATAATTAAGATGAAACTGATTCATAGTTAGTCCATGAGCAGCACATATTATTTTGAGGTTACAGTCCTCCAGATATTTACAGAGTTATCCCCTTTGAAAATTTTGTGAACATTTTGTCTCTCTCTTAGTCCTCCTACATTAAAAATTTGATCAAGTTCAGTTTGATGAAATTCGATATACAGTCGAACTTCAATAGCTAGAACACCTTTGGGGCCTCGAAAATCTGTTTGAGACGGGTAGTTCGAGCCACTGGGGGTAACTACCAGGAGACATAATGAAATACTTTTGGACATTTTTTCGGTGTACTAGAATGAAAATGCATGCTGTGTGTACTCATTAGAATCGCCTCATCGAGGTGATTCTAATGAGTACACACGGCATACATTTGCAAGAAAAAGACGAAAAATCTCCTAAATTATCCCTACTATCGCTTATGTAGAGGATTTCCCTAGGGGCTCAAAAACGGGTTCGGTGTTGGAGCCATCGAAGTTCTACTGTATAGTTTGACCACAATGCGAAGCAGCAGATATTTTATCGAGGTTATAGTTCTCCAAACATTAATTGAGGTATGCCCTATGAACATTTCTGAACACATTTTGTTTGTGGCTAACTTTTCCTGCAGGTAACATTCGATAAAGCAAAAACTTTATTTAGTTTGACTATGATGTGCTGCAGCGCATGTTGTTACGGTGTCCCACAAATATTAACTTGCCACGGGCGTATATTGCCCAGCTTGACAAAAAATATATTTGAAAATGAATCTACTATTATTAACCTGGAATCGTTGGTTTGAGATTCAAACCTTCTAATGCTGAACATGGCGCCACCTATCTTAACAGACAGTGTAGATCTAGATCAGTTGGCATCTGAAGAAGCCATCTGATCAGGATTATATACTGTATGTCAGTTTGTGAATTTGAACAAATATATCAAGTTACAGATAAACCTGCCTTAGTGGCCTCCTGTATTAAGCAAGCAACCTGTGTTAAGCAAGTGGGAATTCAGTTCTTAAACAGGCCATATGTTGAAATTTACCTGTATTAAACAAGCACCTGCTTTAAGCAAGCACATTAAGATTATTCCTTAGGTGCTTGCTTAATACAGGTTTAACAGTATTTGATTGGTTGATAGTCAGAAATGGGTATGGCTAAATTCATTTATTCAGCAGGACAAGGGTTAATTTTCAGGACCAGTTGTTCAAAACTAATGATGTCGTTAGTTAACATATCCTTAAAACTTTGATCATTTATTATGGCAAATGTGCTAATATTTTTGCTGAAAAAATGTGAGCAGCTTTTGCAAATGCAAAAGCTGCTCACATTTTTACAGCAAAAATACCAAAATTTTAGATATTAAGGGCATGCTAGAACAGTTAACAATACATTCACTAACGAGCTTGTTAAGCTAACAATGATTTGAACAACTGGCCCCCGTAAAGGACCATATTTTTTACTTTTCAGGAGCATGCATTCGAATCTAGTCAGAAATATAAGGAGGGAAAATATATCATAGAACTGGCACACATGATCAAAGATAATGGTTGGGAATAGCCAAGAGAAACAATGGGAATAGCCTCTAGATGGTGGAGTGGTCTACAGATGAATTCTGCTGAAATGGATCTGAATTCGAGAATGATATTTAAGTAATTTGAACCAAAACAACAAGCACTATAAACATTTAATATGATGTCTCATTGAAATGAGAAAAAAACAAAGAGATGGAATTTTCTTGAATAACAGACAGAAAAACAAACACTTAGACAAAAAACAAAGAGATAAAAAAAAAACAGTTAAAATGAAAATAAAAGACAATCTGCTGTCACATCTTTTGGCTTGAAGAAGCAAATAACATTTGGCCATTGAATATATTGACCCCACCCTCCTCCTTCCCAGGAGCATTTTAAGTTTGGTTTGAGAACATTTTAGCTATTTTAACAGACAAAAAAAAAACAACAAAAAAACATATAAACTGTTCATGCAATGCTAAGTATAAAGTCATAAAAAAAAACATCATATTTTTTAGTTTGATTAAAAGGACAATGCACTGTGGCAGACGTGTGGCTATTCCTGTTTTTCAGAGACTGAAGAGTGTCCCATAACAGACTGGTATCAAAAGTCCTAAAGTCTAAATTAAAGTCAGAGAATAGACTGGTGATATATTTGAACATTCCTGTATATTTTTATGTTAAAATGCATTATTGTGATATTTTTCTCATGCTGACTGAGAATCATGTGGCAGAACTGTAACTAGAGAATTGTGTATGGCAGTACAGTAGATCTTTGATGGCTCGAACACTGATGGCTCGTTAACCATGGATGTGTCGAACCCATTCTTAAGCCCCTAGCGAAATCCTCTACATAAGAAATAGTGGGGGATAATTAAGGAGATTTTAGTCTTTTATCTTGCAAATGTATGCTGTGTGTACTCATTAGAATCGCCTCGATGAGGCGATTCTAATGAGTACACACAGCATGCATTTTCATTATAGAACGCCGAAAAGATGTCTAAAAGTATCTCGTTATGCCTCCTGGCAGTAACCTCAGTGGCTGGAACTACCCCTGTCTCCAACAGATTTTCAAAGTCCCAAAGGTGTTCGAGCCATTGAAGTTCGACTGTAATTGGCAAGGAAGAAGTAAAAAAATAAAAATAAAAAAAGTAAAGAACCAGTGAAGTGCAATTAGGGTAGCAAAAGAATGGAAAAAAGGAACTACATGTATTACATGACAGAGAAAGAGTAGGTTTCCAGTGAACAGTTTCAGACTTGTTTAAAACACTGAAATAAGGATATACAAAGGAAAATCGTCATGAAAGGATTTTATGGCAGAAATGTGGGATGGTTTAAAGCAGATACATCCCAACCTCATTATAACACTATTGTTGGGGTCCAAAGCAGAAACCGTGTTAGTTTAAAAAATTGGGTTATATCCGAACAAAAATGTGTACATTATATAGAAAAATGACCATTTATGGTCATTTTTCTATATAATCTTCACATTTTTGGGAAAAATGACCATTTATGGTCTTTTTTCCCTGTATAATGTATACATTTTTGGGATCCGTCTTGAAACCGTGCTATATCCAAAACCGTGTTATAACGAACTGTGTTATGGTGAAGTTGTGGTGTATTGAACAGAAATGTACATAATCGGAAGGCAAGCACCAAGAAAATATTGATGAAGAAGAGAAAAAAGTCTGATTTATGTGACATAAAGACAAAGATTTACAATCATTGAGGGGTGCTGAAGGATGTTTAGGAACTGAAGCTATAAAACAGCAATTACAGAAAAACATTGGAAACAAACAGGAGAGAATAATAGAAATATTTGATTAATGGCAGGGATTATTGTTCATGTTTCTCCCAGAACGAAAACACGCCTATACAAATACATTGTAACCTTTATCGCCGTAAAAAATGGAAATTTTAAGATGAAAAATTGTACTATTTTTCTTATTTCTTCTCAAAATATAGGTTCTGGGTACTGGTTAGAATGGTTCTAACGAGTGCACACAATCTATGTTTTAGGGTGGAAATTCTTATTTCTGCTCAAAATATAGATTGTGGGTACTGGTTAGAATGGTGCTAACGAGTGCCCACAATCTATGTTTTAGAGCGGAAATAAGAAAAGGTTTACCACTCAAAACCCCAATTTTACTGTATAAAAGTGGGGTTTAAGCGGGTCAAAATTATATAGGCGTGTTTTCATGATGATAAAAATCAGTATTTTGTTCATATGCTTAATTCCTTTCTTTTAAGGCAGCTTCAAGCAGTACATAACTCTACGATTTAAGTTTTTCATTTATAGTAGTAAGTAAATGACCCTTTGATCAAATACTGATCCTCAGAATTTAACTGGTCATGAATTTCCACCACTTTTCAAATGGATACAGCTAAATTAATATTTTGTAACATCATTTCCACTTCTTGAAACCTGACTCACTATGAAAAAATGTCTACTCTTAAAGGAAAGAATTTGCTCCTCTAACCCATTCTGTACCGGAAACACCAAAAGGGGTAATTGGCAAGCAGTGTGGGCCCAGATCAGATGCTGCAGAATGCGGCATCTGATCAGGACCTACACTGTTTGCAAAAAGTACAGCCATTTCCCAAATAAATTTTGAAGAAAACACAACCTGACACCCCTTAAACAAGATTCCATTTGATACAAAAAAGGATTAAAGTAGACATCTATTGGAGAAGAAGACAGAAAATTCTCTCAAAAGTGTTGCCCCCCCCCCCCCCCCCCCCCCCCCCCCCCACCAACCCTTCCCACCTCGAAAGGTTTATTCAGTCCCCTTATCCCTTTTTATACCGAATGGAATCTTCCACCTTATATTTAGCAGGATTCCACTTCCAAATTTAGGACTGTCTAAGGTTGTGTCTTCTTCAAAAACTATTTGGAAATTGGCTAAAATTTTGCAAACATTGTAGGCCCTGATCAGACGCCGCATGTCTTATCATCAATGTCGGGTAAAAGTCCCACAAAATTGGAAGCAAATTCTCCAAAATGAACTAAACAGTGTTGTCTGAGACACAAAACCTCAAATCAAACAAACAAATATTAAACTTCAGTTTCTTAGCTTCAATCTGATGTATAACTTAGTAGGATTGCACCGTCTAAAAGTTGGGTAAGAATTATTTAACCTTATCTTGCTGAATATTCATTTAAGCCACACCCATTTCTGTCTATCAACCAGTCAAAATACTTGATGTAATTTATTGCTACAAATTCATAAACTCCATGTCAAACAGTGTAGATCCTAATCAGATGGCTTCTTCAGAAACCATCTGATCTGGATCTACACTGTTTCCAAAAATAGGGGTTGTCATGAACAGCAAGATAAGGGTTAAAAAAGACCACTGTCCCAAGATGTAGTCTGTCCTTTGCATTGCAGTGAGTAGAAATAATAAAAAGAACAACAACTACAGAAATAGTAAGAAGCTGCCAAGTAAACAAGGCTGCATTAAGGGGAATTGGAGCACCTGGGAGATTTTTCTGCCATTTTTCAAAGAGAGACAACTTTTGGGACTTCCAGTTCGCTTTTCTATAAGCCCTATCCAACTGAAAAAGGGGTCTACTCTGAAATGAAAGAATTTGCTTTTCAGGAGCAAATTCTTTCCTTTAAGAGTTGACCCCTATTGACGGGGGAGACAAAAATACTTTTGCAGGAGTTGCCTTCCTTGAAGGTGTACCCTTTCCCCTTGAAGTATATATGTATTAGAAATCTTTGTGGGTTGAAGGTTGATGTAACGCTAAGGGAAGAACAAAAATAGGGCACAAAGATGACGAGATGGGTTCAGAACTGCAGTTAAGAGCTGGTTTTAAAAACAGTTAAACAGCCATGAAGTATGCTTGAAATGAATTATGTTTAAAAATGGTACCATTATGGTTGGTCTATTTGAATAGATAGCACAGACTTATGATGTGTATATACCGTAATGATTCTAAGTTTTGGGACAGATAGGCCTATTAAAGCAAACAATGCAGACCCAGATCAGACCACTTCTGAAGGAGCGGTCTGATCAGGGTCTACACTGTCATTCTGTCTGCATCTTATGGACTCCTTGCTGGATTATGAAACAGTTTTTTCTAAAATTTTAGGAGAATTGCAGCAAGATCTCAAGGTGTCCGAACTTGTTTGGATTTTTACGGTAGAATTAATGGTAGTTTTCTTAGAATGTTGTTTCTTATCCTAATTTGTATATTGTGGATTGTTTATCTTTTCAATATAAAGCGGAGGAATGGTTTTGTTTGATTTCTTGTTTAACGTCCCCATCAATACTATATAGGTCATTTTGGAGACATTGCTTCCTATTTTGTTGGACTTTTACCCGACATTGAGACATCTCAAGCCCTGTTGCCCATTGAATTCAATAGGGTTTATAAGGATGGATGGTCCGACTCACACCACTTTGCCTGGGCACTTAGATCCTCTAAGCAGTTTACCAGTACTCGTGTGCGGTCGGATTCAGATCTGCGTGGAAGCATCATGCAGCCCATTTATTTCTTCAAGCCCCAATGGACGGGGAGGAATGGTAAGGATTAGACAATAATTCTGAGTAATTTTTCAATATTTCTCTTTAAATGAGTGTAGAGTAGACTTACACTTCTTATGGCTGCATATTGAGTTGGCTCATGAGAAAAATAGAGCATCTTACATCATTATGATAATACACCCCTGCAACATAGTGCTTTTTTCACATCTCCAAAATGGCTACTTTTCTGATGAAAGCATGATATTTTTCTTACTTACACTGCAAACATAGGTTGTGGGTGCTTGTTAGAACTGCCTCATTGAGGCGGTTCTAACGAGTACCCACACCCTATGTCCTAGAGCAGAAATGAGAAAAATAATATATACCCGGTAAACCCCAGTTTTCTGTATATGAAGTGGGGTTTAGGGGGTGTTCATTTCACGGACTTGTTCACGTGATGTGAGTGCTTATTTATTATTGAATTTATCAAACAAGTTGAGGAAAATGGATAAAATGCAGAGATTTACTGAGCATTTTATCCTTGTCCTGAATGAGTTCAATAAATATAGTAATACATGAGCACGAATGCAAGATTCTATTTATCATATAGATACTTAAAATGCATTTTATTCATGATTTTTTTTTTTTTTTTACAAAAATGTCAAAAATTCTGCCATTAGTAAACACAACGTCGTTAAGGACATTGAACATGTAATGTAATGGGGCGAATCTAAGTAATTTGCATATTTAATCCAAAAGTGGATTACCAAACTTAATACATGACATTATTACATATGCAGACGCGATGTAATGTGGGCCCCGTCAAGCGATTTTGGTACTTATCACCTATGCGAGCAGCAAAGGTTCAGGCAAGCCTGCGCATCCACGCAGTCTCGCCATAACCTTCGCTGCTCGCTCATACAAGCAGTGAATCAAGAGGAAACCTTCAGACAGAAAGCCATATCCCTGGCCCCTCTGAATGGCTGGGCATGCGCAGTTAAAATCTTTCATGAAGGAATGCTCGAAGACACAAATTCGCTTCGCGACGTCATATGATAAGGATACTTATTGCCTGGACAACTAGCAAAGAACCTTGGCTACGGACCCGGGCATGTAGAGGTGACCTTGACATAGCTTCAAGCAAGAAGTCAGTGTGTTTGATAATAATTCAGAAATGATTTTGTTTGTTTTAGAGTTTAACGGCCCAGTCAACTATACATTAGGTCATTTTTGAGCGGTCAGTTTACCATCCACATTTTTCCTGGGCAGGCTTATGTGTAAGTGGTTAACCAGTATGGTACACATTCTTTTGCCAGAAACTGACAACTGCTCTTCTTAAATCAGGGGGAGAGAATGACTGTAGAAAAGATTTCATGATCAATCTCCACAAAAGAATGTTGCTGACCCAGGCAGGTATCGAACCCGCGTCCTGATCACCAGTCAGAAGCACATCTGACTGAGCTACCGAGGCCGGCTAAATCAGAGAATGATATGATTGCGCCCTTTTCTTAGGAGTCCACTCAAATATATCATCACAACTCAATTAGCAGTCCTTATTCTAAGCATAATAGCTCTCATAACTTCCACTTTAATTGAGAAATATGAAACATTATCCAGAGTTATTTTTAGATACTTGTGTACTTGTTCAATGCCGTATTTACCCTAAGCATTCGGACACCTCAACTCCGTACCATACTTGTTTTGCAATCTGATCAAGTACGGTTTACTACCTAATGTTGTGTCTGGAGGTGGCTGGATGAGCTGCAAACAGTGTACAGCCTGATGAGACAACGCATTCTGCGTTATCTCATCAGTGTGTACACTGTTTGCTCGGGCTTGTCTGTCTGAAAACATGTGGTAAAAATGGTAGTCATAGTTCAAGGCAAGGAGGAGCAGTTTTGTCAAGTGCCAACAACATGTTTCTGAAATGATCCCATACTTTTCCTTGTTTACAGCTATGGTGCTACATCAGAAAAGAAAATTTTGATTTGAGGTTTAACATTCCCATCTCAGCCCCAGCCCATCGGGGCTTGAAGAAATATATGGGCTGCATGGTGCTTCCACGCTGAAACCGACCCTCGTACTGGTAAACCACTCAGAGGACATAAGCATGCCCAGGCAAAGCGGTACGAGTCTGCCCTTCCATGCTTATAAACCCTATTGGTTCAATGGGCAGTATGGCTTGAGATGTCATTTCATCTCAATGTCGGGTAGCAGTCCAACAAAATTGGAAGCAATGTCTCCATAATGACCTTTACAGTGTTGACGGGGACGATAAACCTCAAATCAAACAAACAAAACAAACCGATCAACACTGTATAGATCATTTTGGAGACGTTGCTTCCATTTTTATGGGACTTTTACCCAACATGATATGAAATGACATCTCAAGCCCTGTCGCCCAATGAAACCAATAGGGTTTATAAGAATGGACCGTCCAACTCTTATCCCTTTGCCTGGGCAGGCTTAGATCCTCTAAGTGGTTTTCCAGTACTTGTGTGTGGTCGGTTTCAGCTCTGTGTGGAATCATCATGAAGCCCATCTATTTCTTCAAGCCAAATGGTTTGGGGCCGGGTACTTGATTGAATTGTCTATTTCTTCAAGCCCCTTTTGAGTATCATTTTACGGAAAAAATAAGAAAAAAAAAACCTCCAAAATTATCCTAGTTACTCATTATCTGTAGCATATGATGATTGGGAAGAGCAGTCTGATCTTGTTCTTTGTTGTTTGCCAGTCTAAGCTTGAGGCACAGTCTGATTTTGATCTTTGCTGTTTGCCAGTCTAAGCTTGGGGCACAGTCTGATTTTGATCTTTGTTGTTTGCCAGTCTAAGCTTGAGGCACAGTCTGATTTTGATCTTTGCTGTTTGCCAGTCTAAGCTTGGGGCACAGTCTGATTTTGATCTTTGCTGTTTGCCAGTCTAAGCTTGGGGCACAGTCTGATTTTATTCTTTGCAGTTTGCCAGTCTAAGCTTGGGGCACAGTCTGATCTTGTTCTTTGCTGTTTGCCAGTCTAAGCTTGGAGCACATTCTGATTTTGTTCTTTGCTGTTTGCCAATCTAAGCTTGGGGCACAGTCTGACTTTGTTCTTTGCTGTTTGCCAGTCTAAGCTTAGGGCCAATCTGATTTTGTCCTTTGCTGTTTGCCAGTCCAAGCTTCCCTGTATTCTTTGCCAGACTAAACTGATCTCAGGAAATTTTATAGTGATGACAGGGAGAAAACTCTGTCGGTTTTGTCTCAGTTACATGTTCAATGCATGGCTTGAAGAAATTAAGAACTATCTACTGGTACACTAGATGGATGTGTTCACTTTGCTAAGCCTGTTTCTGTAAGTTGAATGGATACACCTGGGCCTAGTTTTTCATCATCACAAAAACAGGCATATATAATTTTGCAAACCCCCCCCCCCCCCCCCCTGAACCCCAATTTATATAGTAAAACTGGGGTTTGCAAAATATCACAATTTTTCTTCATAAAAGTTTCCTTTTTCCGGCAATAAAATACACATTGTATTTGTATAGGTGTGTTTTCGTGATGAATTTAATGACCTTGCTAGTTTACATGTTGTTGAAACTTTGAATTTTAAATACGGAATTTGAACTAAATTTTTTTTGCTGAAAAAAAGTGAGTAGCTTTCTTCTCACAATTTTTCAGCAAAAATACATGTACCTGAGTGTTCGATATTGTACTAAGTGCTAGAACAGTTTACAGTTTCATCACTAACAAGTTCGTTAAACTTTCGATGCTTTGGAAAACTGGGCCCAGGCATATTTCCTGCCAGTTTTGCATAAGAGAGACAACTTTTGTAAATTCCTGTCTGCTCTTATGTACGGGTATATCAAGTCATGATTTGCCATGCACACGGTCTGGTGAGTTGATCGTTTTTGTGTGTAGGCTTTAGATATGGATGTTGTTACCCCTTATCTCGAGATGTGTGGACATTTGGAAAGGTATCCATTGGAAAGGTATCCATTGGAAAGGTATCCATTGGAAAGGGAAACAAAGAGTGTATCCATTAACCTTAGTTAACACTGGTCATTACGAAAACACGCCTATACAAATACATTGTAAACTTTACCACTGAAAAAAACAACAAGAAATTTAAGATGAAAAATTGTGATAGTTCTCTTATTTCTGCTCAAAATATAGATAGTGGGTACTTGTTAGAACCGCCTCGACGATGAGGCGGTTCTAACGAGTACCAACAATCTATATTTTAGAGCAGAAATAAGAAAAATATTTTACTTATTTCTGCTCAAAACATAGATTGTGGATACTCATCGGGGGGTTCTAATGAGTAGCAACAATCTATATTTTAGAGCAGAAATAAGAAAAATAAGGTTTACCCCTGTAAACAACAGTTTTACTATATAAAAGTGGGGTTCAAGGGGGTCAAACTATATAGGCGTGTTTTCGTGATGTGATTTATGGACAATCAGATATATGACATATCACAAGTTCTTAACCCTTGACCTGCTGAATATTTAAATAAGCCCCACCCCCACTGATTATCAACCAATCAAGTTTCTTGATGCAAATTATTGCAACAAATTCATAAACTGAATAAAAAACAATGAAGATCCTGATCAGATGGCTTCTTCAGAAGCCATCTGATCTGGACCTGCATTGTTTGAAAGATAAGACATATCCGGGCTCAGCAGGACACGGGTTAAAGAAAGAAGTACAAAATAAGTGATGTATGGTTCAGTTTGTAGGAAGCTGAAGGCTGTATTTATAAATCATGTACATTGACAAAATAAGAGTTTGAAGTTTCTGTAGCTCACAGTTGTATAGTGATCAAGATACTGTATTGTTTTATAGAGTGTGGAATAGAGTGAAAAAGGATTGTTGTGGATAGCCTATGATGTATGGCGAATCCATTGCCACATGATTTGTGCTGAAAAATTAACATTTTAATTGAACATAATTGTCATTAAATCCGATCATTTTGAATATACATGTATTAAGATGATGATGATGATGATGATGATTTCGTGTTTAACGGGGCGTCAGATTATATTCAGAATATTGACCCATTTTGTACAAAATGGAATCTTCCTCCTTCTGTATAGCAGGAGTCCATTCAAAAATTAAGGGTGACAGGTATTGTTATCTTTGAAATTTATTTGGACAATAGCTGATTTTTTTGGCAAACAGTGTAGGCCCTGATCAGGCATTGCAGAATGCAGCATCTGATCTGGGCCTACATTGTTTGCAAAGAGTTTAGCCATTTTCCAAATAAAATAAATTTTGAAGAAAAACACAACCTGTCACCCCTTAATTTTGAAATGGACTCCTGTGATAAACATAATGAGGAAGATCCCATAAATTGCAGTCCAAAATTGGAAGGAAAACAGATATTTCCATTTCAGTGTTTGGTCATTGGATGGTGTACCAGCCCCTTTTAACCAAATTGAAGACAAAAGAACATTATTTCTGCTAGGATAGTATTTCTGCTAGGATAGCATTGATATAATTATCAGAATACAGTTTATCCCTGTAAAATATGGACATTGAATGCTTGTAAAACCGATGTCATGCATAAATATGAAAGGGACGTGATTCTCTTCCAAAAAAAAAAAAAAAAATAGTTCTCCCAGTAAATAGTTTGGAAATTACCGTTTTCCCTCTAATTACCGCAAAGTGCCCTTAGTTTTTTCAAAATCGTGTCAAAAAATCATGGTGAGAAATCTACCTAATTAGCGCACACTTGATACGAAAAAATAGCTTCCGAGATGATGCATACTATTATTTGATGGGATGGAAAATGATACTTAAGCATTGCCTTCACTGTTGAAGAAATAATGATAAGTTTTTTATAGATTTACTGTGAGAGCTTCAAGGGGAGGTTACTGTAAAGTGTGTGCTTATGCATTTCCTTTTCAAAAATAGCTTTGGTGTGCGCTTATACGAGCATGTGTGGTAATTAGGGTGAATACGGTACAACCAGAGACATTTGAGCAAATTTAAATCATTGTTAACAATTTTCTTAGAGAAATGTCCTAAATTTGAGGTGATTTACTGTACTAAAAATGACAGTTTGACAAATATAAAATTTGTCGTGGAATGTTGATCTCAGAAAAATGCATTTTACATTTGGATCATATTTATTCACCTTTCATGCATTTCATTTTTCATGATAAACTACTATAGCGCTTTCAATTCAACAAATTGTACAGTGTATCAGGTGAACTAAACTTGTTGAATAATCATGTGAATTTAAATCAATTGTATCCACACACCTCTTTGTAATTCTTTCATAATAGCGTCATTCATCACGAAAACATGCCCATATAATTTTGACCCCCATAAACCCCACTTTTATATAGTAAAACTGGGGTTTACCGGGGTAAACAGTATTTTCCTTATATCTGCTTAAAAGCATAGATTGTGGGACCCGATAGAAGCGCCTCATTGAGGCGGTTCTATCAAGTCCCCACAATCTATGTTTTGAGCAGAAATAAGAAAAAAAATCACAAATTTTCATTGCCATTTTTGGGCTGAAAAATTGACAATGTATTTGTATAGGCGTGTTTTCGTATTGTTCAATATAAAACAGAGATGTTCTGCAAAAGAAGTGTACCGCAATGATCCTAAGTATTGGGACAGACAGGACTAAGCAAACAGTGCAGACCCTGATCAGACTGCTCCTAAAGGAGCAGTCTGATCAGGGTCTACACTGTTTGCAATTTCATCTGCACTTCTTCGACTCCTTGCTGGATTGTGAAACAATTTTGTAAAAATTTTAGGAGAATTACAGCAAGTCTTTAAGGTGCAGTCTGATCAGGGTCTACACTGTTTGCAATTTCATCTGCACTTCTTGGACTCATTGCTGGATTGTGAAACAATTTTGTAAAAAATTTAGAATCACAACAAGTCTTCAAGGTGCAGTCTGATCAGGGTCTATACTGTTTTGCAATTTCAACTGCACTTCTTTGACTCCTTGCTGGATTTTGAGACAATTTTGTAAACATTAGAATTACAGCAAGTCTTCAAGGATCAGGGTCTACACTGTTGGCAATTTCAACTGCACTTTTTGGACTCCTTGCTAGATTGTGAAACAATTTTGTAAACATTTTAGGAGAATTACAGCAAGGCTTCAGGGTGTCTGAATTTTTAGAATTTTTACAGTACCGGTATTTAATTTTACAAAACTCCAGATAAGTATTGAGGAATTTCTTTTTTTTTTCTGTCAGAAACATACGTTGCAGGCTTTTGATAGAATTGCCTTGATGAGACAATTCGAAAATTTACCCACTGCATGTTTCATGGAGAAATATGAAAAGTTATCCACGGAAATCATTATGAAAACAAACCTATACAAATACATTGTAACCTTTATCGCCGAAAAATCCAAAATTTTAAGATGAAGAATAGTGATATTTTTCTTATTTCTGCTGAAAATATAGATTGTGGGTACGCGTTAGAACCACCTCATTGAGGTGGTTCTAACAAGTACCCACAAACTATATTTTTAGATTATGGGTACTCTTTAGAACCACCTCATCAAGGCGGTTCTAAACTATATTTTGGAGCAGAAATAAGAAAAATAAAGTTTACCCCAGTTTCTCTATATAAAAGTGGGGTTCACTCAATATTTTCCAGTTCTGTAGTCTATTCATTGCTTCCAAAGGATAACCCTTTCTAGAACATATTTAACGTCACTACAGCTGGTGACTGGGAATGTGTGGCACCTACCCTACATCATAGTGTATTTTATATTTTCTTGTCCTTTGGGATCATTGATTCCATTGCTGAAGTTTGAAAATATTTGAGGGTCACTGATGAGGCCTAATTGGCCGAAACTAGCTTGTGTGGCCCAGAAAACATGTACACCATTTTTTCCAGTTCTGTAGTGTATTCCTTGCTTCCAAAGGATAACCCTTTCTAGAACATATTCAAGGGGGTCAAAATTATATAGGTGTGTTTTCATGAACAGTCATTAGTGAGCATACTGTTAAAACTTCAGTCATTTTATATGATAAACACACTATTATTTTTATTTGTTCATGAAAAAAATATGAGCAGCTGGAATGCAAAAGCTGCTCACTTTTTTCCGGCCAAATTAAATTTTGTACTTGCTAGACCATTTAGCATTTTTGTTGACTAACAAGTTTGTTCAGCTAACAAAGTCTTGAACACCTGGGCTGAGGTGTGTATCTGATCATGATTTAGTTGGGCACTTAAAAGGGTCCAGTTTGAGCCCAATTTTTTTAAGAAAATTTTGATTTTCTTAACTCTTTTTGTACCAAATTCAATCTTCCACCTCATAGAAATTTCAAAATTTCGCGGTATCAGGTTGTGTTTTCTTTGAAAACTGTTTGGAAATTGGCTGAAAATTTTGCAAACAGTGTAGGCCCTGTTCAGATGCCGCATTCTATGGCATCTGATCTGGGCCTGCACTGTTTGCCAACTACCTGTTTTGGGGTTTCCAGTACAAAATGGGTTAATACTTTTCCACAAAGAAGTGACAATCTTGGTAGTTTTCGGATTCTCGCTGAAATTGCCTCAGCCTAGCGGTGTATATTGTGTGTATTTGTGTAAACACTTTGAACAACAAAGGCTGGGAATATGGAATACGCTTAAAGATAAAGGGTAAAATAATGGTGTTGCATTCTAATGTCATGATCACCTAGCTGAAGCAGGTTTTGAGAGAGTCTACCCTCTATCATTTTTCATGGAGAAATTGTCTTCGTTTTTATTTAAAGGGAAAAGACTGACATTGATATTTGGTTAGCCTGATATATTAGAGTTTTCTCCCTTACATTTGTAGTGGAGTACTGGTTCACTATTTTTGTATTTATCATATGTATATATACATTTTCATGTTTTATCTCGCAGTCAAGATTAAAAAGTAACTGTTTTGAAAAAGAATCCTTTGATAACTTGTGTTTTGACAAGCATTACGAAAACACGCCTATACAAATGCATTGTAACCTTCATCGTCGAAAAAACGTACATTTTAAGATGAAAAATTGTGATATTTTTCTTATTTCTGTTCAAAACATAGATTGTGGATACTCGTTACTCACAATCTATATTTAAGAGCAGAAATAAGAAAAATAAGTTTTTTTCCCCTGTAAACCCCTGTTTTACTATATAAACTTGGGGTTAAAGGGGGGTCAAGATTATATAGGCTTGATGAGAGAAGACTAGTTTTCTAGCAAAATAAATTGAGGAGTATTTAGGTAGCAAATCTGGTAAATTTTGTGATGCAGATTTTACAACATTTTGTCAAACTTTGATGGCTCGAACCCCATAGGGACCATGAAAAATTGTTCGAGACAGCGGTAGTTCGAGCCATGAGATTTAGTATTAGTGCCATGCCAGTACTAATAATTAAGATAATTGTGGGATATCTTTTCGGTGTTCTAAATTAATCATGAATGTTGTGTGTTCTAAATTAATCATGAATGTTGTGTGTTCTCATTAGAATCGCCTCATCGAGGCGATTCTAATGAATACAAACAACATATATTTGCAAGATAAAAGATGAAAATCTCCCTACATTATCCCTATATGGTATTTGGAGGAATTCCCTTCGGACTCAAGAACGGGTTCGACTCATCCATGGTAAACGAGCCATCAGGGTTCGAGCCATTGAAGTTCTACTGTAGAAGACTAAACAAAGAAAAAAAATACAATAAATTCAACAAAACTGCTGTTTTCAAGAATTTTACTTTTAACTCTTGATTGTATTTTTTTCATTTTGTACCATTACTTCATAATGTCTGTGTTTTTGTTCCACTCATGAATGAGAGTATCTGTGCTAGTGTAAGTACTGGGTGTCATGTATATAGCAATATGTGTACATGAGCTGGACACTATCATATAAAAAAAAGTTGGATGAGTGGAAAACAGTGTAGACCCTTATGAGTTGCCACATTCTGCACCGATCTGTGGCATTTCATCTAGTCTGCTCTGTCCTAATACTACAGGGAATGTAGTTGAAGAAGTTTTATGTAGGTAAAATATTGCTGCCCAGATATTAAACTCCATTTAGAAAATCTGAATCATCGATTTTTTTCGTTTATCACTTTTAATACTCATTTTAGCCCATATACCACTATGGGAAAGATTTAGACCTCACCCTCCGCCGATTTCTTCAGCAAGTCACATGCCTCTGTGACAGCCAGGAAAAGCAGTGATTAATTGGAGGAAATTACAAAATCTAAATTTTCTTGCACAAACATTCTGACAGGTTCGACAGACGCTTTTAAACCATATATAGAAGTGGTTACTGCTCTTGTAATTACAAGGGCGTCTATGTTTTATTTGCACGATTACTTCATGTAAAATCATTAGCTGTGACAGGACATCTGATATTGGTATAATTCTTTTTGACCACTATAAACCCTTCTCTTGCAGAATATTCAGTTTAGCCACACCCATTTCTGTCTATCAACCAATCAAATTACTTAATGTAATTTATAGCTACAAATTCATAAAGTGAATGCCAAACAGTGTAGATCCTGATCAGATGGCTTCTTCAGAAGCCATCTGATCTGGATCTACACTGTTTTCAAAGATAGGGGTTGTCGTGAACAGCAGGATAAGGGTTAACAGCACATCACGCTAGTGGCTCCCCGTTCCTAGTGAGCCTCTATCTAGCCATTCGAATGTAAGGTGTGTCGTAATTGCATATCTATTTACAAAAGGCATCATAGGGATTTGAATATTTATTATTTTACCTGACAATCATCATCAAATGGACTTAGTCTGTGGTCTCATTTCTATGTTTAGCAATTTTCTCCAAATAATCACAGCCTTTTCTGACTGTCAAAGAGGCATGGGACTTGCTGGAGAAGTCGAAGGAGGGCGAGGTCTAAAACTTTCCCATAGTGATGTATTGGCTAAAATGAGTATTAAAATGAAGAAACGAAAAAAATCGATGATTCAGATTTTCTAAACAGAGTTTAAATCTCTGTAGTATAGTTACTGCAAGTGGCCTAATTTATAAAAGTCTGTGTCCGGTTGTTCAAAACTAATGATGTTAATTAATTTACTGCTAAAACTTTGAGCTGGCAAATATCCAAATATTTTCGCTGGCATAAAAAATGTGAGGAGTTTTTTGCAAATACAAAAGATACACCCAAACCTCTTTATATCAAAAGCAGAAACCATGATAGTTAAACAACCATGTTGTAGCTTATATAGAAAAAACACCATTTATGGTCATTTTTGTCGCACCTGCTATTAGCATGGCGTGATATAGGCGGCCGGTTTTCCGTCCATGCATCCGTTCGTCCGTTTGTCAAGGCGTCAACATTTGCAACCACCCTAGCATTCACCCTAATATTCAAGTTTATTTCTCAAGAACTATAAGAGCTTCATTAATGATACTTGGTACACACTTGTATCTGAGGATGGCAACTTAAATGCAAGCATCCCTATATGACCTTGACCTACATTTTATGGTTCACTGACTTTGTAAAATATTGCGACCACCCTAATGGTCAAGTTTATTTCTCAAGAACAATAAGAGCTTCATTAATGATACTTGGTAAAAACTTGTATCTCAGGATGGCAACTTAAATGCATATTTTACCTTGACCTACATTTCATGGTTCACTGACTTTGAAAAATTTTGCGACCACCCTAGCGTTCACCCAAATGGTCAAGTTAATTTCTCAAGAACTATAAAAGCTTCATTAATGATACTTGGTACAAACTTGCATGTGGAAATTGAAACTTAAATGCATGCATCCATATTTGACCTTGACCTACATTTTATGGTTCACTGACTTTGTAAAATATTGCAACCACACTAGGGTTCACCCTAATGGTTAAGTTCATTTCTCAAGAATTATTACAGCTTAATTAATGATACTTAGTACAAGCTTGCATTTAAGAATGGCAACTTTTATGCATGACCTGTGTTTGACCTTGGCCTAGATGTCATGGTTCGTTGACTTTGCACCCCCACAGGAGCGACATAGCCTTCGGCAGAATTCTTGTTATATATAATAATCTATACATTTTTGGGATCCATCTTGAAACTGTGTTATATCCAAAACCGTGTTATAACAAACCATGTTATAATGAATTTGTGGTGTTTTCATATTTTATCAGTAAAAAATGTCTATTAGAAATTTTTTACTTGCTTGAACATTGAACGTTTTTAACACTAACGAGTGTGTTAACTCTTACCATGCTGTTCACGACAAACCCTATCTTTGGAAACAGTGTAGATCCAGATCAGATGGCTTCTGAAGAAGCCATCTGATCAGGATCTACACTGTTTGGCATTCAGTTTATGAATGTGTAGCAATAAATTACATCAAGTAATTTGATTGGTTGATAGACAGAAATGGGTGTGGCTTAAATGAATATTCAGCAAGATAAGGGTCAAGCTCACAATGCTTTGAACAACTGGGCACTGGTGTAATTTTCTATAGGGTTTTTTTTCTGATCTCTTATATATATATTTCTGAAAGTTTTTGATTACATTTTCTGAGGCCAGTAATTTTTCTCGAAGTGGCTTCTTTTTTTCCCTTTTACTGTAATTTTCTCTTTAATAATATAAGCGTGATAATCTTTATTTTTCCTTACTTTTGCCAGCTGCTAACATAAAATGAATGGCTACACTTGTTTTAACCCGTAAGACACTGAGAAAACTACATCTAAAAATGTTGTCTGCTTATGTCGTCTGCTGAGCTTTTTTTTTTTTGCAAACTTTCTAAAAATATTTTTGCATACAGGCAAACAGTGTGGGCCCAGATCAGACTGCTCCTGTAGGAGCAGTCTGATCTGGGTCAACACTGTTTGCAAAAAAATTACTTTTAAGGTAACTGGCAGACGGCAAAGCAGACGACAATAGTCGTGATTCACATTTTATGGGTTAAAAGCGGGGATTACTCCCATATACAGTAAATAGTTCTCTTTTTTTTTGTATCTGAACTGGACTACTTTTAAGAAAGAAGCGCCGGCCTCGGTAGCTCCGTCGGATGCGCATCTGACTGGTGATCAGGAGTACGCGGGTTCGCTTCCTGCCGGGGTCGGCAACAATCTTTCGCAGAGACTGATCTTGACATCGTCTCTACGGTCATTCTCTCCCTTCCGCTGATTCAAGAAGGGCAGTTGTCAGTTTCTGGAGAAAGATTGTGCACTGTACTGGTTAACTGCTTACGTATAAGCCTGCCCAGGAAAAGTGTGGATAGGTAAACTGACCGGCTCAAAAATGATCTAAATAGTGTTGACTGGGCCGTTTTCTCCATGAGGGTGCAAATTCTTTCATTCAAGAGTAGCACCAACAGAGTGAGAAATTCTCCATAGAGAAGGGAGGAGAACCATTTCATGCAAGTGTAACCTCCCTTTATACAGTATTTGATCACCTTCATTGATGTGATTATTTGCCAAGTGTTTGAGAAAAGTCTCAGAGATATGTACTAGGGTATGAGGTTTGTCTGTGATATGAAAATTAAAGAGATTTACTCGCCATTAGTCAATACATCTTGATGAATGACAGCTAGAAAAAGTGGTACTTACTACTTTGCACTTGCTTATTAATGAATAATCACTTTCAGATACAGAGATGATTTTCTTTTCTGAGTTTCATGTAACATTAAAATGTCTACACCCTGCTTTATGTAGAGAAAATTGGGGTTTGCAGGGGTATACATTAGTTTTCTTATTTCTGCTCTAAATTATTGATTGTGGGTACTCGTTAGAACCACCTTATCGTTCTGCTCTAAAATATAGATTGTGGGTACTTGTTAGAACCTCGCGGTTCTAACGAGTACCCAAAATCTATAATTTGAGCAGAAATAAGAAAAATATTATTTCTGCTCTAAAATATAGATTGTGGGTACTCGTTAGAACCACCTCGATGAGGCAGTTCTAATGAGTACCCACAATCCATATTTTGAGCAGAAATAAAAAAAAAAATCACAATTTTTCATCTGAAAATTTTCTTTTTTTTAGGCGGTATAGTTTACAATGTATTTGTATAGGCGCGTTTTCGTAATGTTCATCAAGATGTACACCCACTCTCAATACCCTTGTTACATATTTCTGACATAAAATCAACACAAATAACTAATAATGTGTTTTCATTTAATTTGGGGACTTAAATTAATATGTATAGAATTCTGTGATAGACTATAATATTGATATTTTTGAGAATTTCATTGTCGAAAATTGTGACAGTTCAGCAACCATCTATTTTCTCTATTTAATACAAAAAGATTAAAATTGTCTGTCATTTACTAAAATACTTTATAGCACAAGCTCAGCAAACCTCCTTGAGCCAAGGTTACTAAAAATAGCTCAATGGCATTTTCAGTGTTAGAGAGCTACCTGTGGTGACTCATTCTGCTGGTCAGTGTAGCTTGTTCTATAAAGTAAAAACAAACATATATGTAAAAAAAAAAGATTGTTTTAATCAGTGGACAAAGTGATGCAAAATGTTAGTACCGGTACGTAATGGCTGAATAGTTTGTTGTAGAATAGTATGGTATATTGTGATTAAAACAGCTGTATAGTGTTCTGTAATAGTATTGTGATAGTGCATCATTGTCATCTTGGTATAAACTAATTGAATACAAGTTGCAATGCCATCACAGTACTGAGGAGTGACAGTGCATCATTGTCATCGTGCTATATACTAATTGAATACAAGTTGCAATGCCATCACAGTACTGAGGGGTGATAGTGCATCATTGTCATCGTGCTATATACTAATTGGATACAAGTTGCAATGCCATCACAGTACTGAGGGGTGATAGTGCTTCATTGTCAATGTGCTATATACGAGTACTGAGGGGTGGTAGTCCTTTATTGTCAATGTGCTGTATACTAATTGGACACAAGTTGCAATACCATCACAGTACTGAGGGGTGATAGTGCTTCATTGTCAATGTGCTATATACGAGTACTGAGGGGTGATAGTCCTTTATTGTCAATGTGCTATATGCTGATTGAACACAAGTTGCAATACCATCACAGTACTGAGGGGTGATAGTGCTTCATTGTCAATGTGCTATATACGAGTACTGAGGGGTGATAGTCCTTTATTGTCAATGTGCTGTATACTAATTGGACACAAGTTGCAATACCATCACAGTACTGAGGGGTGATAGTGCTTCATTGTCAATGTGCTATATACGAGTACTGAGGGGTGGTAGTCCTTTATTGTCAATGTGCTGTATACTAATTGGACACAAGTTGCAATACCATCACAGTACTGAGGGGTGATAGTGCTTCATTGTCAATGTGCTATATACGAGTACTGAGGGGTGGTAGTCCTTTATTGTCAATGTGCTGTATACTAATTGGACACAAGTTGCAATACCATCACAGTACTGAGGGGTGATAGTGCTTCATTGTCAATGTGCTATATACAAGTACTGAGGGGTGATAGTCCTTTATTGTCAATGTGCTGTATACTAATAGAACACAGGTTGCAACACCATCACAGTACTGAGGGGTGATAGTGCTTCATTGTCAATGTGCTATACATATACTAATTCAACACAAGTTGCAACACCATCACAGTACTGAGGGTTGATAGGCCTTCATTGTCAATGTGTTATAAACTAATTGAACACAAGTTGCAACACCATCACAGTACTGAGGGTTGATAGTCCTTCATTGTGAATGTGCTATAAACTAATTGAACACAAGTTGCAACACCATCACAGCACTGAAGGGTGTTAGTCCTTTATTGTCAATGTGCTGTATACTAATTGGACACAAGTTGCAACACCATCGCAGTACTGAGGGGTGATAGTGCTTCATTGTCAATGTGCTATAATTCAACACAAGTTGCAACACCCCCAGTATATCTAGCACATTTTCTGCTGTTTATTCAGGGGAGATAACATTCAAGACTGTCAGTTCACTTTCATATAAAGTGAGCCCCATTAAGAAAAGGGTCTGTTGTTAAAGGAAAGAATTCCCCCTCAGGAGCAAATTCCTATTTTTTAGAGTAGACTAGTAAAGGAGATAAAAGTTGTCTTTACTGAAGGTGTATCCATTATCTGCCCTTGAAACATTGGCATGATGTTGAAAGCTTGTGTGTTATATGTGATAAGTGGATTTGATGTGATCTGTTTGTTTTGTTGTGAATGAGAATGTGATTTATTTGTTATTTTCTTGTTTATTTTAGCATATATTTATGTTTCTGCCTTTTGTATTCTTTCTAATTTCCTGTCTAGTCATAATTCTGTTGAACACAGATGAATAAACTAACAAGTGCTTCCTGCTTTATAAATAATACAAAAAATATTCCATAATTAACCCTTAAGATGCTGTCAGAGAGAAACTACATCTGAAAATGTCATCTGTTTATGCCATCTGCTGAATCTTTTTGCAAACATTTCGAAAATATTTTTGCATACAGGTAAAAAGTGTGGAGCCAGATCAGACTGCTCCTAGAGGAGCAGTCTGATCTGGCTCCACACTGTTTGCAAAATTAGCTTTAAAGTACTTGGCAGACGACAAAGCAGACAACAGTTGTTGTGATTGGCATTTTATGGGTTAAAGATGAAGAATCAACCAACATGCTGCATGATGCTTCCACGCAGAGCTGAAACCGACCCGCACACGAGTACTGGTAAGCTTCTTTAAGGATCTAAGCCTGCCCAGGCAAAGCGGTGTGAGTGTCTGACCGTCCATGCTTATAAACCCTATGGGTTTCATCGGGCTCCAGGGCTTTAGATGTCATTTCATCTCAATGTCGGGTAAAAGTCCCACAAAATTGGAAGCAATGTCTCCAAAATGACCTTTACAGTGTTGACCGGGACGTTAAACCTCAAATCAATCAAATCCTCAGGAGCTTTTTCAGATCAGACTGCTCCTTCATGAGCAGTCTGATCAGGGTCTACACTGTGCACTCTTGATTCCTTGCAAGATCATGAAACAAATTTGTTAAAGGTTTAGGAGAATTGTAACAGCAAGTTTTCAGGACGTCCAAATCTTTAGGATTGTTATGTAAGTTCGAAAAGATAATACGCTTGATGTAAAAAATTTTTGGCCTTAAATCACCAAGCAGACATTCAAAGCAGATGACATGCTGATTTTTTTTTTTTTTTTTTTTTTTTTTTCTTGATTTTTTTCCTTCTTTTTGAGAAAATTAGGTTTAACATTTTCATGTGATCCCATGCTAAAGTAACTATGTTTGTATGAAATGCTTGGTATGGCTTTTTGTAGTTTTCCTGATTTTATGAATATTTGAAAAGTTTGAGATATTTTTTGTGTTTATTGTTTTCCAGCAAAGTGTATGCAAGTTAATTTCTGTCAGTACTGCATATTTTGTAGCTTTTTGGGGTAAATGCTTCATTCAGATGTTTCAATATGAGCACATTTTTGCATTAAAATTCATACACATTATGATAAAACACCAGTGTGCTAAAATGGCATCTTTCCTATTGCAAACATTAGAATTTTTTTTTTTTTAAATTTGTGATGTTTTTCATTACACTTATCCTGCTGTTCACAAGAAGCCCTACTTTTGCAAACAGTGTAGATCCAGATCAGATGGCTTCTGAAGAAGCCATCTGATCAGGATCTACACTGTTTGTCATTCAGTTCCTTAATTTCAATGAAAACATCATATCATGTAATCTGACTGGCTGACAGTCAGGAATGGGTGTGACTAATTAAATTACTCAGCAAGATAAGGGCTAATTCTGGTCCAAAACATAGTTTGTGGGTGCTCCTCAGAACTGCCTCATTGAGGCTTTTCTAAAGAGTACCCAAGGTCTGTGTTTATGAGCAAAAGTAAGGACCTGTAAACTCTACTGTCCTGTGTAAGAAGTGGAGTTTACAGTGGTGTAAATTACACGGACTTGTTAATATGGACTTGTTAATCTGATGTAGATTTCAAAGTCAAAACCATCCAACATGAAGCATGCTTTATCATTGTCATTTAGTAATGTTTTATCATTTGATCATGATTTCAATATTGTTCAGTGACGATTGTTATGACTAGTATTTTTCCATTGTGTAATTATAGCCCCGCTTTGAAAAAGTGGGGCTATATTGGATTTGCCATGTCCTTCTGTCATTCCGTGATTCCGTTAATTTGTGTTGGCTCCATAACTTTGTATCTGCTTAACATATTTTCATGAAACTTCACACAAATGTTAAACACCATAAGACAATGTGCAGAGCGAAGGAATTATAACTGTGGATTGCCTACTTTTGGAGTTATTGCCCTTTGAACATTTTCCGTAATTCCGTAATTCCGTAATTCCGTAATTCCGTGATTCCGTTAATTTGTGTTGGCTCCATAACTTTGTATCTGCTTAACATATTTTCATGAAACTTCACACAAATGTTAAACACCATAAGACAGTGTGCAGAGCGAAGGAATTATAACTGTGGATTGCCTACTTTTGGAGTTATTGCCCTTTGAACATTGAAAAATGGCAATTTTAATTGTGTCCGCTTCATAACTCGAAAACCGTTTGAGATATTTTTAGGAAACTTCACACAAATGTTAAGCACTATGAGACGATGTGCAGAGCGCAGGAACCATAACTCTGCATTGCTTATTTTTGGAGTTATTGCCCTTTGAACATTGAAAAATGGCAATTTTAACAGTGTCCGTTTCATAACTCGAAAACCGTTTGAGATAATTTCATGAATCTTCACACAAATGTTAAGCACTATGAGACAATGTGCAGAGCGCAAGAACCATAACTCTGGTTTTCGTATTTTCTGTGTGTCTGTCTGTGTGTCTGTCTGTGTCTGTTAACAATTTTCGTGTCCGCTCCATAACTTTAAAACCCATTCACATATTTTCATGAAACTTCACACAAACATTAAACACCATGAGATGGTGTGCAGAGTGCAGGAACCATAACTCTGGATTGCCTAATTTTTGAGTTATTTCCCTTTGAATATTGAAAAATATCAATTTTAGCCGTCTTTGCTCGATAACTCAAAAACCGTTTGAGATAATTTTATGAAACTTCACACAAATGTAAATCACCATATTACGTGTGCAGAGCGCAGGAACCCAAACTCTGGATTGTCTACTTTTTCAGTTATAGGCTTTTGAATATTAAAAAATGGCAATTTTAACTATGTCCGCTCCATAACCGTTTCTGATATTTTCACGAAACTTCAAATAAATGAAAAGCACCTTGAGATGATGTGCAGAGTGCAGGAACCATAACTCTGGTTTGCCTACTTTAGGAGTTATTGCCCTTTGAACATTTAAAAAGGCAATTTTGACTGTGTCGGCTCCATAACTCACAAACCATTTGAGATATTTTCATGACACTTCACACAAGTGTAAAGCACCATGAGACAATGTGCAGAGCGCAGGAACCCTGACTCTGATTTGCCTACTTTAGGAGTTATTACCCTTTGAACATTGAAAAATGGAAGATGAAATTTAGTATAAACATGGACATTCTGGTAATGTATCATGCTCATTGAAATGAGGGACAAGGGCTCACAACTCTTAGAGTTTTTCCAGATAATGTAAAATTTTCAACAGTTATTTCTTGTTTTGGTATAAGCTTTTTAAGCTTCATGCAATATAATGTTAAATGTATGATCTTTGTTCCTTTTTCTTTTTTATTTCCAAAATACCGGTAGTAGTGAAGGCAACAATCAGGAATCAATACAATTACCTCCCACCTCCCACCCAAGACACCAAAGGGCTTTAACCCTTTTTGTACCAGATTTTGGGGTGTCAGGTTGTTTTCTTCAAAATTTATTTCGGTCCCCACAAATCGGGGCTTGAAGAAATATATGGGCTGCATAATGCTTCTGCGCAAAGCTGAAACCAACCACACACAAGTACTGGTAAACTACTTAGAGGATCTAAGTCTGCCAAGGGAAAGCGGTGCGAGTCAGACCATCCATGCCTATAAACCCTATTGGTTTCATTGGGCGACAGGGCTCTAGATGTCATTTCATTTCAATGTCGGGTAAACGTCCCACAAAATTGGAAGCAACGTCTCCAAAATGACCTATGCAGTGTTGACGGGGACGTTAAACCACAGATCAAACAAAATTTCCAAAACAGATGTGAAGGCAATGATCAGGAATCGATACAATTACGTTCACCTCCCATCCAAGACAACGAAGGGCTTTAACCCTTTTTGTACCAGACGGAATTTTCCACCTTGTAAAAAGCAGGAGTCCTTTTTAAAATTTTGGGGGTGTCAGGTGGTGTTTTCTTCAAAATTTATTTGGAATCTGACTGAACTTACAGGAAACAGTGGAGGCCCTGATCAGACGGCGCGTTTTGCGCCGTCTGATCTGGGCCTGCACTGTTTGTCACTTACCCCTTTGGGGGTTTGCGGTACCAAATGGGTTAAACACTTCCACCAAAATGAAAATTTCACAAGAGGAAAGCTCAACCCATAAAATGACCAAACAGCTACCCAAAATAAAAAAAAGCATTACAAAAACTTGCCTATACAAATACATTGCCAATTTTTTGGCCAAAAATTAGAAATTTTAAGATGAAAAATTGTGATAGTTTTCTTACTTCTACTCAAAACATAGATCCTGGGGACTCGATAGAACCGCCTCGACGAGGCGGTTCTATTGAGTACCCACAATCTATGTTTTTGAGCAAAAATAAGAAAAATAATGTATACCCCCTTAAACCCCAGTTTTGCTATATAAAAGTGGGGTATGAGGGGGTCAAAATTATATAGGCGTGTTCTAGTAATGGATATCAGATACATGCAAAAGTGTATAATAACAATATTAAACTACAACAAAAGAACTGCCTTGGAATTTTTACTTGGACACCTGTCTCCTGAAAAAGAAATTCAATGTAACAAATGCACTTGCTAATAACTGGACTTGGGGGTCTCCTGGGGTGTGCCGGGGCCTTGTCCCACTCCTGCAAGTCACAAAAGGTCATATATCTTAGAAACCATTCAGATCTTGACCCCTAAACCATATATATTCTTTTTCCTCATGATAAGACACATTTATTGACACCAACTTGGGGGTCTCCCAGGGTAGGCCGGGGCCTTGCCCCACCCCTCCACTTCACAAAAGGCCATATATCGCAGACCATTCAGAGCCCACCCCTAAACCATATATATTCTTGTTCCTTATGATAAGAAGCAGATATTTTGACAAACTTCTCTCAGTCATATGCTTTGATGCCAACATGGTTGTACCCCAGGTTGTGCCGGGGCCATGCCCCACCCCTCCACTTCATAAAAGGCCATATAACTCAGCATTCAGATCACGACCCCTAAACCATATATATTCTTGTTCCTTATGATAAGAAGCAGATATTTTGACAAACTTCTCTCAGTCATATGCTTTGATGCCAACATGGTCGTACCCCAGGTTGTGCCGGGGCCATGCCCCACCCCCTCCACTTCATAAAAGGCCATATAATTCAGAAAGCATTCAGATCCCCACCCCTAAACCATATACTTGTTCCTTATTATAAGACGCATTCAGTGACACCAACCTTGCCCCCCCCCCCTCCCCCGCGATGCAGCGGGGTCATGCCCCACCCCCTCCATTTCATAAAAGGCCCAATATCTCGGAAACCTTACAGATCCCCACCCTTTAAATATATATATTCTTGTTCTTTATGAAGAGAGGCATTCATTGACACAAACTTGGGGGTCTCACAGGGTGCACCAGGGCAGTGCCCCACCCTGCCACTTCACAAAAGGCCTTGTATATCAGAAACCATTCAGAACTCCACACCTAAACCATATATTTGTTCCTTATGATAATTCGCATTTAGCGACACCAACCTGGGGTTGCGCCAGGGTCATGCCCCACCCCCTCCATTTCATAAAAGGCCCAATATCTCAGAAATACCACCCCTTAACCATATATATTCGTGTTCCTTGTGAAGAGTGACAGCCTCACCCTCCACTTCACAAAAGGCCATATATCTCAGAAACCATTCCGATCCCCACCCCTAAACCATATATATTCTTGTTCCTTATGATAAGACGCAATTTGTTTCTCTAGTACTCACGACAATGTAACTTATGCTACCCTCTATTCCCCCAGAAGCGCCGACTTTGACTACCAGCCGTTCAAGACCACCGCAACCTTTATTCCCCACTTGTCACCCAGTGACTGAAAATCACTAACCGTAAAATCACGGACTTCGTGACAACATACCTGTAAAATAACCTCTTTGCTCGGCGCTTTTCGAAGTGAAAGGACGTGTTGGATAATTTATCCAGGGTATTCCTTGGCTCGAGCAGCCCTATTACCCCCGGTTTGCTTTCAAATTTTGTTTAGACTTATTATTATTGCCGTGCTGTTTTCTCTTTTTTCTGTTTTATTTCAGAATTTGGAGTTCAGTTTGAAATGCTAAATAGATGTTCAGGTAAGCAAGGAAGGGGTTGTTCACGCTTCCTCGCGGAGTGGGACAACCACCTTCTTTGCCATTCATGCAGGGATTGTTCTCAGGATAATCCCTGTGATGTTTGTTCCGACTGGTCAACTTTGACATGGTCCAAATCTATTAAGGCCGTGTCTAAGTTGTCCAGACGGTCTAACTTAGACAAGACTGGGGAAAAGGTGCAGACGGAGGGTGCTTCTAGGGAGTTCTCCCGACCCTTGCAAAAGGGTAACGAGACTCCTGTTGTCACCGACCAAACGGTTAGTGATGTGGAAGTTCCCTCCTCCCTTGCTTTGACCGCTGGTTCAAACCTTGGGGCTCCTCTTCCTGAGTGTTCCACAGCTGGAAACGGTACTGGAAACTCTTCCCAGTCTACGTGTCGAAGGGAATCTGAAGGTAATTCAGGTGACCAGCGGCCCAGACCTTCTCAATCACCATTGAGACGTCCGGCCATTCGACACGATGATAGGGTCCATGGCTCCCGTTCTCGTTCGAGGCGGGCCCATCGTTCCCCATCTTTAAGTACTTACCGGCGTCCAAGAGCCTACCGCTCTCGAAGCCGTGGTAAAAGCCGCTCGGCTATTCGTTCCCGTAGCCGCGGCCGTTACCGCTCAAATAGTACTACGAAGAACCGTCGCTCTAGATCTTGCTCTCGGAGATTTTCAAGATCAAGCTCGGGTTCTTTCAGCAGCCATGGCTCGCGACCCAAGCGTAGCCATAGCCGCCGCTCCATGCGTAGCCATGGCCGCCGCTCCAGGCGTAGCCATAGCCGTCGCTCCAGGCGTAGCCATAGCCGTCGCTCCAGGCGTGTCCACAGGTCTCCTCGAGGCCAACGTTCACGTTCTAAAACGACCAGCCGTCATAGGGGCAGACGCTCCCCATCGCATGGTCGTAGGCAGATTTCCCGCTCACCTTCCAGGTCGAGCGGTTCAAGTCAACCTTTTCTGGAACCAACAAGAAGGCTTAGGTTCCAGAATGAACGTAATCCCCCGCTGGTTTCTGTAAGCACAGCGAGTGGGTTTTCATGTTCTAGTACTAGTGACAATTTAGTTCACAGTGTACAACCGGATATGCGAAATTTGATTCGTCAAATTTTGTCTGAAGAATTGAGTACCAATACCGCCAGTCGGAAAAGGTCTCGATCCCTTTCTTCATCGGAAGATCGTGATAGAAGGGTTAGAAGAAATTCTTCATCTCTTTCTAATCCATCAAACGTGGATAAAACCTGTCAGTCAACTTGTAATGAGGATAGTACTGACGTTGGGGATAAGGGCCCAGGGGCTAAATCCCCAGTGGTTACAGAGTCCACTGATAATATTCCCTCTGTTATTCAGGAACCGGAAATACTTCTCAGGCCGGAACCTGGAGAGAAAATTGACGATTCGGCTGATGAATCGTGTGATCAAGAGAATGAGGGTGACAATTTGGTACAACCTTCACTGGCTGCACAATTGTCATATGTTGAGGCCTTGGACTCTCTACGCAGAAGGCTAGGTCCTCAACTTTGTCCCGAAGTGGCTCAACCTGAACCCCAATCAGGTGCGTCAGCCTTGGACTTCTTTACTAAGAAATCCACGGAAACTGTTCAACCGGTCCTTCCTCAAAGTCGTTTAATTTTGGAGCAAATTTCCAAAATTAATTCGAAAATCCAAGGACCCAATCCTATTCAAGGATCACCATTGGACAGTTATCCTAAGGGCATGGGGACCAATAGGTTTCCCAGTTTGATGATGAAACCTAAAGTGTTTGGTCAGGATTCGTATAGAATAGCGGATCCTACTTTACAACTAAATCCTCCCCCAATAGATCCATCGTTCAGAGAGGTTCTTAAGCAGGGGGCATCATTGCCTACTTCTCACAATATCCAGCTGTCGCACCTGGAGATTTGGGAGAAATTGGCAAGAGCAGGTGTACATGTTACTTCCCATGCTGATATGTTTCTGTATGGCATTCTTTCAGCATTGGGGAGCTCAACGCCTTCCCAGTCAGATCTGGCGGAAGTGCGTAGGTATTTGGAAGCTCTAGCTCAGTCACATATGCATCTGTTTGATGTATTAGTTAGACTGGCTAGTGGTCCATTGCTTGCCAGACGCGATGCGTATCTTGACAAGTGTGCCTTGGACTCTTCAATAAAAGCCTCACTTAGAGTTCAGCCTTTGGAGTCTTCAACCCTTTTTGGCTCTAAGATTCCAGAAGTGGCAAAATCTTATAAGGAGGACTTGACAAGGAGAAGTCTGCAGAGGGCAGCGGCTCCTCCTCACCCTAAGAAGAAAAGAAAGACCGGAGCTAAGTCTGAAGATGTCAAATTAGTTGTTAGCTCTTCAGAGAGTGGACAGCGTCAGGTTTTTTCCAAACCGGCTGCCTCCACCCAAGCTCCGCAGCAAAGTTCTCATCCCAGCAGGTTTAGAAAACCTAAAGGGAAGAGGAACAAGAATCAAAAATAGGGGTGCCCGCTTCTGCCAGGTCTGCCCGGACTCTTTGGAGTCATCGGGCTCGATCAAGTACAGTTTGCCAAAACCGGACATTCCCACCGGTGGCAGACTGTATCACTTTTGTCAGGCCTGGCAAAAGATCACCACAGACCAGTGGACACAGTCTGTGATAAGAAGCGGGTTTCGAATTCAATTTCGTGTCCAACCCAAATTGGCCAGAGTAGTTCCTCATTTTTTGAGGAAACCTCCAGCAGATCCAGAGAAAATTCGACTCCTTCAAGAGGAGATAGAATCTATGCTGGAAAAGCGTGCCATAGAACCAGTCACTTCACATCATCCGAAGGGGGGCTTTTACAGCCGATTATTTCTGGTTCAGAAAAAATCAGGAGGATGGAGACCGGTAATCGATCTTTCCAGATTGAACCGGTACATTCTTGCCCCTCATTTCAAAATGGAAACTGTAGACTCAGTTCGTCTTGCATTACGGAAGAACGACTGGGCCATATCAGTGGACTTAAAGGATGCATACTTCCACATTCTGATCCACCGGAAGTCCAGGAGGTATCTCCGCTTCCATTTTATGGGGAGAACATACCAATTTCGAGCTCTAGCGTTCGGGCTCTCTCCAGCCCCCTACGTTTTCACCAGAGTAGTGAAAACGGTAGTGAAGCACTGTCGTCTCCAGGGAATGCGTTTGCATGCATACCTGGACGATTGGCTTCAGCCTTCAGCCTCTCAGTTCCTGTCCATTCAGCACCGGGATCGGTTACTGAGGACGGTTTTGAACCTCGGATTTGTCCCGAATTGGGACAAATCAGAGCTAATTCCCAGTCAAATATTCTGTTTCCTGGGTGCTCGTTTCGATCTGGAGAAGGGTGTGATCGGACCTTCTCTGGACAGGATAGTAAGATTGCAAGCAAGTATACAGAAGATGTTTGCATCTCAGTCAGCGTCTGCCCGAGAAGTTCATTCTTTACTCGGACAGATGGAATCTGTGGCCCGTCTTCTACCTTATGGCCGGGCTCACAAACGTTTACTACAATGGCATGTGAAAGACCGTTGGTCTCAGGCAACTCAGTCTTGGGACTACCGTATTTCGCTGGGTCCTTGGTTCAGACAAGCAGTAGAGCAATGGCTGAACAAGGAATTTCTTCATGCTATGGTTCCGCTGGTTCAGCCACAACCAGACTTCTATCTGTTCACGGATGCGAGTCTGGTTGGATGGGGTGCCCATTTGGACGATCGCTCAGTTTCAGGCCAGTGGTCTGTTCAATGGAGCAAAGAACACATAAATGTTCTGGAACTCCGAGCAGTTTGGTTAGCTCTGAAGTCCTTTTGTCAGATAATTTCGGGCTGCCAGGTGTTGTTGTCGACAGACAACACAACCGTGGCGGCTTATCTGAACAAAGGAGGGGGGGCCAGGTCTCGAACCCTGTCGTTTATGGCAACCAAGCTGCTAGCATGGTGTGCGAAGCGACAGGTGTCTCTCACAGCCAAATTCGTTCCAAGCAAACTGAACGTTCTCGCGGATTCTCTGTCGAGGAAAGGGCAGATCATTCATACAGAGTGGACGCTCCACAGGGGCACACTGTCTCAGATTTTTCACTTCTGGGAAGTCCCTCATATAGATCTGTTTGCGACGAGACTAAACAATCAACTTCCGACCTTTATGTCTCCATTTCACGACCCCCTAGCTTGGGCAGTGGATGCTATGTCCCAGTCCTGGGAGGGAATGTTAGCGTACGCATTCCCTCCCATTCCCCTTCTTTTGAAGGTGCTATTGAAAATGGAGAAAGAGACATGCTTGGTCATTCTGATAGCTCCATGCTGGGAAAGTCACCCGTGCTTTCCAGTGCTGTTGTCTCTGCTGGTTGCTCCAGCGATCAAACTCCCTCGTCGGCGGGATCTTTTGATCCAACCACACTCCCGTCTGGCTCATCCGAAACCGGAAATATTCAACCTGCACGCTTGGTTGTGCTGCAGGGAGGTCTCGAGAAGGCAGGATTTTCTAAAAGGTCTGCCGAGAGAGTCTGTGCCGCTAAAAGAGCTTCCACACAGTCTCTCTACAATTACCGTTGGAACGCTTGGATGGATTGGTGTCTCGAACGGGAGATGGATCCCATCGATCCATCTGTAATGGTTTTGGCAGACTTCCTTATCTTCCTGTTTGAAGAGAAGAAGCTGTCTCCTGTTTCTGTTAAAGGGTACAGGTCAGCCATTTCATCCACGCTGAAGCATTTATCTTCAGTCGATTTTTCCTCCGATCCTGTTCTCTCTGATATCATAAGAGTATGGAATTGGAAAAACCAGTTGTAAGCAGGGTTGTTCCTCATTGGGATCTTTCTCTTGTTTTAGACTGTCTCAAAGAGTCTCCCTTTGAGCCGATGTCTTCTTGTTCACTCAAATGCTTGACTCAGAAAACAGTTTTTCTGATCGCCCTTGCTTCAGGTCGGAGGCGTAGTGAAATTCATGCACTATCTGCCTCTTCCGGCTCTGTGAATTTTTCAGCAGACAGAAACTCTGTTAAACTTCATTTTTTCCCTGGATTTTTGGCTAAAAATCAGGTTCCTTCTGTAGCGGGAATTCCCGTTGAAATTCCAGCTCTTTCTATGGATAAAGGTCGTTCTGGCACAATTCTGTGTCCAGTTCGTGCTTTGCGTTTTTATTTGAGAAGGACAAAAAGTTTTCGGAGAAAAAGAGAAATACTCTTTATTTCCTATGTTAAGAATTATGACAAGGAAATAAGTCCTTCTACTATATCCAGGTGGATTGTGGAGACTGTTCGTTTTGCTTATGATCAAAAAGGCAGTTCCAAATCTTACAAGATTTGTGCTCATGAGCTAAGGGCTTTGAGTGCAAGTTTTGCTTGGCTAAATGGGGTCCCCTTGGATGCTGTTCTCAGAGCCGGTTTTTGGCGCTCTGAGAATTCCTTTATTAAGTTTTATCTAAGAGATACAGCTGGGATCAATGGGAAGTTATTTTCTCTGGGCCCTGTTGTGGCATCACAGAAAGTAATTTCCTCTTCTGTTTAATTCATGTCCGGTGATCATTGACCGTACGGTTGAACACCGTGTTAAATATTTAGTTCCGCCTTCTGTGACGTCATAAATATGCACAGCGGATTAATACATTTGTGGTCAAAAAATGAAAGTAAAGTTTATTTTGACCATTTTTGAGCGTGTTTTCGCTCATTTTGTTTCGAGGTTTCGTTTTATTGTTTCACTCCTCTTTAGGGGAGTGCTTTTGCAACGCTGCTTTGGGTCTGGACTTTCCGGGAAAACAGCACGCATGTTTTTTCTAAAGTCCTAATTGTAAGTGTCAAATTCGACATGACCGGGTTTTTCGGGCATTTTGCTCTGTTACCAGCCTGGAGTCTCCTTACATACGATCCACTGTCGTCCTAATAATCGGACCACCTTCAGTTGCACAACGTTACCTCATGAGAAATCGGTAAGTTCCTTTATTCTTATTTTTATTGTGAATTTATCAGATTTCCCCACCATCCATGTAAGATTAAATCTAATTAGCATAAGTTACATTGTCGTGAGTACTAGAGAAACAAATTTTATATGTTGTTTTAACATAAATATTTGTGATCTATACTCACGACAATGTAACGACAAGGCCCTTATTTATATATATTTATATAACTCCCAACCTCCCCGCTTATCTGTTTTAATTTCCTCGCAAAGAGGTTATTTTACAGGTATGTTGTCACGAAGTCCGTGATTTTACGGTTAGTGATTTTCAGTCACTGGGTGACAAGTGGGGAATAAAGGTTGCGGTGGTCTTGAACGGCTGGTAGTCAAAGTCGGCGCTTCTGGGGGAATAGAGGGTAGCATAAGTTACAGTGTCGTGAGTATAGATCACAAATATTTATGTTAAAACAACATATAAATTCAGTGACATCAACCTGGGAGTCCCCTGGGGTGTGCAGGGACCGTGCCCCACCCCTTCATTTCATAAAAGGCCCAATATCTCGGAAACCACACAGATCCCCACCCCTAAATCATATATATTGTTGGTCCTTATGATAAGACACATTCATTGACACCAATCTGGGGGTCCAGCCAGAGCCTTGCGCCACCCCTCCACTTCACAAAAGGCCATACATCTCAGAAACCATTCAGAGCCCCACCCCAAAACCATATATATTCATCCAGCTTGTGATAAGACGCATTCAAATAACACCAGTTTGGGAGTCCTCCGGGGTGCTCGGGCCATGCTCCACTGCTTTACTTCATTAAAAGCAATACGTTCAAGAAATCATTCAGATTGCCACCCCAAGACTATATATATTCTTGATCCTTATGATAAGACACGTTCAATCACACAAACCTGGGGGTCTCTTTGTGCTGGGGCAATGTGCCCCGCCCCTCAACTTCATAAAAGCCAATATATTTCAGAAACCATTCAAATCCCCAGCCCAATCTCCATCAGATTCCCACACATAAACCAAATATATTCTTGAACCTTATGATAAGACACATTAAGAGACAGCAATCTTGGGCTTTCCTGGGATCAACAGGGCATGCCCCAACCCCTCCACGGCTTAAAAGGACTTATATCTCCGGCATACATATCACCACTGCTAAACCATATATATTCTTGTTCCTTATGATAAGACGCATTTAGTGATACCAACCAGGGCCTATCCATGCCGATTTTCAGCGTGTTAGAATCGAAATAGATCAGCTCTAACTGTGATTTGTTGTGTAATAAATCACAGTTTGGAGGTCAGTTGTAAAGTAGACATATCACGAGCGCATAGCGCGCGTGATTTGTCTACTTATAACTGACCGACAAACTGTAATTTATTACCCTACAAATCATTGGCTAGAGCTGATCTATTTCGATTCTAACACGCTGAAAATCGGCAATAATGTTGTTGTTTCCTTCAAAATCTCACAACTTTTCGCCATTGTTAGAAGAAATCCCGCTAAAATTATCGACTGAAACACATGCATTTATATCCTTTTCTAACGTTTTCGATGCGAGAAAATTACGTTACACCGTCTAACGTCAAGTAAACCGACTAGTGACGTCATAAATTTGCAGTTTTTAAAGACGTCACACGTCACGATCTTCCGAGCTGTGATTTGTTTGAGAATAAAACACAGTTATTTTGCATTGCCTATATAGGTGCGCTGTGTTAGAATTCTTTATTTGATTAGAGGTTTAACGTCCCCGTCAACACTGTAAAGGTCATTTTAGAGACGTTGCTTCCAATTTTGTGGGACTTTTACCCGACCTTGAGACGAAATGACATCTCAAGACCTGCCATCCAATGAAAAAAATAGGGCTTATAAGCATGGACAGGCCGACTCGCACCGCTTTGCCTGGGCAGGCTTAGATCCTCTAAGTGGTTAACCAGTACTCGCGTGCGGGTCGGTTTCAGCTCTGCGTGGAAGCATCATGCAGCCCATCTATTTCTTCAAGCTCCGATGAGCATGGGCCTGATATATTTTTATCCGACAATTTCTAATAATTCGAACCCTAGTAACAGTATTTTTAGCTCACCTGAACGAAGGTCATTGTGAGCTTTTGTGACTGCGAGATAGAGGCCACTGTTTTAGTCCAATCATCATCAAACTTGCTCAGAATGATCATGACAATTTCTGGGTCAGGTTCGAATATGGGTCATGTGATTTCAGAAAGTAGGTCAGTAGGTTAAATCATAGAAAAACTTTGTGAACACTCTAGAGGCCATAGTTTTAGACCAGTCATCATCAAACTTGCTCAGAATGTTCATCTTCACAACATCTCGGCCAAGTGTGAATATGGATCATGTCGGGCCATAAAGTAGGTCAGTAGGCCAAATCATAGAAGATTGGTAGGTAGGTAAGTAGGTAGGCAAGTATGTAGGTAGGTAGGTATGTATGTAGGTAGGTAGCGAAGTATTGTGGTAGGCAGGACGGAAGGAAGAAAGGTGGGTATGTAGGTAGGTAGGTAGGTAGGTATGTATGTAGGTAGGTAGGTAGGTAGGTAGGTAGGTAGGTAGGTAGGTAGGTAGGTAGGTAGGTAGGCAGGCAGGTAGGTAGCTAGGTAGGTAGGTAGGTGGACGGGTGGTTAGTTAGGTAGGTAGGTGTAGGTGTGAAGGTAGGCGTGGATGGGTAGGTATGCAGGTGTGGTTAAGTAGGCGGGTAGGTATGTAAGTTGTTAGGTATACAGGTAGATAAGTAGGTAGGAAGGTTGGGTGTAGATAATTAGGTAGGTAATTTAGCTTAGGTTAGGTTAGCTAGGTAGGTCGTGGGATAGGTAGATTTGTTGGTAGGTAGGTAAGTAGGTAGGCAGTGAAGTATTGTGGTAGGTAGGTAGGTAGGAAGGAAGGAAGGGTGAAAAGAAGTAAGGAAGGTAGGTAGGTAGGTAGGAAGATAGATAGTGAAGTATTGTGGTAGGTAGGTAGGTAGATAGGAAGGAAGGAAGGAAGGTAATTAGGTAGGTAGATAGGTTGATAGGCAGGTAGGTAGGTAGGTAGGGAGGGATGTAGGTTGGCAGGAAAGAAGCTAGGTAGATAAGGTGGGAAGGTAGGTTAGGTAGGAAGATAAGTGGGTAGGCCGGCATGTAGGTAGGTATGGAGGTAGGGTGTGTGGTGTGTGGGTGATTAGGTAGATACGTAGTAATGTAGGTGATAGGTATGTATGTAGGTATGAAGGAAGTTCGGCAGGGTGTGTGGGTGGGTAGATGAATTGGTAGGTAAGTAGGTAGGTGAGGGTGGTTGGGTGGGTGCATAGGTAGGTAGGCAGGTAGGTAGGTAGGTAGGAAGGTAGGTAGGTAGGTAGGTAGGTAGGTAGAAAAATATGTAGGTAGGTAGGTAGGTACATGTATATGTTGATAGGTAGGTAGGTAGATTGGTAGGTAGGTAGATATGTAGTTAGGTAGGTGAAAGGTATGTATGTATGTAGGTAGGAAGGAAGTTCAACAGGGTGTGTGGGTGGGTAGTTGATTAGGTAGGCAGGTAGATGAGGTTGTGTGGCTGGGCGCATAGGTAGGTAGGTAGCTAGGTAGGTAGGTAGAAAGATAGGTGGGTAGGTAGGTAGGTAGGTACATGTATATGTAGATAGGTAGGTAGGTAGTTTGGTAGTTAGATTGGTAGCTGGGTAGCTATGAAGGTAGGTTGGTGAGTAGTTAGGTAGAGAGGGTGGGTGGCTGGATCGGTAGAAAGGTAGGAAGTAGGTAAGTAGGTAGGTAGGTAGGAAGGTAGGTAGGTTGGTTGAGTCGAAGGGTAGGAAGGTAAGTAAGTAGGTAGTGTGGTGGGTGGCTACCTAGGTAGGCATCACTGGATTTCGTGTAGCGCTATTGATAAACCCACTGACCTAACATCGATAAAAATAGTACAGGACTATGGATAGCCGCACTAGTGGTTACGTGGACAATAGCACTAATTTCCGTTCTGTCCTTTATAACTTCGGGTCAATTGGTAAATCAAAAATTCAGGAAACTTCGCAATTTTATGTATGGCTTCTTTATCTGATTACATCTGAAGGCTGGTAATTGTTGTATGAAACTCAGCATAATTCGAATCACTTGTAAAGGAAGAGTTTATCCTCTAGTTTTTAAGAACATAAACGTTCCCGCCAAAGTTTATCAAGAAAAAGAAAGAAAAAAGAAGAAACTTATGAAAAATATCTAGATATTTACTAAACACAGACCTTGGCCCCCGCCCGTTGGGCTTGAAGAAATAGATGTGCTGCATGATGCATCCACGCAGAGCTGAAACCGATCGTAAACCAGTACTGGTAAACCGCTTAGAGGGTCTAAGCCTGCCCAGGCAAAGCGGTGCGAGTCGGACCGTCCATGCTTATAAACCCTATTGGTTTCATTGGGCGACAGAGCTTGAGATGTCATTGCATCTCAGTGTCGGGTAAAAGTCCCACAAAATCGGAAGCAACGTCTCCAAAATGACCTATACAGTGTTGACGGGGAGTTAAACCTCGACTCAAACAAACTAAACACAGACCAAATACACATCACGACAACAAGTCCGTGATTTGGGGTTTAACGTCCCCGTCAACACTGTACAGGTCATTTTGGAGACGTTGCTTCCAATTTTGTGGTACTTTTACCCGACATCTCAAGCCCTGTCGCCCAATGAAACCAATAGGGTTTATCAGCATAGACGGTCCGCCTCGCACCGCGGTTCCTGGACAGGCTTAGATCCTCTAAGCGGTTTACCGGTACTAGTGTGCGGGCCGGATTCAGCTCTGCGTTGAAGCATCGTGCAGCACATATATTTCTTCAAGCCCCTATGGGCGGGGGCCAACTGAAGGCTTTTAATGCCTTTTCTGCTTGTCTACAAGATATATCTTCTTCCTAAGATAAATTGGGTTAAAGGTTTACAAAATACCTATTTTGAAAAATGGCACAACTTAGATTCATGTAAGATTTAAAATATTTCACACAATTCTTACTCCCAATAAAAAGTAAGCCAAATGTCAAGGTCCTATCTCATGTAACCTTTGAGTCATCATGCTGACACAGCTATATATGATTTTAAACAACATTCCCCTGTTGGAAACAAGAAATATCTTTAAAAAAGATATGCGGCGTAGATTTAATTGGAAGGTTGTTTAGAAACCAGTGCTTCAGCTGAAGTGCACGACCCGCCGGATGCTTTTAGCTTTATGAGTGTTACCATATATGGGTATGGTGGCCATTTTGGTCATGTGACCTGGACCTAAAACGGTTCCCCCAATAAATGCGCCTTATCGTAAGGAGCAAAAATATATCTTATACTTTAGTACTGTTTTCTGAATCGTTTGCAGGAAAAAATGAATTCTCACTTTTCCAATACAAAAGCATATGTGTCAAAGTTTGACCTAGGCACAAAGAAGGTCAAGGTCAACCCAGGGTCACCATTTTAGCAATTTATGATGGGCCTACGTCCCAGATGCTATTTATCAAGTTTCGTGGAAATCTGCCCAGTGGTTCTGGAGAAGACTATTTTGAAGGGTTTTTACTATACATGGCTTGGCGGCCATTTTGGTCATGTGACCTGGACCCCATGAGCAAATTTTGGTTTCCCCCATCCCATAGAGGCTCCATATGAAATTTGACCTTAATCGGCCCAACGGTTTCCGAGGAGAAGCAGTTCGAGAATTTTCACTTTTTTCGCCTCGGCGAGGCTATACTAAATGGAATGTTATATTTCGCAAGTTCATTGGTTAGATCTCATTGATATCTATCAGTATGCCAAAAAATGTTTAAATATTCCAAGCGGTTAAGTCACTATCACCAATTTTCACAAACGGGTTACGGACGGACAGACAGACAGACCGTATATGGCTTGGTGGCCATTTTGGTCATGTGACCTGGACCCCATGAGCAAATTTTGGTTTCCCCCATCCCATAGAGCCTCCATATGAAATTTGACTTCAATTGGCCCAACGGTTTCCGAGGAGAAGCAGTTCGAAAATTTTCACATTTTTCGCCTCAGCGAGGCCATACTAAATGGAATGTAATATTTCGCAAGTTAATTGGTTAGATCTCATTGATATCTATCAGTATGCCAAAATTGTTTAAATATTCCAAGCGGTTAAATCACTATCACCAATTTTCACAAACGGGTTACGGACGGACAGACAGACTGACAGAATGACACGGTGATTTTAGGGCACTCTTAGAAAATCAACCGACTTCAGTCGGTCGCTTTTTCTGCGGGTCGTGCAATATGAGCTACAATAGTGACAGCAACAATTGTCTAGCTATGAAATGATTTACTGTATTCAAACAATTCATATGTCACGCGAGGAAAAATAGCAGAGGGCGGTGTACCGCCTGTTTGAGCTAAGGTCAATGTAAAAGGTCAAGGTTAAAAACATAACCTCATTTTAAGAGCATATGATCTCAAGTATATGCACAACAAATAAGAAAACGTTATCATTCACTGTTTTTGAACACAAATTCTAGGGTTAACATTTAGGGTTGTCGCTATGGTGAACGTAAACGCATAGACGGACGAACAAACGGACGAGCAGACAAACGGACGGAAACTTGATCTTATGTGCACCTAACTAAAACTCAAATGACACTTATTCCTTTTCAGAATTTATATAACATTAATGATATTCGAAAATGTCCATTTTGTGTTAAAATGGAGGAGATAAAGTATGCTGAAGACAAATGATACACTGCAACTTTTATTTAGCATATATTGTAAATTAAACATCTGTCAATTTGTAATGCGATTATTACATGTTTTTGTCATGCTATATCCCTTTATTGGTTTCATTGGGCAACAGGGCTTGAGGTGTCTTTCATCTCAATGTCGGGTAAAAGTCACACAAACTTGGAAACAACGTCTCCAAAATGACCTACACAGTGTTGATGGGGACGTTATACCTCAAATCAAACAAACAATTCCTTTCGCAGAAAATTCTTCCTTTCGCGAACCTTCCTTTCGCGTAATGGTTCCTTTCGCTATATAGACCAACCACGTGAAATTAGGTAAAAATAGCTATTCACCGCAGCAGTTACAGAATTCACTAGAATCCCAATTATACATAACAAGACGGTGAGCAAGCCGAAACTGTATATATTTTTCATTCATGTCTCACATAAAAAATGAAACATCTCCTAGGTTAAAACTTCGGTAAACTGTCGTATTTTTTGAGTAGATTTATTTTATGCAAATCATTGACCAATGAAATGGTCATCTCCTTAGACATGTGGTTTTATTGACCAATGGAGTAACGAAAAATGTAGGACAAAAGCAAAACTATAACGGCTACGCCGTAAAAAAAGGGAAAACATTCGTAACTAAAGTCTGGTAGAAAGGTATACATATTGCTCACATAAAGTCTTGCAGAAAAGGAAATCTATTTGTCAATGAAAGTCTGGCAGAAAGGGAAATATGATGGTCACTTTAAAATCGCTCGATCCGCAACCAACATGGTCATTCGTCCATGGTCAGTAAGCGAAAGCATGCCTACTTCTTGATTCGTGATTCTTTTACTCACAGGTAGGCTTCAACAAGATCTAGCAAAAAAGGAGCAAGCAATATATCATTTAACTATAACCTGGGCTAAGCCGTTTTAACAAAAGGCGGTAAATCTTTCGTAACATTTGACAAAACTTTATATGTACATTGATGATAAACAGATTTAACCATCTGGAGCTAGTTGTTGTTAACGACGTCGCTAATCTATGAGGGATGTTCGAAAAGAATTGCTTATTGTCCTCTAGCTCGATGTCCATGTGGGGCACGATCAAAACCAATACATATTTGTATAGGGCTATTCAATATCTACACAATGGTGTATAAATGTATAAATAAAGTGTAAGACATAATCTTAAGTTGCCATTTGAATACTCGCAGTCATTGACCACTGCAGTAAAAATGGTTGGTAGAAGCGTCGACTAAAAAGATGAAATACGGGCTTACAAAAAAAGCTTGCTCAAAACTTGTTTGTTCTTTGAAGAAGCTGATGACTGAAATTATTTCTGCTTTTGGACCTTCTTGTGTGTCTTATGACACAGTTCGGCGGTGGAACAAGAAATTTGAGTCTGGTGTAGAGTCCATAAAAATGCACCGAAATCAGGCAGGCCAAAATCTGCATCTCATAAAGAAATCGTTTCTAAATAAAGGAAATCATTGAAGGAGATGCCAGATTTACAGTTCGTAGGCATATCACTATCAACGCTTCACCTTATTTTGAAGAAGCATTTGAAAGTCAGAGAGATTTCTGCTATATGGGTGCCACATCTGTTGACTGACGAGCAAAAGAGGCAACGGGTTAAAGTGGCCGAAAAGCTGCTTCAAATGTTTCCAAAATATGCCAAAAAAACAACAACAAAAAAAAAAAAAAAAAAAAACAGTTTGCCAATGTCGTCACAGATTATGAAACCTAGGTCCATTATTTTGATCCCGTCAGAAAGGTTAGCAATAAGATCTGGGCCACTAAAAACAGCCAACGGGCAATAATTGCCAAACGTTCTCTGAGTACAAAGAAGGTTTTGCATGCAATCTTCTTCTCTGGTGAAGGAGTCGCAATAAAAGTGCTGGTGAAAAAGGGCAAAATCATTACCGGAAAGTACCACAAAGACGTAGTACTGAAGAAAATGAAAAAGTATTATCAGAAACGACGCACTGCCACTGGTTTTAAAAATGTCCGTCTTCTACAAGACAATGCATCCGCTCATACCTCCGCAATAGCTACGGCGTTTTTGAAGAAAGAAAAAGTAACTGTTTTTCCTCACCCCCTACCCCCCTATTCCCCAGACCTTGCCCCATGTGATTTGTTTTTGTCATTCCTTGCTGGGCGGAAATACCAGTCCCGGCAGGCACTTGGGCACTTGGATCTCCCATTTATTTGTACCTTATTACTGTGCCCAAATCAGCGTATCGTGACGCCTTCAAGAGCTGAAACTTTGCATTTCTAGCCATGGGAAGTACTTCGAGGGCATGAAATGAGCACTTTTGGGCTAACTTGAAATTTGAAGTCTCCAGATAGAAATAAGCAATTCTTTTCGAACACCCCTCGTACGTATCGTTAAAAGTTTGAGCATTCAATATGGTGAAAATACTAATATTTTTGCTGAAAAAAATGTAAGTAGCTTTAGCACATGCAAACGCTGCTCACATCTTTTAGCAAATGTAACAAAAGTTTAGATATTGTACTTGCTAGAATGGTTAATAATGTTATGACTAACGAGCTCGTTAAGCTAACGAGGCTTTGTACAACTGGACCCTAAACTTGTTCGTTGACACCTGGTATTGCCAAGTCAAATAATTGAAAATATGACACATAAAAGTTCTTAATCCACGAAAATATGAAAATGACCGCAAAATAGAAGTGAAGGTAATGACCAGGAATCGATACAATTAACCCACACCTCCCATCAGAGACCCCAAAGGGAAAGGGACATAAACAAGAAATAACAAGACCTTAATGGAAACACCAACAGCGTAAGGACAAAAGGACAGTTACTTTCCCACAGAATGGCCAGTTGGCTATCCAAAACAAAAAGATATGGGTCCCGTCAAGCGATTTTGGTACTTATCGCCTATGCGAGCAGCGAAGGTTCAGGCGAGCCTGCGCATCCGCGCAATCTCGCCAGAACCTTCGCTGCTCGCTCTTGCAAGCAGTGAATCCAGAGCACCTTCAGACAGAAAGCCATATCCCTGGCCCCTCTGAATGGCTGGGCATGCGCAGTTAAAATTTGTCATGACGGACTGCTCCGAGGACACAAATTCGCTTGGCGGGGCTCATATAAACGACGCACACATTCAAAGACGAACAATAACAAAAATTAACCGCGACAGAAGAACCGCCCTGGAACGACCGCGACAGAAGAACCGCCCTGGAACGACCAGTGAAAAGTATTTCACTTGGGGGGGGGGGGGGGGGGTTTAAAGTGAATTTTACGCGGCCACAATCCTCGTCCTTACTTCCGTTGCGATTTAGACAAATAAGTTGTTCAGTCCGCATGGAGGCTTCCTAACTCATCAGTGCAACATCTCCGAGAACACAGAAATCAAACAACCACAGAGATGAAACAACGGCGAGGACTCAACAGCAAGAAACAACTGAAACGCTAAATAGCATTATATAGAGGATCTTACATGAGTGTTCATGTATTATTGAATTTATTAAACGAGTTGAGGAAAAGGGATAAAATGCGAGGGTTTGCCGAGCATTTTATCCTTTTTCCTCAACGAGTTTAATATAATAAATTCAATATTACTTGAGCACATGAGCACGAATGCAAGATTCTATTTATCATATGACATTTAAAACGCATTTTATTCCTGATTGTTTACAAAAAATGTCAATATTCCGCTGTTAGTAAACGTGACGCCGTTAATGACGTCGTACATGTAACGTTACGGGACGTATCTAGCTAATTTGCATATTTAACCCACAAGTGGATTATCGAAAATATTACATGGCGTTATTACACTCTCAGGCACGACGTCATATGATCAAGTGAATTTTACGCAACCACAATCCTCGCCCTTACTTCCGCTGCGATTTAGACAAATAAGTTGTTCAGTCCGCATGGACCTTCCTAACTCATCAGTGCAACATATCCGAGAACACAGAAATCAAACAACCACAGAGATGAAACAACGGCGTGGGCTCAACAGCAAGAAACAACTGAAACGCTAAATAGCATTATAATTTGATAAAAACATTTAATGTATCCCGAAGGGGAGGAGGCAAATATTCGGTGCGGATTCCTTTTGCGTTGGTGTGAGCATAGTCTGTTTAAAGCACTACAATGTGCTGCATGAACTAGTGGATTGGTATCACTGAATACGCCTTATAAGAAACGAACATATCTATGGTTTATGGGTTGGGTTCTGAGCGGTTACTGAAAACATTTGTCTTTTATGAAGTTCGGGAATGGGGATATGGCCCCGGCGCATCCAATGAAAACCTAATATTGGTGTCTATGAATGTGTCTTATCATAAGGATCAAGAACATATGCTGTTAAGGTGTGGGGATCTGAATGCTTTCTGAAGTATTAGGCATTTTGATGAAGGGGGTGGGGGATAAGAATGGTCCCTAGGTACCACCAAGCTGACGTAAATTGATGCGTCTTTTATGGTTATTGGGTGTAAATCTGCATATAAACTTTACTGAATAGCAGGGGGTCCCCTGGCACACCCCAGGGAACCCCTAGGTTTGTGGCAATGAATGCTCTCATTGTATGGAAGAATTTATATGGTCTAGGGGTTCGGATCTGGTTATGGAGTGCGGATGTTCTTGGTTTTTAAAACATATTGCCCTTAATTAAGTGAAGGGTTTGAGCTTGATCGTGGGGCACGCCAGGGGTCCCAGATTGGTGTCACTGTATGCGTTTTATTAGAATATAGATATATTGATTAAGATCGAAAATCTGAACGGTTTTTGAGATATAAGGGCCTTATATGAAATCGAGGGAAAAAGGCATGGCCCCAGCACCCAAATGGAGCCATTGAAACCCTCTTGCAAAATAGAAGTGAAGGCAATGGACCCTATTCATATTAAGGAAAACTTTGTATTGATATCTATCATATCCCAAATGTCAGAACAATCCGTCTAGTGGTCAATGCGAACTCATCCGGAAAAGATTTGGGGGATCTTTGCAGGTCCCCAGGGGGTCGTTTGAGACCGCTGTTTTAAATACTGAAACCCTCTTGCACAACTTCATATTCTTATGTACCATGTCCAAACATCAGAACAATCCGTTTAGTGGTTACGGAGAACTTGTCTGGAAGAAGTTGGGTGGAAATAAAAAAAGGTGGAGAGGAAACCCAGAAAAAACAATAATTATCCCCACTTCGTTTGGGAGACTTAATCTTTATCCCGCTGAATAAATTAATTTAGCCACACCCCTTGCTGACTATCAAAATGGGGGTTATTGGTGCCGAGGGTTAATTTTAAATAATATCCTCATATTATTTGTGGTCAACTAACAACCGAATCCCTTTCTTTTAATTTTATCCAGCATATTCGATTAATAATGGCTCATGAGACAATATTTTTTATGTGTTGGTGTATAAAGCAGAGATATGCCTCCTTACAGACTAAGTTTTGTTTGTGAAGGTTTTCTAATTTTTTTTTTTTATCTTTTCATTAGTAAACCTTCTGCAATAAAGAAAATGTAAAAGGCAGGCACCGGTTTTGAAATAAGCCTCACATACGCCCTTTTATTGAGCAGGTGGTTGTTCATTGACAATCAAGGTCCCATTTCCATATTGCCTTGGTTATTGCTATTAACAAACACAGAATCGAACTTAGACTTTGGGATGGGGCTAATCCTTGTCTCATATCCATATGACCTTAGTTGTTATTGGAAAGTCAAACATTCTGTGAATGAAGCTGCTTTCTTCCAGACAGAGACAGCTGCACAGACTGTAAGTGGCCTTTTCTCCTCAGGGTACTGTCATTAAAATGAACAAAGTTGATTAATACACTGTTCAGTAGGCAGTTTCGGAAGACAAACTAACCTGTTTATGTCATTCATCATGTGGGCCCCGTCAAGCGATTTTGGTACTTATCGCCTATGCGAGCACCGATGGTTCAGGCGAGCCTGCGCATCCGCGCAGTCTCGCCAGAACCTTCGCTACTCGCTCATACAAGCAGTGAATCAAGAGGAACCTTCAGACAGAAGCCATATCCCTGGCCCCTCTGAATGGCTGGGCATGCGCAGTTAAAATTTGTCATGACGGAATGCTCGAAGACACAAATTCGCTTGGCGGGGCTCATCTAATTTTGCCAACCAAACAGATTGTATTTGTGTAACATGTGCGTTACATAGCTCCTAATCAGGCCTTAACAAAAATAGCTGCGTTTCCTACGCAAGGCTGGAAGGGTATGCATTGTTTAATATGTTGTGCAAAATAAGAAAACGCTCTGCTTGGGTATATGTGCAGTCTGATTAGTCTCGCAGGTGGATAAACTGAATAACGCCTCTCAGAATCAAAGCCAGCTCCTACAAAAGATAGTTTTCTATGTTTGAAGCTCTTGTGTTTGTTTAACGTTCCCGTCAGCACTGCATGGATTATTTTGGAGACGTTGCCTCCAACTTTGTGGGACTTTTACCCGACATTAAAATGACATGACTTCTCAAGCCCTGCCGCCCAATGAAACCAATATGGTATTATGCACGGATGGTCCGACTCGCACCACTTTTCCTGGGCAGCTCAGAACCTCCAAACGGTTTACCAGTATACAAGTGCGGTCGGTTTCAGCTCTGCCTGGAAGCATCATGCAGCCCAATCTATTTCTTCAAAATCCGATGGCCGGTGGGGCTGGGGTGTTTGAAACTCTACGTAACTGATTCAAGACTTGATAGATTATAAGTTGTTAAAATTTGTACTGTACATGCTTATAGTTATTGGTAAGGTTGGGTTCAGCACAACCTCAATCCCTGTCCATGACCGTTAGGTCAAGCTCAACCTCAAGGTCGCTGATTTAGAATAAGGTCAAGGTCACTGAATGTTAGAATGTGACGTTTAAACCCATTTCAGATGGGACACGCCCACACTGGGCATTGGGAAACAGTGCATGCCCATATCAGATGCTGCATGAAGCAGCGTCTGATCATCACGAAAACACGCCTATATAATTTTGACCCCCTTGAACCCCACTTTTATATAGTAAAACTGGGGTTTGCAGGGGTAAACATTATTTTTCTTACTTCGGCCCAAAAACATAGATTGTGGGTACTCGTTAGAACCGCCTCATCGAGGCGGTTCTAACGAGTATCCACAATCTATGTTTTGAGCAGAAATAAGAAAAATATCGAATTTTTACACCTTAAATTTTTCATTTTTTAGCGATAAAGGTTACAATGTATTTGTATAGGCGTGTTTTCGTGATGTTAAGACCTCCACTGTTTGCAGACAGCTCAGTCTTTTTGTTTTGTTGGATTTCTAAAACTAACGCAACCTGACACCCCTGATTTGTGCTACATATACATATATACATGTAGCAGGAAAGTGTCTATTCAACTGAAAAATGGTCAAAGACTATTTGCAAGCAAGTAAGCTTCTCTGTGTATCCTAGTCTTGACTATCAATTCTGGTATGAGCCAGTACACGGCAAAACTTATATATACGATCTGCAAGAGGGAACTCTTGTCACAAATCGCAGAGATTCAAAATAAATATCAATAATCGCAAATCGCAGACTTTCCAATCACTAGAATGGCTTCTTTCACAAATCACAGAGGTGTAAATTTGTTAATTATAAAGAATTATGGTTAATAGTTGAAATGGTATTTGAGAGTTAAAAGTTTATATGTTAACAGCTTGGCTTTGATTGATTGATTTGAGGTTTAATGTTCCTGTCAGCACTGTCTATGTCATTTTGGAGATGTTGCTTCCAATTTTGTGACACGTTTACCCGACACTAAGATGAAATGACATCTCAAGCCCTGTTTGCCTGGGCAGGCTTAGCTCCTCTAAGCGGTTTACCATTATTCGTGTGCGGTCGGTTTCAGTCTGCGTGGAAGCAGCATGCAGCCTATCTATTTCTTCAAGCCCCGATGGGCGGGGCCCGGAATGAATTGATATAACAATGAAAAACGACAATAGATTGTACACTATTGCTAATATTAACCATTAACCTACTGAATATACTGGTGTATGATAAATATTGGGGCGCTGTTGTGAAAATTTCTGCGATTATGATGATCTCTGATTGAAGACAAATGCCACAGATTCGTATTTCAAACAATCAAAGAACAAATGATAAGGTATTCTGTTAAACCAACCACTTGTTTTACTTCAACTCTACCAAATTTTCGAGGGTCTACCCTTTTCATCAGGGTTATATGGACACTGCACTCTACATTTTACATGACTTTCCAATATGGCCTTCCAATGTTTGAGACATCAATTCCATATGATGGCCTTCCAATGTTTGAGACATCGATTCCATATGATGGAATTGATGTCTTAAACATTGGAAGGCCATATTGGAAAGTCATGTAAAGTGTAGATTGCAGTGTCCATATAACCCTGATGAAGAGGGGAGACCCTCGAACATTTGGTAAAGAGTTGAAGTAAAACAAGTTGTTGGTTATTATTATTCCCTTATGGAGAAAAAAATCTACAATTGGATATTCTGTTAAAACATCGTCAGCCTCGCTATCAGCCTAGAGGCGGAAAACTGCAGCTTTTAAGAATTGTAACTCTACTGATGACGCCTTTGATATGCGGGAAACTGATGCATTAGCAGCAATTAAATTAATGTGTACACAGAATGTGGCGCCCTCGAGGCAGATTTTATTTTAAACAACAGTTTTATGTTGCAAAATTGCTCTCTCTGGTCGGGCCATCGGAGTCTAACTGTCGGATTTAATTTGCTCCGCCATTTCAGTTGATTCTTGCTGTGGAGTCCTAACCGTTATTTCCTTTCTGTTTTTTTTTTTTTTTTTGTTCTTCATATATAATTTTTGTGTTTGCGCCCCCCCCCCCCCCGACCTTCCCACCGCCACACACCCCCTCTCAGTGAAATACATTTCACTGTCGCGGTCTATTTCTGTTATAGTTCGTCTTGAATGTTTGTATCGCTTGTATGTTTCTTTTTTTGTTTTGTTTTGTTTTGGATAGCCAATTGGTCATTTTGTTGGAAAGCGGGTATGCTTGATATTTAGACAATGAGACAATGTACAGAACGGTCTGTGCAGGTGAAACTAATTACCAGCAGGTAACAGGACGACCTGGCTCCACGACATATGATCTAAAAAAGTTCACAAATCACAAGAAATTATTTTCCTTATAAACACCAATCACAGAGAATACTAAAATCACAAGTCAGAGACAAATTATCACAGAATTTTCATTTAGCTATTACAGATTACAGACAATTTCTCTGTCACTAGCCACAGACTTACTCTAATCCTTTTTTTTAGAAATCACAGACTTTATCAAAAGCCCAATGACAAGTCACAGAAATACTTCTTGCCCCACACCCCCGCCCTGGGATATGTATAGGTACACCCACCGCAAATCTTTTTAAGCCGGCGCACCCCGCGGTCTTATTCTTTTGGCCCGCCGCGTTTTCGAGCATAACCGCGCACTATATCCCACTGCCAGCCACCGCAATATCGCGGCGTACAAACCGCGGAACCGGCCCCGATAGCTCAGTCGGTAGAGTGTCCGCTCCGGGGAACGGGAGGTCTCGGGTTCGATCCCGGGCCGCGACATACCAAAGTCGTTAAAAATGGTACTAGTTGCTCCTCGTTTGGCACTCAGATTTACGGGGTAGAGCTAGGACTGGTCGATCCAGTGTCAGGATAATGTGACTGGGTGTGGTATCATGTAATGTGTCTGGGACATGATACTTCAGTGAGGCAGCACTATAAACGTGAGCATTGAGCTCCCTGTCGCAACCAGACACCGTCGTGATATGACTGAAAAATTGTTGAAAGCGACGTTAAACCCGAATTCACACACACACACACACACAAACCGCGGATCCGCCGCGGATCTTCCGCGTTTGTCTTGAGATAGTCTTACCTGTGAGAAAGTTCAAGTATTAATGAATCTAGTAAAGATTCACCCAAAACACAATGTGGATACAGCGTCTCTTGCAGAGGTTAGACCGGCATCGCAGTTTCAACATTGTATTGACGTTGTCTTTTGGTTGTGTAAGTCACGAACACATTTTAAGCAAAATACAACGTCCATACATTGTCGCATTGTAACGTTGAACTGACATCGCAGTTTCAATGTTACATAGTTGTCGACGTCGCGACCTAAACACAACCACAAAACCCAACGTTTAACCAACGTCTGGTTTTCGCTGGGTATAGATTAACAAGTAAAAGCACAGTTTACTAATTTCATCAACCTAACATGCCTAAGGAAATTTGCTTTCATGTACAATTAACTTTGAATCTCGGGGACAACCGTCTCAGACTAATTAATATGTTCTTCCTCCACATAAAATGTCTCCCTTTGTCCAAGTCGACCACCAGTCTATTATACCATGGTTGATTTCCATGTCCCGTCCGGGGCGTGCTTCATTAGACCTCCAATATCTTCTGAAGCAGAGAACTTTAAGTCAAGTGGCGCCGAAGATTGCCCGGAAGGCTCTTCTAAACCTGCTTTTGAAGAAGGAATGACTGGGGGATCATGTGATTCAATACTACGGACAAGAGCAAAAAGGTTACAAAATGCATACAATTTTAATAACGTTCAGCAGAATCTCGACAAATTAATTTAAATGCACATGAGGAATTATAAAAACGGCAATTTTCTTGATTCTAAAATAATCCATCAGTTTTTCACTACATTTGGCCTAAATGTTTTCTTCTCTCGCGGTTTATTTTTGTTATGGCTTGTCTTTTAGTGTGTGTGTCGCTTATATTATTTTGTTTTGGATAGCCAGTTGGCCATTTTGTGGGAAACTAACTGCCCTTTTTGCGTTCCGCTATTGATGTTTCCATTAGGGTCTAATTATTTCAGGTTGTGTTTCTTTCCCTTTGGTGTCTCTGATGGGAGATGTGCGTTGATTGTATCGATTCCTGAGCATTGCCTTCACTTCTATTTTACAGGGGAGCTGTGGGTTGATTGTATCAATTCCTGGTCATTGCCTTCGCTTTTATTGGTTTGGTCGCCATGAGGCGGGCAAACCGGGTATAATGACCAGATTGTAACTGTTCCATGGAGGGGCACGTGACACGATCAACCAATCAACTTTAACATTAAACATCAAATCAAACAAACAAATAACGATGATGCAATACTATACTGCAATTACAGGAAACAGCCTGTCTGAAGAGCGAAACAGGCCGAAAAGCAAGCGTTTCAACTCCAACAATAAATATCTTAAGGGAAATGGATACACCTGGCAGGTATGGTAGTTAGTCTACCATTTTTACCGCATTTCGAAACACACCTATACAAATACATTGTCATTTTTTGGCCAAAGAAAAAGAAATTTTAAAAAGAAAAATTGGAATATTTGCCTTTTTTGCTCAAAACATAGATTGCGGGGAAGAGACAGAAACGCCACGACGAGGCGATTCTATCGAGTACCCACAATCTAGTGTCTCAGAGCATGAATACGGAAATTAATGTATACCCCTGCAAACCCCAGCTTTACTATACATAAGAAGCCTCCGTGGTGCAGTGGTTACGCTACTCGCCTCGTAAACCAGGGATCGCAGGATCGATCCCGGGCTTCTCCAGACTTTCGGATGAGTCTTAAAACCGAGGTCCCGTCTCCGTATGACCTTCGCTGTTGGTGGGACGTAAAACTAAAACTCACTCACTCACTCACTTTACTATATAAAAGTGTAGATTATATTTTCTTGTCCTTTGGGATCATTTATTCCATTGTGGAATTTTGAAAATATCTGAGGGTCACTGATGAGGCCTAATTGACCGAAACTAGCTAGTCTGGTCCAGAAAACATGTACACTCCATATTTTTCAGTTCCGTGGTGTATTCCTTGCTTCCAAAGGATAGCCCTTTAAAAGAACATATTTAACTTCACTACAACTGGTGTGTGGGAATGTGTGGCGGCGGTAAAACGTCTCCCTGCCCTACATCATAGTGTAGATTATATTTTCTTGTCCTTTGGGATCATTGATTCCATTGTGGAATTTTGAAAATATCTTAGGGTCACTGATGAGGCCTAATTGGCCGAAACTAGCTAGTCAGGCCAAGAAAACATGTGCACACCATATTTTTCAGTTCTGTGGTGTATTCCTTGCTTCCAAAGGATAACCCTTTTATAGAACATATTAAAGGGGATCTCAATTCTATAGGCATGGTTTCGTGATGGAAATACAACTTTAAGGACCTTATGGTTGCTACTCTGTTGGCTCTGTTCAACTGAAAAAGGGGTCTACTCTAACAGGGGAACAATTTGCTCCTCAAGGGGTCTACTCTAAAAGGGAAGAATTTTCTCCCCAGGAGCAATTTTTTTCCTTTAAGAGTATACCCCTTAGACATATCCAAAGAGAAACTACTTTTGCAGGAGTAGCTCCACCCCCTTAAGGCGTATCTATTTCCCTTATGGGGAACTAATAACAGTCGCAGTCATTTTCGCAAAGTTTACATCTTGTAATGCCAATATGGAGTAAGTCCATAGGGCCATGGAAACGAAAAACAACAGAACATAACTACTACTATACTCACAAAGTGTCGCTGGCTGCGGTAGCTCAGTCGGATGCAGTCTGACTGGTGATAAGGAAGACTCGGGTTCGATACCTACCGGGGTCGGCAACATTCTTTTGTGGAGATTGATCATGAAATCTTTTCTATGGTCATTCTCTCCCTTCCGCTGATTCACGAAGGGCAGGGGTCAGTTTTTGGCGACAGAATGTGCACTGATCTGGTAAACCGCTTACGGATAAGCCTGCTCAGGAAAAGCGTGGATAGGTACACTGACAGGCCCAAACATGACCCAAATCAGTGTTGACTGGGCCGTTAAAATACAAATAAACAAATAAAACAAATAAATAAAACTTGCAAAGTTTACTTCACACAGATAGGAACAGATTTATATATTCTGAACATCTTTCGATGCGCTGATAGCTCTAATAATACGTATATGTATATATGTAAATGTTGGAAAGACAAAGAACGTTGTTTTTCCTCATTTATAAAGATCGCCCGGTGTAACGGGCCTCCGTGGCCTAGTGGATAAGAGTGCTGACTCTTAATCATTAGGTCTCTCAACGCTGTAGGTTTGAGCATGGCTCAGGTCACATAATGAGAAGTTCTGCAACAGAAGGTCAGGAGGTTTTTCATCGGGCACTCCAGTTTTCGATTACCTCTGATTAACGATAGGCTTGATGTGAGTGAAATAATCTTGAAAGGATCTTAAAACCAAAAATAAACTAGAAATGTGTCAATACAACACAAATGCCCCCGCCCAGGAGCCTTCCCCAGCCATCCCCTCCCCCACCCCCTCCTAAGGTCATTGACAAAGGTTGGTGTATGGCTGATTAAACCTTGGAAAAATAAGTATCAACATACCAAATAGGAACTCAATCCATCAAATGGTTTGGAAAATATGAGCTCTTACAAACGTTAATATTCAACATTTCTAAGTCTGCAGCCTTGACCTTAAGGTCATTGGGCAGGGTGGGGTTATGGCTGAATGAAACTTTTGACCTGTATCTATCATCATTCCAAATATGTAGCAAATCAATCGCATGGTTCAGGAAATATGAAATCTCAAAAAATATAATATAAAAAATTTCTATGTCTGTGACCTTGACCTTGAGGTAAGGGTGGGTGTATGGCTCAATGAAACTTTGGACCTGCAACTATTGTCATACCAAATATGAAGCAAATCCATTATAAAGTTTGGAAAATATAAGCTATTAACATACTTAAATTTGAAAATTTCTATATCTGCGACCTTAACCTTGAAGTCAAAGACATGGTGGGGGTATTACTGAATAAAACTTTGGACCTGCATCTATCATCAAACCAAATATGAACCAAATGAATCATAATAGTTCAAGTTCAACGTGGTACAAATACCTTAACCTGAGTCTTAAACATTAACAATTTTCTACGTCTGTGACCTTGACCTTGTGGGGGTATTGCTGAATAAACCTTTGGACCTATATGTATCATCATACCGGTTATGAACCAAATTCATTGCACGGTTTGGAAAATATGAACTCAAGTTCTACCTGGTACAAATACCTTAACCTGGGTCTTAAACATTAAAAATTTCAAAGTCCATGACCTTGACCTTGAGGTCATAGGTATGGATGGGGGTATTGCTGAATAAAATATTGAACCTATATTTATCATCATACAAAATATAAACCAAATCCATTGAATGGTTTTGAAAATATGAGCTCAAGTTCTACCTGGTACAAATACCTTAACCTGGGTCTTAAACGTTAGAAATTTCTAAGTTTGTGACCTTGACCTTGAGGTCACGGGTATGGGCGGGGGCATTGCTGAATAAAACTTTGGACCTATATCTATCATCATACTAAATATAAACCAAATCTATTGTGTGGTTTGGAAAATATGAGCTAAAGTTCTACCTTGTACAAAAACCTTTACCTGAGTCTAACAGGATTACGTACGTACGTACGTACACACTTTCGTACAGAAGGACGTACATTCGGACGCAAGTACGCACGTACCCATAGACGCACGTACGGAAAACTATGCCCCCGGCATCATTCGATGCGGGGGCATAAAAATATCGCTGGGTGTGTAAAAACATTTCCATGTCTTTGCTACTGGAATTAACGTCAGTGCCAAGGTCGATATTTAGGGAGCGGAACAAAGTCATAACGTTGATGGGTCGTTGTTATTGTTCTTGAGCCCAGCACAGATAGCAATAGTTTCTGTTCAAAAACTTCATGACTACTAAATGACCTGCCACCAGTTACAGACTTGAGTTGTTAAAAGACTTTTTTGGCGCATTCGAATGGAGCTATTGTATCTGATAAGCCGAGAGTGGTGTTCTTTATTTCCACTCAATACTTGACGTTTTACTAATCAGTTTCTTTTACAATTAAAGTGTGAGCCAGAAAGATATACAAAAGGATTGCAAATTTTAGGTTTTTGCGGAGGTATCGCTTAAAGAAACAGCCGAGGTTTAAGATACAGTCTGATTCACAGCACTTTTTCTGGGCAGGCTTAGATCTTCCTAGGCGGTTCAGCAATACTTCAAAATTCAGTCGGTTTCAGCTCATGCAGTCCAATATGTTGCCCCAAGGTCTGATCGGCCCCCGTCCATCGGGGATTGAAGAAATAGATTGGGCTGCATGATGCTTCCACGCAATGCTGATACCGGCCGCACATAGTTGTGTTAAATCGCCTAGAAGTGCTAAGTAGAAGTAAAACAAAGATCAGGAATCGATACAATTAACTTACTCAACCCATCAAAGACACCAAAGGGAAAGAAATACAAACATTAAGCGACCAGACCATAATGGAAACCTAAACAAAGGAAGGCCATAAGGACAGTTACTTTCCCACAAAATGGCCATATGGCCATCCATAATTAAAAGACACGAGTGATACACACAGTAAGTAACAAACAACAACATAAATAAATCGCCTAAGCCTGCCCAGGAAAAGTGGCTCGAGTCGAACCGTTCATGCATTTCAAACGTTTAGTTTCATTGGGCGACAGGACTTGAGAAGGAATTTTATCTGCTCGTTTTATCTCAGTACTGAGTAAAAGTCCCACAAAATTGGAAGCAATGTCTAAAAAAAAAAAAAAAATACAGTGTTAACAGGGACGTTAACAACAAATGAAATAGATAACCAATGCCCTATAGAAGGCCTGGTGACTTAAGAAAAATCTTTTTATACGCCCGTTTGGAAAACAACAACAACAAAAAAAAAAACAACAAAAAAAAAAAAAAAAAAAACGTCATATTAAGTTTTGGGGTTGCTGTCCGTCCGTCCGTTCGTAAACTTTTTTTGTCATTTCCGTATAACTCCTACTATACAGTTTTCATCCGATCAAGCCTAAAATGTGTATGTAGTAAGGCTAAGATGTGAAGATGTGCCTTAAGTTTCGAGAATTACTGTCCACCAAATGTTAACAAAGTTATGATCCTTTGAAAAATTCGGTTTACATTTTCGTTTGGTTAAGTTTTTGTGCTATACATGTGTAAACCATATGTAAGTTACATTTAGTTTATACTTGTCATGGCGTTAAACAATTTACCATAGAATACTCAACACTACCTACCCCTCCGGATACCAAGGTCACAGACTTCGAAATTTTATATTCACGTTTTGTATTAAAGTTTATTATTTTTATTTTAAAAAATGCATTAAGTGGGATAATGATATCAGCTGGCTCAAATCAGAATGTAGACTGACAAGACCAAACCTATTGGATGCTTTTTGAAAGCAGCCAACTTGTTTCTCAGAAAGGTTTTTCTAAAGTAAGTACTGTGTGCCTTTGCATTTGTATGTACTTTAGCTACATCTTTTTCATAGCTTTTATTTTAATATATTTTGCTATGTTGCAATGAGATGTATCTATTTTAAGAATATTGTTCCAGTCTTTAACCCCTTTAGTACCAGAAACCCTAAAAGGGGTAGCCTGGCAAACAGTGCAGGCCCCGATCAGACGCCGCAGTTCTGTGGCGTCTGATCAGGGCCTCCACTGTTTGCTAAAAGTTCAGCCATTTTCCGAATAAAGTTTGAAGAAAACACAACATGGCACCCCTAAATTTTGAAATGGACTCCTGCTATATATAAGGAGGAAGATTCCATTTGGTACAAAAAGGGTTAAATGCACAATGAGAATCATCAAAATGATGGCGGTTCTTCTGCCACGGTGAGTTTAGGGGTGGAGGTACCAATTGGTAGACAATGGGTTTGCACTGTATGTAGTTGAACAGTCCAGCAAACAATATTTAAGTCATGTTGGGTCAGTCATTTTACCTGACAACGCTTAGCCCTGAAAAGGCATAAGATTCCTAAGTGTACACGTATTAGTCTTCGCCCCCGCCCATAGGGGCTTGAAGAAATATATGGGCTGCACGATGCTTCCACGCAGAGCTGAATCCGGCCCGCACACTAGTACTGGTAAATCGCTTAGAGGATCTAAGCCTGTCCAGGAACCGCGGTGCGAGGCGGACCGGCCATGCTAATAGACCCTATTGGTTTCATTTGGCGACAGGGCTTGAGATGTCATTTCATCTCAATGTCGGATAAAAGTCCCACAAAATTGAAGCAACGTCACCAAAATGACCTTTACAGTGTTGATTGAGACGTTAAACCTCAAATGAAACAAAACAAAACACAGATTAGTCAGCACACATTCGTTCAACAGAAAGTGACAAGGGAAAGAATGACAATAGGTGGTGTGGTCAATAGTTTTGGCTAATTGCTCGCTAGCCGACATGTATCTATCAATAGTCAATAATTCCCTCATGGTGGCTTACATGCAGGCAACATACACAGGGCAAGAAGTAGAACCATCACAGTCATGATCATACCCCGCGAAGCCATTTTGGAAGTGAGGGAGTGTGTACGTGTGAGTGTAGGGGTGGAGGTACAAATTGGTAGACAATGGGTTTGCACTGTCCGCAGTTTCAGTCGGTACTCTGAAAGTTTCTTGCTAGCTTTTTTAAACGTTGTCAGCTAAAACCATGTGAATGTCTTTTGCAATCTAATATAGAAAAATAACTTAACTGGTGTGTGGGAATGTGTGGCGGCAGTAAAATGTCACCCTGCCCTACATCATAGTGTAGATTATATTTTCTTGTCCTTTGGGATCATTGATTCCATTGTGGAATTTTGAAAATATCTGAGGGTCACTGATGAGGCCTAATTGGCCGAAACTAGCTAGTCTGGCCCAGAAAACATGTACACTCCATATTTTTCACTTCTGTGGTGTATTCCTTGCTTCCAAAGGATAACCCTTTTATAGAACATATTTAATAAGTCAAAAGTTATTCAAACTAGAGTTGTTGCCCTTTGCTACTAGTGCGTTGTGTCGTTGTGAAAATAATTATATCAAGTTTCATTTGAACATCTTGCATGGGTTTAGATCAATAGCCATTGTAGAAGTTTGTAAGTCGATAAAGGGGCTTCGGTCTAAATTCTTTACAGTAGAGTTGTTGCCTTTTGCTACACATCTGAATATTCTCACTGTCTTTAAGTAATGCAAGTTTTATTGGAATAACTAAAACGGTTTTGAGATTATGAAGAAAAATATTAAAAATGCATAGCTCGGACAATAGTGTAGCTAGAGTCACATTACTTGCCATAACATCGTATAATGTTGTTGTGACCATATGTTACCTTAGTTTGATGTTGATTCGTGTGACGATTTGCAAGTTATTTAGAAAGACAAAGAAAAATGTGTATGGACAGACGGATTGATAAAAGGGCAAAAGTCAAAATTTATTAAAGCTAGAAATGTTGCCGTTTGCTACTATTGCGCGTATTGTCACTTAAATAAGTACAGCAAGTTTCCTGATCATTGTCATACTTCTGTTGTTCATTGGAAAATTCACAGCGGTTTTAAAATTATGAAGAAAAAACGAGGATAAAAACACTGAACATTTGAATTTTCCAATGGGCTATAACTCTAACAATATTATAGCTAGAGTAAAATAGTTTGCCATAAAATTGTGTATTGTTGTTGTTACCTTATGTTTTCAGTTTGAGTTTGATGTTGCTTATTTTAATAGTTTGTAAAGTATTTAGTCAAACTATGACAAATATGGACGGACAGAGAGACGGACGGACATGGAAGATGGGCGTGATGTTAACAGGTCTTATAATGAACATCCCCTTTAAGACCCAGTTTATTAGTGATAATACTGGGATTTACAGCGTCAGTCATTATTTTTGCTCCAAACCATAGATTGTGGGAAGTAACTAGATCCGCCTCCATGAGACGTTTTTACGAGCACCCGCAACCTATGGCTGGAGTGCAAATGAAAACAATATTCCGTCTTTTTAACCAGAAAAAAAAACACGTATTTTTGGACGTATTAAAGAGAATGCAGTATGTATGGCATAGGGATGCGCTGTCGTTACACCTGTAAATGGCACGTCATCACGAAACGAGTCCGTGTAATAAACATCCATTTAAACCCCACTTGATACAGAGAAAACTGCATGCATGGTAGTTAACCTAAACACGGTTGACAACGTTGGTTCCCTCTTATATTGTTCGCCGGCGGGTCAGACCTTAGATTCTACGACGGTTCCAGAGTTAAGGCTTACTGAGAATTCGAATTTAATTTTATGTAATGTTAGCTGGTGCCTGATGCTCTGTCTCTGGTCGGGCCCACCAGAGTCTAACTTCTTTTTTTGTGTTCCAGCATTTCAGTGGTTTCTTGCTGTCGTGTCCTCACCGTTGTTTCATCCCTGTGGTTGTTTGATTATTGTGTTCCTGGAGATGTAGCACTGATGAGTTAGGAGGCCTTCATGCGGACAAAACAGATTATTTGTTTAAATCGCGACGGAAGTATTGGCGAGGATTGCGGTCGCGTAAAATTGATTTAAGACCCCCAGTGAAAAACTTTTCACTGACCGTTCCAAATAGAAGTGAAGGCAACTATTAGGAATCGATACAATAAATCCACAGCTCCCATCAGAGACACCAAAGGAAATGAAACACAAACACAAGTTAACTAGACCCTCATGGAAACACCAAATGCGGAAAGCCAAAAGGAAAGTCATTTTTAATGACAGATTCTATCTGTCTATCCTTGCTGTGCTACACGTTTAAAGTAATTCAGGCTTCAGTCCGCACAAAATGTAGTCCGGTTTGGCGCAGTAATCAAAATTGTACAAGCGTATTAGCTATCCTGTAAGCGTAATACAAACTTTTGAAGCAGACGACTTGACGATTTTATCTTACGATTCAGCTGCATCATGCGACGGGTTTGGCGGCGACTGTAGTTGAAAAAAATCCATGGAAGATCAGACGACACATGTCTTTCGTAAAACGAACAATAAACGTGTTAGTTATCTTAAAAGCGCCACACAAAACATGAAGCAGACGAAGTTACATTTTTATCTTATTTTTCAGGGATTGGATTTCATTTGAATCAGCTTTCTGAGATGAATCATAAGAAATAAGAAGTTTGTGTCGCAATTTAAGAGAAAAAAGGGTAAAAAAGATGAAATGGCCTCTGCTACATTTCAAAATGGCCAGGTTTAGATTTTACCCTTTCCACCCACGATTTTCTCAAGTTCACTCTTCAGTCACTGAATTTGTACGCGTCCATTCTACACATGTAAATTGGGTCAATCGTCGTCAACAGCATGTCAAACCATGTAGAACAGAATGCGATGTATCATTATGAGCCATCTCACAAGATTCTACACTGTTTGCATCTGTAGGTATCTGTACTTGGCTATAAAGGGCTGAACGGTACAAACTCATAACACTTACATGACCTAATCAAATGCGAAGTACGTGACGCTAGAAACTTCACCGTACGGTAGCAAGCCAGCAATAATATACTCCTAACAGTTATCACTGTCCAATTCTGTTGTAGGTCTGAATAACTGAATATGTAAGTACAATGTTGTGATAAATAATAAAAGTCACCTCAGTTTTGTGAACCAAGCTAAAAATCAGCACTCCAGCGCCATTGTCCTTATCACTAAAGAAAGTAAATCTGATTTTTTCACAGAATCTGTCATTTTAGTGCCTTTTGGCGCTTTGATTTCCACAAAGCGGTTCTTTTGTCGCGATTCTTTTTGTTATTGTTATTTTTGTTCTGTTCGTCTAAGAATGTGTGTATCGCATATATCTTTTTGTTTTAGATAGCCTATTGGCCATTTTGTGAGAAAGTAACTGTCCTTTTGGATTTCCGCTGTTGGTGTTTATAATAGGGTCTAGTTATTTTTTTTTGTTTGTGTTTCTTTCCCTTTGGTGTCTCTGGTGGTAGGTGTAGGTTAATTGTACCGATTCCTGATCATTGCCTTTACTTCTATTACAGTTCTTGCGTTTTGCAATTTCGGTTATAGCCCTCTATCACTATATCTCTGGAGATGTGCTCGGGACAAGATAAATATTACAAAAATTTGAAAGGGAAATAACTTAGATTTTTGTGATATGATGATTGTTTTTTTGCCCTTTGCACTTTTCCTGATAGTCGTCTATTAATGTATCGAGTTTCGTTTGGTCCCATTGCTTACTTTTAGAAATATGCTCCGGACAAACTGTTAATTGCAAAAATTAAGAATGGTGGTAACTGCGTAAATACTAGTGACAGACTGCATGGATGGTAGTTAATCCAGTCTTGGTTGATAACTTTTAAATTGCAAGCCGGTGATTCTATAACGGTTCCATCGTAGAGGCTTACTTATGTAATGTTGGTTGGTACCTGATGCTCCGTCTCCGATTGGGTCTATCGGAGTCTAACTTGTTTTTCTTTTGCTCCAGCATGTCAGTTGTTTCTTGCTGTCGAGTCCTCACCGCTGTTTCATCCCTGTGGTTGTTTGACTTTTGTGTTCCGGGAGATGTTGCACCCATGAGTTAGGAAGCCTTCGTGCGGACTAAAAAAGTTATTTGTCTAAATCGCGTCGGATGTAAGGGCAAGAATTGCGGCCGCGTAAAATTTAAGCCCCCAGTGATATTCTTTTCACTGACCGTTCCAGGGCGGTTCTTCTGTCGCGGTTTATTTTTGTTATGGTTTGTCTTTGAGTGTGTGTATCGCTTATATCTTTTTGTTTTGGATAGCCAATTGGCCATTTTGTGTATCTGTCCTTTTTGCTTTTCGCTGTTGATGTTTCCATAAGGGTCTAGTTATTTAATATTTGTGTTGCTTTCCCTTTGGTGTCTCTGATGGGAGCTTTATGTTAATTGTATCATTTCCTGAGCATTGCCTTTTACTTCTGTTTTACAGGGGTAATGCATTATTTACTTATTACTGCTTCAAGACATAGGTATTGGATACTCGTTAGAAATTAGGCGATTTTAACGAGCACATACACAGCCTGTTTTAGAGTATAAATAAGATAAACACACACAAAAATAAACATTTCCTACTGAAGAGAAGCCGTGATTGAGGTTTAAAAAATACACTATATTACATGAGTGTGTTTTCGTAATATTATGGCTGGAGTATAAATAACTTGAAAAACAAAATCCGCTTTCTCTTAAGGGGAATGGATTCACCTTCAGGGGAGGCAACTTCTGCAAAAGTATTTTGTCTCCCATGCCAACAGGGGTCAGCTCTTAAAGGAAAGAATTTACTCCTGAGGAGCACATTTTTTCCTTTAAGAGTAGACCCCTTTTTCAGTTGGGAACGAGTTTATAGAAAAGCAAACAGGAAGTCCGCCCAGAAAGTTGTAATGCAATATGTCACTTGAATGCGCTGTCGTTATGCGTGTAATGCCACGTTAAAACTATCAATGCCTATGTGACAAAGTAGGATGGATCATTTTATCAGCCAACAGATGGTAAAAATTAAAGAATCTCTTATTTGTCTGTCATAGAATGTAAATTAAAATTGTTTATTCACGCTTCGTTCGGTAGGATTTCTTAACAGAGAAAGTATATTTCGATGAAAATACTGGTAAACGACTTGCATTCACTTCTATTTTGCAAGGAAAAGTGAAGAAAAGGGTAATATTTTATCAGTTTATTTCTCTCTTTTTATTTATTTGTTTTATTTGTTTACTCTCCGGTTTACAGTTTGCTTTTTATGACTTTTAAAAGCAGTGTATTTCATATTTGCTTTTTACGTAATGTTTATCAACGCTTTCGACTGGAGTATTATTATTATATTATTATTAATATTAATAAAAATTTCATTGTTAGTATCGCTGTTATTGTTATAAAATAATAATAATAATAATTAATATTATTGATTTTCTCTTGTTTTTTTTTTTTTTTTTTTTTTTTGGAAATGCATGTATTTGGGAATACAGTATGCCACTTGAATGCGATGTCGTTATGCTTGTAATGCCACGGTCAAACTTACAATGTCTACGTGACTAATTAGGATGACTCGTTTTATCAGCCAACAGACGGTGAAGATTAAAGTATATCTTATTATAAAATACTCATGCTCTGTGATAGAATATAAATTGAAATTGTTTATTCACGTTCAAGTTCAGGTTTATAGACATGTACCTGGAATAGTCTTGTATCATATATATTTTATTACACTGGTACTAAGTTATTTTAGAAAAATGTTGGTATGCCGATGGGTACGAATTGCGCAACCCTTGTGGCTGATCTGTTCTTGTTTTGTTATGAAAGAGACTTCATAATGTCCCTTTCCGTTGAAAACAAATCTAAAATCATTGAAGCCTTTAGCTCGACTTCTAGATATTTGGATGATTTTGGTGTCTCTGATAGGAGCTGTGGGTTAATTGTACCGATTTTTTGATCATTGCCTGCACATCCATTTCTTAAATATTGACAATACCTATTTCGATGGTTTGATCAATCAAATTTACACCTCAGAACTTCAATTAAAGAAAAAATACTACTGGTAAACCGCTTAGACGATCTAAGCCTGTCCAGGAACCGCGGCGTAATAAACCCTATTGGTTTCATTGGGCGACAGGGTTTGAGATGTCATTTCATCTCAATGTCAGGTAAAAGTCCCACAAAATTGGAAGCAACGTCTCCAAAATGACCTTTACAGTGTTGACGGGACGTTAAACCTCAAATCAAACAAAAATCAAACGAAGGCCCCGTTTTGGATTTACATATATCTATTGTAGATGGGTCTGTTTCCTTCAAAAATTATGATAAACTTGATGATTTTGATTTTGAGAGTGTAATGTTTTTCTTTCTTGGATGGTGATGTTCCTCGTGCGGCATCCTGAGGCGTATATTTCACAGTTGATTCGATTTGACAGAGTGTTTAGTCATGTATCTGACATCAACACTCGTAATAAATTGCAAACTGCTAAACTTCTTAATCAAGGCTATCGGTGTCATAAACTACGAAAAGCCTTTCTTAGATTCTGATTTGGTTTCAAAAATCAATGTTGGACTTAAATCTCTTCTGCATCAAGGTCTATCGGAACACGAATTTTATGGGACTTAGTATATACATTCGGAAAAATGTATACTTGCATTGCAATGACTTCAAAATTCAATTTCGTAAAAACATTCTTCGAAATAGAAGGATTTGATACAACATACATGTTATACGACAGACTGTATGCATGGTAGATAACTCAGTCATGGTTGATAACTTTGCTTCCCTCTTTAATAGGACGCCGGTGGGTTCACCATATCAGCCTGTATTTTTTTTTTTTTTTTTTTGGAAAAGCAGTTTTCAAATTTTGTTACTATGGCAAATTATATTTTCTGTAAACTTAAAATGGGGAAAACTGAAAAATTGTATTTATAGCCAAGCTATTGTAGATATTTGACAAATAGTTCATACACATGTTCCTTGAATAGTCTGGTATCATGTTTATTTTATTCCATTGTAAAAAGTTGGGATATATTGGTTTCAATCTATCCATTCTTCTGTTCTTCCATTATTCTTTAATAAAAACAATGTTTCAAGTTTATGAATCTTTCTATTTGGTATACAAGAAATGTACCTCGGGAGGCTAAGTTTGTGCCGTCGTAGGCTACGAACGTAGGCGCAGCTGAGTTCAGTGTACGATTGTATTATGCTGTAAATTCCATATAAAATTGAAATGGCAGTATAAATCATATTTGGTAAACTTTTGATTCAAAATTTAGCAAAATTATAAAAATAAGTACATAAATAAATATTTTTCTCATAAAAAAACATTTTTTCTCTAATCAGCAAGACAGTTGGAATTTGGGCTAAGTCATATTGTCTGCTTTATTAAGCCAGATTACAGTTTCTGTTTTTCTTTGGCCCCTGGTCATCATGGACCACAAAATAGCTGCTACAACATATTTATGCCCCCAACTATGAAAAAGTTGGGGGGCATATTGCTTCTGTCTTGTCCGTTCGTTCGTTCGTTTGTTCGTTCGTTCGTCACGCTTTCTTGTGCATTGCATAACTTAAGAACCATGAATGCAAGTGTTTTGAAATTTCATATATGGATTTCTCATGAAAAAATAGTTTACCATATTTTTTTTTCTTATCTGAATTATCCCCCTTTTTGAGTTATTTACCTTTTAATTAGATAACATAGGAATCTCGTTAGCAAGATACCTGAAAAAGTTTTTGAGCTAGAGCCTTGAAATTTGGTGTACTGAATTGGACTGAGAAGATCACCTGATTAACTTTAAAAAAAATGTCATTTTGTTGGAGTTATTGCCCTTTGCAATTTCTGGCCATTTAATCATGTTGCTTACAAGTGCATCACATAACTTAAGAACCATGTATGCTAAGGTTTTGTAATTTCATATATGGAGTACACATGAAAAAAATAGTTGACCCGTATTATTTTTTCTTATCTGAATTATCTCCCCTTTTTGAGTTCTGCCCTTTTAATAAGATAACATTGGAATCTCGTTAGAAAATATCTGAAAAAGTATATGAGCTAGAGCCTTGACATTAGGTTTACTAATTTGGACTGAGGAGAAGATCACCTTATAAAATTTTCAAAAAAGTATATATATATATGCAGTTTTGTTTGAGTTATTGCCCTTTGCAATTTTTGGCCATTTATGGCCATTTAATCCTGTCGCTTAAAAGTGCATATCATAGAACCATGTATGCTTGTGTTTTGAAATTTCATGTATGGATTCCTCATGAAAAATTAGTTGACCAGTATTCTTTTTCTCATCTGAATTATTTCCCCCCTTTCGAGTTATTTCTTCATTAACTAAATAATATAGAAATCTCGTTAGCAAAATATCTCTAAAAAAATTTGAGCTAGAGCCTTGATATATACTGATTGAGACTGAGCAGGAGATCTCCTGATTAAATTTTCAACCAATTTAATGAAATTTTGTGGGAGTTATGGCCCTTTGCAATTTCTGGCCGTTTAATTGTGTTGCTTTCTTGTGCAAGCCATTACTTAAAGACTGTGTATGCTAGTGTCTTCAAATTTCATGTATGGATTCCTCATGAAAGTATAGTTGAACTGTATTTTGTCTAATCTGAATTATCCCCCCTTCTCGTGTTATTTCCCTTTTAATTAGATAACATATAGATCTTGTCAGCAAGATTTCTTAAAAATATTTGAGCTAGAGCCTTGATATGTGGCATACTGATTGGGACTAAGCAGCAGATCACCTGATTAAATTTTCAACCAATTTAATGAAATTGCATTGGAGTTATGCTCCTTATATGTAATTTTGATGGTGTTGCTTTATGGCCCTTTGAAAATTTGGGCATTTAGGGGCAAGCATATGGTTGGGGGCATAGTGTTTTACAAACACAATTTCTAGTTGGACTTATACATTTTGGCTATAGGAAACCTTGTGAACAAAATAACTGGAGAACCACTCGAGTTAGGCTCATGATGTTTGGCAGTCTGTTTGCTACTAAGGCATAGATGACCTGAATTGTTTAAAACATGTTAATTTTTGACAGGTTTATTTTTAATGCAAATGATCATGAGGTACTGTTTACTGTCCCATTTAGGGACAACCATATTGTTGGGGCATAGTGTTTCACAAACACAATTTTTAGTTAATCATAATCTCCTCATGAGAATGAAATGTCAAAACCATATTGTGACAACTAATTCCAGAATCAAGCACTGATTATAACTGATATGGATATTTTGTTGTCAAACACAAATCTGTTCTTATTGTTTTGCTTGATGACCACGGCTTGTGAGGGGATAAATGCCTAAACAGGTAGTTTGCCTCTTGAGCAATGTTTTGATAAGTACATAACAGCATGCTAATACAAAAGGGGTCTTTAAGGTTACCGTATTCTGGAATATTTCCGCGTCGCCAAATTTTCGCGGATTTGCCTCAAAACATGAGGTTAAATGTTCGCGGTTTTTAATTTTTGTGGCCGTTTATACCCGCGAAAATAAAAACCGTGATTGTCCCACGACTATTTGACAACACTGAAACTTTCAATATTACATGTAAAGATTGGCTGAGAACCATTTTAGCTGAAAACCCTTTTAGTGTGGACCAATCTCTTTTATAAACAATAAAAGTAGTAAAAATATCTAAGACAGATCAGACTACTTCATTCAAATTTAATTATACCTTTCAGGCTTTCATATACAGTAGTGACAGAAGATTTTAATTTCGCTGTGAGTCACGGTTTGCAACAAACGACTATGCACTGATAGATTATCGATTTGACATTGAATAAAACCATGTCAGTGCACAGGTAAAGAGGTGTTTTGGAAAGGGCTATTGTTTGGGGTAGGAGTAAACAAAACGCAACTGAAAATCCTTTTTATTGAACATTCAGTCAAGGTGCAAGTTGTTTCGATTTTTTGTTTGATTTGATGTTTAAGTCCACGTTAACACTGTATAGGTCATTTTGGAGACGTTGCTTCCAATTTTGTGGGACTTTTACCCGACATTGAGATGAAATGACATCTCAAGGTCTGTTGCCCAATGAATCCAATAGGGTTTATAAGCATGGACGGTCCAACTCACACCGCTTTGCCTGGGCATGCTTAGATCCTTTAAGCAGTTTACCAGTACTCGTGTAGGGTCGGTTTCAGCCCTGCGTGGAAGCATCATGCAACCCATCTATTTCTTCAAACCTCGATGGGCGGGGGCCGAGGTGCAAGTTGTTAGTTGCAGTCTTTACAATGACCATAGTAATTACCGAAAATATAAAACCAGCCTTGCTAGAGGTTATACATGTATTACTGCGAAGTAATTACTGCAAAACGGTATCGTTTGGCAATTGAAGATTATTGCTACTACTTTGGACAAACTTAGATAATATTTCGCTGATTTTAATTTTCGCGGATCAATACCGATCGCCAAATTCCCTGAACATTAGGCGACGCGGAATTTTTCCAGAATACGGTATTTGACAATTATATTATAAACGATTTTATGCATGATAGACTGGATTTTGCGGTCTTAATTCTGGAATTACAGGTGCTTAAAGTCGACATTTACACATCGTGTTTAATGTTACACTGTACTTTGCCGTGTTTCTAGTTAAAGGACAAGAAAGGATCAGCCTTTTTACATATTGACTGGATAACCAGTTCGGTCTTTTTCACATTAATATTGGGAACATTTTGTGTGTTAATTATTTTACATGTTGGTGAATCTGCTTAAATATTTAAAAACTGTTCTTGTTCCTCATTATTAATATCAGTACTTTTGCGCCTTCCATTTAGTGCGTAATATCTGGTGGAGATCACAGGGGTACGTGAACGTCAAGTACCTTTCATAAAATAGCTTAGTGAGAATTCCCTAACTTAGTGTAAAATATGGAACGCCTAATCAACCGAAATTGCTGGAACAGACAGAATTGTCAAGTTTCAACAGTCATTCTTTACCTAACACCGCCAGCGGTCATCGCAGATCACAATACGGAATTTACTGGCGGAAAGAGGATACGGAGTGAAAAACAGAAAAAAAACGGCGTCGGAATAGACTACAAAACTTCATTGAACGTAAGTCTGTTTGTTCACTGTTTCCATTCTACTCCCTGAAAAATCATGACATTCAAAATATCATTCCGAACCAGAACAGGTCAACATCTCAAACAAACAAACAAGAAATTCAAAGCTACTGAAAGTGAAATATTCGACATAAAACATAAATTGAATTCTGAACAACTCAAGATAAAAAGAGCAGATGAAGAAATTTTTAATCTAAGAGCAGCATTGTCGCAGGTGTATATAAAACTAAAGGAACAGGAAGATAAATTGTATCTTTTAAGGAGACAACAGACAATGGAATAGAAAACGAAATCACGCAGCATCAGTGGAACGAAAAACAACATCTTCAAGAAGTGGTTTTAAGAGATGAAATTAAACAACTAAGGGGAGAATTACATGTATCGGACTGCACAACAAAAGAAACACGAAGTGAACAAAATTCTCAGAGCGTGACAAAAACCATGTTGAAACCAAGAAATAAATCTTCAAAGAAAGCAACAAAAAGACAAGCCCTCTACAAAAATGATCAAGGATGTCACAACTGTGGCAGTGTTTTATATCACTCACAAAGCAAATGTCCAGATAGAAACTATCAATGTCAAAAGTGTCCAGCTACAGGACACCTTACTTTGAATTGCCCCCACATATGTAATGGATGTGGTTCTACATATTGTAAGAAACCCGAACAGTATGTGTAACCAGTTCGGACTTTTTTCACATTAATATTGGGAACATGTTGTGTGTTAATTATTTAACATGTTGGTGAATCTGCTAAAATAAAGAAAATATAAATTAAAAAAAATGTTATTGTAAGCGGCGTTCCTTATTATTTTCATTAGTAGTTTTGCGCCTTTCATTTAGTGCGTAATTACTGTCTTAATATTGGAGTGAATTAAGCGGACGTACATCGGACTTAGTTGCGACTGGAGTACGAAACGTGTGTAGACATACGAGATGTGCTTTATACTCACGATCAACGTTGCATGAAAAAATGAAATTGATGTACAACACATCTACTGTGCATGTTCTGGAAACATGTCTTTCAGAAAAAAAAAATAATGATTGTGGAGAAAATGAAGGTTTGAGACCCTGGCCCTATGTAGGAAATTGCAGACGTGTTAAACTCGAAATTCCGTATTTTGTTCTCTCCAAAAACAAATAAACAAACAAACAAACAAACAGAAATTAGAGGTAATAAAATAAAACTTCTGTACTGTAAATCGTCTGACCAGTGTACAATTCCAACCTGTTTTACACCAAATACTGCAAAATAATCACGATGCGCTGCAGTTGATGGTAGACTACACATTGTGACAGTAGTCATATTCAAACGATTCTCGCTCAAGCAATCATATCATGTTATACACCAAATGAAAGCTAGGAAACTGGTGTGAAATATAAGCTATTTAAATATATGTTACAATTTTGCTGTATTGATGTTATTATATGAAAGTAAAAAAACAAAAAAAAAAAAAAAAAAAAAAAAATGAGTCTTCACATTTTGTATTCAGTTTTTTACCATTTGTTTAAAAAGGGCCCTTTTCCTTGGTAAGGCATTTTACAAGTACGCACTCTACTATAACGCATCCCGGATGTTTTATAAAATTGTTCAAAAGAAAGGTTTTGCAATTGTTACTTTCTGGAACGATATTTATTGATTAACCTGAATAAAAGTTTCATTTAAACACAATTGGAATAAGACATCAAAATTCTTTGATACATTTATCAAGTAATGGCTTCAAAGAACATGTCTGCAAACATTATGCCACTTTGACCATTATTTAAGAAACTGAATCACTTTGAAGACAGCAATCCACAGAAAATTTCATTTTTCTGGAAAGCTGAAAAACGTCTACCTCCATTAAAACTTTATTAAATCAGACTGACTGGGCTAATACAGCAGCAGCCTCTTGCCGAGTTTACCAATTAGTCATCACAAAAATATTATGCTGGGAGTGTTTTCATGCAATACATATGTATATTTCTCACAATTTGCAAGATCTACTCTCAGACATACATCAACTGCTGACAGGTAAATGGTTGACCAGTGCTAAACGACAGCATAATTGATTCACACATAGTTAAAGACAAATATATTTATTGAGGATGAACCAAAGGAGTTTTATATACATTAATTGCAGCTATGTCTAGTCTCTGATACACCATTATCTAATTTGTTCCAGGACCATAAAATTGTATGTGTGTTTATTTGAAACAAAATCAGATCTCCGGGATTTACAGTTAACTTTACATTTCGTTTGGTTGCATGCTTATTAAAAAAAACAGAAAGTCAGGCTTTTAAGATAAGATGTGAAATATAAAAAGAATTTAGAAAACAAAAGTAATTTTCGAAAAATGCAGAAAGTATTGATATCATTGTGAAGCCTATCCTCGGGTCTGCTAACTAGTAAACGTGACTTTATGAGAGAGCCAACAGCTATATTTACCACACGCCTCGGGTATGCATACTGCTTAAATTTTACGACGGGCGGTTCCAACGATTACCCACAATCTATATTTTAGAGCAGAAATAAGAAAAATAAGGTATACCCCCCGGAAACCCCAGTTTTACTATAAAAGTGGGATTCAAAGGGGTCAAAATTATATAGGCATGTTTTCGTGATGAAAATACATATTTATTGAATTCAAATACGACAAGACAAGAAAAATACCGATGTATTTTTGTGAACGCTGTTTGGTTAATTCGGCAAGGGGCTGCGGTATCAGCCCTGTCAATATTTTTTTAAAATAGTTTTAATTGACAGCTTTCTGTGTGGGTGCCTGTCTTCAAAGTGATTCAGTTTCTTAAATTAGCGCACAAATTGCATAATATTTGACGAAAATATTCTTTGAAGTCACAACTTGATAAATGTATCACAGACTTTTGATATCTCTTTTCATTGGGATATAATTAAACACTTTTGTTCAGAATGATCAATTAATTTCGTTCGAGAAAATAAAAATCAAAAATTCTTTCTTTTGAACAAGGTTAGAAAAAATCTGTGATACATTATTGTAGAATATGTACTTTTGATGCCTACCCAAGGAAAAGGGCTCTTCTCAAGCAAATGGTAAAAACATGAATCCACAAATCTTAAAAACTCATTTGTTTTTACTTTTCAGTAAATAACATCAAAACAACTTTACTTTCATTACGCAAACACGCCTATACCAATACATTTGACCATTATCGCCGAAAAAATGAAAATTTGAAGATGAAAAATTGTGATATTTTTCTTATTTCTGCTCAAAATATAGATTGTGGGTACTCGTTAGAACCGCCTCATCGAGGCGGTTCTAACGAATACCCATAATCTATATTTAAGAGAAGAAATAAGAAAAATAAGGTTTACCCCCTGTAAACCCCAGTTTCACTACATAAAAGTGGGGTTCGAGGGGGTTCAAAATTATATAGGCGAGCTTTCGTGATGACAATAGCTTATATTAAATTTTTGGTTTCTTAGCTTCAACCAGTGCTTCAGCTGAAGTGCACGACCCGCCGGATGCTTTTAGCTTTATGAGTGTTACCATATATGGGTATGGCGGCCATTTTGGTCATGTGACCTGGACATAAAACGGTTCCCACAATAAATGCGCCTTATCGTAAGGAGCAAAAATATATCTTATACTTTAGTACTGTATTCTGAATCGTTTGCAGGATAAAATCCAACACAAAAGCATATGTGTCAAAGATTGACCTAGGCACAAAGAAGGTCAAGGTCAACCCAGAGTCACCATTTTAGCAATTTATGATGGGCCTACGTTCCAGATGCTATTTATCAAGTTTCGTGGAAATCTGCACAGTGGTTCTGGAAAAGACTATTTTTGAAGGGTTTTTACCAAATATTGCTTGGCGGCTATTTTGGTCATGTGACCTGGACCCCATGAGGAAATTTTGGTATCCCCCATCCCGTAGAGGCTCCATATGAAATTTGACTTCAATCGGCCCAACGATTTCCGAGGAGAAGCAGTTCGAAAATTTTCACATTATTCGCCTCGGCGAGGCTGTACTAAATGGAATGTAATATTTCTCAAGTTCATTGATAAGATCTCATTGATATTTATCAGTATGCCAAAAATTGTTTAAATATTCCAAGCGGTTAAGTCACTATCACCAATTTTCACAAACGGGTTACGGACGGACAGATAGACAGACCATATATGGCTTGGCAGCCATTTTGGTCATGTGTCCTGGACCCCAGGAGCAATTTTTGGTTTCCCCTATCCCATAGAGGCTCCATATGAAATTTGATTTCAATCGGCCCAACGGTTTTCGAGGAGAAGCAGTTCGAAAATTTTCACATTTTTCGCCTCGGCGAAGCTATACTAAATGGAATGTAATATTTCGCAAGTTCATTGGTTAGATCTCATTGATATCTATCAGTATGCCAAAATTGTTTAAATATTCCAAGCGGTTAAGTCACTATCACCAATTTTCACAAACGGGTTACGGACGGACAGACAGACAAACCATATATGGCTTGGCGGCCATTTTGGTCATGTGACCTTGACCCCATGAGCAAATTTTGGTTTTCCCCATCCCATAGAGGCTCCATATGAAATTTGACTTCAATCGGCCCAATGTTTTCCGAGGAGAAGCAGTTCAAAAATGTTCGAAAATTTTCACATTTTTCGCCTCGGCGAGGCTATACTAAATGGAATGTAATATTTCGTAAGTTCATTGGTTAGATCTCATTGATATCTATCAGTATGCCAAAAATTGTTTAAATATTCCAAGCGGTTAAGTCACTATCACCAGTTTTCACAAACGGGTTACGGACGGACCCAAAGAAGGTCAAGGTCAACCCAGGGTCACCATTTTAGCAATTTATGATAGGCCTACATCCCAGATGCTATTTATCAAGTTTCGTGGAAATCTGCCCAGTGGTTCTGGAGAAGACTATTTTTGAAGGGTTTTTACCATATATGGCTTGGCGGCCATTTTGGTCATGTGACCTGGACCCCATGAGCAAATTTTAGTTTCCCTATCCCATAGAGGCTCCATATGAAATTTGACTTCAATCGGCCCAACGGTTTCCAAGGAGAAGCAGTTCGAAAATTTTCACATTTTTCGCCTCGGCGAGGCTATACTAAATGGAATGTAATATTTCGCAAGTTCATTGGTTAGATCTCATTGATATCTATCAGTATGCCAAAATTGTTTAAATATTCCAAGCGGTTAAGTCACTATCACCAATTTTCACAAACGGGTTACGGACGGACAGACAGACAAACCAGATATGGCTTGGCGGCCATTTTGGTCATGTGACCTTGACCCCATGAGCAAATTTTGGTTTCCCCCATCCCATAGAGGCTCCATATGAAATTTGACTTCAATCGGCCCAACGGTTTCCGAGGAGAAGCAGTTCAAAAATGTTCGAAAATTTTCACATTTTTCGCCTCGGCGAGGCTATACTAAATGGAATGTAATATTTCGTAAGTTCATTGGTTAGATCTCATTGATATCTATCAGTATGCCAAAAATTGTTTAAATATTCCAAGCGGTTAAGTCACTATCACCAATTTTCACAAACGGGTTACGGACGGACAGACAGAATGACAGACTGACAGAATGACAGACTGACAGAATGACATGGTGATTTTAGGGCACACTTAGAAAAAAACCGACTTCAGTCGGTTGCTTTTTCTGCGGGTCGTGCGATTGTCGGTTGCTTTTTCTGCGGGTCGTGCAATTTGAAGAATAACATGATAGGGTTGTGCCTAAGAATCATTTAAAGATGACCACCGTCCCAATGTGTGGTCTATCCGTAAGCATTACTTAATCGCAATCGTTATGAAGTTCTTGGTAATTAATTCCAGATAAAATAATATTGATTGATAATTTTGCGTGTGCGTGTGTGTTCTTTTAGGTGTTTATACTCATTAGAAGCACACGCCTCATCGTGGCGGCTCTAATGTGTCCACACAACATACCTTTATTAAAAGAACATAGAACAATCATACATGTATCAAATGAATAACTCCTGACCGGTATTGGCATCTCAGTCGGATGCGGTCAGGAGGTCGCGGGTTCGATACATCAACTTCGAGGGTCACTGGTTCGATTCCCACTCGGTCCGGCAATATTCGTGTGTGGTGAATGACCATGAAATGTTTCCTACGGCGATTCTCTTGCAGCTGCTAAATAATGAAGGCTATTAGTCAGTTTCTGGTGCAAGAATGTACCCTGCACTGCTTGAATTGAGGTTTAACGTCCTCATCAACATTATTTAGGTCATTTTGGAGACAATGCTTCCAATTTTCTGGCATTTTGACCTGACATTGAGATGACATGAGTAGTCATTGCCGATCGTGTTCCGCCATGAATGGAAGCACAATGCAGCCCAATCTATTTCTCAAAGCCCCGATGGGCGGGGCCTGTACGTTGTACTGGTTAATCGGTTATGTATAAGCAATCGCAGTGGAAAATGGTTAGATAAGCATGATATTTATAATGTTGAGTAGGCCGAAACCAAACCAAACTTTCTTATATATTTTAGGAAATCACCATGACTCGAAAGCTTGTCCACGCTGCTCTTCTTTTGGCTGTTGTGCGATTGGTGGTAATGACAGGTAAATAGTGATTGACATATTTGTCTATAAAACTATTTTGTCTAAAACTACTTATTCAGAAGGCTAGGATTGACATATTTGTGTCCGTCCTTCTGCATGTTACACAAATGTGTAATGAAAGAAATTGCAATTAACCCCTTTTGTACCAAATGGAATGTTCCTCCTTATAAATACCAGGAGTCCATTCCAAAATTTAGGGGTGTCAGATTGTGTTTTCTTCAAATTTTATTTTGGAAAATGGCATAACTTTTCGCAAACAGTGTAGGCCCTGATCAGACGCCGCGTTCTGCGGCGTCTGATCTTGACCGGCACTGTTTTTCAGGGTACTCGTTTTGGGGTTTCCCATACAATATGGGTTAAGGATAGGCCACCTTATATAAAAGATTTTTCTCTCACCATGAGCTTTCCATAAAGGCAAGAAATTTCGGTACATTGTAGCTTATTCTTCCCTTCAACTCACCGCCATGTTTAAAACAGCGTTTTGGAACATAATGTGTGTGCGTGCGTGTGTGTGTGTTCGCGCGCGCGTGTGCGTGCGTGCGTGCGTGTATGTGTGTATTTGTGTGTGTATGCGAAATGGGGTGTCATTTTGAAGGTCATCCATTTATGACGAAAACAATCTACCACCATCTTATTCGAATTCAAGGAATTTGATACTTTTATTAATTGTAAGTTTTGCAACAGTTCCTGTACTTCAAGCAACCTGTGATGATACTGACCAGGTACTGCGTTCCAACGCGTCTGATCTGGTTCTGCATTGTTTGCTAAATCCCCCCTTCTGGTGGCGCTAGGCATTAATTGGTTCATGTATATCATGTATTTTCATACGGGCATTTATATATATGAACTCGTAAGCAGAGTAAAAGTCTAAATGTGGTTTTTAAGATTTTTTTTTTGGTTATGGTTTTACGGCCCTTTCAAGATTATTTCACTCATATCGAGCCAATCGTTAATCAGAGGTTGGCGAAAACCGGAGTACCCGGAGAAAAACCACCTGACCTTCCGTTGCAGAACTTGGCGTTCTCTTCAATTGTAAATAGATCAGACTTTGTTGTTAAGTAAACGTACTTTTGATGTGTACATAGAATCATAGATGCTGGGCTTAGAAACGGTCTCATATAAACTGCAGGTACTACATCTTGAGCAGAGGGCGATTTCTTGCAGTAGTAAATTACGATCACTATACTATTTGTAAAGCGTTTACATAGACGGAAGCTGGAAAGTGTCTTCGGGCTACAGTCCTCGAATTCAATTCACCTACTATCAGTGAACATGAAAAAAAAAAAAAAAAATCAGAAGTTTGTTTTTTCGATATATCCAGCAGAAGAAGAAAAAACGGTGTTTTTTTTTCTCAATATTCAGCTAATACTTCAAATGGGAAGGCGCGGTAACCGTCAGTCTTCATCATTTTTTGGGGTCTTCTTTCTTATTTTTGTCTGAAATTCACAGAAATAGAAAAACAGATTACCAGATCTGCTGTATCTTGAATGTCGTATGGGCATTAACCTCTTATTTGATGAATTTCCTCTGTTAGTGTTTCGTAAAATTTCTCTTCTCAACCCATCCCTGACTTTTTGTTTGCTATCAATTTAAGGTTTACGTCATTCATTTTTCATCCATGCTTGATCTTATTTTTAAAAACATCACCTGAACAGCCTAGGATTATGTGTTTAAGGAAGTAAGGAAACAATGCAATTTTTTCAGTAACGTCAGGAAAATAAGCCTATATAATTTTGACCCCCTTGGACCCCACTTTTACATAGTAAAACTGGGGTTTTAAGGGATAAACTTTATCTTTTTATTTCTACTACAAAATATAGATTGTGGGTACTCGCTAGAACCGCCTCAATGAGGCGGTTCTAACGAGTACCCACAATCTATTTTTTAAGTAGAAGTAAGAAAAACATCTCAATTTTTCGTCTTTAAATGTTGTTTTTTTGGGGGCGGTAATGTTTACAATGTATTTGTATAGGCGTGTTTACGTAATGACAGAACCCTATCAAAACAACTCCGTGTGATAAACACCCTTTCAACCCTACATTAACCCTTATCTTGCTGAATATTCATTTAAGCCACACCCATTTCTGTCTATCAACCAATCAAAATACTTGATGTTATGTAGTGCTACAAATTTATAAACTGAATGCCAAACAGTGTAGATCCTGATCAGATGGCATCTGATCTGGATCTACACTGTTTGCAAAGATAGGGGTTATCGTGAACAGCTAGATAAGGGTTAAGCCTAATAATTCATGTGTTTCCGCCAATATGCTGAAAAAGTGCGGTCGCTAGGCAGGAGAAACTTTGTTTCTTCTCCAGAAAGAACCGCCCCCCCCCCACCCCACACACACACATCCCCAGAAAAAACAGGGTCACTGTAAAGGTCATTTTGGGGACGTTGCTTCCAATTTTGTGGGACTTTTACCCGACATTGAGATGAAATGACATCTCAAGCCCTGCCGCCCAATGACACCAATAGAGTTTATAAGCATGGACGGACCGGCTCGCGCCGCTTTGCCTGGGCAGGCTTAGATCCTCTAAGCGGTTGAACAGTACTCATGTCCGGCCGGATTCAGCTCTGCGTGGAAGCATCATGCAGCCCATCTATTTCTTCAAGCCCCGATGGGCGGGGGCCTGATGAAATGTGTTAACATGATAATCTGCTAGCAACAGAGAGCATACAACCAGAAGCTGCGGCCATCTTGCATCACGTGAACAAGTCCGTGAAATGAACACCCCGCTAAACCCCACTTTATATAGAGAAAACTGGGGTTTATGTAGGGGGGGGGGGGGGGTAAACATTATTTTCCTTATTTCTATTCCACGACATAGGTTGTGGGTACTCGTTAGAACTGCCTCAATGAGGCGGTTCTAATGAGCACCCAAAACCTATGTTTTGTGTATAAATAAGATAAATATCGCAAATTTTCATCATAAAAATACCTTTTTTGAGGTATGAAAAAATGCATTTATTTCAATATAATCTTGTACATAAGATAAGTAATACTTTGTCATTAACAACAGTTGTTGTGCTGCCAACATTAGATTGTTGTTTATTTTTAGTCACTTGTTGAACAATTGTGTGAGATAAGGCCTAATTGGCCGAAACTACATCCGAGCCGAACCCACACCCGAGCCAAACTCTCCACAAAGAAAGTTTTCTAAAGCAAGCTCTTTGATGCGCATCGGTGACGAAGACTACACCCATGCGCGCAAAAGATCTTCTGGTGCCTTTCTCTGGGGAATTACAGTGACCTCTACTGCCGGACAGACGTGATTTTACTGGAACATATCTTTGAAACATTCCGGAAGACCTGCCTTAGGCAGTGTGGCCGAGACCCTGCACACGCCTACATCAGCCCGGGCATTTCATGGGACGCCCTGCTCAAGAAGACAGGAGTGGAGCTCTAGCTGCTCACAGGTTATGACCAGCGCCTGCTCATCGAGAAAGGGATGCGCGGATGCATCTCGATGGTCTTAAAGCGCCATGCCAAAAATCAACAGCCATACGGTCGAGGGCTACGACCCAGAATAGCCTAGTAGCCACGTCCTCTACCTAGATGCAAACAGTCTTTATGGTTGGGCTATAAGTCAATATCATAGTTGGGCTATGAGTCAATCTCATGAGAAATTCGAAGAGTTGAGCGATGTAGATGTTTCATATGTCGTTCTAACACGGGTCCATAAACTAGGGTTTCCTGGATGTGGGTTGCCTTTGCGGACCTCGTCCAATAAACAGAATAGCTTATTGACATAAAAACGTGTCTCCATGCGTCATGACTGGAAAGCAGCACAAGGTGCGGAAGATAGTCAATAGCGGCACCTGGCTATGCTCTTATGTCACTGAGACGAAAAACGTTTTTTTGCCGGCCTCGGTGGCTCAGTCGGATGCGCGTCTGACTGGTGATCAGGAGGTCGCGGGTTCGACTCCCGCCGGGGTCGGCAACATTCTTTCGTGGAGATTGATCATGAAATCTTTTCTACGGTCATTCTCTCCCTTCCGCTGATTCAAGAAGGGCAGTTGTCAGTTTCTGGCGAAAGAATGTGCACTGTACTGGTTAACCGCTTACGTATAAGCCTGCCCAGGAAAGTGTTGATAGGTAAACTGACCGGCTCAAAAATGACCTAATTAGTGTTGACTGGGCCGTTAAACTCCAATACAAACAAACAAACAAACGAAAAACGTTGTCATTTCCGAAGGTTACACGCTAAAACCAAGCGATAGCCGTCAGGGAGATCTAACAATGGTCTCCGAATTCCCCCAGCTAGAATCATTGGTTTAGGGTTACCAGCATCAACCACCATCCTCGAGATATTTCTCGGAGACAGGCCTGACGACTTTGTGACGTGTTACCTGGCTTCAAGCTCATGTGAAGTCAAGCGCATGCCAATAAAGAAGTCGGGGTGCATATCATCGTAAAGGAGTCGCCTCAAGTGCGGTTTACACTTGAAGACATACACCACCAGGCTGATTACCGCTTATTTGATCTAGAGTGAAATTCCGCTATTAAGACCACCTAAAGTTAGGACCAATTCTGCTATCAAAACCTTATTTTGAAGGGTGCACTTAATTTTTCTTTGTGCCTTCTACGATGTTCTCTGGACAGGGACCACATTTGGGACTGTTCAAAAGTGGTCTTTAAGACCACTTTTGAAGAGTTCCAAAGGTGGTCTTAATATAGAAATTTTACTGTGCATGTAAATAAGATTATTATTGGTCCAGTTTCTCATAAAAGGCTTCTGTTTACGCCCGGTGAGCTCAGGCCAGATCAAACCTCAGTCATTGTTGGTCAGTAATTCATTTCAATACGAAAACACGCCTATACTAATACATTGTAAATTTTACCTTGGAAAAACGAACATTTTCAGATGAAAAATTGTGATATTTTTCTTATTTCCGCTCAAAATACAGATTGTTGGAATACGTTAGAACCGCCTCACCGAGGCGGTTCTAACGAGTACCCACACTCTATATTTTAGAGCAGAAATAAGAAAAATAAGGTTTACCCCTCTAAACCCCAGTTTTGCTGTATAAAGGTGGGGTTCCAGGGGGGGGGGGGGGGTCAGAATTATATAGGCGTGTTTTCGTGAAGTTAAACGTAAATAAGGCCAGACTTTACTAGCACGATGGGCCTTAGCCCGCAACTTGAGACCGGAGACAATCACAGATTTCAGTCAAATTCGGTCTTGGGAAAGAACGATTCTTCAGAACCCCGCTTTAGAGAGGGCTGTAGTTGATGACGACATTTGTCATTCAGCCACCAAGTTTGCTTTATGTGTTACAGAAGGCCAAGACAAGCTTCCTACGTCATATTGGTTACCTAAACTTCATAAAAGACCATACAAAGCACAGTTATTTTGATAATTTTGAGTCGATTGTTTATCAGTCTACCCAGAGGTATAAGGACAAAACCTCTATTAATGCTGGAGTCCACGTGACTTTCACCGATTTGGGGAAACCAAGGTTACGGTTATTAATAGAAAATAGTCGTTTGATATTCTTAGATCTTATCCGGACGTTAGGTCAGTGAAAGTTTTGATAATTGTTTTGTTAACAATCGGTATTGTCCTTCATACACTGAAACAATCTAAGGTACAATGCAAGGTTTACGGCCCCGCCCATTGGGGCTTGAAGAAATATATGGGCTGCATGATGATTCCACGCAGAGCCGAATCCGACCCGCACACGATTACTGGTGAACCGCTTAGAGGAGTTAAGCCTGCACAGGTAAAGCGGTGCGCACGAGTCGGACCGTCCATGCTTATAAACCCTATTCGTTCCATTGGGCGACAGGGCTTGAGATGTCATTTCATCTCAATGTCGGGTAAAAATCCCAAAAAATTAGAAGCAACGTCTCCAAAATGACATTTACAGTGTTGACGGGGACGTTAAAGCTTAAATCAAACAAAACAATGTAAGGTTTCAAATTATCCCGTTTGTCTACTGCGTAGTAATTAAGCCTTGTTAGGGTTAACCCTTTCAACCCTGAAGCCCGGTACAGGTGTGTAGATCATGATGCGATGGCTCATAATGAGTCAGCTTATCAGCATATATTGCTTGTTATCTTGTTGACGATCTTATGCTAGTGGAATGGACGTGTCAAACTTCAGTGATGGAAGAGTGCACTCAGAAAATCAGGGACGCAAGGGTTAAAGGCGGAATTAATCAAAGCACCTGACAGAATTGATGGTGACTGGACGCTGGGAAAATGGTCTTGAACGGGGACTTGCACTGTTTTCTTCAACCCTTAAATTCGACTACAAAAAGCAATCAGTATAGACCCTGATCAGACTGTGCGTTCTGTAGTGTCAAATCTGGTCTACACTGTTTGCCAAACCCAACACATGATTCCAGTCCAGGTTCTACAGATGGCTCTATTACATATACGCAACACTCTGATCTCACAGCGGTACATAAAACACGGCTAATTTTCGGTCGAAGGCTTGTCAATCGAATCAAAGTCAGTAAGCATAAAAGCTCTTCTGTGCAAAAGTCAACGTTACTATAACTGACTTGTCGGAAAAACGGTCATTTATAGAAAATAGTCGCTTTGAGGGAGGGTTATCTATAGAATCTGAAGTGGAATCATTGACAGTGTCGACCGAGATCAGATGCCACAGAACGAGGGATCTGATCAGGGGCTACACTGTTTGCTTAAAAAAGGAATTTAAAGGTTAAGTGAAACAGCTTTAATCTCAGTGCAGGACTATTTTCCAAGCCTACACTCAGAGATAAACGACATACATCATGAAAACATGCCTTTATAAGTTTGACCCCCTCAAGCCCCACTTTTATATAGTAAAGCTGGGGTTTCCAAGGATAAAAATTATTATTCTTATATCTGCTCCAAATCATAGGTTGTGGGAACTCGATAGAACCGCCTCGTCGAGGCGGTTCTATCGAGTCCCCACAATCTATGTTTTGAGCAGAAAGATGAAAAATATCACTATTTTTCATCTTAAAATTTCCATTTTTGGCCGGAAAAAAATGATAATGTTTTTCTATAGGCATGTTTTCGTAATGTCAGTACTCTCAGTGCTTTGATTAGACATGTAGTGACGTAACCGACGCCAGATTTCTTTACAAATACAGTCGAACTTCAATGGCTCGAAGTTCGAACACCTTTGGGACCTCGAAAATCTGTTCGAGACAGGGGTAGTTCGAGCCACTGAGGTTACTGTAAGGAGGCATAACGAGATACTTTTAGACATCTTTTTGCTGTTCTATAATGAATATGTATGCTGTGTGTACTCATTAGAATCGCCCCATCGAGGCGATTCTAATGAGTACACACAGCATACATTTGCAAGATAAAAGACTAAAATCTCCTTAATTATCCCCCACTATTTAATATGTAGAGGATTTCACTAGGGGCTCAAGAATGGGTTCGACACATGGTAAACGAGCCATCGGTGTTCGAGCCATCGACGTTCTATTGTAATTATAAATAGCTTTGTCGCGGTAAACAAATGTTAAAAAATTATAATCACCATAAATTTCAAACCGTTGCCAAATTGATAAAATACGTAAAAGGAATAAAATTGCCAAATATCAGAGTTCTTTAACCCTTATCTTGCTGCATATTCATTTAAGCCACACCCCATTCTATCTGTCAACCAATCAAATAACTGGATGTAATTTATTGCTACAAATTCATAAACTGAACGACAAACAGTGTAGATCCTGATCAGATGGCAGAAGCCATCTGATCTGGATCTACTCTATTTGCAAATATAGGGGTTGTCGTGAAGGGTTAAAATAACTTTACCGAGGTAAAAATGTGAAAATATCGAACTTCTCGTAGTATTTTGTATAATTTGTCGCTATGGTTAGAATTGCTACATGGGCATAATCATGCCGGTCAATGCGTTTTGTGGGCCTTGAACCTTTTAGAACTTTAGTCCCCGGACTCAATGGACGCGGTCATGTTCTCCACCTTATGGCATATTTGTATATCAACATGCCACTGTCTCTAGAAACAGAAACATAGGTTACGTATCGCTATCCAGAGTATCGCGTTGGTCCCCGTTTTGATATTTCAGCCCGATATCAAATGACATGTATAAATGTAATGTGCAAGTAATACGCCAATTTCAACGTATATGTGAAATAATATTTTAAGGGAAAAGTTGCTGGCGAATCAAAATGGCGGTCCATCTTATGTATACATATTTATTATTTATTTCCATCGCAATGACGTTAGCACAGATACCTATACCAAAGCGTATGGTCGGCTTTGTCTTCAACCAAGTAAGCGGAGACGCTCCGATTCATCTGGATATTCATATGGGTCCACTATGCCCGGACAGCGCCGAGGCTTTCCCAAACGCGAAGGCAGTTGCAATGCATTATGGATCAAAGCTGAGATGGACTGCACACATGTTTCCACTTCCATATCATCACCAGGCTTATCTTACAGCACTTGTAAGTATTCTTTATATTAACATCCTTAGCGCATTATATGAAGGATCTTACATGAGTGTTCATGTATTATTGACTTTATAAAGCGAGTTGAGGAAAACGGATAAAATGCGAGGCATTGCCGAGCATTTTACCCATTTTCATCAATAATATATGAGCATGTATTATTGGATTTACTAAACGGGTTGAGGAAAACGGATAAAAGGCGAGGCTTTGCCAAGCATTTGATCCCTTTTCCTGAACGCGTTTATTAAATTCAATAATGCATTTGCACGAATGCAAGATTCTATTTATCATATGACATTTAAAATGCATTTTATGCAGCTCTTTAACAAAAATGTCAATATACCGCCGTTACTAAGCGCGACGTCGTTGAGGACGTCGTACGTGTAACGTTGCGGGGCGTATCAAACTTATTTGCATATTCAATCCACTAGTGGATTACCGAATGTGGTACATGGCGTTATTACATTCTCATACGCGACGTCATATGATAAAGATAAATATTGGAATGCAATATTGTTCATACCCCAATATTTACATTTCCAGTGTATGGTCTGATGTAAACGTATAGAAAAAAAATGTAGTTCAAACTTCAATTAAAGCATCGAATCACACGATTTTTAGTGACGTCAAGTGACGTCATTCTAAACTACGGTTCTCTACGGGCGCTGGTGACGTCAACGCTGTTCTGCTCTTTGTAGAAAAACAGCGTGTAAATGTTTTTCAGCTTTAAAAAATTGCCCTGTAAGCATTTTTTTCGCCCACTGATGAGGGGCAAATAATGTAAATATAAAAAATTAACTTAATTTTTCTGCTTTGTATGAAAGTATGAACGCCAGCGTGTCGCTAGCAAAGTTAACATGAACCGTTCATTTACTTTGCACGCGACCCACTGCGTTCATACTTCCATGAACAGCAGAAAAATAAATTTCTCAATTTCTTAAATGAATGCACGGACTCCGGCGACGGTTAAGTGACGTCAAAATAAACTGGACTGGACGATGGCGCGTTGTGACGTCAATGGCGCTCTTCTGCTGTTTATTGGAAAACTGCGTGCAATTGTTCTCAGCTTTCAATTTTTGCCCTCAAACCAGATTGTTTCGTCACACAATGGATGGAAAATAATGGTTAGGTTTATTTCAGAAATAAAGCACAATAAGCCATTACGGCCCATGAGCACATAGTATAACTAGGATACATACAAATATTTCAAACGTTTCACGTGATGAAAATGGAAAGTATCATAACTTATCTGTTAATACATTTGTACATTCATTAATGGACAAATGTCATACATGACAGAGAAATATGCTGCCTAAATACAAATATGCCATATAGTTAACTAGCAGGTGTTATAGGCATGGTCTAACCCTTATTTTGCTGTTCACGACAACTACCACCTTTGCAAACAGTGTAGGTCCATACCAGATCGCCATCTGATCAGGATTTACACCGCTTGTCTTGCAGCTTATGATCTGAATACACGCAACATATGACGTAATCTGATTGGCTGATAGCTAGTGATGGGTGTGTCTTAATTTATGTATTCAGCAGTATAAGGACTAAAACAAAGTTGGCAGGCACTAATCGGTATCATATAAAATCTCATTTCTGATTTCAAAAGACTTAAAAATATATTTTCCTAGTGAATTAAGAAGACTTTTATTGTGCGATGACATCAATTCGGTCAGTTTTACAATATTAGGTCTTTTCCAATAGTATTGAGGTATATAAAGTTTACGTATATCTTTATAAATAGGGCATTCTAGTAAAAAATGGAACTCGTCTTCAAGGGACGAGCATACAACACATTTTCGTTCATTTATTTATAATGTCAATATAAGTAACAAAGATCATTAATTTTGCTAAGCATCACGAAAACATGCCTGTATAATTTTGACCCCCCTCGAACCCCACTTTTATATAGAAAAACTGGGGTTTACAGGGGTAAACCTTATTTTTCTTATTTCTGCTCCAAAATATAGATTGTGGGTACTCGTTAGAACCGCATCGAGGAAGCGGTTCTAACGAGTACCCACAGAAATAAGAAAAAATCACAATTTTTCATCTTAAAATTTTCATTTTTTTCGGCGATGAACGTTACAGTGTATTTGTATAGTCGTGTTTTCGTAATGGTTTGTTGAGTGTGAATAACAACGGTTAAGTTTGTTTGATTTGAGGGTTAACGTCCCCGTCAACACTGTATAGGTCATTTTGGTGACGTTGCTTCCAATTTGTGGGACTTTTATCCGACACTGAGATGAAATGACATCTTACGCCCTGTCGGCCAATGAAACCAATATGCTTTATAAGCATGAACACTAACTTTCATAATGTAAAACTATACGATCATGGTTAAGCCCCACTTTATGGTGGGGCTTACGTCATAAGTGGTCAAACTGTGGATTGTTCTAGCAAATGCAATGTCCAAGTCCATTTAGTTTTGCTGGAAAACATGTGAGTAGCTTTTGCATTTTCAATAACGCTACCCACATAGTTTTTCAGCAAAAAATATGGGCACAATAAATGTTCAAAATCATAGTCATACGGAAATTAACGATATCGTTAGTTTTAAACAAGTGGACCCAAAACTCCATTTTCAAAGGTAACAAAATGACACCAGTCAAACCACAGAATTTAAATTGCAGATTAGTTCTAGTTCACATATTTAAAGGTCAAATGCAACGATTTTTTGTTTTCTTAAAATGTCAATGAAAGTAAAGTCCCTGTTTCACAAAGTATAGCACTGGAAACCGCGTTGAAAAATTCCAAACGGTTCCGAAGATATAAAGGTTTAAAAATGGCCTTTTACATCAACTTCCCAAAAGGTTTTGCATTGCTCAGTTATATTCATGAGGGAGTTTATGACGTCATATGAAACTTTTGAAACATTTAAAAAGTGTTGATGTTTTTTAACTTTTAAATTCTACTTATAAAGCATATACTGACAAATTCTAGTGGTATAATTTTTAATATGTGTCCTTAAGAATAACTATTGCCAATGTAAACCTAAAAATGTGATGATTATGATGTTTTTATTAAGATTCAAATTTCGCTTCAAAAAACTTCAATTTCATTTTCTGGGTAAAGCTGATATTTTTTCTTGCGGTTCCTTTTTTTCCTGTTCTAATAAGTAGAAATAATATAATTTTCCTCATCTCATGACATGTTATCATTTCATGGTATATTTTTGAATTGATTAAACTTTTTTAAATCTTAATTAAATGATTATATTATAGTTAAAGGGGGGGGGGTCCAGCCTATAGTAAATTTCCATAGGGTTCTGCCCACGGACATATTTCCATGATATTGCGCATAATTAATGCCTGGTAAATGATTGTTCATTACTTAGCTATTTCACTCTCATATCTGTTTTCATTATACATCTACAGTGTTTTGTTTATTTCCACTTCCGAAAATAGGGGTACCCTCAAACAAATGTATATATACATAACAGCTTCTTATGTTTTGGAGTTATTTTGTTCTCAGACATCTTTGTAGTCATTTGTGATTATTTTTGTATCACATTTGCTTTTTTTCGTTTGAAGTTCCATAGACCATGATCAATTTCATATGGAGCAGACCCCAGATTTCACATCCATAAAATTTTTTGGAGTATGTTTGACTTTTGATTTCACATTTTTGCAGTTCTTGTCACCCCATCATTTTAATATGAAAATTGCTAATGTATATGTAGAATATTTTGTCAAACTTGCCTGGAAATCTGAGACCTGTAACATACTGCATTTGAACATTGAATAGTAGTGGTAGTGGTCAGATTTTTTTTTCAAACCATTTTGTAGATATGGTATAACATTTTCAATCGAGAAATTGCTCACTATATATATACACATGAATATATGTATGTTTAAACCTTGATTGTGTAGTATCAGCTCATTTAATCAGCATTTGTATGGTATCGTGGTGACATCAAAAACACAATTCATTTTGAGCGCTGTTTAACAATTCAATCAGATTTTATTGAAAAAAATTATTTCATTTCTTAACAGGCGTTTTGCATTTAATGTAATCCTAAAGCCTGCTGAGGCTTATTATGACCACGATTGTTGAAATAGCAAATAAAATGGATGGTTCTATCGCTTGACTCTCTGAACTGATGCAGTCTACTTAAAAAGTTTGAAAAGTCTGATTGTCATACCTGAATGGCTCAGCTTGCTTGAATGGCCAAGAGTAATGATGTTTTATTATGGTTGAGCCAGGTATGTCATAATACCACAGACAATATTTTCTGATCTTTTGGCTCACTGTATACACAGATTACTGGAAACACAATTGTGTTGGCTCTTTTGTCACTCTAACAATGCCCCCCCCCCCCCCCCCCCCCCCGCAAAATCTGGACTAAAGCACAAATAAATGTCGCCTGCTGTGCAAATCAGTCTCAGAAAGTTATATTCTTATATATGATCTATTTATATTCTTAAATATGATCCAGAAAGCAACCAGTTATTTTTTGAGTAACATGAATTAGTATAATAGAGAAGACCAATCAGTTCAGCGTTCGAACTATTTCAGATGAAGAAAAGAGCAAACGGTATATTTGCTATCAGTATTATGGAAAAATATAAGCCAACTGCAGATTTTGGTTCAGAAATATGCTTATAGTATAACTAACAGCTGATTTACGCCATTTGCAAAAACAGATGAATACAGAGCTAGAAAACTTAACACAGATGACAAATACTGCATGCAGATGACTAAAACTGCGAATGGTATTACAACATCTAAGTATAATATTAGCTATTAAATGCATTAGTTACAGCAACTTGCCTTCCATCTATTTCATTTAGGGAAGTGTATATCAAATGTCAATTTTACAACTAATTACAGTGTGACTAGCTCTGCAATTATTTTGAAGACTAAGACATTGTAGCTTACACTTTTTCAGATGTTATAATGAACCTAGAAACAATGCAGAAAATAGTTTTCATGCCTCATAAAACATTTGGTGGGGGAGCGGAGTGTGAGTCTCTTTGACCAAGTGATGTAAGAAAAAATTACCAACACATGGACCGATCAATCATTAGAACAAATGGAGAAATCAGTCTGTCCCTTCACAGTTAGCAATTTATTGGCTGCTGTATTATTTTAAAGAAGAGAATGAGAACAGCAAACATAATTAAAAAAACAAAATAGGACTATGCAAGTAATTTATTAAGCAGATTCAATACGTCATTGCGTATTATTGACATCAAGTGTCTTTTTATTGCGGGGTTTAAAATATACAGAACGACCAAATAAAACAGGGTAAAAAGATTCACCTTGTCTTATTCCTATTCTGCAAAAATGCAATTTTTTCAGGATTATCGTTTTTGCAAAACTGTCAAAACTAACATTCATCATGAACAGTGCATGAATGCAATTTATTTTTTCTCTTTCTAATGTTTGGATTGAACTGGTATACTTTGTTCATGTATGTTCTCATTTACTTTCGAAAAGTCAAACTAAAACGCCTGACTGTAAGCAGTATCTTTGTGTGTGTGTGTTGAGTGGTGTGTGTGTGTGTGTGTGTGGGGGGGGGGTGCCGGGTGGTGTGGGGAGTGGGGGAGAGGTTTTATTACATAAATGCCTATGCTAAGCTTTGTATGATAACGTGGCACCAAATAGACATTAAAACACAATAAAATACACTTTAAGGAAATCTTGTTTTGCAACTGATTTTAGCACAAAAATAGACCTGAACCCATATCTAGCAATCAGAAAAATGTTACCGGTTTCTGACTTTTCTGAAATTTGTTTGCTATATAGAAGATATATGTGGCACAATTTATATGCAATATCTTGGGGTGACAAGATCAGTCACACATCTAACACTTATGATGAAAATCTCATTGTTTATAAATTTTCATGAAAAGTAGATGAAATTTTGAAAATAAATTTATCAAAAAAATTAAAAGACTTAGACAAATTTACATTTTCTGTTTTAGACTAATCCTTATAGTGGCATTAGATTAATCCTTATAGAGTTCTGTTGCCAGAGAAAATAATCATACATATTGATTTAAAACTGAAAAGTGTGTATGACCTCTACAGGGGACTACCCCAGGGAGCTCTCCTGAGACCTATAGTAATTTATCAAATGAAACAAAGTCTCAAGTAAACAACAATTGAAGTGTAAAGAAAATCTGTGCGTGGGCAGATTTGGAACTCCCCCTTTGCTTTTGACAACATATATTTATTGTAAATATAAGTACTTTTATTATCCTGTATCCAGATATGATTTTCACCAATTCTGTTTGTATAATTAGAAAGATGAACCTTTTAAGTGAAATTTTAAACCTCATATAACATCACAAAACGATGCATTGTGGGATAGAAATCAATTTATAGTAACACAAACGTTTCTGACATAAAATCAGTGATGACTGACTTTAAACAGTCACAACTTCTGAACGAAATGGATTTTTTTTATGCGGTTTTCAACACATAGCTCAGTGATTAACGATCTTTAAACTAAATATTATAACCAAAAATGTTAAATTTTCATGTCACTTGACGTTTAATACAATATATAACGATAACACATTCGTGTGACATAGTACATTCATTCCTATCTCCAAAAACGGTTATTTTTTCTGTAGACAATGTGTAATATTTATCTTATTTAAACGCAAAATATATGTTATGGGTGCTCGTTAGAACCGTCTGATTGAGGGTCAGAGCGAGTATCCACAACTAATGTCTTAGAGCAGAAATAAGAAACCTCGCAATATCAATGTATTTAGTTCATTTTACACAGATATATTCTCCTTTTCGGGAGCAATACTTAGTGGTTAGCACATTTTGTACTCATAATAATTGAGCCAGCGCATGACAAAACCTACAATAAGACATGTGTGCCCAGCGAAGACTCAGATCAGCCTGCGCATCCACGCAGTCTGATCAGAGTTTTCGCTGTGCGCTCTAAAGATAGCTATGGACCCAATGCTCCTTCATGCAACAAGAGAAGTCTCTGATTAGACCATATGGATGCACAGGCTGATCTTATTCTACGCTTGGTCTACATGTTATATGTAAGAAATGCTGCGCCCCGGTTCAATTATTACAGTATGTTCATGGTCCCAATGATGTTCGAGTCACTGAAGTTCAACTGTACTCAGGATGCAGAAACAAGGACAGTGTCGTAGCTACATTAATTTTGTTCAGGAAAATGCAATTTTAGAACCTTGAATTATGTATAATACAAGCTGATGTGTTACTTTGTGTTAATTGACACTCACGTTTCTTCCAGGGAGCCCACGTCATTGACTCTGCCACATCAAAGAAGTTGACATATTCCTGGTTTGAAGAGATATATGCAGGTCTTGACCAGCTTTCAAACGCTGCCACTGCGAATATGACACAGTCGGAAGTTATTAGGTACTAGACTATGAAGTGAGCATAATGATCATATACCCTCAGCTGAAGCCATCAAAAAATTGTATTACCATGCTGATGCATTTATGCACCGAAAGGAAAATCAGATTCAACAATATATGACTGTCTAATAGTTTCTGAAAAATCTTTGATGGAAAACACACACACACACACACACACACACACACACACACACACACACACACACACACACACACACACACACACAGAGGTAAAGTGCATGTTTTATTGCAAGAATTATAATGGCCGGACCTCGTCTCTCCGATTTTCTGTCCCACAAAACACATTAATAAATTGTGGTCAAACGTGGTACTATATATAATTACAACCAACAGAAACTTGATTTTCAAGGTTGCACAAAATCATATATATTCCCAGCTGAAGACATCAATAAATTGCACTGCCATGCTGATGCATAAATGAACCGCAAAGACAAACAAATTCAAAGATATATGACTGTCTAATAGTTTCTGAAAACTTTTTGATGGAAAAAAGGCATAAGTAAATTGCATATATTATTGCAAGAATTATAAAGGCCAGACCTCGTCTCTCCGATTTTCTGTCCCACAAAACATTTACAGTATAGTCAATTAATAAATTGTTGTCAGAGGTACTATATATCAATACAACCAACAGAATCTTAATTTTCAAGGCTATACATGTGCGAAGCCCTCACAACACTTAATCACCTCATCAGAACAGAACAGAAAAATTCGTTTATTGATCTCTTATGTCACACATATTGACGTATGAGGCATAGAATATAAGAGGTACACGTTGTAGCAGTGAACGTAATAATAATAATAATAATAATAATAATAATAATAAAAATACAGTCGAACTTCGATGGCTCGAACACCTTAGGGACCTCGGAAATCTATTCGAAACAGGGTATAGTTCGAGCTACTGAGGGTCTGGAGGCATAACAAGGTACTTTTGGACAACTTTTCGGTTTTCTATAATGAAAATGTATGCTGTGTGTACTCCAATGGAGGCGATTCTAATGAGTACACACAGTGGATTTTCGAATTTATTACATGCCGTTATTACACTCTCAGACGCGACGTCATATGATAAATATGGATATCTGGAGCTCAAGCGAATTAGCCGTGGTAATCGAACTATCCGTGTTCGAGTGATCGAAGTTCCATTGTAATAGGTTAAACGCATTACTTCGTGCACGAAGATACATAAGGGGTCTGTGAGCAACCAGGTATCTCACAAAACTATGTTTATGCGCAGGCTTACACGAACCCTTGCTGTTCTTCTATGCTGTAAAGACCCTTTTCTCATGACCTGGCCATGAAGTAGAAAAAAAAAAAACACATGCATGCATACCCGTCATAATATGACGCGTCATGAGATTTTGTGCCCAAATGGGGCAATACGTCATTCCGAGAAAACGTGAATAAATCGCGACGTCATAGTTGACGTAGCTTATTTATGACGCACCTGTTGCTAATAATTTTTTAAACAAGAGCCGTTTATATTGTAAATTATAAAGTTTGCTTAGGATTTATAAGCAAAAATAAAAAGCCGTTGCTTGTTTTCATACTAGGAAGATATGATGAAAAAGAATTTTGACGGGTAATATTGGCCGTGCCATTTTATGTAAATAGTTATAAATCGTCCCGTTTTGTAAAAGCGCCGAGTAGCGCAAACGGCAGAGCACCTTCCCTCTAAGAATGGGATCGCTGGTTCGACTCCCGTCCTTACCCTTTTTCAGCTGTTTTTTCTTTCTTTTTAAATAAGAATTTTGCAGGATTGTTGCGAGAATTGCATTCCTTTAACACCTGATCACCAAAAGTTCAAAGTACGAAATTTTGGATCATAGTATTTCTCGGATAATTGTTCGTTTCAGGTTTGTTTGTTTGTATTGGAGTTTAAAGTCCAGTCAACACTTACTAGGTCATTTTGTGCCGGTCAGTTCACCTGTTCACACTTTTCCTGGGTAGGCTAATACGTAAGTTATTAACTAGTACAGTGCACATTCTTTCGCCAGAAACTGACAACTGCCCTTCTTGAATAAAGGGAAGGGAAAGGGAGAGAATGACCGTAGAAAAGATTTCATAATCAATCTTCACGCAAGAATGTTGCTGAGCCCGGCAGGTATCGAACCTGCGTTCTCCTGATCAACTCTGATAGGCTATTTAATTTGCACTTTCGCACGGTTCGGTTTTAATAGATCCCTTGATTCAGAAGGTTTTATACAAAGGGTCCATGATGTCAACAACAGCAGATATGGCATTACACATTAAGTCTTTCAAATCTAATTTGCCTATTTTATATCAAATAATTTGTTAACTAAATAGCACAAGAGTATGCCCCTCATTTTCAGCGACTTCTATCCAGGTTTAATTCCTGATCAGCATGCAATAAGCTAGCGGTATAGTGGTCATCAAGCCAAGCACATTGTAAGACCAAATCGTGTCAAAATCAGCACCTTCATGAATGCGGACGGATAAGTTCATGAGAGCCTTTGGTGTAATCAAACAATAAATAATGTGTTGATTTCTTAAAGGAAAGCATTTGCTCCTGAGTTGCGGAAATGTCGTGCCCTTTGGCAAGACACTTTAATAAATTTTCGGCCCCCTCCCATCGGGGCGTAAAGAAACATATGGGCTGCGAGATGATTCCACGATTCCAACCCGAACACGAGTACTGGTAAACCGCTTAGAGGATCTGCCCAGGCAAAGCGGTGCGATTCGGACCGTCCATGCTGATAAACCCTATTGGTTTCATTGGGCGACAGGGCTTGAGATGTCATTGCATCTCAATGTCGGGTTAAAGTCCCGCAAAATTGGAAGCAATGTCTCAAAAATGACCTTTACAGTGTTGACGGGGACGTTAAACCTCAAATCAATGAATCAATTTAATTAATGTTACTTTTGCACCTATCACTGGGAACATCGTATATGCACATGTACACGTATATGCACCACTTTCAATTCAAGGGTTGCACAAAAAGTTACTTTGAATTCTATACTCCCATAAGTTGGATGTATTGAGAATTGTAGGTTGGAAGAATGGCGACTCCAGGCTAACAGATTTTAAAATCGGGATTTAGTCTTATACGAATATAACATAACGTAATTACGGTACTGAGTCCGAGTCTGGCTCTGGTCACATGTGAGACACGAAACTGTGCAACGGAATGTCATTTTTTCTCCGGGTACTCCAGTTTTCGCCCACCATTGATTAAGGATCGGCTCGATATGTGAAATAATCTTGAAAAGACCGTAAGATCACCCCACCCACCAAATGAATGAAAGGAAGGAAAAAAAGAATGGTACTGCCTGTGTTACCATTTACCTTACGATTTAGAAAAACTAACCCGCAGCATTTAATTTACCAGTACTGAAATGTTCGGTTGTTTCAGCTTTACACTGAAGTACATACACCATGCAGCCTCGTATATTTCTCCAAGCCCTGATGGGTGAGGGAAAACAACACCAGTTTATGTATATGAATCAATTCTATAACTGCAAGTCAAGTATCATTTAAAGTCATTTGAATTATCATCACTTTTAATGATTATATACGAAACAAATGTTTTGACTCTATATTAATGTGTTTGTTTCTGTTGCTGAAACTGCGAATACGGCTGCAACTGCATGTTTTGATTGGTATTAGTGTACTGGTCATGTTTGGTGATGTTAATTTATAAGTACTTTAATTTTGTTTGCATAAAGTATTACTGTAATTGCCGGTTTGCCTGTGTCAAATATTGCAATGTAATTTTACTCCGAAAATGAGATGACAGTTTTATTGTTCAGAGTAAAAGATAATTTAAGTTATAATTTTAAATAACGGCTGGCGGTATTCACTTTTACTAGGAATTCTCTATGACCCTGCATGGTAGAGCCCACATATGTATTATAGCCGTGCAACCCTCTCTCGACCTGGTTTATCGTGACCAGTGGTGCCCTTACAATATTCAACAACATCTTCCTGTGTGGAATGGAATAACTGACTTGATTTTATGGCAAGGTTATACCTCATTATATTTAACTGATAGGCCCATGTGTTCCACAGAAATACATTAATATGTCGAAATTTTGGTATAGCAAGATTGTATCATGCATGATAGAAATGGTTCTTCCAAGTATCATTACTATATTAGTTAAAATAACAGATGCCCTTATAACCCCCAATTCTCTGTATAAAGCTTTTGTTTGTTTGTTTGTTTGTTTGTTTGTGTTATACAACCTTGTCAACACTATTTATGTCATTTTGGAAACATTGATACCAATATTATGGGACTTTTACCCGGCATTGAGAAAATATTACATATCAAACCCCCTGCATAAACAAACTGCTAGGGTTTATTTGCGGAACAATCTCGCTATAACTGCTTAGCCTGGGCAAGCTAAGACCTTTTTAGCGTTTTATTAAACTGTGCTCATGTTACTTAAGGTAGGCACGATGTAGCCAGTTTATTTCTCCTAGCCCTGATGGTAGGTGGCGGTATGTAAAGTTTGTTTTGCAAGGATGTCCATGACAAGGAGATGCTATTAGCTTTACATTTGTACAGTTTGCATACGCAATTGCACACATACTCACATACTCACACAAGGATGTAAATGTCAACTTTACTTCATTCTGCGATTATAGATCCCAAATCATGATAATACTAGTAATATGTTGGTGGGTGGGGTAATCTGACAAACTACTTATGAATTACATGTATGCCATTATTTAATGCAGATTAACGATTTATTTACAATACAAAATTTTGCTATAACTGCAATGATGTACATACAATTTTGTCGAAAAGTAAAGGATTGTGCGTATATTTTCTGTGTTTTTATCATTATTATTATCATTATTATTATTAATTTTCATATGGCAATTAATATTTTATTAGCCACCATGAAATCATTCATTCCACCACCATGACCTTGAATGTAGCAATGTGTGTTAAAAAGTCTGCTCCCAAAAGCCAGACTTTGCAGTTAAAGTAATTGGTACAGTCCAATCCTTCTACGTAGCATTCAAACAAATTGATGTTGGTGACATACATACATATAATGTAAGTAGGTGGGCTACTCTTTATCCACCTATTTCAAATTTGTTGCCATGGCAACAGAATTCTTCCCAACAAATATTTAACGAATGATTGCTACTGGGCGAATAAATAAATGTGTGAAAGCATGATTTGCTGATACTTTGTTTTCTCTGAATGCTTAATGAGGCTTTGAAGTCAAGAATAACTAGCAAATATACATCTAAAATGACTGAAAATGCAATTTTCGCATATTCAGGGTCAGTCTTTAAAGACCTATATCTCGTATACCGCTCAATGTTTTCATCTGAAATTTCACATATGCACTTCAGTATTATAAAGCTATCAGAAAATGGCAAAAACTCATTTTCGGTCATGGACCCCATTTGGACCCAAAATCTCATGGCTGGTCACATATAAGTCTATGTAACTGAAATATGTGGGCCCGTAACTGTGCCATTATTGTTTGTTTCTGTTTGTTTAAGGTTTAACGTCCCAGCCAACATTCTATAGGACATTTTGGAGACGTTGCTTCCAATTTTCTGGAACTTTTACCCGACATTGAGATGTAATGACATCTCAAGCCCTATCGCCTAATGAAATCAAGAGGGTTTATAAGCATGGACAGGCTTAGGTCCACTAAGCGGTTTACCAGTACTCGTGTGCGGTCGGATGCAGCTCTACGTGGAAGCATTATGCAGCCCATCTATTTCTTCAAGCCCCGATGGGCGGGGGCCTATACTCGTCATATATAGTGGTAAATAGAATATGCATTATATGAGCTTGCTAACATGTGATGATACCTACAATTTCAGTTTACTGGCGTCTTTTGCTGAAAAGTGTTGCAATGTATCTACAGCCGCATTTGAATCGCAAATGGCAGTCAAAGAGTTTGAATCGGCGACCAGAATTGCTTGGAAATATTCATGCTCCAGTATGTTGTATTTCTATTTTTGGTTTTACGGCCCTTTTAAGATTATTTCACTCAGATCGAGCCGATCATTAATCAGAGATAGGCGAAAACCGGAGTACCCGGAGAAAAAACACCTGACCTTCCGTTGCTGAACTTAGCGTCTCACATGTGACCCGAGCCAGGCTCGAACCATCATCGGCGAGAGACCTATTGATTAAGAGTCAGCGCTCTTATCCACTAGGTTACAGAATCGATTTTCGTCCATTAATTGTATACAGCTACCACTATTGTACAGTAGTCGACTAGGCGGAGCTATTCAGGTTTTGTTTGCGTGTGTTGGAGTTTAACGGCCCAGTCAACACTATCTTATGTCATTTTTGAACCGGTCAGTTTACCTATCCACACCTTTCCTGGGCAGGTTTATACGTAAGCGGATAACCAGTATAGTGGACATTCTTTCGTCAGAAACTGACAACTGCCCTTCTTGAAAGAGCGGAAGGGAGAGAATGACGGTAGAAGTGGTTTCATGATCAATTTCTACGAAAGAATGTTGCCGACCCCGGCAGATATCGAACCCGCGTCCACCTGATCACCAGTCAGACGCGCATCCGACTGAGCTACCGAGGCCGGCAGGAGCTATTCAGGTGTTGTCTATATATAAAATTCTCTGAGTCCACCAGAACTCGGTAGAGTGCCTTTCGCGTGATTTCTGCAAGCAGACCAAATAGCCACATATGCGACATTGTGTTGTATGTGTTATAGTTGAATTCACATAATAGGGTGACTGACTTGGTTTACCTTTTGGTCAGTTGAACATTCCAAAGGCAGGTGCAAACAATAGCTCCGCCTAGTCCTACTATACCTATTGGACACAATATAACACCGCCAGGCGAGTAAGATGATTTTATGTCGATGCATAATGCATTTGGTTTACAGTGTTTCTTCAGTTTGTCAGTTTGAGTTAATTTATTCAGTCCAGATTTCAAGTTTATAGCACGGAGAATGCACCACACAGAGCTACACCCGAACACCAAATCATGTACATTGTCTAAAACAGCGTACTGCGGCCAGTATATGTTTTTCATTAATCTGCGTTATCGAATAACAGCTACATGTAGTGAAACGGTTGTCTATAGCTGCAACTCAGGTAAATGCATGTAAGTCAAGCTATTTTTTGTGACTCGAGCTTTTGATTACCTAACTCTTTAAGGTCACTAAGACTATTCTTCAAAACCTCTACTCATTAATTCTAACACGAGTTGCTTACATGATCTATTTATTGAACTGTGTATTTTCCTTGCAGTTCTGTAAGAGGAAAGGATTTGTATGTCACATTAATTGACAGCAATTTAAAGTTTTTTCCATAGACACCTTGTGAAAAAAATAAGATCGCCCTTGCCAGCAGCTATGTAGTGGATAACTGTATTAAACTGTCATTAGGGGAGGTAAATCGTTGGTTTAACGGTCGGAAATTTCGTTTAGCGGACCGTAAAATGGAATTTGCGACCGTAAAACCGACAATATACCTCAAAAAATAACAATTTTAATACATTTATACCAATTTCAATGGACTTACTGACTTGTTTTGTTAAAAAAAAGTTCTATTTGCACAAAGCGCAAGCGCTCTGAGCGACGTAAAACCTAAAAGTGACGTTACATTTCCGACTGTATATCGCAGAATGCCGCCAATTTTTGACGTTATCCAATCAGACGTCGCATTACATACGAAAGTGCATTAAAACATTCAACTAGAGATATCGATGGTGCACCATCGCAAATATCCACTTTTTCTAAATTTGACCTTTTTCCTTATCCCATGACCCCTGTGTCAGAACACAATTTTGATACCTACATGCACATCTGCAGTCCCTAAGCTATATGTATACCAAGTTTGGTTACCATATGCCAAGAAATAAAAAAGGAGTTCACATTCACAAGCATTTTCTTGAAAATTCAACCTTTGACCTCATTCCATGATCCCCTGGGGTTAGATCAAAATTTGGATACCTTCATGCATATCTGCAATCCCTAAGCAATATGTGTACAAAGTTTGGTCACCATAGGCCAAGTTATACAACAGGAGTTGCATTCACAAGCATTTTCTTGAAAATTCAACCTTTGACCTCATTCCATGATCCCCTGGGGTCAGGTCAAAGTTTGGATACTTTCATGTACATCTGCAATCCCTAAGTAATATGTGTACGACGGTTGATCACAATAGGCCAATTAATAAAAAGTAGTTCCATTCACAAGCATTTTCTTGAAAATTCGAGCTTTGATTGCACCCCATGACCCTAGGGGTCCGATGAAAATTTGGATGACTTCATTCACATCTGCAGTCCCGGAGTCATATGTGTACCAAATTTGGTCACCATAGGCCAAGTAATAAAAAAGGAGTTGCATTCACAAGCATTTTCTTGAATATTTTACAATTGACCTCAACCCATGATCGCAGGGGGTCAGATCTATCATGCACATCTGCAGTCCCTAAGTTTGGTCCCCATAGGCCAAGAAATAAAAAAGTACATAGTTGCATTCACAAGGTTTGTGACAGACAGAAGGAAGGACGGACGGACGGACGGAAAGACGAACGTCCGTGACGAAACTATTATACCCGTTTCCCCCCCCCCCCCCCCCCAAAAAAAAAGCGGGTATAACTAGCTCTTCTTGAAATTGTATCCTTTTACCCCTGCGGTGTCAAACAAGACCGTTCTAGTTATATGTTGGGTTTTTATTTAGGGTCGGTTTCCGGTACCCCGACGTACTTCATGAACGATGTGCCTATAAGAGCCGAGCAAACCTGGACCCTAGATGACTGGATCAAGGTGATAGACCCTTTACTTGTGAGCACTAACCAACAACCAGATAAGGTATGTTCGTAACCCATAACCCAGCCGTACTATAAAAGGAATATTGATAGACCATGTATACACCAGCAATCATTATTCCATATATGACTAGCTCTCTCAAAACGGGGTTTTTACAAACAGTGAAAACTCGAAATTAAGAAAACACGCCTAAACAAATACGAGCATTTGAAATTTTACCGCCTAAAAACTAAAATTTTAAGATGACACATTGTGATATTTTTCTTCTTTCTGCTCAAAATATAGACTGTGGGTATACGTTAGAACCGCCTCATCGAGGCGGTTCTAACGAGTACCCACAATCTATATTTAAGAGCAGAAATAAGAAAAAGTAAGGTTTTTCTATATCAGTTTTACTATATCAAAGAGGGGTTCAAGGAGTTAAGATTTATATAGGCGTGTTTTCGTGATAGAGAACGCGGCGTATCATCTGTGTTTGCACTGTTTGCTAACCAAACAGGATTTTTTATTGTAAAAGGTGCCCTCGACCAATCCATAGGCTGCCATGGCTGTATAGGTTTGCCGTTTATTCGAAACTTAAACTTCAGTATTACGAAATGAGGAACAATATTTTCTACAGCATCCTTAGGGCGAAGCAGTCTTAATGAACCATTCGTTTAACAAACGCTAGAAAGTGTTGGAAAGGCCTGCCTTCCCCACTTGTACCCATGCAGAGTTGGATTTGGTGGTTGGTTGATTTGAGGTTTAACGTCCCCGTCAACACTGTAAAGGTCATTTTGGAGACGTTGCTTCCAATTTTGTGAGACTTTTACCAGACATTGAGATGAAATGACATCTCAAGCCGTGTCGCCCAATGAAACCAATGGACGGTCCGCCTCGCACCGCGGTTCCTGGACAGGCTTAGATCCCCTAAGCGGTTTACCAGTACTAGTGTGCGTGCTGGATTCAGCTCTGCATGGAAGCATCATGCAGCCCATATATTTCTTCAAGCCCCTATGGGCGGGGGCTTTGGATTTGGTGGAGTACTAATAAAATAGACCGCCTGTAATGTGTTGCGACTAAAATAAATCGAACTTACGAGCGTACTACACTCTATACAATTTAGTGATTTAAGTTACTATGATTTTCATTGAGTGAGTGAGTGTTTGAGTTTTACGTCCCACCAACAGCTAAGGTCATACGGAGGCGGGACCTCGAATTACAGACTCATCCGAAAGCCGAAAGTCTGAAGAAGCCCGGGATCGATCCTGCGACCCCTGGTTTACAAGGCGAGTAGCGTAATCACTACACCACGGAGGCTTCTACTATGATTTTCATTATCTTTAAATAATATTCCATGAAGTTCAGTAAAGTTTGTCATAGTGGCGTCTGTATTAAGCATGCGACCTGTTTTGAGCAAGTCTACATTAGGTTCCCAAAAATGCAAATGCATTAAACCTCCCCTGTATTAAGCAAGTACCTGTCTTAAGCAAACACACCTTGATTATCCCTTAGGTACATGTTCATACGGAATTTATGAAACGAGCTTCCACAAGTGTAAGATTCTTTCTATCATATACGATTTATAAGCTGAAGAAGCTCAGGAGAACTTCAGTAGAATATAAGAATCTTATATGGGTGTGAGGTGTGGATGGAAAAATCCGTCCCGAGGGACACTGTCCGGCATCACGAGGCTTGCCGAGTGATGCCGGACAGTGATCCCGAGGGACGGATTTTTCTATCCACCCCTAACACCCATATTTGATTCTTTTTCTTGCATACCTTCCATTTCTTAGCGCGAATTTTTAATGCTGCAGTCACTTCGGTTACCAACGTTCGCTGTATTGTGTTGACACTGCAGGAATGTTTAGTGACGTCACGTAACGTGCTGTGACGTCAACCTTAACGACGGCGCATACGGGGTCGTAATCAACCAGTGCATTTATCAAACACGCGTTTATATTCGATTTGGGATCGGAACACCAGGGTCAGAACATAAATTTCTAACCCAGGGTAAAATCACGGATTTCCTTGTCTGGTGTGCAAGAATACATAGGATTAACACGGACAGCGTCATGACGTTACGCACCTCCCCTGCATTAAGCAAGTACCTGTTTTAAGCAACCACACCTTGATTATCCCTTAGGTACTTGGTTATCATATCATACGTAAACCAGCTTCCACGAGTGTAAGTTTCTTTCTATCACATCACGACAACACGCCTGTATAATTTTGACCCCCTTGAACGCCACTTTTTGGCCCCCGCCCACAAGGGCTTGAAGAAATATATTGACTGCATGATGCTTCCACGCAGAGCAGAAACTGACCCGCACACGAGTACTGTTTGACCGCTTAGAGGATCTAAGCCTGCCCAGGCAAAGCAGTGCGCGTCGGCCCGTCCATGGTTATAAACCCGGCTGGTTTCATAAGGCGACAGGGCTTGAGGTGTCATTTCATCCCAATGTAGGGTAAAAATCCCCCAAAATTGGATGACACGTCTCCAAAATGACCTTTACAGTGTTGACGGGGACGTTAAACCTCAAATCAAATAAAAAATAAAAAACCCAACTTTTATATAATCAAACAAGGGTTTACAGGGGTAACCTTATTTTTCTTATTTCTGCTTTAAAATATAGATTGTGGGTACTCGTTAGAACCGTCTCGATGAGGCGGTTCTAACGGCGACCAACAATCTATATTATGAGCAGAAATGAGAAAATAATCATAATTTTTCATCTTAAAATTTTCGCTTTTTGGGTGGTAACATTGACAATGTATTTGTATAGGCGTGTTTTCCTATTGATATAAAGATTATAAGCTGAAGAAGTTCAGGAGAACTTTAGTAGAATATAGTTCGAACGATTTGACCTGAGACTGACCTTTATGCAAGGTATGAATTAGTCAGTAATATCGCCTAATACGTAAACGTCTCGTGAATTTTCGACATCTCGTGAATTTCGACCCATTTACCGACCGCTATATGTATTGACTAACACTGTCACAATTTTCAAGAGACGGCGAAGATAAATATATGCATTCAGTCGGGTGTGAAATTATGTTAATATAGGTCAATTTGTTCGAACTATACATAGGGTTAACACGGTCAGCCTTATGACGTTACGCACCATTAACTTTAGGCTATATTATAAGCCATGAACCACTAGAAGGTTTAAGCCTATCGAGGTGAAGTGGTGCGAGTCAGCTCGCCCTTTAACCCTAGCCTGAATGATCAAAATAGTGTTGACGGGGACGTAAAACCTCAACACACACAAAAAAACAAGTATTTTCTAATATACAGTAAAATTCAGCTATTAAGACCACCTAAAGTTAAGACTAATTCTGCTTAAAACAGATTATTTAGAATGGTACTGTTATTTTTTCTTCGTGATTTCTGTACACATTGTCCCCTAGCCAGGGACCACCTTTGGACCTGTTCAAAAGTGGTCTTAAAGACCACTCTTGAACAGTCCAAATGGTGGTCTTAATGTAGGAATTTTACTGTATCTGTTTCAGCTAGAACTATAGCTTTAGGATGAGTCCACCATGTTTACAAGTTCATGTTATTATCACGATTGTAAACCACACTTTATAAAGAGAAACGTGGGCAAATATAGCTTGTGAGTAATTGTTACTCAGAGTAGAACCGCTACAATGAATCAGTTCTAACGTTTAAGGAAATTCCAACGACATGCCACAATCTATGCATGTAGCAATAACTAGAAAGAAAAAATCGAGCCAATATGACATACCGGTGCCAATATGACTTAGAGGCACACATTTACCATATAATAACCTCTATGTAATAAATTCGTTTATCCACTAGCGGTTTAAGCATGCAAATTAGTTAGATACGCCCCGTAACGTTACATGTACGACTCATGTCAGTACGATTCTTGTCAGTATACAAAGTTGAGCTTACAGTGGTGTTCACTTGACGGACATGTTTGACGATCCTCCGTTTTCAAGTACGATGATAATTGTTGCTTGATACGTCCCACCAACAACTAAGGTCATGTGGAGACAGAACCTCGGTTCAAAGACTCATCCGAAATTCTGGAGAATCTAGGAATCGAACCAACGACCCATGGAGCTTAACCACTACACGACGGAGGCTTCTGGTTGATACATGTAATTCCTCTTTATATTCAAGGTTTGTCCGTCAACAACGACGAAATGTACTTATCTTCCTGGAAAAATAGAGTGCTGTACCAAAGGAGAAGCGTGTATCCGAAACGTTGGTTGTCGATGCAAAAGGAAATTTTGTAAGAGTCTCAGAATGCCCATAATGGAAGTCTTGTGAACAACATCTTTTCAATAAAATTGCTATCCTTTAAACTTTATCTTGCTGTTCACGACAACCCCTATCTTTGCAAACAGTGTAGATCCAGATCAGATGGCTTCTTCAGAAGCCATCTGATCAGGATCTACACTGTTTGGCATTCTGTTTATGAATTTGTAGCAATAAATTACATCAAGTAATTTGATTGGTTGATAGACAGAAATGGGTGTGGCTTAAATATATATTCAGCAAGAAAAGGGTTAAGAATGTGTTACATACTGTATCCCGCACAAAAGATGTTTGGTGGTCTGTACTGTTTTCATATTGCAGGGGTAAACCTTATTTTTTCTTATTTCTGCCCTAAAATATAGATTGTGGTTACTCGTTAGAACCGCCTCGATGAGGCGGTTCTAACGAGTACCAACACTCTATATTTTGAGCAGACATAAGAAAAATATCAAAATTTTTCATCTTAAATCTTTCATTTTTTCGGCGATAAAGGTTACAATGTATTGGTATAGGCGTGTTTTGGTAATGGCTATTGCATTTCAAAGATAATAGTAAAAAAAGATCATTCTGTCGCCTTTTCGCCTTTTTAGGTAGACGAAGTAAAGGCCATGCAATGTTATATGAGATATAGTTTATATTTTATTTGTCACACTGCATTTGAATGATAATAGTAAAAAAAAGATCATTCTGTCGCATTTTTGCCTTTTTAGGTAGACGAAGTAATGCCATGCAATGTTATATGATATAAAGTTTATTTTATTTTATTTTTTTTTTTGGTCGGCGCCTCCTCCCCTATCCGACCCCATCTTTTTTTACATACCGTGTAATTTATATACATTATATTCGGTCTCCGTCACTCAGTGCGTATGTATGTATGTATGTATGTATGTATGTATGTATGTATGTATGTATGTATGTATGTATGTATGTATGTGTGTATGTGGTTATAGGTTATAATGAAATTTCAATAGAAGCACGGTATGTTTGAGCTAAATACTGTGTTGGGGTACGCGGTTGTGACAACATTGACCTGCTAGGAGAGGCTAGGACTAAAGGCGACCCTGGAAACCATTTGTCCTAACCCTACAGTTAGCATGTAAATGCCAACACAACCGAATCGCCCAAACACAGTAACTGCTCCCTCGCCTTTATTATTATTATTATTTTTTATTATTATTTTTTTTTTTTTTTTTTGATTTATTTTTTATTTATTTTTTTTTTTTATTATCATTTTTTTTTTTTTTATTATCATTTTTTTGTTTCCTGTTATTTTTAATTATCGTTGCCTTTGTATTTTGTCGTTGTCGGCAGTTATAACAGCATCTGAAACGAAAAGAACAGAGCATTGTATCTGGTTCAGGTTTTTACCCATTGCGTTGTTTTTTGAAGTAGTTCGATCGGTTACCGTGGTTAACCAAAGTGTGATCGAACTCAGCCCGGCAGTGGTCCGGCAGCATGCAACCAAACACCTACCAGACGTCGCTCGATCACACCGGTGAACATGAACATGGAAATCATGGGAAGAACGGCGCCGGAAGAATGTCCGCCACCATGGTCTGATAGCTGATCGAACTCGCTCATTGTTATTTTTGAAACTGGGTCAGACCGTGACATGGAAATTAGTTGACCCCGTTGTTTGTGAGCCAAAACAATGCGTGTTTTTGCAGTAAGTATTTGTGGATAATTCAGATTATATACGTAGAGTATTGACTATTTAGATGCATATCGAGCCAATGATATCTTCTTTGACGTTATTTGAGTTTCAATTTCGCAGAAATAAATTGTGTCCTAAGCTAAAATAACAACTAAGTAAGTCAGTATCAATAATTAAAATTGACAGTTGTGTTGTTGTATTACAAGTACACAGAATGACAGATACTTTTGTGTTACACATCCATGGTCATTTCATAGACACTGCTGAAAGGCTTACCTCATCGAGGCAGGTTAACGCTGGCGCGACGTCAGGCGGACAGAGACCTGACCGGCGGCAACGACGTCGCATCACCGTCGACCCGAACCCTAAGACTATTAACTAAGCTAGGTAATGGCTAAATGTGACTGAGTTTGAATTCTCTGATAGGTATGTGTGGATAAATGAATGGATAATAATAAATTAAATTGGTCTTATCATGTTTGTTGTCTCTTGAAGAATGTTGATGGCTTTCTGGTTCATAGCTTCTGCTGGCCTTTGCTGATTCTGTGAAAGAGAAATACAAAAAATTGGTTAGTAAATAATATTGTTTATTAGAGCTCGATCAGACATCTCTCACACAGCTAGGTTCCATTGAACCAGTGTTGAGCTATTGCTGCAACACCTTTTTCAAAAGATCCACACCAGTGACAATTGCCTGATCGATTCCATAGAGGGACCATTTCCTTTTCCTGTTACATATGTAATTCAGATTCTGTAATAGTTTGGTGAATGAATATCCTTTGACATAGTTATTGGGCTAGTAAGCAATACTATCATCTATTTACTGTGTATTTCAACCCTTTCTGTACCAAATTAATAAACTTATGAGTCTTCTAAATTTATTATGGCATTAAATGCTGAGCTTTTTTGCAAACAGTGCAGGCCCCGACCAGACGCCACATCCTACAGCACCCGATCCGGGCCCACACGGTTTGCCTGCTTTGGGGTCTTTGACACAAAATGGGTTTATGTTGAAAGGATATAAATAATTGTGATAATAATAGTAATTCCAAGACTGTATTATTATTTGTTTTGAATTAGCACTTTATGTGAATATTTATTGTTGTTATTTGTTTCTTCTTATTATTATTACTATTACTGTTTTTTTATATGATTTTAATATGGAAGTGATATAAATTATTGTAGTAATAATAATATATATAAAGTTTATATTTTATTTGTCACACTGCATTTGAATGATAATAGTAAAAAAAAAAGATCATTATGTCGCCTTTTTGCCTTTTTAGGTAGACGAAGTAATGCCATGCAATGTTATATGAGATATAGTTTATATTTTATTTGTCACACTGCATTTGAATGATAATAGTTAAAAAAAAAAGATCATTCTGTCGCCGTTTCGCCTTTTTAGGTAGACGAAGTAATGCCATGCAATGTTATATGAGATATAGTTTATATTTTATTTGTCACACTGCATTTGAATGATAATAGTAAAAAAAAGAGATCATTCTGTCGCCTTTTTGCCTTTTTAGGTAGACGAAGTAATGCCATGCAATGTTGTATGAGATAAAATTTATATTTTATTTGTCACACTGCATTTGAAAGATAAAAGTAAAAAAAAAAGATCATTATGTCGCCTTTGCGCCTTTTTAGGTAGACGAAGTAATGCCATGCAATGTTATATGAGATATAGTTTATATTTTATTTGTCACACTGCATTTGAATGATAATAGTAAAAAAGATCATTCTGTCGCCTTTTTGCCTTTTTAGGTAGACGAAGTAATGCCATGCAATGTTATATGAGATATAGTTTATATTTTATTTGTCACACTGCATTTAAATGATAAAAGTAAAAACAAAAAGATCATTCTGTCGTTTTTTCGCCTGTTTAGGTAGACGAAGTAATGCCATGCAATGTTATATGAGATAAAGTTTATATTTTATTTGTCACACTGCATTTGAATGATAATAATAAAAAAAAAGATCATTCTGTCGCCTTTTCGCCTTTTTAGGTAGACGAAGTAATGCCATGCAATGTTATATGAGATAAAGTTATATTTTATTTGTCACACTGCATTTGAATGATAATAGTAAAAAAAAAGATCATTCTGTCGCCTTTTTTGGTAGACGAAGTAATGCCATGCAATGTTATATGAGATAAAGTTTATATTTTATTTGTCACACTGCATTTGAATGATAAAAGTAAAAAAAAAAAGATCATTCTGTTGCCTTTTCGCCTTTTTAGGTAGACGAAGTAATGCCATGCAATGTTATATGAGATATAGTTTATATTTTATTTGTCACACATTACGAAAACACGCCTATACAAATTCATTATAAATTTTACCGCCGAAAAAATGCAAATTTTAAGACGAAAAATTGTGATATTTTTCTTATTTCTGTTCAAAATACAGATTGTGTGTACACGATAGATACGCCTCATTGAGGTGGTTCTAACCAACAATCTATAGTTTAGAGCAGAAATAAGAAAAATAAGGTATACCCCCGGAGACCCCAGTTTTACCATATAAAAGTGGGGTTAAATGTGTGTTTTCGTGATGGATTCGTATTGGACGTTTGTAAGTACCTGAGAAAATCCCATTACGAAAACACGCCTATACAAATACATTGTAACCTTTATCGCCGAAAAAATGAAAAATTTAACACGAAAAAGTTTGATATCTTTCTTATTTCTTCTCAAAATATAGATTGTGGGTACTCGTTAGAACCGCCTCATCGAGGCGGTTCTAACGAGTACCCACAATCTATGTTTTATAGCAAAAAAAAAAAAAAAAAAAGAAGAAAAATAAGGTTTATCCCCTGCAAACTCCAGTTTTACTACATGTATATAAAACTGGGTTTAAAGGTGTATTTTCATGATGGATTCGTATTGGGCGTTTGTAAGTACTTGAGAAAATCCCATTACGAAAACACACCGATGCAAATACATTGTAACCTTTATCGCCGAAAAAATGAAAATTTTAACACGAAACATTTTGATATTTTTCTTATTTCTGCTCAAAATATAGAGTGAGGGTACTCGTTAGAACCGCCTCATCGCAGTACTTGAGAAATTCCGTTGTCTGTTATGCAAGGAATTAATCCCTTTCGGGGGTCTAGAAGCTGATCCGGAAGTCCGTGGAGAGAGAGAGACTCTGGTGAGGAATAAAGGGATAAGAAATTTAAATTTTCGCCGGTAATAAGTTATGGTGATAGTTAATGGTTTGAGGAAAAACAAGAATATTCACACCGAACCCCGATAGCTCAGTTGGTAGAGTGCCCGCTCCGGGAACGGGAGGTCACGGGTTCGTTCCCGGGCCGCGACATACCAAAGTCGTTAACAATGGTACTAGCTGCTCCTCGCTTGGCACTCAGATTTACGGGGTAAAGCTAGGACTGGTCGACCCAGTGTCAGGATAATGTGACTGGGTGTGGTATCATGTAATGTGTCTGGGACATGATACTTCATTGAGGCAGCACTATAAAACACACGGGGTATTCGACTACTTGGAACGCAGACGGATACCAAAAACGCCGACTGTTTACCTTGGATTTGAAAGAGAGTGAGTCGATAAAATCATGTTTTTTGCGACCCTATTAAAAAAATCAGTTTTGATTTTTTGCTGTATTCTTCTGGAACTGTCACAGCTGTTTCGTATGGTGCTTTTAGCTTCGATAGATTACATGAAAGCGTCTTTACAGACAACTAAAACGCAAAACATGCACAATTTCTAAAAGAATTAGTGTAATTACCAGAAATGAAACCGATTTATCCAAAGATGTCATTTTAGCTTGAAAGAGAAATAGTTCTTGTTCAAAAATAAACTCCTATATACGTGTGCCATACGTTGCTCGGGCAGCAATAAGCATGGACTTGAGTGCACCATGCTGAAAGAAGATAATATTTACGACAGACGGATTTCTTTGATGTTACCATGAAACGCAGACGATGGATACCAATGACGGATTTACAATTAATGGCTAAATCAATGCCTACTTCCATATCTCCTTAATTTTGAGGTTCAAAAAGCACGGTTATGAACAGTGTTGAATATTTCCCATGCCGTATATAAACAACGATGGTGAAAATAGCGTAAGGCGAGTAAATGGTAACTCTCTCTCTCTCTCTCTCTCTCTCTCTCTCTCTCTCTCTCTCTCTCTCTCTCTCTCTCTCTCTCTCTGCATGTGTCTGGTATAGGGATTATAAATTTCAACGACCCTCATTTCAGGAAATGTTTGGATAGTTCATGTTTCCTATACTTACATAATTGTCTTCAGAAGATAACTGATGAATAGGAACAGTCAGAGAGCCTTTCCTTGGTTCTAATATTTTTTTACCATAATAGTTCCACATTTTATTGAATAAAATAATAAAAAATAGCCATCGAAGAGATGGCAAATCCCCCCGACCAAAAGCCAATATGGCCTTCAGAAGATTGTTCATCAATAGAAAGTGCACCAGAATTAAACCAGCAATATATCACAAAAGTTACTGCAGTTATGGCATTCACAAGATTATACTGTCAGGGGAGATAACTAAAAAACCAGGGCACTACAAATTGTGGTTCTTGCGCATGACATGCCTGCTTAAGCTCATGTATTTCTGTACAAAGTACCATCAATATATCTCAAAGGGTATTTGAGATATGATGATCAGAAGCTGGTCATACTGGAAAGGTGGATAACTCAAATACCACAGCACCAACAGTTGTGGTTCTTGCCCATGACACCCCTTCTGTACCTTGTTTACAATTGCTGCAAGTTCCTTGAATATATCTCAAAGTGTGTTGGAGCTATGGTCATCACAAGGTTATATTGGCAGGGGAGAATACTCATAAGCCAGAGCACACAGAGTTGTAATTCTTGAGCATGACACACTTGCAAAACCTCATGTACATCTGCATCAAGTACCACCAATATATGTCAAATTGTATTGGAGGTACGGTAATCACAAGGTTATCATACTGGTATATTGGAAGGGGAGATAACTCAAATATCATAGCACCCAGAGTTATGGTTCTTAGGCATGAAGCGCCGTCTCAACCTTGCATACAAGTGTGCCAAGTACCATCAATATATCTCAAAGGGTATTGGAGTTATGGCCATCACAAGGTTATTGTCAGGGGAGATAATTTAAAAACCAGGGCACCCAGAGTTGTGGTTCTGGCACTTGACTCACCTGCTTAACCTCATGTATAACTGTACCAAGTGCCATCACTATATCTCAAAGCGTATTGGAGATGTGGCCATCACAAGGTAGTGATTCTATATTATTGGAAGGGAGATAACTCAAAAACCATGGCACCCAGAGTTGTGGTTCTTATGCATGACACACCGTCTCGGCCTTGTGAACAACTGTGCCAGGTATCATTAATATATCTTAAAGGGTATTGGAATCATGGCCATCACAAGGTAGTCACTCTATTTTATTGGAAGGGGAGATAACTCAAAAACCATGGCAACCAGAGTTGTTGTTCTTGTGCATGACACGCTGTCTCAGCCTTGTGAACAACTGTGCCAGGTGTCATCAAGATATCTCAAAGGATATTGGAGTTATGGCCACCACAAAGTTATCATTTTATTTTATTAAAAAGGGAGATAACTCAAAAAGTATGCCATCCAGAGTTCTGGTTCTTGCGCATGACACGCCGTCTCAGCCTTGTGAACAATTGTGCCAAGAACCATCAATGAATTCCAAAGGGTATAGGAGCCCAATTTTGGAATATGGAAGTTGTGTCTGGAACCCCTATGGATTGGTCCTCAATCAAGAATTTGAAAACCTCCACAATAGAGCTGCTAGATTTGTAACAAGCAATTACTGTTTAATTTGAAACTGGGAGGAGGACTGGAATACTAATGAAACTAAGATATGTGTTTCTGAAGAACAGGAGGGGAGAAGTAGGCTCATATCTTTATACAAAAGTCATTGTTGATGCCAGCATTACAACAGATGACCTTGTTCCCCCAGCTAGGCGCTGTATAACCCCACTCACTTCATTGGTGTTTCACTCCCCTACTGCAAGAACTGACATTTACAAATATTATTTCCACCCTCGGACCATTTCAGATTGGAATTCCCTTCCCGATTCCATCATTCCCACAGCTGAAGGTGCTGGGGATAATGTAGCTTTGTTAACCTCTTTGGTGAGAGCTGGGGACAAACTTTCCATATCACAGGTCCTGATGTATGAATGTCATTCGACGCTTCATCAGTAACAAATTCTTGTTCTGATGCACGACATTGTTTCTAAAATAAAAGGGAACACCTCGAATTACAAAGTGCTAACTTGTTATCAGAATCAGAACTGTTACTGGTAACACCTGTTCAAATGACATTCATGGACATGTGATGTGGGAAAATAGTCCCTGCCACTTACCAAAGACGTTACACCTTCCTCTGCACCCTCTGCTGAGGAAATATAGATCTTGGAGGTTATTCCTTTCTCTTATGGTTCGAGGGAAGAAGGATCTTTGCAATTCTGCTATAGGAGACTGGAAGGCCAACAATCTTGGAGGTATTCCATTTTTTATGGTTCGAGGGAAGAAGGAGCCTTTACAACTGTCAGTTTCAAGAGACTGGAAGGCCAATTAGCTTTTTACGTTGCCTAATTGGGGAATAAGACCATTCGTTGCAATCCTAGCAGCACACTTTAGACCTTTATACAAGAGTATAAACCTACTGTCTCTCCTCCTCTGCATCAGAGATATTTTATTTATTGAATCCATATTTTCGAGGTACTTTCCCCTTTAAATGCATGAAGGCTAAGTTTTATTGGTTTTTCTCCTAGTTATTTGTCAATACTCCACTTAACGCATTGAAATTTGATGGCCCTTTTTATTGCCCAACATCTTAATCTGTCTTTATCAGTCTGATGTTTTCTCATTTCACGGTAGTAAACAAAGTCATCTTTTCCAATGCCTGAGCCAGTGTCAGTTAAAATGTCATTAATATCCACGAAGAACAAAATTGGCCAAAAAACGGCACCTTGTGGGACACCAGACAAAACTGGAGCCCAATCCTAAGTTTCACTGTTATGTTCAACTATAGTATCCACGGTACACGCCTACAGTTCAACTGCAGCATTGTATGTCTTGCATTACTTTAATCTTAAAACGTAGATTTTGAATATGCAGTCACTACGATTGCTAACCACGAAAAATACTTACTGACCGCCCCAAGGCGGTGCTTCTCTTTTTGGTTTATGATTTTCGTTGTATGTCTTTGCATGTCTATCATGACAATATCGTCCCCGCCCGTCGGTGCTTGGATAAATGGATTGGGCTGCATGGTGCTTCCACGCAGACCTAAAACTCAACGCACTTGAGAACTGGTAAACCGTTTAGAAGGACTAAGCCTGCCCAGGCAAAGTGGTGTTATTCAGAGCGTCCAATGCATACAAGCATTTTGGTTTCATTGGTCGACAGGGCTTGAGTTGCCATTTCATCTCAATGTCGGGTAAAAGTACCAATACATTGGAAGCAGAATCTCCAAAATGACCTAAATAGTGTTGACGGGAACGTTAAACCTCATTTCAAACAAACAAATATCCTGGCAATATTTAATTTTGGACAACTGTTTGGCCATTCATTCTTTTCTGCTGAAGGGGGTGGGTGAGGGAAACAAACTATTCTTCGTATGTTTTAACCCATATATGACATGGAGTCTTCCACCTAGTAAGTTTGGAGTTCACTTCCTATTATTAGGGTGTCAGGTTTGTTTTTGTTTGTGACAAATTTTACAAAAATGAATTTTCATTAGCAAACAATGTAGACCCAGATCAGACGCCGTGACTGTTCTGGATCGGCACTGTTTGCTAATTCCCAGAAGAGGGCATATATGGGTTAAATATATTGCCATTCGTTCAGGTGCGTCATTCTTTCCCGAAATTTTGCTATAAATTTCACATTGTTTATCTAATAAGACCGATTCGTAATTTCGTAGTACCCGACCCTACCAACACGTACCACACCCTGGAACAACGCCATATCAACTTCGTTGCAATAATGTTTGTTTGTTTTGAGGTTTCACGTCCACGTCAACACTGTAAAGGTCATTTTGGAGACGTTGCTTCCAATTTTGTGGGTCTTCTACCCGACATTGAGATGAAATGACATCTGAAGCCCTGTCACCCAATGAAACCAATAGGGTTTTTAAGCATAGACGGTCCGACTCGCACCGCTTTGCCTGGGCAGGCTTAGATCCACTAAGCAGATTACCAGTACTCGTGTGCAGACGGATTCAGCTCTGCGTGGAAGCATCATGCAGCCCATATATTTCAAGCCCCTATGGGCATTGCAATAATTTATAATCATATTTATCTGTCAAAATAATGCAACAAACTCGTACAGTTCTAATACGATCTGTTTTGAGTTCGAGCCTGGCTCGGGTCACGTGTGAAACGCCAAGTTCTGCAACGGAAGGTCAGGTCGTTTTTCTCCGGTTTTCGCCCACCTCTGATTAACGATCGGCTCGACATGAGTGAAATAATCTTGAAAGGGCCGTAAAACCAAAACCAAAAAAAAAAAAAAAAAAAACGATCTGTTTTGAAATTTAATGTACAGTGAAACTTCGATGACTCAAACACTGATGGACCATTTACTACGGCCGAGTCGAACTCTTTCTTGAGTCCCTAGAAAGAAAATTCCATAACTGCAGATATAAATACAGTTTGTATAATTGTCTAATTTGATCTTGAAAATGTATGTTTTGTGTACTCGCTAGAATCGCCTCGATGAGGCGATTCTAATGAGTACACACAAAATGCATTTATTTTGAAGAAAACTGAAAATATGTCCATATTCGGCCTCCTTCCCTAGCTCCAAGATCAACCCCCCTGTGGCTCTAACCACCGTGGTCTCGAACAAATTTTCTTGTTCCCAAAAGTGTTCGAGCCATTGAAGTTCGACTGTATATTCATGTTTATCTGTCTAAACCTGTCTTAGTGGCCACCTCTATTAAGCAAGCAACCTGTCTTAAGCAAGCAGGCATTCAGTTCCCTAAAAAGGCAAATATATTAAATTTCACCTGTATTAAGCAAGCAACTGTCTTAAGCAAGCACATTTTGTTTATCCCTTAAGTGCTTGCTTAATACAGGTTGGACTGTAATGAATTTAAAATTACTCTGCGTGGACAAAAGGTAGCGAGAAGGGCTGAATTCATGCCCGTTTTTTTTTTTTTGTGGGACTACGCTATTAATATGCCTAAGGAAATGTACAAATCGTGCCTATTTGATCGTAAAGGTATCTAACATTATGAAATCACAGATTTATGACACCTAATAAGAATTGACGGGTCATGTGCGCTATATAAGTCATATGCGCGAATATGTCTCACATGTGGTATTAAGACAAACCGTCACGTTTGGTGTCTTTTGGCGAAAAGCGAAAGGCAATCGTATCGATTCCTGGTCATTGCCTTCCCTTCTACACCGAGAATACCCTCTTTGGTCGAGGTACACTGTGGTAAGACTCAGTGTCTGCACTAACTTTCCAATTAAACGAAAACAGAATGTATTTAACCTTTTTTTTTTCATTTTTCCACGCTTGTGGTTTTCACGTCAATGGTAACCATAACTTTGTGCCGTCTGCAATGCGTGGTATCTGTGCGGGTCGTCATTGGTATCCTTATTCGAACACCCTCATCAAGAAATTCACATCTATAATTCTAAAATCCTGCTTTTTGCTAATTCTAATAACGCACGACAGGTACTCAATACATTAGTATTTTATGCTATTCAGGAAACACTGGAAATTATATACGAATTATTGCTGTAAAACTAAAAAAAAAACTGTCGACTTGCATCAAGCATCTATATTTTGCCGAATAAAATGGGTCATAATTCGTCATTGACAGAAGGATTTGCATCCACAGTTCGTGGAAAGTATTCCGAGACACTGCGAAACAGATTACTATCAACATCTGTGGGCATCTATTTAATATATGCCCGTAAAATGCGATTTGTTCAACTCACCACGAATGTTTGTTGTTTTTTTCCGTCGGCGTTTTTGGTATCCGTCTGCGTTCCAGGTAGTCGAATACCCCGTTTGTATAAAAGTGAGCATTGAGCTCCCTGTCGCAACCAGACACCGTCGTGATATGACTGAAAAATTGTTGAAAGCGACGTTAAACCCGTATTCACACACACACACACACACACACACACACACACACACACACACACACACACACACACACACACACACACACACACACACATAAGAATATTCACATGTTTCGTCATACCAGTGCAATTATCTTAGATCGAAAATTCTCTCGTGTTTGTTGTGCATTGGTTGAAAAGGACGCCATATATGCCGTTTGTTTGTTTGATTTGAGGTTTAACGTCCCCGTCAACACTGTAAAGGTCATTTTGGAGACGTTGCTTTCATTTTTTGGGACTTTTACCCGACATTGAGATGAAATGAAATCCCAAACCCTGTCGCCCAATGAAACCAGAAGGGTTTATAAGCATGGACGGTCCGACTGTCGCACCGCTTTGCCTTTGTCAAGGCTGATGTCACTGCGCATAACATGACGCCACTAATCGTCACAGTCTTGTCACAATATGGCGGAAGTCGGCCATCGAATTGACTTCTTTTACATGTATTAAAAATTCACGCTCAGAAATAAAAGATATGCAAGAAAAAGAATCTTACATCGGTGTGAGGGGAAGATAGAAAAACACGTCCCCCCGGAATCATAGTCTGGCATTCCTCGGAGAGCCCCGTAATGCCATACAGCAACCTCCGGGACGGATTGTTTTCTACCCACCACTCGCATCTACATGTGTAAGAATCTTTTACAGGTCATTTCTTTCCCTTTTGGAAACCATGTACTCACTTACTTACAAAGCACAAACAGAACATTACGAAAACACACCCGTGCGACATAGTGCATCTTTCACATCTCCAAAATGGCTACTTTTCTTATGAAAACCTTTGATATTTTTCTTATTTATACTCCAAACATTGGTTTTGGGTGCTCGTTAGAACCGCCTCATTGAGGCGGTTCTAACGAGTACCCACAAGCTATGTCTTGGACCAGAAATAAGGAAAATAATGTTTACCCCTGTAAACCCAAGTTTTCTCTATATAAAGTGGGGTTAAGGGGGTCTTTATTTCACGGACTTGTTCACGTGATGTAATAAAAGTTTGGAAAATTCAGTGACCTGCTCTTCACTGTACGATATGCTCCACACATCATCTGATATCATTATGATTTCTTGAAAACACACATGTATGGGTAGTTTTTGCCGTATAATTATCTTGTTCATTTGTGTTTTAATGTGAGATGCCCAAGTATTTCTGGATCAACCATATGTCTGCCAGCCATATTTGTTTGTTTGTTTGTATTTGAGTTTAACGGCCCAGTCAACACTATTTAGGTCATTTTTGAGCCGGTCAGTTTACCTATCAACACTTTCCTTGGCAGGCTTATACGTAAGCGGTTAACCAGTACTGACAGTGCACACTCTTTCGCAAGAAACTGACAACTGCCCTTCTTGAACCAGCGGAAGGGAGAGAATGACCGTAGAAAAGATTTCGTGATCAATCTCCACGAGAGAATGTTGCCGACCCCGGCGGGAGTCGAACCCGCGTCCTCCTGATCACCAGTCAGACGCGCATCCGACTGAGCCACTGAGGCCGGCTCTGCCAGCCATATAGAGGTATTTGTATGTTTGTGTTCAGCAGTTTAAGGGGATGCCAATGTACATAAAGAGGGTGGGGTAATGGTGTGGTGTTCAAAATTTGTTTAATTGAATTTTGCAAAACTGTCAAGTTTTTTGAAAAGTTACTTGGCCCATAATTTATTTCAACTTATTCACATGTTCTATTAGATTTTTTTTCAGAAATTCAGGAATTATTGAGAAAAACATACCTCTCTTTATGTGCTTCAATCCATTTGCGTTCAAACATATTCTCCATGGTAATATAGCCAAATAAAATTGCATAAATAGGTTCACCAGTTATTCTGCTACAATGTGTGAGAATGTCATTGCTCAAAAATATTCCACAGTAGAGTATACAGCAAATTTGCGCCCATACTGTGTATCGAAATAGTACAATTTCCAGACATATTTGTTGCTAAAAAGTAGTCTAGAAAAATGGTATGGTGGACAATACTTGCTACCACAACTGAATCAACGGGGGGGGGGGGGATGATTACTGTGTATGCTTTCATCCTGCAAACCTGGTGTGTATGTAATGTACACCTGCGAGTAATGGTCAGATGTGACCGATCGCAATTTAAGTAGAAAGAAAGGATACACATTCAAAGGAGCCAAATTATTTTTGTCCCTTATCAATAAGTGTTTAAATTGAAAAGGAACAATTTTGGTCCTGTGGAGCAAATTCTTTTCTTAAAGAACTATGTATCTTTTTCAGGGTCACATATTTTAATTATAACAACATTGACATTATGCCACAAAATAATTGCAGAGAGCGCATAACTGCCGTCTTCTATTGACCACCATACATGTTTACATTTGGTCACGAGGTTTTGGTTTACTATCAATAACGTAAATTAGACGAGATGTTGAAACACAAATAAGTGATTTTTTTTTCGACAATCGAACTCTTGAACCTATTCATTCTTACAGCAAAATCCATAATCTAAGTCTTTTTATAAATGCTTACCTTGATTCACATGTCTACAGTGCAAATTTTGTGAAATTTGTTAACATTTTTTTTTCAAAAGCTTGTCAATGAAACCGGAAACACCTAAGGACTTCCATATCTGGTGACACGAACGCAAAAATATAGTCCCAAAATATTCATATTTTTGAAGAATTACCATTTATTCATGAACAATTTTAGGCAATTTAAGCACAAAAGTCATTTAGATTTATGAAACAATAAAAACTTTGAGGACATATCGGAATTTTTCCGATGTTTTGTCCTAGCTCCGCTTGAGGCGTAGTAATATTTATGTGACATGACTTCCTCATGCTCAACAACAAATGTTTCCAATCAGCTGTTATGATTAAAAAATGACTTTAAAATTGACCTGATGGATGATTAATCGTAAGTTTGTAAAATACTTCAACCTGCACAAAAATATGCAGGAAGGGTTCCTGTTTCACGACGCATAGTTGTCATGTTACATCGTCGAGCCGATTTGGCGATATGCGTTTCCAAATAAGTGTTGATATTTTGTTTACAAATCCAACGAATGAAAAATGGCGACCAAAGAACTTATGAAAACTATCTCGTGGTGGCACAAATGGTTCTTATACAGGAGACAATTTTGGTAAGTAATACTCTAAGACATTGTAGTTCACCCTTCCAAGAACAGTACACTGTACATTTTAGGTCTTGAAAAAATAGGTAAATATGACTTTGAGCGCAAATGCTGTCACCCTCATTTTTTTTGCATCGGCTGTGTAAACCTACAAGCTGTTTGATAATTGCTTATTAGATAATATTTTGTTTGAAGACGTGTTACTTTCCAGTATATTCAAACTTTTTCTCCGACTCAGTGTTTTGGCAGAAAAGAAAAGACATGCTGAGGGGTACCCCACCCACTTTTGTACTTTCGGTAAACCCGTAATGAACTTTTGGAAATCTCAGTGACCTGCTCTTCACTGCACGAGAAACTCCAAACATCATATGATATTATTATGATTTCACGGTTTGTTTGAGCCGGTCAGTTTACCTATCCACACTTTTCCTTGGCAAGCTTATACGTAAGCGGTTAACCAGTACAGTGCACATTCTTTCACCAGAAACTTACAACTGTCCTCCTTGAATCAGGGGAAGGGAGAATGACTGTAGAAAAGATTTCATGATCAAATTCCACGAAAGACTGTTGCCGACCCCGGCAGGTATCGAACCCGCGTCCACCGGATTACCAGTCAGACGCGCATCCGACTGAGCGACCGAGACCGGCTTTGAGTTCTTGTGAACATACATTACTGTATGGATAGTTTTTGCCGTATATCTTGTTCATTTCTGTTTTAATGTGAGATGGCTACGTATTTCTGGATCAACCATATGTCTGCCAGTCATATAGAGGTATTTGTATGTTTGTGTGCAGCACCTTTTCTTTTATCTGACCATTTTGTTTTCTTTATAGTAATACCAAAGAAAAAAACAATTACGGAACATAAGCACCTAAACACCAAGAGAATTAGGTTTGGGGCTAAAATTTGAATTTGGTTAGCTGCACATTCTTTCCCCCAGAAACTGACAAATGCCGTTTCCGCATCAGCGGAATGTAGAGAATGGCACTGGAAAATATTCCATGAGAAATCTCCTCCGCCAGGATCGTACCTGGAACCTCCAATCAGTCGACAGACAGACGCCCGTCTGACTGCTTCACCAATGCCGGCGCACCAAGAGTGTTTTAAGACAAATATAGACACAGAAGTCGCAGTCAACAAGCAACGAGGTTATCATTTTAAACTGCCAACAATTTAGGAGAAGGACAAGTGACTTTCTCTGAGCAGGACAATGGCCTAATGTGTATTTCAACGTTTATGATGATAACAATTTGATACTCAAATGAGTTTAGCATGTTTAAACTTTCATATTAACTGCAGTGCCAGGGTCGTCTGCCTGAGCCAGGAGTTAGCAACATTGCAAAATGATATAAACATAAAATAAAAGTCAAGACAATTGTCAGGAATCGGTACAATTAACCCACAGCTCCAATCAGAGACACCAAAGGGAAAGAAACACAAACCTGAAACAACAGATCCTAAGTGAAACACCAATACCGGAAAGCCAAAAGGACTGTCACTTTCCCACACAAGGGACAATTGGCTATCCAAAACAAAATCGTATAAGCGACACACACACTCAAAGATTAACCATAGCAAAAGTAAACCGCGACAGAAGAACCGTCTTGGAACGGTCAGTGAAACGAATTCCACATGGGGGCTTAAACTTCATCTTTACGCGGCCGCAATCCTCTCCCTTACTGCTGTCGCGATTTAGACAAATATTTTGTTCAGTCAGCATGAAGACCTCCTGAATAAACACTTAAACAAATAATTTGTTCAGGCCGCATGAAATTTGAATGAAGTTAGCCCAAGGGTTAAGAAGGAGTTAGAAATTAAACGAAATTGTTGATGTTTATCTATTTTTGCTTTGATGGCCATTTTCCCATCGAAGCGGAACCGTTTTTAGGAAGTTGGTAGAGGGTAACGTACGCGACATTCCTATGAAGTTTGAATGAAATTGGCCATAGGGTAAAGGGGGAGTTGTTGTTTAAAGATCTTGTTTCTATTTTTAGCACTGGCGGCCTTTTTTTAAGGAAGCGAAAACATTTAGCTATCTTGGTAGAGGGTCACCTAAGCAACATTCCTAAGAAGTTTGATTGTAACTGGCCCAAGGTTGGAGGAGCAAAATATTTGATGTTTTTTCTATTTTTAGCTGTGATGGCCTTTTTGCTCAATGGAGTAGAGCCATTATAGCTATTTTCATGTAGGGTTACATAAGCAATAATCCTATGAAGTTTGATTGAAATTGGCCCAAGGGATAAGGAGTTGGCATAAAAAGCATTTTTTTCTATGTTTGGCTTAAGCGGCCATTTCGCTCATCTTGCTTATCAGAGCGGTACAGTATGAGCTATTTTCATAGCTGGTCACCAGACCTTTGGCCGAATACTTGCAAAAGTAATCGAAAAAAAAAATACAAATACTTTGCAATTTCACGGATACAGAATATTTTATGAATGTATTCAAATGAAAATACAAATACTTTGCAAATGTTTTAGAATACGTTTTGAATACATTTGAATAAAGGTGCTTCAAAATGGAAATATTTATAATAAAATAAGGAATTATACAAACAAAAACACTTAATACTGTAGTGATGTTTGTGACATAGACAGACACTAATCTTGGTGTGTTTCTCTAAATCAAGACGCGTTGAATGAAGATGTGTATGATTTTGTACGAAACAAGGCATTTGTAATGTCTAGAGCGCTAATCAATCAAAAGCTAAGTTATGAATTTAAAATTTCAATTCATGTACATATATTGCTGATATTAAAACAATGAACATATGTATTTATGATCCTTATAGTGTTATAACAACGGGGAGAGTGTTCTTTTCAAACAAACATTACGAAAACACAACTATACAAATACATTGCCAATTTTTTGGCCAAAAATGAGAAATTTTAAGATGAAAAATTGTAATATTTTTCTTATTTCTACTCAAAACATAGATTGTGGGGACTCGATAGAAACGCCTCGACAAGGCGGTTTTATCGAGTACCCACAATCTATGTTTTTGAGCAGAAATAAGAAAAATAATGTATACTCCCTTAAACCCCAGTTTTACTGTATAAAAATGGGGTACAAGGGGGTCAAATTTTTATAGGCGTGTTTTCGTGATGGCTCATAAGTTTACCACTTATTTGGTATTAGTAGTTTTTGCTGTGGCATGGCTCAGTTGTCAAAAATCTCTCTACCCTGAGGCAATCTATAGAATGTTTACATGCAGGTAGTGTATTTCCTAACTTCAAAGATTAAACATCCATGCCTACAGTCCCTTAAAACATTGTATAGTAGAATGTCATAGAAAACAGTATCTGATCAGGGTCTACATTTCTTTCTCAAGACCTTATTTATTCTGCAATTCTTTCTCAAGATTATATTGGCAAAAAATAATAAAAGCAAAGCAACCACCTCTAACTTGAAATGGACCTGTCTTATGATAGAAATTGATGAGGCCATTGGACATAAATGGGTTCAGCAAAATTTATTTTATGCAATCAGCACGAATCAACCTAAAACATTTATTTGCAATGGGAAAAGTTGTAAAAACAGACGATTTTGAGTTATTTATCATTGATTGTCCCTGAATAACCAAAGATCTACATATATCAAAGAACAATTGAAGTATACTTATTTATTTTCTATTCTTTTTTTCACACCGCTCAGTCAACAAATTATCCTGGCAACCACCTTAAAAGTGATATATATAATGATAAAATCTTTGTCAAAATAAAAGGTTTTTAATTCCATCAAAGCAATCAAATGAATTATTAGTGTTCTTGATCTCTGCTATACATTGTGTTTACCTTCTATTCTTACTTTCAAAAGTTTCTACATTAGCACTCTACTTAAATAAATCATAACATTTATGTATTTTTCATTATTTTTTTTCCTGAAAATGGTAAATGTATTCATAATGTATTCGTAAAACTATTCATAAATACATGATTTTTGAAATGTATTTGAATACAAATACATATTCAAATACATATACCTTTATTTAAAAAAAAAACACGAATACAGAATACTTTACAAATACTCAGAAAATGTACTGAATAAAAGTACAGCATTCAATTACCCAATGTCTGTTGGTCACGAAACAGCATTCCTATGGAGTTCGATTGGAATTGGCCCAAGGGTTCAGGAGAAGATGTCGTTAAGAATTTTTTTTAATATTTTTTTTAGCTCTGGAGGCCATCTTGCTCACAGGAGCAGAACCATTTTAACAATTTTGGCAGAGGGTCACCTAAGCAACTTGAGTGAAATTAGCTTAAGGATATAAGAGGAGTTGTCATTTAAAGAAATTGTTGACGCTTTTCTAATTTCAGTTCTTGTGGCAATTTCATTCATCGAAAAGGAACCGTTGTAGGTATTTTGGCACAGGGTCACCTAAATAAGAGTCCAATAAAGTTTGAATTAAATCGACTCAAGGATATAGGATTAGTTGTCGTTTTAAAAATCTGTCCGTAGCCCCGGCGGCCATGTTATTTATCGGAGCGGAACAATTTAGTCCTATGACGTTTCATTAAAATTTACCCAAGGGCTTAAGAGGAGTTAGCATTTAAAGCAAATTGTTGACACCGCAAGACGCACGACGGACGACAGACCTTCGCCGATCACAATAGCTCAAAATGAGCACTTCGTGTTCAGAGTGGCCCAACGGTTTAGGAGGAGATTGTTTTTAAAGCAAATTGTCGATGTTTTTCTATTTTAGCTCTGGTGGTCATATTTCACATTAGAGCGAAATAGTATTAGCTAGTTTGACAACGGGTCACCTAAGGTGCTTCTAATCATATTGGCCAATAGGCATAGGAGAAGTCGTTTGAAGATTTTTCTATTTTTAGATTTGTGGTCATCTTGTTCATCGGATCGTAACGACTTTCGGTAGTGCGGTTGACAGGCGTCTACGCAGCATTCCTGTGAAGTTTAAATGAATATGGCCAAGGGGTGTAGGCCAATATTAGCTATTTTCGTAGAGAGCCATCTAGGCAATATTCCTATGGAGGTAAAATGAATTTAGCGAATGGTTCAGGAGGAGTAGTCTTTTTAAACAAATTGTATACCTTTATATATTTTAGCTTTAGCAGACATCTTGTTCATTCGAGCGCAACGCGTTTAGCAATTTTTAGTAGAGGGTTATCTAAGCAGCATTCCAATGAAAAGTAGAAGTAAAACAAAGATCAGGAATCGATACAATTAACTTACTCCAACCATCAAAGACATCGAAGGGAAAGAAACACAAACATGAAGCGACCAGACCATAATGGAAACGTAAACAAAGGAAGGCCATAAGGACAGCTGCTTTCCCACAAAATGGCCAAATGGCCATCCAAAATTAATAAAGTGATACACACATCTGTCGCGGTATAAACTAATTTTGTTTAGTCCGCATGAAGGCTTCCTAACTCATCAGTGTAACATCTCCGAGAACATACAAATAAAAAAAACTACAGAGATGCAACAAGGTTGGGGACTCGACAGCATACAACAACAGAATTGCTGGAGCAAAAGAAAACCAACAGTTAGACTCCGAGGGTCATTTTCAAGCAGTTTTACTCCTCGCTTTCAGCAACTGTATATAAAGACCAAATAATCTTATGGTGCATTTTATGTCTTGAATAATATCGTGCACCGGCTCCGATAGCTCAGAAGTTTGGATATAATAAGTCCAGGGATATAGGAGGACTAGATGTTTATTTTTTTCTATTTCTAGCTCTGGTGGCCATATAGTTCATCGGGGCGAAACGATTTTAGCTATCTTGGTAGCGTCACCTAGGCACCATCTCAGTGTAGTTTAAATAAAATTGGCCGAATGGGTTAGGGGTCGTAGTATTATAAAGCAAATTGGTGTTTTTTTTTTTTTTTTCTTTTTTAGCTCTTGCAGCCATCTTATTCATCGGAGCTATTTCGGGTAAATGTCACGTAAGCAATGTTCCTTTGAAGTTTGTATAAAATTGTCCCGGGGCTGGGAGGAGAAGTTTATCAGAGCGAAACGATTTTTGCTATGTTGGTAGAGAGATTAACCTAGGCAACATTACTGTGAACCTTAAATGAAAATGGGTCATGGGTTTAGGAGGAGTGGTCATTCAAACAAAATTGTTGACGGTTTTTTTTTCTGGTGGCCATCTTGTTCATCAGAGCGAAACGATTTTAGCTATTTTGATAGTAGGTCACCTAAGCACCATTCTTGGCCTAGGGGTATGGGATAATTCGTTTAAATATCTTTCTATTTTAAGCCCTGGTGGCCATCTTGTTCATTGAAGAGGAACAATTTTAGATGTTTTGGAAAAGAGCATTCTAAGCAACATTGCTTTGATGATTAAATGGTATTTGTCCACGGGATAAGAAGGAGTAGTCTTTTAAAGCAAATTGGTCACGACGGACACGGGACGACGCAAGACGGACATTCAATGATCACAATATTCCACCATGATCACTTCGTGTTCAGGTGAGCTGATAAGCCCAGTAATATTGAAGGAGTTGTTGTTTGAAGATTTTTTCTTCTATTTTTGACACTTGCAGCCATCTTGTCCATTGTAGCAGAGCGATTTAGTTATTTTATAAGGAAGTCGGCAACATTCCTGTGAAGTTTGAATCAAATTAGTCCAAGGGTTTCAGAGAAGTTGGTATTCAAAGCAAATTATTTACATTTTTCTATTTTTAACTCTGGTGGCCATGTTGCTAATCAGACCGAACTGTTTAAGTTATTTTAGCAGAGAGACCTAGGGTAAGATTCCTATGAAGATTGAATTAAATTGTCACAAGGGAACAGGAGGAGCGCTGTGATGCAGTGTTAAAGCGTCGGATTGGAGACGGAGACGTAGTCGGTTTGATCCCCGCCAGCGCAACATTACGATAACACACCCGTGCGACATAGTGCATTTTTCACATCTCCAAAATGGCCATTTTTCTGATGAAAATCGGTGATATTTTTCTTATAAATACTGCAAACATAGGTTGTGGGTGCTCGTTAGAACCGCCTCATTGAGGCGGTTCTAACGTGTACCCACAACCTATGTCTTAGAGTAAAAATAAGAAAAATAATGTTTACCCCCGTAAACCCCAGTTTTCTCTATATAATGTGTGGTATAGGGGGGTCTTCATTTCACGGACTTGTTAACGTTATGAAATGCTGTTTCCTTGAGCAAGAGATTTTATCCACATTGCTTTGTACTGGTTTCTTCCCTGACAAAAAGAGGACCAGATGGAAGATTAGTACTAGTTTACTAAATGCGTTACCATCTATAAATAAAGTTGATTGTTATTATTATTATTATTATTATTATTATTATTATTATTATTAAGAGCTGCCCTTCAACAAATCTATTTTTAGCTATGGCTGCTATCTTGTTTATCGAAGCGGAACGATTTCAGCTTCTTTGGTAGGCAGCAACCTGTACATCATGTCTGTGAAGTTTGAACTAAATTTGCCAAATGGTTTCGGAGGAGTTAAAGAACAAATTGTTTGTTGAAGCCAAACGACATACATCGTACGACTGACGACGAAAACTGACCGAGCACAACAGCTCAAACTTAAAATATTTTTTCGAGGACACCACTCTGTGAAAGTTTAAAGTTGCCTAGGCTGTTAAGGTGGCTTATAAAGTGTTAACAGGCAATATTAAAATCTAGGGGACATAAGTCTGCCACCGCTTGTCCAATCTGCCCCATTTTTGAACTCGTCCGAGATTTTATGCGTGCCAGTTTCATTAAAAAGTCAACAAAAAATTAAGATACGCTGTTCATAAGGTTGATAATGGCCATTTGGAGAATCAAATGTAACTCTGCTACTACTGGGTAGTATCTGACCCATTTTCGAACTCCTCCGAAATTTATATCATGTCATTCCATGAAGATCCAACAAGTTATGAAGAAGATATGCTGTTCACAAGATCAATAATGGCCATATTGAAAATCAAGGGGATGTAACTCTGCCATTGTTGGTCCGATCTGACGAATTTCCGAACATGTCCGAGTTTTTTTTTCCATGTCATTGTTACATCACGAAAACATGCCTATATAAATTTGACCCCCTTAAACTCCACCTTTATATAGTAAAACTGGGGTTTGCAGGGGGTGTACATTATTTTTCTTATTTCTGCTCAAAACATAGATTGTGGGTACTCGTTAGAACCGCCTCGTCGAGGCGGTTCTAACGAGTTTCCACAATCTATGTTTTGAGCAGAAAAAAGAGAATATCGATTTTTTTTTTTTCATCTGAAATTGTTCATTTTTTGTTAGTACAATTTACAATGTATTTTTATAGGTGTGTTTTCGTAATGATCTGCAAGTATCATTAAGATCCAAGCAATGAAGAAGCTACGCTTTTCACAGGGTAAAAAAATGGTCATTTTAAGAATCAAGGGGACGTAAATCTGTTATTGTTGGTCCAATCTGAACGATTTTCGAAAGTCTTGAGAAGACCGGGATCAATCCCACGACCGCTGGTTTATAAGGCGAGTGACTTAACTAATACATCAAAGAGGCTTCTATTCTGAACTTTGTTCCGTTCCGTTCTGCGAAGTATAATTATCCACACACGGATAATTATATTTAACGGAACTGAACAAGATTATCCAGATTTGTTTACAACTGCAAGCAAGTTAGCATGATCATAAGCCCTAGCAGCATTCAAATATACCAAACTGAGTATAACAGAATTACGTTAGGACAGGCGGGCGAACAGAGAGGAGCATTTGCCATTTCTAAACTTTGTGTGTGCGTGTTTGAGGTTTACGTCCCCCAACAGCTAAGGTCATACGGAGATGGGACCTCGGTTTAAAGACACTTTCGAAAGAGAAGCCCGGGATCGAACACACAACCCCTGGTTTATAAGGCAAGTAGCATAACCACTACACCAGAGAGGCTTCTCTTCTGAACTTCCGTTGCGCAATGTGTAATTAGCCACAATGATAATTATATTTAACTGAATGGGAAAGACTATCCAGACATCCTTTCAGCTTCATGCAAGTAAGTATCATGGGCCCTTGCAGCATTTATATATACTAAACTGAGTGTAACAGAATTACGTAAGGATAGGCGGACGGACAGACGGAAGTATGTGCTATTTCTGAATTTTGTGCGTGGGTCCAAGGTTTTTCGTCCACCAACAGCTAAGGTCACACGACGGCGGGACCTAGGTTTAAATACTTATCCGAAAGTCTGGAGAGGCCAGGATCGAATCCCCAACACCTAGTTTAGAAGGTGAGAAGCATAATCATTACACAACTCTTCTTGCGGCCCCGCCCATCTTGGCTTGAAGAAATAGATTGGACTGCATGATGCTTCCACGCAGATCTGAACTGACCGTACATGAGTACTGGTAAACAGCTTAGAGATTCTAAGCCTGCCCAGGAAATTTGGTGTGAGTCGGTCCGTCCATGCATATAAGTCATATTGCTTTTATTGGGCGACAGGGCTTGAGAAGTCATTTCATCTCAATGTCGGGTAAAAGTCCCACAAAATCGGAAGCAACGTCTCCAAAATGACCTATACAGTTTTGACGTGGACGTTAAACTTCAAATCAAACAAATAAGCAAAACAAACACCACTCTTCTGAACATTGTTACGTTCCGTTCCACAAAGTGTTATTAGCCAAAAAAAATATTCAGTGATTCTTAATCTGTGGGTTAATTTGGATAAATGTCATATTGTTCGTTTTACGAACGAAGACTATGATATGTTGTTAGCTCAACTGAGCCGAAGGCTCCCGGGTAGCTTATAGGATGGCAGCCTCTGTCGCCCTTCGTCTTACGTCGTCGTCCACACTATCATACTGAAATATCTTAGCAAATTTTATCTGTAGCATGTCTTTGGGAGGGGATTGCTTACATATGTATTTTAGGAAAATTGCCCAAGAACTTTGGTTGCTATGGCAATTGATAGGTCCCATAAGCTTACAAAGGAAAATGCTTGTGAACGGCGTACCGTCTTTATATTTTGCTAGAATTTAATAAAACTTGCAGATGACAATGCATAAAATCTCGGACGAGTTCGATAATGGGTCAGACTAGACTAATTGTAGCGGAGTTACATCCCCTTGATTCTCAAAATGGCCACTTTTTCTACCTTGTGAACAGCATAGCTTCTTCATTTTTTTGCTGGATCTTAATGAAACTTGAAGATAACAATGACATGCAAAAAATCTCGGATGAGTTTGAAATAGGTCAGATCCGCCCTGACCCTGTGAACAGTTTAGCTTCTTCGTGTTTTTTTTTTTTTTTTTTTTTTTTTTTTATTTTCGTGAAACTTGCAGATAAAAAAGACATGCATTAAATCTCGTACGAGTTCGACAATGGTTCAGATTGGACCAACAATAGCAGAGTTACGTCTCCTGGATTCTCAAAATGGCCATTTTTTTTTTTTTTTTTTTTTGCTTTGTGAACAGCATGGCTTCTTCATTGTGTGCTGGACTTTACTGATACTTGCAGATAACAAAAACATGGAAAAAACTTCGACGAGTTCGACAATGGGTCGGATCGGACCAACAATAGCAGAGTAACATTCCTTGACTTTCAAAATGGTCATTATTAATCTTGTGAACAGCATAGCTTCTTCAATATTTGTTGGATCTTCAGGAAATGACGTGAAATATATCTCGGAGGAGTTCGAAAATGGGTCGGATCGGCCTAGTAGAGGCAGAGTTACATCCCTTTTATTGTCAAAATGACCATTATCAATCTTGTCATCACAAAAACACGCCTATATAATTTTGACCCCCTTGAACCCCACTTTCATATGGTAAGACTTGGATTCCTGGGGGTATACCTTGTTTTTCTTATTTCTGCTCTAAAATATAGATTGTGGGTACTCGTAAGAACCGCCTCGATGAGGCGGTTCTATCGAGTGCCCACAATCTATATTTTGAGCAGAAATAAGAAAAATATCACAATTTTTCACAACAAATTTCTATTTTTTTGGCCAAAAAATTGCGAATGTATTTGTATAGGTGTGTTTTCGTAATGACCTGGGAGCACTTTATAGGCCATGTTTTCAGCCTAAGCAACTTTAAACTTTCACAGACTGGTGTCCTCGACAAAATGTTTTAAGTATGAGGTATTGTGATCCGTCAACGTCCTGTCCGTCGTCTGTCGTTCGTTGTGTGTCGTTTGGCTTCAACGATCGTTTGTGAACTCCTCCGAAACCCATGGGCCAATTAAGTTCAAACTTCACAGGAATGTTTTACAGGTGGCTCCCTACCAAAAAGCTGAAATCGTTCTGCTTCGATAAACAAGATGGCTGCCATAGCTAAAATAAAAAAATCTTTAAAGGGCAACTCCTAATAATAATAATAATAATAATATTAATAATACAAATAATAACAACCAACTTTATTTATAGAGGGTAACGCATTTAAAAAACCGGTACTCATCTTCCATCTGGCCCTTTTTTTTCCTGGGTAGAAACCAGTACTAAGCAATGTGGATAAAGTCTCTTGCTCAAGGAAACAACACTTTGCGCTCGCGCGGATCAAACCGACTACCTCTCGATCTGGAATCCGATACTTTATCAGTGCACCACAGCGCTCCTCCTTTTCCCTTGTAACAATTTAATTCACTCTCTGTAGGAATCTTAAACTAGGTCGCTCTACTAAGATAACTTAAACGGTTCGGTCCGATGGGCAAAATGGCCGCCAGAGCTAAAAGTAGAAAAAACATCGATAATTTGCTTTAAATACCAACTTCTCTGAAAACCTTAATCCAATTTAATTCAAACTCCACAGGAACGTTGCCGGCTCCCCAACAAAATAGCGGAAATCGTTCTCCTTCAATGAACAAGATGGCTGCAAGGGTTGATAATAGAAAAAATCTTTAAACAACAACTCCAATATCCCTGGGCTTATCAGCTCACAATAGCACGAAGTGTTCATGGTGAAATATAGAGATCTTTGAATGTCCGTCGTGCGTCGTCCCGTATCCGTCGTGACCAAGTTGCTTAAAAAGACTACCTCTCCTAATCCATTGGGCAAATTTCAATTAAACTTCAAAGCAATGTTGCCTAGTTTGCTCTCAACCAAAACTACTACAATTGTTTCACTCCAATGAAAAAGATGGCCATCAGAGCTTAAAATAGAAAAAAAAAATATTTAAACGACTTCTACCACACCCCAAGGCCAATTTCATTTAAACATAGGAAGAAAGTTGCTTAGGTGACCCACTACCAAAATAGTTAAATCGTTTCACTTTAATGAACAGGATTGCCGCCAGAGGTAAAAATAGAAAACGTCAACAATTTGTTTAAATGACCACTTCTCCTAAACCCTTGAGCCAATTTCATTTAAGCTTCAGAGAAATGTTGCCTACGTTAATCTCTACCATTATAGCAAAAATCGTTTCGCTCTGATGAACAAGTTGACCGCCAGAGCTATAAATAGAAAAAATCTTTAAACCACTTCTCCTCTCATCCCCCTGGGCCAATTTTATTCAAACTTTATAGGAATATTGCTTACGTGACCCACTACCAAAATAACTAAAATCGTTCCGTTCCGATGAGTAAGATGGCTGCCAGAGCTAAACCAGAAAAAACGTCAACGATTGACTTTAAAAGGTCACCCCTCCTAACCCCTCAGCCCAATTTTTATTTAAACTTCAATGGAGGTGTGCCTAAGGATTCTATCAATATAGCTAAAATCGTTTCGCCTCGATGAACTAGATGGCCACCAGAGCTACAAATGGAAAAAAAACAAACTTTAAACATCTACTCTACCATATTCCTGGACGAATTTCATCCAAACTTAATAAGAATTTTGCTTAGGTGACCCTCTATCAAAACAACTAAAAGCGTTACGCTCGAATGAACAATTGGTCTGCCAGACCGAAAGTAGGAAAATGTAAACACTTTGTTTTAAAAGACTACTAGTCCTAAACCCTTGGCTAAATTCATTTGATCTCCGGCATAGGAATATTGGCTCTCTACCAAAATAGCTTCAATTGTGACCACCAGAGATAAAAGTAGAAAGCTCTATAAACAACTAACTCTCCGACACTCTTAAACTTCATAGGAATGCTGCTTAGACGCCCGTCAAACACAATGCCTAATGTCGTTACGCTCCGATGAACAAGATGGCCAACAAAGCTTAAAAAAAAATCTTCAAATGACGACTTCTCCTATACCTATGAGCCAATTTGATTAAAACTTCACAGGAGTGTTCCTTAGGTGACCCTCTATCAAACTACCTACAGCTATTCCGCTCATATGAGTAAAATGGCCACCAGAGCTATAAATTGAAAACCATCAACCATTTGCTTCCAATGCAATCTCCTCTTAAACCCTTGGGCCACTTACATTTGCTCACCTGAACACGAAGTGCTTATGGTGAGCTCTTGTGATCAGTCAATGTCCGTCGTCCGTCGTGTGTCGTTCGGCGTCCACAAGTTGCTTTAAATGCTAACTCCTCCTAAGTCCCTGGGCACATTTTAATCAAACCTCATAGGACACTTGCTTATGTGATTCCCTACAAAAATAGCTAAATTGTTCTGCTCCGATAAACATCATGGCCGCATATATTTTTAGCACGTCAACTGCTCCTATATCCTTGAGCCAATTTCATTGAAACTTGTGGCTGATCTGTTTTTGTTTTGTTATGAAAGAGACTTCGTGATTTTCATTTCCGATGAACACAATGTGAAATCATTGAAACCTTTAGCTCGACTTCTAGATATTTGGATAATTTATTAAATATTGACTCCGCTCCCCGCACATCGGGGCTTGAAGAAATAGATGGGCTGCATGATGCTTCCACGCAGAGCTGAAACCGACCACACACGAGTACTGGTAAACCGCTTAGAGGATCTAAATATATTCTAGAAAGGGTTACCCTAAGCCTGCCCAGGCAAAGCGGTGCAAGTCGGACCGCCAATGTTTATAAACCTTATCGGTTTAATTTTGCGACAGGGCTTGAGATGTCATTTCATCTCAATGTCGGGTAAAATCCCCCCCCCCCCCCCCCCCCCAAAAAAAAAAATGGAGGCAACGTCTCCAAAATGACCTATGTAGTGTTGACGTTCAAATCAAACAAAAACAAAATTAAATATTGACACTACCTATCTCGATGGTTTGATCGGTCAAATTTGCACCCACCCCTTAGAACTTCCGTTGGATAGAGCAAATTCTTCTGGTGCCGGCGCCCCAATTTTGGATTTACAACTAGCTGTTGTGGGTGGGTTTGTTTCCTGCAGGATTTGTGGTGGGCGCGAATGGTTTAGTGTTTGTGGGTTTTCCTTTCTTGGATGGTGGTGTTCCTCTTGCGGCATCCTATTGCGTATATATTTCCCTCTAAATTCGATTTGCCAGAGTGTCTAGTAATGTTACTGACTTCAAGACTCGTAGGGAATTGTTGACTGCTGGGCTTCTTGGTCAGGGTTACCGGTATCATAAACACGCAAAGCCTTTTCAAAGTTTTGTGGACGTCATTCCGATTTAATTGCAAAATTCAAAGTTGGACTTAAATCTCTTCTGCAACAAGGTCTATCGGAACCCGAATGTTATGGCGACTTAGCATATAAGTTCAGAAAAATATATAATTGCAATGACTTCAGCTCCCAATTTCGTAAAACCATTCTTTGATATAAAAAGATTCGGTACATATAAATGTTATACGACAGGCTGCATGCATTGCAGTTAACCCAATCACGGTTGACAACTTTGCTTCCCTCTTTAATCGCACGCCGGTGGGTCAGACCTCAGATCCTAGAACGGTTCCGGCATAAGGACGTACTGAGAATTAGAGAAAATTTAATTTTATATAATGTTGGTTGGTGCCTGATGCTCTGTCTCTGGTCGGGCCCATCTAGCTGGTAGTGTTCTATTATTCCAGCATTTCAGTGGTTTCTTGCTGTCGAGTCCTCACCGTTGTTTCATCTCTGTGGTTTTTTGTTTTCTTTTTTTGTGTTCTCGGAGACGTTGCACTGATGAGTTAGGAGGCCTGCATGCGGACTGGACAAAGGGCGAGGATTGTGGCCACGTAAAATCGATTTAAGCCCGCCAGTGGAATTCGTTTCACTGACCGATCCAAGGCGGTTCTTCTGTCGCGTTTACTTCTGTTATTGTTTGTCTTTTGAGTGTATGTATCGCTTATATTTTTTGTTTTGGATAGCCATTTTGTCATTTCATGGGAAAGTAACTTCCTTTTTGCTTTCCGCTATAAATGTTTCCATGAGGGTCTAGTTATTTCACGTTTGTGTTTCCTTCCCTTAGGTGTCACTGATGGGAGTTGTGGGTTAATTGTATCGATTCCTGATCACTGCCTTCACATCTATTTTCTATTGGAATCTGACTTATGTGACCCTGTGCCAAAATAGCTAAAACGGTTCGTTTTCGACGAAGAGCTGAAAATAGAAAAAACGTTAACAATTTGCTTTTAATCACAACTCCTCCTGTATCCGTAAGCCAATTTCATTGAAACTCAATAGGAATGTTGCTTAGGTGACCATCTGCCAAAATTGTTAAATGGTTCTGACAAAGAGTTCATCAGTACATCACTTTAAAGATGATTGCCAGGATAATTTCTTGACTGAGAGGTGTGAACAACAGAAGATGATATGAATACAGTATACTTCAAATGGTCTTTGATAGGTCTTTGTTTATTCAGAGACAAAAAATCATAAATAACTCAAAATCGTGGCCTACCATTGTGGCACATGGCTACTTCTGGTCTGTTTTTACAACTTTTTCCATTTGTTAATACCTGTTTTAGGCTGATTCGTGCCGATTGCATAAAATAATTTCTGCAAAACCCATTTTTGTCCAATGAACTCTTCAATTTCTATCATTAGACAGGACCATTTAAATTTAGAGGGGGTTGCTTTGCTTTTATTTCTTTTTGCAAACATTTATAATCACTAGAAAGAATTGTAGGAAAACTAAAATGTTGAAAAAGAATGTAGACTCTGATCAGACACTGTTTTCTATGGCATTCTATGGCCCTTTTCAACCAGTGTGTGTGAATTCGGGTTTAAGATCGCTTTCAACAATTTTTCAGTCATATCACGTCGGTGTCTGGTGGCGACAGGGAGCTCAATGCTCACTTTTATAGTGTTGCCCCAATGAAGTATCGTGTCCCAGACACATTACATGATACCACACCCAGTCACATTATCCTGACACTGGGTCGACCAGTCCTAGCTCTACCCCGTAAACCTGAGTGCCAAGCGAGGAGCAGCTAGTACCATTTTTAACGACTTTGGTATGTCGCAGCCCGGGATCGAACCCGTGACCTCCCGTTCCCCGGAGCGGAGCTATCGGGGCCGGTCCTGTTCAACCAGTGAACAACAAACACGAAAGCATTTTCGATCTAAGATAATTTCACTGGTATGACGAAACATGTGAATATTCTTGTTTTTCCTTTAACCATTAACTATCACCATTATCTAGCATAGGCGAAAATTTAAATTTCCGTGCCCTTTATGCCTCACCAGTTTCCCTCTCTCTCCGCGGACTTCTAGATCAGTTTCTAGACCCACGAAGGGGAGTAATTACTTGCATAACAGACAACGGATTTTTTCAAGTACTTACGTCCTATTCGAATCCATCACGAAAACACACCTTAAACCCGAATTTTATATAGTAAAACTTGGTAAACTTAATTTTTCCTACTTCTACTCTAAAATTTAGATTGTTGGTACTCGTTAGAATCGCCTCATTGAGGCGGTTCTAACGGGTACCCACAATCTATATTTTGAGCAGAAATAAGAAAAACTTTCACAATTTTTCGTCTTTAAATTCGCATTTTTTTCGGCGGTTAAATTTATTAATGTATGTGTATAGGCATGTTTTCGAAATATAAACCATGTCTCAAATAACATTGCATGGCATTACTCCGTCTACCTAAAATGGCGAAAAGGTGACAGAATGATCTTTTTTTACTTCAATCATTCAAATGCTATAGCATTTGAAAAAGTTATTAAAAGGGAATAAAAGGCCATTCCCAATCTTCATGGCAATTGTTGTGCCATTTTTTTCGGTGGTTAAATTTTAAATGTATTTGAAAAGGCGTGTTTGTGTAATGAGTGACAAATAAAATACTCGTATAAACCATGTCTCGTAAAACATTGCATGGCATTACTCCGTATACCTTAAAAGGCGAAAAGGCGACAGAATGATCTTGTTTGACTTTAATCATTTAAATGCTGTAGCATTTGCAAAAGTTATTAAAAGGGAATAAAAGGCCATTCCCAATCTTCATACCTCGAAATGGCTTTTCATATGTCGGGAGCTACCCATTTCTGTATTTTCTAACCTGACCTGTATTCCATCGCTGAAGTTTTAAACATTTTTTTTTGTTTATAAAAAAAAAAAAAAAATAGTAGATCGATGTCAATGAGACTGGAACGCATCACGAAATCACACCTATATAATTTTGACCCCATTTAACCCCAATTTTATGTAGTAAAACTTGAGTTTACAGGGGTAAACACTATTTTTCTTATTTCTGCTCTAAAATATGGATTGTGGGTACTCGTTAGAACCGCTTCAATGAGGCGGTTCCAACGTGTACCAACAATCTATATTTTGAGCAGAAATAAGAAAAATATCACATTTTTTTCGTCTTAAAGTTTGCTTTTTCGGCGGTAAAATTTACAATGTTTTTGTATAGGCGTGTTTCCGTAATGGTGAAAACAGTTCAGACCAGTAAACGTCTTTTGCGCGGGATACAGTATGTAACACATCAATAAAAGGACAGTAATTTTATTGAAAAGATTCGGTTCACAAGCCATCCAGCTGCAGTATAGTATAGGGCGTAAAAAATAACTGTGTTTCCACTAACGTGCTGAAAAAAGTTTGGTCGTTAGGTAGGAGAAACTTTTTTTTTATGTTTTAATTTTTTTTCTCCCTAAAAATACAGGATCGGGACTGTATTTTCTATGTGGTTTTGTTTTTGTACACGTTTTTCTTTTTGTTAATAAAATTGTCATGTCGAAACTTGCATTGTATATCATTATTTTCGGCCCCCGCCCATAGGGGGTTGAAGAAATAAATGGGCTGCAGGATGCTTCCACGCAGAGCAGAATCCGGCCCGCACACTAGTACTGGTAAACCGCTTAGAGGATCTAAGCCTGTCCAGGAACCGCGGTGCGAGGCGGACCGACCATGCTAATATACCCTATTGGTTTGATTGGGCGACAGGGCTTGAGATGTCATTTCATCTCAATGTCGGGTAAAAGTCCCACAAAATTGGAAGCAACGTCTCAAAAATGACCCTTACAGTGTTGACAGGGACTTAAAACCTCAAATCAAACAAACAAAGGAGAAGCTTTTCCATTATTTTATTTTTTCTCAATAAAAACAACGGGGTCGGGCCTGTATTATTTCATATGTTTTTGTACATTTTATTTGTTTGTTAGTAAAAATGTTATATTGAGACTTGCACTGTATATCAATTTATTTTACATTCTCAAAAAAGTCTGCCCTGTATTTTGGAAGGCACTAAATGCCAAAAACTATAAAAAAAAAAACAGTGCTTCAGCTGAAGTGCACGACCCGCCGGATGCATTTAGCTTTATGAGTGTTACTATATATGGGTATGGCGGCCATTTTGGTCATGTGACCTGGACCTAAAACGGTTCCCCCAATAAATGCGCCTTATCGGAAGGAGCAAAAATATATCTTATACTTTAGTACTGTATTCTGAATCGTTTGCAGGATAAAATGCATTCTCACTTTTCCAACAAAAAAGCATATGTGTCAAATTTGACCTAGGCAACAAGAAGGTCAAGGTAAACCCAGGGTCACCATTTTAGCAATTTATGATGGGCCTAAGTCCCAGATGCTATTTATCAAGTTTCGTGGAAATCTGCCCAGTGGTTCTGGAGAAGACTACTTTTGAAGGGTTTTTACCATATATTGCTTGGCGGCCATTTTGGTAATGTGACCTGGACCACCATGAGCAAATTTTGGTTTCCTCCATCCCGTAGAGGCTCCATATGAAATTAGACTTCAATCGGCCTAACGGTTTCCGAGGAGAAGCAGTTCAAAAATTTTCACATTTTCGCCTCAGCGAGGCTATATTAAATGGAATGTAATATTCGCAAGTTTATGGTAAGATCTCATTGAAATCTATCAGTATGCCACAAATTGTTTAAATATTCCAAGCGGTTAAGTCACTATCACCAATTGTCACAAACGGGTTACGGGCGGACAGATAGACAGACCATATATAGCTTGGCGGCCATTTTGGTCATGTGACCTGGACACCATGAGCAAATTTTGGTTTCCCCCATCCCATAGAGGCTCCATATGAAATTTGACTTCAATCGGCCCAACGGTTTCCGAGGAGAAGCAGTTCGAAAATGTTCACATTTTTCGCCTCGGCGAGGCTATGTTAAATGGAATGAAATATTCGCAAGTTTATTGGTAAGATCAAATTGAAATCTATCAGTATGCCACAAATTGTTTAAATATTCCAAGCGGTTAAGTCACTATCACCAATTTTCACAAACGGGTTACGGACGGACAGATAGACAGACCATATATGGCTTGGCGGCCATTTTGGTCATGTGACCTGGACACCATGAGCAAATTTTGGTTTCTCCCATTCCATAGAGGCTCCATATGAAATTTGATTTCAATCGGCCCAACGGTTTCCGAGAAGAAGCAGTTCGAAAATTTTCACATTTTTATACTAAATGGAACGTAATATTTCGCAAGTTAATTGGTTAGATCTCATTGATATCTATCAGTATGTAAAAAAATTGTTTAAATATTCCAAGCGGTTAAGTCACTTTCACCAATTTTCACAAACGGGTTACGGACGGACCCAAAGAAGGTCAAGGTCAACCCAGGGTCACCATTTTAGCAATTTATGATTGGTCTACGTCCCAGATGCTATTTATCAAGTTTCGTGGAAATCTGTCCAGTGGTTCTGGAAAAGACTATTTTTGAAGGGTTTTTACCATATATGGCTTGGCGGCCATTTTGGTCATGTGACCTGGACCACCATGAGCAAATATTGGTTTCCCTATCCCATAGAGGCTCCATATGAAATTTGACTTCAATCGGCCCAACGATTTTCGAGGAGAAGCAGTTCGAAAATTTTCACATTTTTCGCCTAGGCGAGGCTATACTAAATGGAGTGTAATATTACGCAAGTTTTTTGGTTAGATCTCATTGATATCTATCAGTATGCCAAAAATTGTTTAAATATTCCAAGCGGATAAGTCACTATCACCAATTTTCACAAACGGGTTACGGACGGACAGACAGACAGACCATATATGGCTTGGCGGCCATTTTGGTCATGTGACCTGGACACCATGAGCAAATTTTGATTTCCCCCATCCCATAGAGGCTCCATATGAATTTTGACTTCAATCGGCCCAACGGTTTCTGTGGAGAAGCAGTTCGAAAATTTTCACATTTTTCGCCTCGGCGAGGCTATACTAAATGGAATGTAATATTTCGCAAGTTCATTGGTTAGATCTCATTGATATCTATCAGTATGCCAAAAATTGTTTAAATATTCCAAGCGGTTAAGTCACTATCACCAATTTTCACAAACGGGCTACGGACGGACAGGCTGACAGAATGACCGAATGACAGAATGACACGGTGATTTTAGGGCACTCTTAGAAATCAACCGACTTCAGTCGGTTGCTTTTTCTGCGGGTCGTGCAATTTACTGAAAACGCGAACATTACTATGGGAAAAATGCAAAGTCGAGGATCGGAAATAGAAAATGGTAGGGTCGGTGTTTTAATAATGTCTCTCCCGAAAATTTTTTTTCGGAGAGACATATTGTTTTTCCCCCGGGCGTCTGTCTGTCCGTCTGTCTGTCTGTCCGTCTGTCACACTTTCGTGTCCGCTCTATAACTTGAAAACCGTTCGAGCTATCTTCACGAAACTTTATATAAATATTAATCAGCATTAGACGACGTGAAGTGCGCAAGAACTATAACTCTCACATTTATACTTTTTGAATTACCTCCCTTGGAAGTTTGTCGGTATGTATATATGTATGGGCAAATCGTGTCCGGTCAATAACTTTCTTACTTTCAGATGGATTTCAAAATTACTGGGCAGAAATATTAACAACCATAAGACGATGTGTGGTGGGCATGAGGCAGATCGGTACTTCAAAGGTCAAGGTCATACTTAGAGGTCAAAGGTCAAAAAGGGGCCTTTTTTCGTGTTTGGTCAATTACTTTCTTATTTTGAGATGGATTTTAAAATTACTTGGCAGAAATATTAACAACCATGAGACGATGTTTGGTGCGCATGAGGCAGGTCGGTACCTTAAATGTCAAGGTCATACTTAGAGGTCAAAGGTAGAAAAGAGGCCTTTTTTCGTGTTTGGTCAATAACTTTCTTATTTTGAGATGGATTTTAAAATTACTTAGCAGAAATATTAACAACCATGAGACGATGTGTGGTGCGCACGAGGCAGGTCGGTACCTCAAAGGTCAAGGTCATACTTAGAGGTCAAAGGTAAAAAAGGGGCCTTTTTTGTGTTTGGTCAATAACTTTCTTATTTTGAGATGGATTTTGAAACCACTTGGCAGAAATGTTAACCAATATAAGACGATGTGTTGCGTGCATGACCCAGGTGGGTATCTCAAAGGTCAAGGTCATACTTAGAGGTCAAATGTCGAAAAAGGGGCCTTTTTCGGGTTTTGTCAATAACTTGCTTATTTTTAGATAGAATTAGAAGTTACTTGGCAAAAATGTTAACTATCATGAGACGATGTGTTGCATGCATGATTCAGTTTGGTACCTAAAATGACAAGGTCATACATAGAGGTCAAAGGTCCAGAAAGGGGCCTTTTTTCGTGTTTGGTCAATGACTTTCTTATTTTTAGATGGATTTTGAAATTGCTTGGCAGAAATGTTAACCACCATGAGATGATGTGTTGCACGCATGACCTTTTTTGTTACCTGAAAGGTAAAGGTCATACATAGAGGTTAAAGGTAAAAAAGGGGGCCCTTTTTGGGTTCTGTCAATAACTTTCTTATTTTTAGATGGATTTTGAAATTACTTTGCAGAAATGTTAACCACCATGAGACGATATGTTGCGTGCATGACCCAGGTTGGTACCTCAAATGTCAAGGTCGTACTAAGATGTCAAAGGACAAAAAGGGGCCTTTTTTAGTGTTCAGTCAATAACTTTCTTATTCCTGGATAGATTGTGAAATTACTTGGCAGAAATGTTAACCATCATGAGACGATGTGGTGCACGCTAGACCCAGGTCGGTACCTCCAAGATCAAGGTCATACTAAGAGGTCAGAGGCATTTTTTTTTTTTTTGTGTGTGTGTCCAGTCAATATTTTTTTTATTTTTTGATGGACTTTATATATAAAGTAACCATGCAGAAATGTTCACCGTCATTAGACCATGAGTCATGTGCAAGACCAAGTTCCATACCTCCAATGTCAAGGTCATACATAGAGGTGAAAGATAAAAAAAGGACACTCAATAACTTCCTTATTCTTTGATGGATTATGAAATTACTTGGCAGAAATGTTAACCATCATGGGCCGATGTGTATGGCCTCAACGATCAAGGCCATACTTAGAGGTCGAAGGTAAAAAAGGGCTTTTTGTGTACGACCAATAACTTTTTTATTTTTCTATGAACATTTTTAAAGTTACTTTGCAGAAATTTTCATCTTCATTAGATGATGTGTTGCACTCAAGACCCAGCTCAATACCTCCAATGTCAAGGTTATACTTAGAGGTCAAAAACGGGGGAGACATCTGTGTTTTGTAGAAAAACAAATTCTAGTGTTTTTTTTTTCTTTTATTGATAAAAATAGTTGAGTCGGGGGGGGGGGGGGGGGTGTCTGAAACAGGGTCGGTCGGTTAGCTTTGCGGAAACAAGGCTATTTTTTTTTGATGCCATGTCTTCCAATGTTTCCTTTTGCGTCGACAACCAACGTATGGGATACACGCTTCTCGTTTGGTACAGCACTCTGCTTTTCCAGGAAAATAAGTACATTTCGTCTTTCTTGACGGACAATCCTTGAATATAAAGAGGAATTACATTTATCAAGCCAGAATTGTCCATGGTATAGTGGTTAAGCTCCGTCAAATCATCAGGAAAACACGCTTATATAATGTTGACCCCTTTGAACCCCACTTTTATACAGCAAAACTGGGGTTTACAGGGGGGGGGGGGGGGTGTAAATCTTAGTTTTCTAAGGCGGTTCTAACGAGTAACCAAAATCTTAATTTTGAGCAGAAATAAGAAAAATCTTATTACTGCTCTAAAATATAGATTGTGGGTATTCGTTAGAACCGCCTCGATGAAGCAGTTCTAACTTGTACCCAAAATCTATATTTTTAGCAGAAATAAGAAAAAAAATCACACTTATTCATCTTGAAATGTTCATTTTTTTCGGCAGTAAAGTTTACATTTATTTGTATAGGGGCGTTTTCGTAATGTTTTCGTAATGGAACACCACTGTAAGCTCCACTTTGTATACTGACAGGAAAGTGTGGCTTACACAGAGGATCTTACACGAGTGTTCATGTATTATTGAATTTAGAATCAATTTGAAAATAGAGTTCTGCTTAAACTGGTGCTAGAGGGAGAGGCCCGTGTTGCACTGGTCATGAACAGATTCAATGAAACTGGGTCTACTTTTTACGTTTATTTGGTGTATTCTTTGCTTCCAAATGATCTAACTATTCAAAACTTATTTATTAAACGAGTTGAGGAAAGGGTATAAAATGCCAGGCTCTGCTGAGCATTTTATCCCTTTTCCTCAACGAGTTTAATAAATTCAAAAATACATGAGCACGAATGTAAGATTCTATTTATCATATGGCAATTAAAACGCACATTATTCACGATTTTGTTACAAACGCGTCAATATTCCGCCATAAGTGAAGGACGTCGTACGGGTAACGTTACGGGGCGTATCTAACTAATTTGCATATTTAATCCACTAGTGGATTATCGAATTTATTACATGGCGTTGTTACATTCCCAAACATGACGTCATATGGGCCCCGTCAAGCGATTTTGGTACTTATCGCCTATGCGATCAGCGAAGGTTCAGGCGAGCCTGCGCATCCGCGCAGTCTCGCCAGAACCTTCGCTGCTCGCTCATACAAGCAGTGAATCAAGAGGAACCCTCAGACAGAAAGCCATATCCCAGACCCCTCTGAATGGCTGGGCATGCGCAGTTAAAATTTGTCATGACGGAATGCTCGAGGACACAAATTCGCTTGGCGGGGCTCATATGATAAAGTCCTTACATTCCATATTCTTACTCTGAAGCATAGAATGTGCGTACACAATCCAAAGTGTATGTATCAAGAAGATATAAAAGCAATATAACTTTTTTATAACAGCAAGAGAACCATGAGGTCTTGATCGCTCCCCTGAACCCTGAATATTATTTGGTGACTTTTTCCCTCAGCCGAGTAACCACACCCATTTGTACTTACAAATAAGCCAAGCTCAACCCGGGGGACATCATTTGAAAAAAAAACTTGGAAATACTAAGTCACCTGATGTCATATGCCAACTTTCAAGACAGCTGGCCCGGCGTTTATGTAGGAGACTTTTTTCAAGTTGTTTTACCATATTTGGGCATGGCAGGCATTGTGAAATTTAATTGAATTTGACCCAGCTGTTTTAGAGAAAATGTTGATGGACCTGCAATCCATATGACCTTTGGCATTCATAAACATTTATATTGTACCTTCTCTCATGTCACAGAACACAGCAGTTTCGAAAAATACATAATTCTATCTTTTCTCCATTCAAAAACCTAAGGAACCTAATTTGATCTTGCAGTAAATCAAGCCAAGATAAACCTGGGCATCGCATCACAAAAACACACCTATATAATTTTGACCCCCTTGAACCCATATTTTATACAGTAAAACTGGCGTTTACAGGGTAAACCTTATTTTTCTTATTTCTGATCTAAAGTATAGATTGTGGTACTCGTTAGAACCGCCTAATCGAGGCGGTTCTAATGAGTATCAACAATCTATATTTTGAGCAGAAATAAGAAAAATACCCAATTTTTTATCTTAAACTTTTCATTTGTTCGGCGATAAAGGTTACAATATATTTGTATAAGCGTGTTGTCGACCAAAGTTTCAAGGAAATCGGCCTGGTGGTTCTGGAGAAGATGTTTTGAGTTTTAATCATATCTGTCTTGATCATGTGACCTAGACCATTCGATCAAGATTTCATTCCCCCATTGTCAGGAGAATGCATATGAAATTTAACTGAAATTGACCTTAGAGAAAATGATCTTTGAAATGTCAATAGACCTGCAATTCAACGACGTTGGGCCAAGGTCGCCGAATGACATTGACCTTTCGTATTCATAGACATTCGTTTTGAAATGCCAATGCACCTGCAATTCAACTACTATGGGCCAAGGTCGCCGGTGGACCTTGACCTTTGACATTCATAGGCATTCATATGATATTACCGCAATGGTTTTCGAAAACAAAATGCATTGATTTTCCCATTGAAAATCCTAAAGAAACAAATTTTATCTTGTCATAAAATAGGTCAAAGCCAACCTAGGCTCATCGTTTCTGCAAACCTGGCAGTACTTAGCCACGAAATGCTACAATCTAAGTTTCAAGACAATTAGTTTAGTGGTTCTGGAGAGGAAGATATTTATGGTTTTAACCATATTTGGTCATTGGGGCCATCTTGGTCGTGTGACCTAAACCATTCGCCTCCCCCATCCCCCTTGTTAGGAGATGGCATTTAAACTTTAATTGAAGCTGCCTCAGCTGCTTCAGAGAAAATGTCCTATGAAATGTCGATGGACCTGCAATACTCCTAGCGACCTTGGACCAAGGCGGCCGAATGACCCTGACCTTTAGTGTCCATAGACATTCATTTTGTACCTGCCCTCATGTCATATACTACACTGATTTTTTTTTTTTAAATGACTTGATTTTGCCCCATACAAAAGACTAAGGAACCATATTTGACCTTGCCGAAAAATAATTCAAGGTCAACCGATGGTCATCTTTTTGCGAACTTGGTAGTACATGTACTCAGTCACCCGATGATACATGCCAAGTTTCAAGGAAAGTTGCCCAGTTGTTCTGGCGAAGAGTAGTTTTAAAGTTTATACATTATTTGGGCATGGCGGCCATCTTGGTCATGTGGACTACTGGAACAAACAATCCACCCCCCCCCCCCCACCTAAATGGCCAAGTGGCTTCACAGAAGAAGTCCTTTGAAATTGCTAGCGGCCGACGATGACGGACGACGGAGGCCTACCAGCCCATAAGCTCCCCCGGAGTCTGTAGCTCAGGGGAGCTAAAATGTCATTTTGACAACTATAATGAAAGGAAGCATTAATGTATTTTTTATGAATCTTATTGCGTATCCACTCAGCCACAATTATACAGTCGTACTCCGATGGCTCGAATCCCTTTGGGACCATGAAAATGTGTTCGAGACAGCGGTGGTTCGAGCCACGGAGGGTTACTTCTAGTGCCATACCAGGAGGCATAATGGACATAATTGTTGCATATCTTTCGGTGTTCTATATTATAAACGTATGTTGTATGTACTCATTAGAATCACCTCATCGAGACGATTCTAATGAGTACACACAACATACATTTGCGAAATAGAAGTAGAAAAGCTCCTTAATTATCCCGCACTATTTCTTGTGAAGAGGAATTCTCTAGGGACTCAAGAACGGGTACGACTCATCCGAGGTAAACGGGCAATCAGGGTTCGAGCCATCAAAGTTCTCCTGTACATCCTTCTCTGTCAGCGCAAACAAACTTGAAGAAAATTGGTTCCTATAAAGCGCACAGCGACGACTGATCAGACTGGTCAGATGTGCAGGTTTATCAGAGTCGTTGCTATGCGCACATGTACGGAAATACATTATCGCCTGACGTGACTCATAGGTTATCATGAGAAAAGCCAACGTCCCACTTCTCACACTCGAACTCATTTGGCCCTAGGGTAAGTAGTTCGAACCACTAACCCAGCAGGCACATGACGTAATTGTGACATTACATCAACGTCGTTGCGACGTCATGACGTTCATGCAACGTCACATAAATGTCGGTGCAACGTCGTGACGTTGCACCAACGTAAATTTCACGTTGCCCTAGCGACGTGTGCCTGTTGGGTAATGGTTTTTCATATCCCCAGTGGACCTAGAGATAGCTTTTCGTCCTATAATGAACTTGAGAAATGATGTGTATTCATTAGAGTTCTGGAGTTATAGTAGAATTACTGAATAATTGTCCAAGAGACACAGAAACGAGTTCAAATCACCCATGGTAAACGATCTATCAATGTTCTCGTCGCTAAACTAAAGTTTCCTTTCAAGGTTCTCGTTCTTTGAATGGATTTCTTACTTATTTACGTAGACTTAAGGGGAATGGATACACCTTTAGGGGAGGCAACTCCTGCAAAAGTATTTTTGTTTCCCATGTCAATATGGGGTCAACTCTTAAAGGAAAGAATCTGCTCCTTTAAGAGTAGACCACTTTTGCATTGGGACAGGGCTCATTAAAAAGCGAATAAAATATGGAAAAAAACTGCCAGGTGTTCCCATTCCTCTTAAAGGTGCTCTATATAGTACATGTTGTCCGCACAAGATATATTATGTTGTTCGCACAAGATGATATATTGTGCGCACAGCATATTATCTTGTGCACACAAGATAATATCTTGTTCGCACAACATATTAAAATAATGCATGTCCCTTCCCGGGTTGGTTAAGACAGGTACTTGCTTAATACAGGTGAGGTTTGATACATTTGCGTTTTCGTCAACCGAATGCAGGCTTGCTCAAAACTAGACGCAACGCATTACAGGCGGTCTATTTTTATTTTTAGTACTCCACCAAATCCAGCTCTGCATGGACACAAGGGGGGTAAGCAGGCCTTTCCAACATTTTCTAGCGTTTGCTCTCTCCAACACTTTCTAGCGTTTGCTAAAAGAATGAATCACTAAGATTGCGTCGCCCTAATGATGCTGTAGAAAAAAAATATGACGGCAAAAATATAAATAACGAAAGTATAAGTATTGTTCCTCATTTCGTAATTTAATTCTCGCAGCATTACGATAACACATCCCTGTGACATAATGCATTTTTTCATATCTCCAAAAATAGCAACTTTTCCGATGAAAATTTGTTATATTTTTCTTATTTATACTTCAGCCATAGGTTGTGAGTGCTCGTTAGAAACGCCTCATTGAGGCGGTTCTAACGAGTACCCACAACCTATGTCTAGGAGCAGAAATAATCAAACTAATGTATACCCCCTAAAACCCCAGTTTTCCCTATATAAACTAGGGTTTAGGAGGGGTGTTCATTTCACGGACTTGTTCACGTGATGTTATTTAAATTTCGTAGAAACAACAAACCTATATCATCCACGTAATAGCCATAGCGACCTATGGGGTGACTGATTACTTACTTACAAAAACTCATGTTTGGTCTGCAAACAGTGCAAACACAGATAATAAGCCGCGTTCTCCGAGTATTCTCTATTTGCTAGCACCCCGTTTTGAGAGAGCTAGGCATATATGGACTAATGGTTGCTGTTGTCTATATGGTCTGTCAATAGGGTTATGGGTTACGAACATACCTTATCTGGTTGTCGGTCAGTGCTCACAAGTAAAGGGTCTATCACCTTTTTCCAGTCATCTAGAGTCCAGGTTTGCTCGGCTTCTATAGGCACATCGTTTAGGAAGTATGTCGGGGCAAAGGAAACTGACCCTAAATGAAACCCCAAAAGATACATGTAAATAGAACAGTCTTGTTTAACATCTCAGGGGTAAAATGATATAATTTCAAGAACATTGTAAGTTAAGTAGCTAGTTATACCCGCTTTCGTCACGGACGTCCGCCTGTCCTTCCTTCATTCCGTCTGTCACAAACCTAGTGAATGGAAATATTTTTTTTTTTATTTCTTGGTTGGTAGTGACCCAACTTGATACACATATTGCTTAGGGACTGAAAATGTGCATGAAGGTATCCAAATTTTGATCTGATCCCCAGGGGTCATGGGGTGAGGTCAAAGGTGAAATTTTCAAGAAAATGCTTGTGATTGCAACTACTATTTTCATTACTTGGACTATGGAGAGCAAACTTGGTACACATATTGCTTAGGGGCTGCAGATGTGCATGAAGGTATTCACATTTTGACCGAGCCTCCCACAACTCCGGGGGTCATGGGTGCAGTCAAAGGTCGAATTTTCAAGAAAATGCTTGTGAATGCAACTACTTTTTAATTACTTGGCCTATGACGACCAAACTTGGTACACATATTACTGAGGGACTGCAGATGTGCTTGAAGGTATTCCAACTTTGATCTGATCCCAGGGGGTCATGGAGTGAGGTCAAATGTCGAATATTCAAGAAAATGCTTATGAATGCAACTACGTTTTTATTGTTTGGTCTATGATAACAAAACTTGGTACACATATTACTTGGGGACTGCAAATGTGCATGCAGGTATCCAAACTTTGATCTGACCCCAGAGGGGCCATGGAGTGAGGTCAAATGTCGAATTTTCAAGAAAGTGCTTGTGACTGCATCTACTTTTTTATGTCTTGGCCTATTGTGACAAAACTTGGTACAAATATTGGTGAGTAAATGCAGATGCGCATGAAGGTATCCAAATTTTGACCTGACCCACTGGGGTCATGGGGTGAAGTCGAAGGTCAAATCTAGAAAAAGCGGGTATTTGCAAAGGTGCCCCCATCAATATCTCTAGTTACAATGTATATGCTCTGATGCACTTCCGTTTTTTAAAGCGAAAGCTACGGGTTCTGATTCGACAGTTTCTAGGGTATCTTTACACATTAATTTGCAGAAAATATTTACCGTAAAGATCGGGTAGTTATATTATCCCCAACTGTTTATATTACTCTAAATAGCCCTATTTAGAAGCAAGCTTTCATGACTGCTAAGCTCTTCCCATTTTTCATGTCTTACATCCGGTGCTACTTTTTGTATGGGGAAGACCAATATCCTGTGCCAATATTTGTTACAATTTTCCGTATTTATGACGTCGAATAGAAAATCTAGCTCACCGTAAGTGCTTTGTTTAAAAGCTAAGCAAATAATAAATGGTTATGTGATGGAAGCTTTGTCTACTAGCCCATTGAAAGAATAAAACGGAAAGAAAAGGCGTTGGCAATCGTTCAATGAATAATCAGCGGCAGATCTCTTCGAACAAATAGCTGAGTTACGGCTCTATAACGATGTCAACTTATTCAGAATCAATGATTATAAGGCCCTTTCGTGCAACGAAGGCATATATAAGACCTTTGTGTTGGCTAGAACAAAATTAATCTTAAGAAGAGCACCTTACCATATTTTCCCGAAAAGGACGACCAGAAACATTTACACGACCGACCACAAGCAAGAAACGTCGTTTTCGAACGACCGACCATATTCCGTTATGCCTACCCGCCGTGATGTAGCTGATATTAGACAACGCAGATAAATGATAAATCGTATACTGGTGCTGTTGTTTTGATTCTGTATGGTGCATTCTCCGTGCTATAAACCTAAAATCTGGGCTGGACTTAATAAATAACTCAAAATGACAAACTGAAAAGAAACCGTCTAAGTGCATGAATCATCTCACTTAGCTGACGGTGTTATATTGTGACCAATAGGTATATTTGTTATACAATAGTGATATTTGTATACAATTAACGCTTTTTGTACCAAATGGAATCTTCCTCCTTACATATAACAAGAGTCCATTTCTTTAGGGGTGTCTTTTCTTCAAAATTAATTTGGAAAATGGCTTCACATTTTGCAAACAGTTTTGGTCCAGATCAGACGCCCCGTTTTGGGCGTCTGATCTAGGCCTGCACTGTTTGCCAGGGTACCCGTTTGGGGGTTTCTGGTACCGGATGGGTTAATGGACGAAAATCGATTCTGTAACCTAGTGGATAAGAGCGCTGACTCTTAATCATTAGGTCTCTCACCGCTGTTGGTTCGAGCCTGACTCGGGTCACATTTGAGACGTCAAGTTCAGCAACGGCAGGTCAGGTGGTTTTTCTCCGGGTACACCCGTTTTCGCCCATCTCTGATTAATGATCGCTTCGATATGAGTGAAATAATCTTGAAAGGACCGTAAAACAACAACAGTGGGCTTCCGTGGCCCAGTGGATAAGAGCGCTGACTCTTAATCATTACGTCTCTCACCGCTGTGGGTTCGAGACTGGCTCGGGTCACATGTGAGACGCCAAGTTCAGCACCAGAAGGTCAGTTGGTCTTTCTCCGGGTACTCCGGTTTTCGCCCACCTCTGATCAATGATCGACTCGATATGAGTGCAATAATCTTGAAAGGGCCGTACCCTCCCTCTCAAAAATACAACCTACTTGAACATGAATATTTCCAAGCAATTCTTGTCGCCGAGTCAAACTCTTTGATTGCCATTTGCGATTCAAATGCGGATGTAGATACATTGCAACACTTCCGAGCAAAAGACGCCAGTAAACTGAAATTGCAAGTAACATATGGGCCCCGTCAAGCGATTTTGGTACTTATCGCCTATGCGAGCAGCGAAGGTTCAGGCGAGCCTGCGCATCCGCGCAGTCTCACCAGAACCTTCGCTGCTCGCTCATACAAGCAGTGAATCAAGAGGAACCTTCAGACAGAAAGCCGTATCCCTAGCCCCTCTGAATGGCTGGGTATGCGCAGTTAAAATTGTTCATGACGGAATGCTCGAAGACACAACTTCGCTTGGCGGGGCTCAAATGTTAATAAGCTCATATAATGCATATTCTATTTACCACTGTATATGACCGGTATGCATTAAGTCATGACACCCCAAGGTGCGTTTGCGTTATTACTGTTTTGTCTGCTTCATGGCCGGCTCATGAGTGAGTGAGTGTTTGAGTTTTACGTCCCACCAACAGCTAAGGTCATACGGAGACGGGACCTCGGTTTAAAGACTCATCCGAAAGTCTTGAGAATCCCGGGATCGATCCTGCGACCACTGGTTTATAAGGCGAGTAGCTTAACCACTAACCACAGAGGCTTCTAGGCCAGCTGATAAGAACACGATAATTACAGTATAGAAGAGCAGCAAGGACTCATGTAAGCCTGTGCATGAACATAGTTTTTTGAGATACTTGGCTGCTAACAGACAATGAGAAGATACCTTTATGTGTCTTCATGCAAGAAGTAATGCGTTTAGCCTATTACATTTTTTCCGTCAAAGATTTGTCTGTCAGGAACTTCTAGACTTACAGTCTTGAAATTCGGTATAAATGTTGGGTGTGACTGGTTGCATTGTGGGAAAGAAAATACGGACTGTGGGGGGCAGGGCTTTTAGAGTTATTCTCCTTAGTTTGTAATGCGATAAAAATGATTTTCCCTCAAAGAATGTTCAGGAACTACTGGACATACAGTCTTGACAATTGTTACAAATGTTTGGTGTGACTTGTCATATTACGGGAAAGTATATAGGGACTATGATGCCAGGTCTTTTAGAGTTATTCACCTTAGTTTATAATTCTCTGAAGACGTATTTTCCGTCAAAGAAATTTCAGAAACTACAAGACCTCAATTCTTGATACTTGGTACAAATATTAGCTGTGACTACGTTGTATTGCGGGACAGAAAAAAGCAACTTTAGGACTAGTTTTCTAGAGTTAATTCCCTTTGTAACTTTTGCAATTAAATATATCATTTGCTAAATAATTTCTACACCCTTTGTCAGATTTTTCTAAGAATTACACCACGCTTATACCGTCATGAACTGCCGATGTTGTAGAATATTAGGGACTGTGCGGCCAAGTCTTTTAGAATTATTACCCGTTAAATTTTCTGCCATCAAAGATGTTTAAGGAAATACTAGACCTACATTATTGAAATGTGGTACGAATGTTGTGTGTGACTAGTTGTATTGTGGGAAAGTCAATTTGAACTTTGATGCCATTTCTTAAGTTATTTCCCTTTGCAATTTTTCAACATTTGCTAAATAACATCCACAACCCCTGTCGGATTTTATACACTTATACACTTATACATGTACTTTCATACACTGCAGAAGTTGCAGGAAATTTAGGGTGTAGGGTCGCGTTTATGGTAGTTATGTCCCTTTGTAATTCTTGCAATGAAGTATTTACTTGGAAGGATAGATTTCCCGTCAAAGATTTTTCAGGAACTGCTAGACCTGCTTTCTTGAAATTTGGTAATATTTTTGGGTGTGACTAGTTTTTTGTGGAACAGAAAATAAGAGATGTGAGGTCAGGCCTTTATAATTCTTGCAATATATTTTACTTAGTTTGCTTTCCATCAAAGGTTTTTCAGGAACTACTAGACAGTCATATATTTTTAATTTGTTTTTACTTTCGGTGCATATATGCATTAGCATGGCAATGTAATTTATTGAAGGCTTCAGTTGGGGGTACATGTATATGATCATTACGCTCACTTCATAGTCTAGTATGATTTGTACTTTACCTTATAACTTCCGGTTGTGTCATATTCGTAGTGGCCTCGTTTGAAAGCTGGTCAAGACCTGCGAATACATCTTCAAACCAAGAATATGTCAATTTCTTTGATGTGGCATGGTCAATGACGTGGCCCCCCTGGAAGAAACGTGAGTGTCAATTATTGCAAAGTAACACATCAACTTGAATTAGACATAATTCAAGGTTCTAAAATGGCTTTTCCTGAACAAAAATAGCTACGACATTTTCCTTGTTTCTGCATCAGCACAGTCGAACTTCCGTGAATTCGATGGTATTTCGTGTGACATAGTGCATTCACTCCTATCTCCAAAACGGTTAGTTTTCAATAGAAAATGAGTAATATTTATCTTAATTATATGCGAAACATAGGTTATGGGTGGTCGTTAAAACCGTCTGAACAAGGTGTTAAAGTAATTTGATCTAGTGCTGCAATTTTTGATCCGACATGACCTAAATTCAAAGCTGACCAACATTTCAACAAGGCATACATTCTAGTATAGTGTCAAAAAGATTGAAGCAAACGTATGGCCTCAGATGCTGAGCATAGTTTTAACCCTTAAGATGCCGAGAATAACTGCATCTGAAAAGGTCGTCTGTTTATGGCGTCTGCTGAATCTTCTTGCAAACTTTTTTAAAAAAAAAATGCACACAGGCAAGCAGTGTGGTGACAGATCAGACTGCTCCTAGACAAGCAGTCTGATCTTGGTCCTCACTGTTTGCAACAATGACTTTGACAACTAAGCAGATGACAATTGTTCTGACTGCCATCTTATGGGCTAGAAATTCCCCTGCATAGAAGAGATTTTCCTAGTCAAAAAAGTGTTCAAATCATCAAAGCTTGACAGGATGTGATGGCATTGTATGGGCTAAAGCAATTTGACCTAGTGACCTTTAGACTCGACATGACCCACCTTTGCAACTGATCCAAGATATAATCAAGACAGATTCTGGTCATAAATATTCATGTAAACTGTGACCACTTCAGTGTGAAGAAGGCTTTGAAGGAATTTGACCCACTGGCCTATTGTTTTTGTTCGACATGACCCATATTTGAATTTGAACAAAATTTTATCAAGACAAACATTCTGTTATAGTTTCATGAAGAGTACAGCGACACTGTGACCTGTAGAGGCTAAATAAGGTTTTAAAGTAATTGGACCTAGAAATCTAGTTGTAGACCCAACATGATCCGTGTTCGAAGATGACTGCGATATCAACAAGTCAAACACTCTGCTAATGTTTCGTGACGATTGAAGCAAAATTGTGGCCTCTGGAGTCTGAATAAAGTAAATGTTAATGATGTATGATGGACGACAAACTACTGACGATGGATATATGGTACATACTGGGTGATCATCATACTCACCTGCTCAGATGAGTTAAAATCCATCCACTGGCTTAGGAACAGAAGTTGTTTAAACTTTAAAACTTGAGGATTTATGGTGATGGTGACATAAGAAAGAAGGGGACATAACTCTTTGAGAAATAGGCCGACATAGCCGGTTTTAGAACTCACCCGAGGTTTATACCTGACTTACTTATATTTAAGTATAATTATGATTCGATCAAAACTTAAGTTGATAGGGTTATGACAATGTCTAAAATAGGCATTTTCAGCAATCAAGGAGCATTACTCTTAATATTAATTGACCGACCTTGCCAGTTTTCGAACTCATACAATCTTTTACCCCAAGCATATGTGTAAGTTTCTTAAAGATCAGATCAAAATTTAAAGTGCTACGGTGGTGACAAGGTCAAAATAGGCAACGGTTCACGTAACTGATGATAAATAGCCTGACCAAGCCAGTTTTCGAGTTTTATCCCTGACTTACTTATATGCAAGTATTAGGAAGATCCGCTCAAAACTGAAGGGGCTACGGTGATGACGATGTCAAAAAACAGGCGTTTTCAAGGGGACATAACTCTATCATAAATAGGCCGATCTTGCCATTTTTCAAATTCATCAAAGCTTTTACCCCAAACCTCTTATATGTGAGTTTCAGAAAGATCCGATAAAAACTTAAGGTGGTGACAAGGTCAAAGGTAGGCAGTTTTGGTAATTATAGGGCACGTAATTCTATGACAATTAGCCTGACCTCACCTGTTTTAGAACTTATCCAAGCTTTTACCACTGACTTACTTATGTGTAAGTATTAGGAAGATCCGATCAAAACTATAGCGGCAACAATTATGAAAAGATCAAAAATAAGCATTTCCAGCAATCAATTGGACATGACTCTATATTAAATAAGCCGACTATGCCAGTTCTCAAACTCATTCGAGCTTTTACCACAAACATACTTATATATAAGTTTCAGAAACATCCAGTCAAAATTTAGGCGCTTAAGTGGAGACAAGGCCAAAAATAAGCATTTTAGGCAATCAAGGGGACTTAACTAATCCCAGCTTTTACCACAAGCATGCTTATATATAATAAGTTTCAGAAAGATCTGATTAAAACTAAAGGGGCTACGGTGGTGACAAAGTCAAAAATAGGCATTTTCAGCAATCAAGTGGACGTAACTCTATGATAAATAGGCCGACTTCGCCAATTTCATCCGAGCTTTTACCCCAAGCCCACTTATATTTAAGTTTCAGAAAGATCCCAACAAAACGGAAGGCGCTACTGGGTTGACAACGATTTTCCGATTGTACGTTTATGGGACCTTGTGGTTGTCATAACAACCACAGTTTTTATTCGATTTCGATAGAAAACATATGTCATCAACCTCATCCCCCTCCTCTTGAGGCATAATTACATCACGAAATCTGATTGGGTGAAAGTCAGAAATTGGCGTGATTAAATTAATTTATCCTGCAAGGAACGGCATTCGCGCACTAACTACAGAAAGCCAATAACTAACATAAAACATTGCATAGGAACACCATTCGTGTTCATTTAAATTTTGCTTGTGTAAGTTTAACTTACATGAATTACCTTTATTACTTATATTTACACTATTTTCCATCCATTATGTGACGAAAAAAGTCTGGTTTGAGGGCTAAAATTGAAAGAAGAAAGCAATTGCACGCAGTTTTCCTATTACGAGCGCCATTGACGTCACAAAATCGCCATCGTCCAGTCCAGTTTATTTTGACGTCACTTAATCGTGGCGGGTGTCATTGAATTCATTGATGTGCGAACAATATTGCGTTCCAATATTTATCTTTATCATATGACGTCGCGTCTGAGAACGTAATAACGCCATGTAATAAATCTGGTAATCCACTAGTGGGTTAAATATGCAATTTAGTAAGATACGCCCCGTAATGTTAAACGTACGGCGTCCTTAGCGACGTCGCGTTTTTTAATGGCGAAATATTGACTTTTTTGTTAAAAACCTTCATAAAATGCATTTTAAATGCCATATGGAAAATAGAATCAAGCATTCGTGCTCATGTATTATTGAATTTATTAAACTCGTTTAGGAAAAGGGATAAAATGCTCTGCAAGCCTCGCATTTTATCCGTTTTCCTTCACTCGTCGAGGAAAAGGGATAAAATGCTCGGCAAAGCCACGCCCTTTATCCGTTTTCCTCAACGAGTGCAATAAAATTGATAATACATGAACACTCATGTTAGATCCTCTGTACAATGCGCGGAGGATGTAAACACAAAGAATACAAATGTACTTACAATTGCTGTAAGATATTCCTGGTGATAATATGGACGTGGAAATATGTGTGTAGTCCATCTCAGCCTTGATCCATAATGCATTGCAACTGCCTTCGCATTTGGGAAGGCCTCGGCGCTGTCCGGGCATAGTGGGCCCATATGAATATCCAGATGAATCGGAGCGTCTCTGCTTACTTCGTTGAAGGCAAAGCCAACCAAACGCTTAGGTGTAGGTAAATGCTGTGCTAACGAAATAAATGATAAATATGTATACATAAGACAGACCACCATTTTCATTCAACAGCAACTTTTTACTTAAAATTTTTAGCCCCCGCCCATTGGGGCTTGAAGAAATAGATGGGCTGCATGATGCTTCCACGCATAGGTGAAACACGAGTTCTGTAAACCGCTTAGATAATCTAAGCCTGCCCAGGCAATGCGGTGCGAGTCCGACCGTCCATGCTTATAAACCCTATTGGTTTCATTCACAGGCTTGGCCCGTTGATTTGTTCCAAACACTTGTGGAATCATGAGGTAAAATGTCAAAATATAAGATTTTTACATACTGGTATAGAAAACTAGACAAGGTTCTCAACAAATCAGTGCCATTTTCTCGTTACTATTAAAATGACAATTGGCACAGGCGCATTGTTTGACACAGGAACGTATATTTTGTATGAACTTCAACCTAAGACATGCAGAATTTCATCAAAATAATGCAGAACTCCTGGTTTAAGCCCCATTATGATCTAAACGTCAAATTACCCCAGATAGACCTTATCCTTTCTTCCAAAGGTTAACCCTTTTATAGAACATATTTAACTTCACTACAGCTGGTGTGTGGGAATGTGTGGCGGCGGTAAAACGTCTCCCTGCCCTACATCATAGTGTATATTATATTTCCTTGTCCTTTCGGATCATTGATTCCATTGTGGAATTTTGAAGATATCTGAGGGTCACTGATGAGGCCTAATTGGCCGAAACTAGCTAGTCTGGCCCAGAAAACATGTACACTCGATATTGTTCACTTCTGTGGTGTATTCCTTGCTTCCAAAGGATATACTTAGAAGGACAACTAACTGTCACACACACTCAATGGCTTTTCGCTGTTTCCCTGCAATTTCCTGCGGAAATCCGATAATGTCAGCACAAAAGCCAACTTTCTTATAAATATAAATGAAGATGCTCTCGCCTAATGCAAAAGTTTTCTCCAGATAACCGTTATTACCAGCAATTTTCAAATTTTTGTGTGCGAGTAGGCAATTCTCATTGCAGTATTGTTTTCATTCTGTATTTTGAAGCTTATGTAATCCGCGCGCTGATTAGTCGAAATTTGGGAGCTCCAGCGATTTCGACCAATCAGCGCTCGGATTACGTCAGCTTCAAGATATAGAATGAAAACAATATTGCAACGAGAAATGCCTGCTCGCCATAAAAAAAGGCGAAAATTGCTGGTAATAACAGGTAACTGGCGAAAACTTTTGCATTAGGTAAGAGCATATTCAATGATATTTATAGGTGTGTTGGCTTTTGTGCTGACATTATCGGATCTCAACAGGAAATCGTAGGGAAATGGTGAAAAACCATGAAGTTGGTGTGACAGTTAATTGTCCGACTAAAGTTTATCCGGGTAAATTTGACGTGTAGATCACAATGGGGCTTAATCCAGGTGTTCTGCATTATTTTGTTGAAATTCTGAATGCCTTAGGTTGAACTACATACAAAATATAGCTGAGCTATTGAGAAAAACAGCATTTTTTCTTCTGCTGGTATTTCGAGAAACACTTTTGTCCCCATGCTTCTGATTTTTTAATATTTTCCTTGAAAGTCGGTGAATTCACTCCATGAATTCGCAGACTGTGGCCCGAAGACACTTTCCAGCTTCTGTCTATTAAAAAGATAGTGATCGTAATTTCCTTCCGCCTTATTACATGTACTACTGCAAGAACTAAACCTCCGCTCAAGATGTGGTACCTGCAGTTTATATGAGACAGTTTCGAAGCCTAGCAACATGATTCTATGTACATGTTTATCCAAAATACCTTAACAACAAAGTCTGATCTATTTCAATTGAAGAGAGTTCCCCTCACACACACACTTCTATTTGTGTTTGATACTGGTGTTAAAGTTCCTCACTGCATGGCCAGTATATCCATGCAATCAACGAAGCTATGTGTTTTAGAAATAGAGCGTCTGCTCTAGACAATGCCTTATCAGAAATGAGTTTCCTTTCATGTATATTCAGATTCATCTTAAAATCACATTTAGACTTTCACTCTGTTAGCGAGAACATGTATATACATACCCGCAAGAAAATACATGATATACATCAACCAATAAAGGCCTAGCGCCACCAAAAGGTGGAAACAATGAAGAATCAAATTAGATGCGTTGGAACGTAGTACCTGATCAGTGTCTTCACTGACTGCTTGAAGTACAGTAACTGTTGCAAACTTACAACTAATGAAAATATAAAATTTCCTTGACTTCGAATTAGATGGCGGAAAGAATAAGCTACAGTATAGAGGAATTTCTTGCCTTTACGGCTCACATGGAGAGAATTTTTTTATATAAGGTTGCCTATCCTTAATTGCAATTAATTTCATTACATATAATATTATCAATATAATGTGTAACATGCATAAGGGCCGACGCAAATATGTCAATCACTATTTACCTGTCATTACCACCAATACAACAGCAAGAAGTAGAGCAGCGTGGACAAGCTTTCGAGCCATGGTGAATTCCTAAAATATATAAAATAATTTAGTTTGGTTACGGCCTACTCAACATTAGTAATATCATGCCTATCTAACCATTTTTCCACTGTGTATATTTGTACATAAGCGATTAATCACTACAACGTACGGGCCGCCGCCCATCGCGGCTTTGAGAAATATATTGGGCAACATTGTGTTTCCATTCAGAGCTGAAACGATCACCAGTGAGTACTCATGTCATCTCAATGTCAGGTAAACATTTAAAAAAATATGAAGCATTGTCTCCAAAATGATTTAAATCGTGCTGATGAGGATGTTAAACCTAAATTCAAACAAACAAACAGTGCTGGTATATTCTTTCATCAGAAACTGACTGGTACCCTTCATGAATTAGCAGCCAGAAGAGAATCGGCGTTGGAAACATTTCATTGACGTTCACAACACAAGAATATTGCTGGATCCAGCGGGAATCGAACCAGTGATCCTCGAATTTCAAACCACTTGTGTTACTCATGGCGCCAGACTAGGAGAAATAATTTTTGTTGTTTTTAGGATTTTACAGCGCTGTTTAGCTCATACCGAGGCGGGCAGATCACCTATCCATACTTTACTATATGTAAGTGATTAACTAGTACAGCGCATATTCCTTCGACTGAAACTGATAACTGCACCCCCTTGAATTAGCGAGAGAGAAGGACCGTAAAAAAAGTCTTAATCAATCTCCACGTAATTTTGGGGATGTTGCTTCCAATTTTGTGGGACTTTTACCCGACACTGAGATGAAGTGACATTTCAAGCTCTGCCGCCCAATGAAGCAAAAAGGATTATATGCACTGGACGTTGTGACTCACACCACTTTGCCTGGACAAGCTAAGATCTTCTTAGCGGTTTACCAGTAACCCTGTGTGGTCAGTTTCAGCTCTGCGTGGAAGCGCCATGCAGCCCATCTTTTTCTCCAAGCCCTTATTTCTTTTCTAAATTCTTTTTATATTTCCCGTCTTATGATAAAAGCCTGACTTTTTGTCTTTTTGATAAGCATGCAACTGAAAGTAATGTAAATACCGAAGATCTGATTTTGTTTCAAATAAACCCTCAGACCATTTAATGGTCCTGGAAGAAATTAGATAGTGATGCATCATAGACTAGACATAGCTGCAATTAATGTATATAAAACTCCTTCGGTTCATCCTCAATAAAGTTATGTCTTTAACTATGTGTGAAACAATTATGCAGTCATAAAGCATCTTGGTAATTCATTTACCTGTCAGCAGTTGGTGTATATCTAAGAGTAGAATTTGCAGATTGTGAGAAATATACATATGTATTGCAAACACAACCAGAATAATACTTTTTATGAATCCCGATTGGTAAACTCGGCAAGAAGATGCTGTATTGGCCCAGACAGTCTTATTCCCAGTGGAATTCGTTTCCGCTGACCGTTCCAAGGCGGTTCTTCTGTCGCGGTGTGTCGCTTATGTTATTTCATTTTGGATAGCCTTTTGGCCATTTTGTGGAATAGTAACCGTCCCTTTGGCTTTCCGCTGTTGGTGTTTCCATTAGGGTCTGGTGTTTCATGTTTGTGTGTCTTTCCCTTTGGTGTCTCTTATGGGAGCTGTGGGTTGATTGTATCGATTCCTGATCATTGCCGCCACTTCTATTTCGAAGACACAACTGGATAAATGTATCAAAGAAATTTGAAGTCTTATTCCATTTGTGAAAAAATGAAACTTTTATTGAGTTTAATCATTTAATTTCGTTCGAGAATGTAAAACTTGCAAAATCTTTCTTTTGAACAATTTTAGATAGTTACCTGTCAGCAGTTGATATATATCTAAGAGTAGAACTAGCAAATTGTGATAAATATTCACATGTATTGCGTGAAAACACACTCAGAATAATAACTTTTGGAGCAGCAGGGAGGGTGAATGCTCTTTCTGTTTCAGCCATGAAAGCCCCATTCAACCCATTCAGGAGAGCGCATTGTCCCCGACCCTACCAGGATTTTGTGCTACTTTTTAAAGAGAGCGCATTTTTCCCCCACTCTACCAGGATTTTGTGCTACTTTTTACAGCATGCGCACACAGGTAGGGACATCCAGCATGTGCACACCAGACACAGGTAGGGATATCCAGCATGCACACATATAGGGACACCTATATTACGCACGCACAGATAGGGACAGGGTAGGGACACCTAGCCATACACACAGATATGGACATGGTATGGACACCCAGCACGCACGCACCAGATAGGGACAGGGTAGGGACATACTACTTGAGAAGTGGAGACGCAAAGCATTGCAATGCCTGGGAAAAGACAACTGTCCGAGGATGCTATTCGGCATATCACTTCGGGCGAGATTGGTATACGGGCAGCGAAGTCGAGATATAGGATAAGAGAACGACGCGTTCTCCGTATTCGGAAATGTTTGGAGAACGAGGAAGCCAAGGACGACGCAAAGCAAGCGCGAGCCGAAGCCAAGGAAGACGCAGAGCAAGCACGAGCCGAAGCCAAGGACGACGCAGAACAAGCACAAGCCGAATCCAAGCACACCAAGGACGAGGCAGAGAAAGCACAATGGCGGCGAAAGGAGCTGTAGAAGGAGAACGCCAAGATGCGCAACATCGCAGTGGGGAATGTGGGACTGCAGGAAGCTTGCAAAGAAAGACTGCGGCGGAGGGAAGTGGAGGCCGAGAACGCAAAACTGCGAGAAGACCTTGCGGAAGCCCGGAGAGAAAGAGGGTGGCGGGAGGAGCAGCTGGAGGTCGAGAACGCAAAACTGCGAGAAGACCTTGCGCGCACGGCCCTCCTGCGGGACAGGACAAAGCACCGGAAGAAGGGGAAGAGGGCATAGTGCCGGAAAAGTCGCAGCAGGCGCACGTCGAGGTTGACGAAGGAGAGCGTATTTTTCCCCGCAGCGGTTGTCTATTGGACAGAGCGGTAGTGTAGACAAGCACACACTACCCAGGTAGATCGAAATTTCGAATTAGACAATTGGTAGTGCAAAACATCGAGAACACCGTCGATAGTGTAGACATATCGCAAACTACCATAGAAAAAATGGAAGTTGTAGAACGAACCTTTCGAGAGATGGGTTTTTTTTCCGAGAAATCTGTGGCAAACCATCTTCCCCTCGAAAACGCATTCGAGAGCAACCATGTTCCCGACATCTCGGAGGTGGACAACTTGGAGGGGCACTCGGGGAGGACGCGGCTGCATCCACTCGAAGGCCTCCCAACCTTCGTGGACGATATGTACGTGTACGGATACCTACGTAGGGAGGATTGCATTTCCAGGGCCGGCAGAGCCTCGTTCACGACCGGGGAAGGTGGGTCGGCGCAGGTTGTCATTGCCTCTATTTCTTGGAGCATTCGGGAGGCTCTGGACGGCGAGAAGCACATGCAGACGAATATTGTGCGCACGATCGCAACTCGGTCCGACGCACGCAGCAGCACGATTTTGGCCACGGTGGAACGAATAGAGGTGGATACAGACAGGCTCGTGGAGAAAAAGTGGAAGGAACTGCACGGTCAGGGCCCATTCGCGATCTTCGTGGCGAAGGTGGATGTTTCCGAGGTGGAGAAAGACAGCCTACAGGCAAGGCTTCAAAAGCTCTAGAAACTGCTTCTGGGGAAAGACTACGGCCTGTATTCGATCGACTACACCCAGGATTTCTCCGGGACGTTGGACCGGCAAGATCTCGTGGCCCACCTGGAAAAGCTCGGGTACTGGATACAAGAAGATCCCAACGGCGCGCTCGCGAATAAGGATGCCCCGACGGTCCTGGACAACACCAATTCCGTGGGAACCATGTCTGCACCTGGATAGGAACGGGCGCGAGCGGGTACACGGTTCGAACCAAGCTCCACAACAAAGTCGTCTCCAACTTCGAGGCTGGGGAGGTTTGGGAACACATGGGGGGGGGGCCATCTCGCCGACTATGTGGACTGTCCGAACGAGCACCTGCGGAGTTGTTTCCGAAACTGCCTTGTTTTGTTTCAAGAGTGTTTTCTTTTGTTTCCTCGTTTGCATAGGTGCTTTCTTGTTTTGTTTCCGGACTGCTTGTTTTGTTTCTCGTTTTGTTTGTAGTCTCGTCCTTGGTGTGCTTGGATTCGGCTTGTGCTTGCTGTGCGTTGTCCTTGGCTTCGGCTCGTGCTTGCTCTGCGTCTTCCTTGGCTTCGGCTCGCGCTTGCTCTGCGTCGTCCTTGGCTTCCTCGTTCTCCAAGCCTGGAGAACCGCTTGAGCTAGGCTAATGATATTTGGTATACAGTTTGGGTACAATGTGTAGATGACCTGATTAACTTTTGACGAAATTCTGATAATATTTTATGGAGTTATGCCCCAGTTTTTGGACTTAAACATTTTGGCTATAGGGAAACCTTGTGAACAAAATAACTGGAGAACAACTTGAGCCAGGCTCATGATATTTGGCAGTCTGTTTGCTACTAAGGCATTGATGACCTGAATTACTTTTGTTTAAAATCCGTTAATATTTGACAGGTTTATTTTTAATGCAAATGATCATGAGGTACTCTTTACTGTCCCACTTAGGGACAAGCATATGTTTGGGGCATAGTGTTTCACAAACACAATTTCTAGTTTTATTATCCCTAATTTCTGTTTTTTTTTTTTAATTTTGACGTTGAAAAATACGGAACTTCGAGTTTAACACGTCAGCATTTTTCCTATAAAGGGCCAGGGTCTCAAAAAATCAATTTCTCCAAAATTCTTTTTTTTTTTCTAAAAGACATTTTTAAAGAACATGCACAGTAGATGTATTATACATCAATTTCATTTTTTTCATGCAACGTTCATCGTGTGTATAAAGCACATAATATACATATTACGTCGTGCTTATATGTCTATACACTTGTCGTACTCCAGTCGCAACTGTGCCCGGTGTACGCCCGCTTAATTCACTCCAAGTTTAAGACAGTTATTACACACTAAATGAAAGGCGCAAAAGTACTAATGAAAATAACGAGGAAAGCCGCTTACAAGCACAGTTTTTAATTGATATTTCCTGTATTTAAACAGCTTCACCAACATGTAAAATAATTATAACACAAAATGTTTTCAATATTAATGTGAAAAAGTCCATACTGATTATCCAGTCATTATGTAAGACGGCTGATCCTATTTATGAAATGCCCATTTACTAGTAACACGGCAAAGTCCAGTGTGACATAAAACACAGTGTAAATGTCCACTTTAAGCAATGGTAATTCCAGAACTTAGACGGCAAAATCAAGTCTATCATGCATAAAATCGTTTATAATGTAATTGTCCAAAAACCTAAAAGACCCCCATTTTAATAGCATGCTGTTATGTACTTATCAAAACATTGCTCAAGAGGAAAGCTTCCTGTTTTGGCATTTGTCCTCCAACAAGCCGTGATAATCCAGCAAACCAATAAGAACTGATTTGTCTTTAACAACAAAATATCCATACCAATTATAATCACACAGTGTTTGGTTCTAGACATTTGTTGGCACAATATGGTTTTGACTTTTCCTTCTAAATCTCAAACATTTTTTTTTTTTTGTTTTATAGAAGAAAATCTCCAGTTTTAAATTCTTCCCAAATTTTAAAGTATTTCAAAAATGAACAATATTTAAAAGCCTTTTCTAGCAAAATAGAAGTGAATGCAATGATCAGGAATCGATAAATAACCCACAGCTCCCATCAGAGACACCAACGGGAAAGAAACACAAACCTGAAACAACAGACCCCAATGGAAACATCAATAGCGAAAAGCCAAAAGGACAGTTGCTTTCCCACAAAATGGCCAATTGGCAATCCAAAACAAAATAACATAAGCGACACAAACACCCAAAGACAAACAAAAATAAACCGCGACAGAAGGACCGCCCTGGAACGAACAGTGAAACGAATTTCACTGGGGGGCTTTTATGGGTGGAGTAAGTTAATTGTATCAATTCCTGATCTTTGTTTTACTTCTACTTTTTAAATCGAAACCTTTCACCAAACAAAGGACTGAAAAATGACCTTGAGCGCCTCAAAAATCACAGTTAATTTCAATTGCTCCACACTGTTCTGGTTTCTTACATAACGTAGAACCACATCCATTAAATATGTGGGGGCAATTTCAAGTAAGGTGTCCTGTAGCTGGACACTTTTTACATTGAAGGTTTCTTGCTGGACATTTGCTCTGTGAGTGATACGAAACACTGCCACAGTTGTGACATCCTTGATCATTTTTGTAGAGGGCTTATCTTTTTGTTGTTTTCCTTTTGAAGATTTATTTCTTGGTTTCAACATTGTTTTTGTCATATTTTGAGAATTTTGTTCATTTCGTGTTTCTTTTTTGTGCAGTCTGGCACATGTAATTCTCCTCTTAGTTGTTTATTTCATCCCTTAAATCAGTCACTTCTTGAAGATGTTGTTTTTCGATTAACTGATTATGCGCTATTTCTTTCTTTATTACATTGTTGGTTGTTTCCTTGAAAGATAAAAACTCCTTTTCCTGTTGCTTTAATTTTAACTAACTCCGCTGCTCTTAAGATTAAAAAATTTCTTCATCTGCTCTTTTCAGCTTGAGCTTTTCAGAATTCAAATTACGTTGAATATTTCACTAAGCAGCTTTGAATTTCTTGTTTGTATGTTTGTTTTACATTTTCTTGCTGAACAGTATACTCTAAATTAAGGTTCTGTTGAAGTTCTTTCAATTTGTTTGTTTCAGATATTGACCTCTTCTGGTTCGGAATCACATTTTGAATGTTATGATTTTCCAGGGAGTAGAATGGAAACAGTGAACTTACGTTCAATGAAGTTTTGTTGTCTATTCCAATGCCGTTGTTTCTGTTTTTCACTGTTTATCCTCTTTCCACCAGCAAATTCATTTTTGTGATCTTTGATGACCACTGGCAAAGACAGGTAAAGAATGACTGGTAACACTTGAGAATTCTGTCTGTTCCTTGGTTGATTCGGCGTTCCATATTTTAGGAAATTCTCGCTAAACTATTTTATGAAAGGTACTTGACGTTCACGTTGTCCTGTGATCTCCACCAAAATATTACGCCCTATATGAAAGGCAAAAAAGAACTAAAGAAAAGAATGAGGAGCGCCGCTTACACGAACAGACTTTTAATTTACATTTTCTGTATTTAAGCAGATTCACCAACATGTAAAATAATAAACACACAAAATGTTGCCAATATTAATGTGTAATTAGTCCGAACAACATGTAAGAAGGCTGATCCTTTCTTGGAAAGTTCCTTTAAATAGTAGCACGGCAAATTCCTAACATGAAACACAATGTGTAAATGCCCACTTTAAGCACTGGTAATGCCATAATTTGGACTGCAAAATCCAGCTTATTATGCATAAAATCGCTTAAAATGTAAATGCCCAATAAGCTAAAAGATCCCCTTTTTATTAGCATGCAGTTTTGTACTTATCAAAGCATTGCTCAAGAGGAAAGGTACCTGTTTAGGCATTTATCCCCTCACAAACCGTGGTTATCAAGCAAAACAATAAAAACAGATTTGTGTTTGACAACAAAATATCCATATGAATTATAATCACTCACTGTGTTTGATTCTAGAAAAGTGTTGTCACAATATGTTTTTCACATTTCCTTCTCATGAGGAGATTATGATCAAATATGTTTTAGCAGCTAGTTTGTGATCCTTGATGACCAGGTGCCTAAGAAAAACAGAAACTGTAATCTGGCTTAATAAAGCAGACAATATGACATAACACAAATTCCAACTATCTTGCTGATTGGAGAAAAATGTAATTATAAAAAAGGTATTTATTTATTACTTTTTTTTATAATTTTGCTAAATTTTGAAACAAAAGTTTACCAAAAGTGATTTATACTGCCAGGTATATTTTATGTGGAATTTACAGCATAAGCATAATACAGTCGTACACTGGACTCAGTTGCGCCTACGTTCGTACCCTACGCCGGCACAAACTTAGCCTCCCAGGGTACATTACTTGTATACGGATTAGAAAGATTCATAAACATAAAACATTGTTTTTATAAAGGAATAATGGAAGAACAGAAGAATGGATAAATGGAAACCAAAATATCCCAATTGCTTTTTTCAAAGTGGGGGTATAATGAACAGTGGAATAAAATATACATGGTACAAGACTATTCAAGGAACATGTCTATAAACCATTTGTCAAATATCTACAATAGTTGGGCTATAAATACAATTTTTCAGTTTTCCCCATTTTATGACTATGGAAAATATAATTTGCCATTATAGTGAAAAAAATTGAAAACTGCTTAAAAAAATTAATTTAGAGGCTGAGGTGGTGAAAATTTCTTTAATATCTCAGCCACATACGGCGAATGGCTTCTGAACAGATGAATTCTAAAATGTTTTTATTTTCTACGTTTTTGTCATTTTGGTCTCCATGACAACCAGTTAAAATCAGTAGTGAGTCTTAGATCGTATAGGAAATAGAAAATTTGCTTAAGGAATATTTATATGAAAGTTTTGTCAAAATATCTGGAAAGGCTTGGTTGTAAATGTCCTTTTTCACCATTTATAATCAATGGAAATTCTAAGTTGCTATTCCAACCAAACTAAAAAGCCTTTATACTACTACTACTACTACTACTACTACTACTACTACTACTACTACTACTAAGGCTGGCCAATCGGAGCTGAAAAGATTATCGATTATTAGCAATGACATTGCGATCAATAATCGATTAGTAATCGCTATGGTTTTTTTTCTCATAATTTGACCTGTCTGAGCATGTCTCTTACCATATGTTGTACTTTACTATATATATATTTGGACAGACAGGCCTGAGCAAACAGTGCAGACCCAGATGAGACGCCGCAGAATGCGGCGTCTCATCAGGGTCTCACTGTTTGCCACTCATCCAGCTATTTTAGGCATAACTTTGGTTAGTAAATTGTACCTGTCAAGTAATCGATTACAAGCAAATCAGAAATGATAATCATTTTTTCTGGAATTTATCGATCGATTAATCGATTATACGATTAATCGTGACAGCCTTAACGACTACTACTTCTACTACTACTAATAATAATATAAAACTGCACAGGCTAATATTGGGGATTATTTCCATGAAGAGATGATTTTTATGCATTTGATTTTTTTTATTTTGGTTTAAATGGCCACCAATGAAAATGAGCAGTAGGCGTAAAATCATATGGCAGATAAGAAATGGCTTAAAGGGGCATTTCTATGAAAGTTGTTTGTTTTTTGTTTGTACTAGAGTTTAACGGCCCAGTCAACACTATTTAAGGTCATGTTTGAGCCGGTCAGTTTACCTATCCACACTTTTCCTGGGCATGCTTATACGTAAGCGGTTAACCAGTAAAGAGCACATTCTTTCGCCAGAAACTGACAGCTGGCCTTCTTGAATCAGCGGAAGAGAGAGAATTACCGTAGAAAAGTTCAGTCCGCAAGAATGCTTTCTAACTCATCAGTGCATCATCTCCGAGAACACAAAAATCAAACGACCACGAGATGAAACAACGGTCAGGACCCGACAGCATGGAAAAACCGAAATGCTGGATTAAAAGAAAAACAGCAGTTAGACACCAATGGGCCCAACTAGAGACAGAGCATCAGTTATCACCCAACATTACATAAAATTAAATTTTAATTTCAAGTAAGCATAAACGCAGGAACTATCATAGAATTTGAGGCCTAACACACCGGCGTGCTTTTAAAGTTACCAACTGATTGAGTTATCTACCATGCATGCAGTATGTCGTCTAACATTTATGTTATATCAAACCCTTTTATATCGAAGAATGATTTTACGAAATTGAATTTTGATGTCATTGCAAGTATATAGTTTTCCGAATTTATATACTAAGTCACCATAAAATTAGGGTTCCGATATGCCTTGTTGCAGAAGAGATTTAAGTCCAAAATAAAAGTGGAGGCAATGATCAGGAATTGAATTTTGAAACCAAATCCGAATGTCGTCTATAAAACGTAGAAAGTCTTTACGTAGGTTATGATACCGACAACCCTGATTAAGACGTTTAGCAGTTTGCAATTTATTAAGAGTGTTGAAGTCAGATACATGACTAGATACTCTGCCAAATCGAATCAATCACGAAATATACGCCATAGGATGCCGCACGAGGAACATCTTCAGTCAAGAAAGGAAAATTTACAACCTCAAAATCAAAGTCATCGCGTTTGCCATAAACTTTGCAGGAAACAAACCCATCGACAATAGATATATGTAAATCCAAAAACGGGGCCTCGGTATCACAAGTATTTGTTTTATTTAACTGAACTTCTGAGGGGTACATTTCACTGATCAAACCCTCGAAATAGGTATTGTCAATATTTAATAAATCATCCAAATATCTAGAAGTCCAGCTAAAGGCTTCAATGATTTCCGAGTGTTTTTCAACGGAAATGGACATCATGAAGTCTCTTTCATAACAAAACAAGATCAGATCAGTCACAAGCGCTGCGCAATTTGTACCCCTAGGAATACCAACAATTTTTTCTAATAAAATGTGATAAAAAACATGCTACAAGACTATTCAAGGAATAAGCCTATAAACCTGAACGTGAACAAATAATTTCAATTTATATTCTATGACAGAGCATTAGTATTTTTATAATAAGAGATACTTTGATCTTCACTATCTGTTGGCTGATAAAATGAGTCATCCTACTTAGTCACATAGATATTGTAAGTTTAAAAGTGGCATTACGGCAACGCATTCAAGTGACATACGGCATTCTCACATACATGCATTTCCATAAAAAGAGAGAAAATCAATAATATTAATTATAATAATTATTATTTCTTTTTATAATAATAACAGCGATAATAACAATGAAATTAATAGCCTAGTAATATTAATACTAAAAACTACTCTACCCAGTCAACAGCTTTGTCGAGTCCTCGGCGTTGTTTCATCTCTGTGCTTGATTGATTTTTGTGCCCACGGAGATGTTGAACTGATGAGGTAGGAGGCCTTCATGCGGACTGAACACATTATTTGCCTAAATCGCGATGGAAGTAAGGGCGAGGATTGTGGCCACGTAAAATCGATTTAAGCCCACCAGTGGGATTCGGTTCACCGACCGTTCCAAGGCGGTTCTTCTGTCGTGGTTTATTTTTGTTATGGCTTGTCTTTGAGTGTGTGTATCGCTTATAATAGACAATCGGTCATTTTGTGAGAAAGTTACTGTCCCTTTTGCTTTCCGCTAGTGATGTTTCCATTAGAGTCTAGTTGTTTCATGTTTGTGTTTCTTTCCCTTGGTGTCTCTGATGGGAGCTTTAGGTTTATTGTATGATCATTGCCTTCATTTCTATTTTGATAAACATTACGTAAAAAAAAACAAGTATCAAATAAACTGTTTTATGAAGTCATAAAAAGCAAACTGTAAATTGGAGAGTAAACAAATAAAACAAATAAATAAACAGAGAGAAATAAACTGATAAAATATTACCCTTTTCTTCACTCTTTCTTGTAAGTCGTTTGCCAGTATTTTTATCGAAATATGCGTTCTATGTAAAACAAATCCTACCGAACGAAGCGTGAATAAACAATTTCAATTTTCATTCTATGACAGAGAAATAAAAGATACTTTATTCTTCACCATCTGTTGGCTGATAAAACGATCCATCCTACTTAGTCACATAGTCATTAATAGTTTTAACGTGGCATTACAAGCAAAACGACAACGCATTCAAGTGACATACTGCATTCTCGAATACATGCATTTCCAAAAAAGAGGGACATTTTCTTAAGGGGAATAGAACCCCTGGCGTATTTTTCCGCCATTTTTCAAAGAGAGACACCTTCCGGTACTTCCTGTTCGCTTTTCTATAAACTCGTTCCCACTGAAAAAAGGATCTACTCTTAAAGGAAAGAATTTACTCCTCAGGAGTAAATTCTTTCCTTTAAGAGTTGATCCCTTTCCTTTAAGAGTTGATCCCTTTTGGCATGGGAGACAAAACTACTTTTGCAGGAGTTGCCTCCCCTGAATGTTAATCCAGTCCCCTTAAGAGAAAACGGAATATGTTTCTTATTTATACGCGAACCAAACACACCCATGTAACATAGTGCATTTTTCAAATCTCAATCACGGCTTCTTTTCGGTAGAAAATGGATTTTTTTTTTATTTGTATTTTTTATCTGATTTACACTCCAAAAATAGTCTGTGTGTGCTTGTTGAAACCGCCTCATTTCCAATGAGTATCCACAACCTATGTCTTCAAGCAGTTATAAGTAAATACTGTATTACCCCTGTAAAATAGAAGTGAAGGCAATGCCCATGAATTGATACAATTAACCAAAAGCCCTCATCAGAGACACCAAAGGGAACAAAACACAAACATGAAATAACTGGACTCGAATGGGAACACCAATAGCGGAAAGCCAAAGAGAGTTACTTTCCCACAAAATGGCTAATTTGCTATCCAAATCAAAGTTATATAAGCGATGCACACACTCAAAGACAAACTATAACAAAAATAAACCGCGACAGAGGAACCGCCTTGGAACGGTCAGTCAAAAGAATATCACCGGGGGACTCAAATTATATGCGGCCGAAATCCTCGCCCTAACTTCCGTCGCGATTAAGACAAATAACCTGCCCAGTCCGCATGAAGGCTTCCTAAATCATCAGTGCAACATCTAAGCAGACTCCACATTCCGTGGCGTCTGATCTGGGTATTCGGTGTTTGCTAAACCCAGCACACGATTCCAGTCCAAACTCTATAAATAGCTCTGACCTGCATGAAACAACGATATAAATAGCGAGACATTTTCTATTGATAACCGTAATACTGGTTTTCCCAAATCAATGATGGTCCCGTGGACAACAGCATGATTTCGGATTCTGCCATTTTGTAAATTAGGGTCGATTGTACAATCAAACCAAAAAACTACATTTTGCTGGAAACAATCTCAGTTGAAATATACCATCACACAAGTTTCCCTTATAAAGCCCCCTTTTAAACACATCTCTCAGAGAGTCTCTGCTCATAAACATCCCATGATATAAATTAGATAAGATAAGCCTTTGATGTGCGGTATGGTCCGAAGGAGAATTTTTAACAGGCCACCCCTTGTATATAGAGAAAATAATGTGTCTTTAAAAGGGATGTTCATTATACAGACCTGTTAACATCACGTTCATATTCCATGTCCGTCCATCTTTCTGGTCGTCCACATTTGTCATGTTTTTCTTAATGATTTGCATATCGTTAACAATATCAACTTAAACCTGTAAACATAAGGTCAAACCGACAATACACAATTCTATGGCAAATTACTTCACTCTAGCTATAATATTGTTAGAGCTATAGCCCTTTGAAAAGTTCAAATTTTCAGTATTTTTCATCCTTGTTTTTTCTGCGTTTGATTTTCCAGTGAACAACAGAAGTGAAGGCAATGGTCAGGAAACTTAATGTACTTATTAAAGTTACAATACGCACAGGTGTACCAAACGGCAACAACTCTAGCTTTAATAAATTTGGACTTATGCCCTTTCATCCATCCGTCTGTCCATCCACATTTTCGTTCTTTCTAAATAACTTGCAAATCGTCACACGAATCAACATTAAACTTTAAACAAAAGGTCACAAAACATTACACAATTTTATGGCAAGTAATGTGACTCTAGCTACAAAATTGAAAGCGTTATGGCCCTTTTTAAAATTCATTTTTCATATTTGTTTCTTCATAATCTCAAAACCGTGATAAATATTCCACTGGAACTTGCTTTACCTAAAGACAGTGAGAATACACAGATGTGTTCAAATGAAACTTCTTGATCGTTTCTCTTTTTGATTTCTATAATTACATTACGCAAACACGCCTATACAAATGCATTGCCACCTTTATCGCCGAAAAAATGAAAATTTTATGATGAAAAATTGTGATCGAGGCGGTTCTAACGAGTACCCACAAACTATATTTAAGAGCAGAATTAAGAAAAATAAGGTATATCCACGGAAACCCCAGTTTAACTATATAAAAGTGGGGTTCAAGGGAGTCAATCTTATGTAGGCGTGTTTTCGTGATGATTTAAAACGGCACAACGCTCGTGTAGCAAATGGCAACAACCCTAGATTTAATAAATAGAAGTAAAGGCAATGATCAGGAATCGATACAATTCACCCACAACTCGCATTAGAGACACCTAGGGAAACAAATACAAACATGAAACAACTAGACCCTAATGGAAACATCACTTGCGGAAAGCCAAAAGGGCAATTACTTTCCCACAAAATGGCCAACACACGCTCAAAGACAAGCCATAACAAAAATAAACCACGACAGACGAACCTCCTTGGAACGGTCAGTGAAGCGAATTCCAATTGGGGTCGAGGTAGGGGGGGGGGGCTTAAATCGATTATACGTGGCCACAATCCTCACTTTTACTGCCGTCGCGATTTAGACAAATAATTTGTTCAGTCCACATGAAGGACTCGTCACAAAAATCAATCACCCACAGAGATGACACAACGGTGTGGGCTCGATAGCAAGAAACTACTGAAATGCTGGAGTAAAAGAAAACCAACATTAAGACTCCGATGGGTCCAACCAGAGACAGAGCATCAGGCTCCAGCCAACATTACATAAATATAGCTTCTCTCTAATTCTCAGTAAGCCTTTACGCTGGAACCGTCATAGAATCTGAGGCCTGACACACCGGCGTGTAATTTAAGAGGGAAGCGAAGTTTCCAACCGTGATTGGGTTAACTACCACGCACGCCATCTGTCGTATAACATTTATGTTGTTTCCAATCTTTTTATATGGAAGAAAGATTTTACAAAATTGGGTACTGAAGTCATTGCAATTATATATTTTTCTGAACTTATACACTAAGTCGCCATAAAACTCGGATTCCGATAGACCTTATTGCAGAAGAGATTTAAGTGCAAAATTGAATTTTGAAATGAAATCGGAATTACGTCTATAAAAGTTTGAAAATGCTTTGCGTAGCTTATGATACCGATAACCCTGATTAAGAAGTTTGGCAGTTAACACTTTATTATGAGTGTTGAAGTCAGTTACATGACTAGACACTCCGGCAAATCGAAGTAATTGCGGAATATAAACATCATAGGATGCCGCACGAGGAACATCACCATCCCAGAAAGGAACATTTAAAATCTCAAAATCAAAATCATCGCGTTTATCATAAATGTTTAAGTTTTTATCTATATTAAATTGCAAAATGCATCCACATAGATTAAGCTGACATTTAAAATAACTAGCAAGATACCTTCCGAGTACCGACTTGAACTCCGGACAGTAACACCCCGTTGTCTACCAATTTGTTCCTCCAACCCTACACTCACACATACACACTTCCAAAATGCTATACAATTTACCCACAGCTCCAATCAGAGACATCAAAGGGAAAGGAGCACAAACATGATACAACTAGCCCCTAATGGAAACATCAATAGCAGAAAGCCAAAAGGACAGTTACTTTACAACAAAGTGGCCAACTGGCTATCAAAAACAAAATAATATAAGCGATACACACACTCAAAAACTCCATGCGGGAATTATATAGTATGGATAGATATATGTGGGCTGGCGGGCAATTAGACAGCCAAAACTTTTAAGCACTCCACCTATTGTCGTTCTTCCCCTACCGCTGGTTTAAGAAGGAGAGTTATCACTTTCTGGTGAACGAATGTGTACTGAATAATACACTTAGGAATGTTACACCTTGTCAGGGCTAAGCGTTTTCAGCTAAAATGACTGAATCAACATGACTTAAATATTGTTTGCTGGAGTGTTCAACTACATACTAAACTTAAACGATAGATCACCAAAAGGTAACTCTTAAATAATTCACAATGGCATGTCCTTACTGACAATACGAGAAAATTATAGTATGCGATAACAATAAATGACTTCTTTAAATAACTGGCCATAGTAGAAATGTTATTGATGCAGTACCTCTCAGAACCAATACGCCATTAGTTTCACTGCACCCTGCTTTAATCCCGGACAACAAAAACGAGATAAAACTAAACATACAAAGTCTACCAAAAGGTTAAAAGGAGGCAGGCAGATGGATACACACGGACGGATTGACAGACAGATATGCAGACCACAAATATGCACCTTACTGATCATTTAAAAGAACAGAGACATACAAAAAGGACAGGCAAACATACGTGTACACAGTTATCATATTAGGCATTCTTCTTGTTTGCTGATAACCCATTACGATAACACACCCGTGCGACATTGTGCATTTTTTCACATCTCCAAAATGGCAACTTTTCAGATGAAAATCCGTGATATTTTTCTTACAAATACTGTAAACATAGGTTGTGGGGGCTCGTTAGAACCGCCTCATTGAGGCGGTTCTAACGAGTACCCATAACCTTTGTCTTGGAGTAAAAATAAGAAAAATAGTGTAAACCCTCGTAAACCCCAGTTTTCTCTATACACAGTGGGGTGTAAGGGGGTGTTCATTTCACGGACTTGTTCACGTGATGGTTAGACAAATTATTATGGCCCGTATTAGGATGACTGCAATAGTGTCAAGTGAAACGAAGCCTATACCAAATTCCTTATGATGATATATCATCCCAGTTGGGGAGCTGGGGGTAGTCCCAATGTTCTTTTAGCGCACGGTTACCACAATAACCGTAACGAACGAACGATGACATATTATAATACCATTTCTACCAAAATATGACCAAAAAGTGTTAAATTATGTATTTATACACAAACGACAGCTAAAAGTAATGTAATAAGAAGCGTAATAAAGGCAAATCTCGGTGGCAATGAGCACATGCTCCATTTCTGACTATTGAGAGTGAAGACGACAGCTCCACCCTCCAAAATGACCTGAACAAACTTGAGACTTGGGCGATCAGGACTGGACTTGATTCGCTATCTTCTGGGTCTTCCGAGTTATCATGAAGGCCCTCAATAAATCGATTGACTTTGGGCAAACAGAAGAGTCCGGGATAAAATTGAAGCGAAGACAATGCTCAGGAATCGGTACAATTACCAAACACCTCCAATCAGAGACACCGAAACCTCCCATCAGAGACACCGAAGGGAAAGAAACACGATAATGAAATAACTAAACCATAATGGAAAAATCACAAGCGGAAAGCCAAAAGGACAGATACTTCCCCACAAAATGGCCAAACAGCTATCCAGAAAAAAAAGAAAATATAAGCAATACATTCATGCAAAGACAAACTATAACAAAAGTGAACCGTGGCAGAAGAACTGCCATCATTTTGATAAAAAACTATTGTGCATGTAAGGGGAATGGGAAAATTTAGCAATTTTTTCGCCTTTTTTCAAAGGTTGACAATTTTTGGGACTTCCTGTTCGCTTTCCTATAGACTCAGGCTCATAGAGAATTGGTCAACTCTTAAGGGAAAGAATTTGCTAACCAGGAGCAAATTCTTTTCTTTAAGAGTTGACCCCTATTGACATGGGAGACAACTATACTTTTGAAGGAGTTGTGTTTCCTTCAGGTGTTCCTATTCCCCTTAATGACTGAAACAATTGCCTTAAAATAGATACTTCTCATTACATAATGAACAAGATGTAGCTTAAATACATGGAAGTGCAAAGGCACACTGTACTTACTTCTAAGAAGAAATTTAGGCCGAAGGAAGTGAACAGCTTAATCATAAGAAAAGTTGGTCTATATTAAAAACGAGAAAATTGCCGATGTATACCGTTTTGGTGATTCCATCACGAAAACATGCCTCTATAATTTTGACCCCTTGAACCCCACTTTTATAATAGTAAAACTGGGGTTTATAAGGGTAAACATTATTTTTCTTATTTCTGCTCTGAAATATAGATTGTGGGTACTCGTTAGAACGAAAGCCCACAATCTATGTTTTGAGCAGGAATAAGAAAAATAACGCAATTTTTCATCTAAGACCTTATGTTTTTCTGCCTGTAAAATTTAGTGTATTTGTATAGACCTGTTTTCGTTATGCTCCTCTGCATTTTGTTTAAACATATTTATTAGTTTAAGCAATACATGACAAGACAAATGATATTGTTTACAATATGGTAAAGGATTTGAACGGAAGCTAAATGTAGCTTATAAAGTTCATCTCCTGAAAATGCAAATGAAAGCGTTTGTACATGAATTGGCGGGTTCACTTCAATACAATTATGCGCAGATAACGAAAAAGATCAGCTATACATAGTGGTACTCTGAACCAAGGCAATGGATGGGTGAAGAAAAGATCAAGCAAAATAGAGAAAGAAGAACAAACAAGCATGATGTAATGAGAGAAGATGATGAGAGATATTAAAATGAAGACAAGCAAAGTTGGTTATTTGAAGCGATTTTCAAACCGAGGTTGCCTTTTGGTGATCTATCGTTTTAGTTTAGTACGCAGCTGAACAGTCCAGCAAACAAAATTTAAGTCATGTGCAGAATTGGCGGGGAGAACGCTTCCTGTAATCAGATAAAAGTGTCTTTATCATTATTCGATATAAAAAGATTGGATACAACATGGATATTATACGACAGACTGCATGCATGGTAGTTAACCCAATCACGGTTGGCAACTTTGCTTCCCTCTTTAATTGCACGCCGGTGGGTCAGGCCTCAGATTCTATGACGGCTCCAACGTAAAGGCTTATTGAAAATTAGAGAGATAATGTTGGTTGGTGCCTGATGCTCTGTCTCTGGTCGGGCTCATCGGAGTCTAACTGTTGGTTTTCTTTTGCTCCAGCATTTCAGTGGTTTCTTGCTGTCGAGTCCTCACCGTTGTCTCACCTCTGTGGTTCTTTGATTTTTGTGTTCACGGAGATGTTGCACTGATGAGTTAGGAGGCCTTCATGCAGACTGAACAATTTTTTGTCTAAATCGCGACGGAAGCAAGGGCGAGGATTGTGGCCACGTAAAATCGATTTAAGCCCCCCAGTGGAAATCTTCCACTGACCGTTCCTAGGCGGCTCTTCTGTGGCGATTTATTTATGTCGTTGTTTGTTACTTACTGTGTGTATCACTTGTGTCTTTTGGTTTTGGATGGCCATATGGCCATTTTGTGGGAAAGTAACTGTCCTTATGGCCTTCCTTTGTTTAGGTTTCCATTATGGTCTGGTCGCTTAATGTTTGTATTTCTTTCCCTTTGGTGTCTTTTATGGGTGGAGTAAGTTAATTGTATCAATTCCTGATCTTTGTTTTACTTCTACTTTATATTAAAACCTTTTGCTAGCTTCTATAAATGCACATACGTAACGGACAATTTGTTCGTTGTCTTTAAAACATCTTGATGCATCACCATATAAAAGTACTTTTAGATTGATGTCGGGTAAAAATGATAGATCTCGAAGTAGTTTGTTGCGTTGATTTTGGTTATTAGCACATCGAAAGAAAAACGTGGTAAGCGTTTTCGACGAGCCCGCAAATACAAGACGGTGAGTCAGTCATGTCTTTTTTTTTTTTTTTTTTTTGAAAAAAAAAAAGATCACTTTATAAAATACTACATTTGGTTCTCAAGCGAGCATGCATGACTTGCCATTTTCTCTTATCCTGGTAATAAAATTTTGGTATTCGGACCCTGTTTCCAGTTAGGGCTGTTTTGAAAGACGCCAGTGAAGTTGTTTCCTTAGCCTGATTGGGTAAGTTATTATAGTCCCTGATAACCGAGGGTAAGAACGACAAATAGTAGTTATGTAATCTATGTTACACTGAATAGTTGTCAAATCATTGGCATTTCGGAGACCGTACATTGTATTTCACTAACTAAGGGGGAACAAGATTTGATAAATAAGTTGGAAATAAGTCGTGTTGCATCATGAAGAATGAAATAAGCTTATGATTGGTTCTCCTTGTATGTAATGATACCCATCCAACTTCTTCGTTTAGAGATTGTAAGGAAACCAAAGCTGTAGCATCTGTAACTATCCTAGCTGCTTCATTTTGAATTTTATCTAATTCGCGCTTAAATTTGTCAAGATTCTGTTCAACGTTATTAAACTTTTATGCATTTTGTAACCTTTTTGCTCTTGTCCGTCATATTGAATCACGTGATCCTCCCAGTCATCCATTCTTCAAAAGCAGGCTTGAAAGAGCCTTCCGGACGATCTTCGGCGCCACTTGACTTAAAGTTCTCTGCTTCAGAAGATATTGGTGGCCTAATGAAGCACACCCCGGATGGGACATGGTAATCAACCATCGAACTTCCATTGCTCGAACACCTTAGGGACCTCGAAAATCTGTTCGAGACAGGGGTTGTTCGAGCCACTGAGGTTACTGTCAGGAGGCATAACGAGATACTTTTAGACATCTTTTCGATGTTCTATAAAGAAAATGCATGCTGTATGTACTCATTAGAATTGCCTCATCGAGGCGATTCTAATGAGTACACACAGCATACATTTGCAAGATAAAAGACTAAAATCTCCCTAATTATTCCCCACCATTTCTTATGTAGAGGATTTCGCTAGGGGCTCAAGAATGGGTTCGACACATCCATGGTTAACGAGCCATCGGTGTTCGAGCCATCGAAGTTCTACTGTAATATAGACCGGTGGTCGACTCGGACAAAGAGAGATATTTTATGCGGAGGAAGAACATATTAACTAGTTCGAGACGGTTGTCGCCAAGATTCAAAGTTAATTGTACATGAAAGCAAATTCCCTCAGGCATGTTAGGTTGAAAGTGATCATGTTGATGGAAACAGTGAACTTCGCTTATACTTGTTAATCTATACCCAGTCAAAACCAGACGTTGGTTCAACGTTGGGTTTTGTGGCTGTATTTAGGTTGCGACGTCGACAACTAAAATACAACGTCGATTCAACGTTGAAAATACGATGCCAGTCGAACGTCAGAATGCGACAATGTATGGACGATGTATTTTAATTAACATTTGTTCGTGACTTACACGAACAAAAGACAACGTTGAAACTGCGATACCGGTCTAATGTCTGCAAGAGACGTCGTATCCACATTGAGTTTTGGGTGAAATTTTACTAGATTCATTAATTCTTGTGTGTGTGTTTATGATGCGATTAAATTAAATTGACTAGTGGTCAGTACAGTACATAATCAAGAAGATATACACGTTATATCACCACTGACAATAGTGCCTTTTAATGCTCTAAGCAGTAGTTCTAAATACAGTTCCTTGAGTATGGGGCAATCAATTTTATAATCTCACACTGTCTATTCATATCTGTCATAACATACTGCAGCTAACAAAACGAACGTAGGATTATGACTGACTTCAAAACTCGCAATAAATTGGTTAACTGCTAAACTTCTTAATCACGGTAATCGGTATCATAAACTACGCAAATAAAAATAAAAAATGAGTTCCTTTAAGAGCAATGAACACGTACATGAGAAAGCCTTATCAAACTTTTATAAACATCATTCTGATTTAAGTTAAAAATTGTTGGTCTTAAATCTCTCCTGCAACCCGAATTTTATGCTGACTTAGTATATTACATTGAGAAAAAAATATATATACGACAGACTGAATGCCTGGTAGTTAACCAAATTACGGTTGACAACTTTGCTTTACTCTTTAATTGCACGCCGGTGGGTCAGGTCTCAGATTCTATCACGGTTCCAGCGTGTTCTCGAAGATGTTGCACTGATGAATTAGGATGCCTTCATTACGATAACACACCTGTGAGACATTTTTCACATTTCCAAGATGGCTTCTTGACTGATGAATATCCATAAAATTTTTCTTATTTGTACTGGAAACATAGGTTGTGGGTGCTTGTTAGAACCGCCTCGTTGAGGCGGTTCTAACGGGTACCTATAACCTATGAACGGGGCGGTTCTAACGAGTACCTACAATCTATGTCTTTGAGCAGAAATAAACAATATAATGTATACCCCGTAAACCCCAGTTTTGTCTATATAAAGTGGGGTTAGAGGGGTGTTCATTTCACGGACTTGTCCACGTGATGTTCATGCGGACTGAACAAAATGTGTGTCTGAATCGCGACGGAGGTAACGGCGAGGATTGCCGCCGCGTAAAATCGATTTAAGCCCCACCACACCCCCCACCCTCGCCATTGGAATTCGTTTCACTGACGGTTCTTCGTTCCAAGGCGGTTCTTCAGTCGCGGTTTGTTTTTGTTGTGGTTTGTCATTGAGTTTGTATATCGCTTATATCTTTTTGTTTTGGATAGCCAATTGGCCATCTTGTGGGCAAGTAACTTTTCCTTTGGCTTTATGCTATTGGGTCTAGCAATTCCATGTTGTGTTTCTTTCCGTGTCTCTGATGGGAGATTTTGGTTAATTGTTACGATTCCGGATCATTGCCCTCACTTCTATTTTTCATCCAGGACATCCGCCGCATTTGTTTTGAACCAGCGTGGTGGGACATGATTAAAAGGAAGGAATAAATCTGTGATGGCAACCGCGGATATGACGGATCAAGAGGGGTCTCGTGGTAATCGCTGTGTTTCCGCGGCGTTATACAGGTATAAAATTTATTGTCCGCGTAACCTGTCTTGAACTTTCACACAGGTAAACAAGACAAACGAGGAAGATCCGCTGCAGATCCGCGGTGTATTCGCCGCGCTATTGCGGTGGCTGGTAGTGGGAAATAGCATGCGGACATTCGCGACGGGCCAAAAGAGCTAGACCGCGGAGTGCGCGGGTTCACCTATACATATCCCATTGCGGGGAGGGGGACAAGAAGTATTTCTGTGACTTGTCATTGGGCTTTTTTAAAGTCTGTGATTTCTAAAAAAAAAGGATTGGAATAAGTCTTTGACTAGTGACAGAGGACTTTTCTGTGATCTGTGGTGGCTAAATGAAAACTCTGTGATCGGTAAATTTTGCAAGATAATTTGTCTCTGACTTGTAATTTTAGGTTTCTCTGTGATTTTTGATTGAAATAAAATATTTTCCTGTGATTTGTGAATCTATGTAATCATATGTGGTGCAGACCCATGTGGTCCTGTTACCGACTGGTAATTAGTTGCACCTTCCATCACGTGAACAAGTCTGTGAAATGAACACCCCCTTACACTCCACTTTGTATAGAGAAAATTGGGGTTTACGGGGGTAAACATTATTTTTCTTATTTTTATTCCAAGACATAGGTTGTGGGTACTCATTAGAACCGCCTCAATGAGGCGGTTCTAACGAGCACCCATAACCCATGTTTGCAGTATTCATAAGAAAAATATCATGGATTTTCATCCGAAAAGTAGCCATTTTGGAGATGTGAAAAAATGCACAAAGTCGCGAGGGTGTGTTTTCGTAATGCACGGACCGTTCTGTGCATTGTCTAATTAAGAAAAATTTCAGCTTTCCAACAAATAGGCCATTTAGTTATCCAAACCAAAAACATACAAGCGACACAAACATTCAAAGACGAATAATAACAAAAATGACAAAAATAAAGCGCGACAGAAGCACAGCCTTGGCACGGTCAGTGAAACGTATTTCACTGGGTGGAGGGTAGGGGTGGGCTCAAATCGATTTATGCGGCCGCAGTCCTCGCCCTTACTTCCATCGCGATTTAGACAAATAATTTGTTCAGTTGCATAAAAACTTTCTTACTCATCAGTGTAACATTTCCACGAAAACAAAAAATAAAAACAAAACAAAACAAAAAAAAAAAAAAAAAAAAAAAAACAGAGAGGAAATAACGGTGATGACTCGACAGCAAGAATCATCTGAAATGCAGGAGCAAAAGAAAACCAACAGTTAGACTCCGATTGGCCCGACCAGAGACAAAGCAAATTTTACACTTGTTGCATACAACTCTAGTTAAAAATAAAATCTGCCTTGAAGGCGTCACATTCTGTGTACATAATAGTTTAATTGCTGCAATACATCAATTTCCAGCAGATCAAAGGAATCTGCAGTCGATTTAAAATTCTTAAAAGCTGTAACTTTTCGCCTCTAGGCTGTCAGCGAGACTGACAGTACATTAGTAGATGTTATAACAGAATACCTTATCATTTGTTCTTTGATTGTTTTAAATATGTATCTGTGGCATTTGTCTTCCATAAGAGATCATCAAAATCGCAGAAATGTTCACGATAGCGCCCCGGTATTTATCATACACCAGTATATTCAGTAGATTAGTGGTTAATATTAGCAATTGTGCAAATCTGTTGTTGTTTACATTGTTATATCAATTCATTATCGCTTGAAAAAATAGATGCTTCTACGCAGAGTTGAAACCGACCGCACACGAGTACTGGTAAACCGCTTAGAGGATCTAAGCCTGCCCAGGCAAAGCGGTGCTTATAAACACTTGGTTTCTTTGGGCGACGGGGCTTGAGATGTCATTTCATCTCAGTGTCAGGAAACATTCCCACAAAATTGGAAGCAGCGTCTCCAAAATGACCAATACATTGTTAACGGAGACATTAAACCTCAAACCACAAATCAATCAATCAATATCAATTCATTATAACCAATCTATTAAAATGTACAATTTTAACTTCCAAATAGCATTTCAACTATTAACCATAAACCCCCACCATTTCATGCTTTTTCCGACACCTACAGAAATGTTATCCAATAACATGACTTCTTGCACACCAGAAAAGGAGTGAGTGAGTTTTAGTTTTACGTCCCACCTACAGTTAATGTCATATGGAGACGGGACCTCGGTTTAAAGACCGATCCGATAGTCTGGAGAAGCCCGGGATCGATCCTGCGATCCCTGGTTTACAAGGCGAGTAGCGTAACCACTGCACCACGGAGGCTTCTACACCAGACAAGGAAATCCGCGATTTTCCCCTGGGATAGAAATTATGTTCTGACCCAGGTGTTCCAACCCCAAATCGAATATAATCGCGTGTTTAATCAATGCACTGGTTGATTACGACGTTGTGCGCGCTGTCGTTAAGGTTGACGTCATGCACGATCCGTGACGTCACTTTACATTCCTGCAGTGTCAACACAATATGGCGGACGTTAGTAACCGAAGTGACTGCAGCATTGAAATTCCGTGCTAAGAAATGGAAGGTATGCAAGAAAAAGAATCCAATAATGATGTGAGGGGTGGATAGAAAAATCCGTCCCTCGGGATCACTGTCCGGCATCACTCGGCAAGCCTCGTGATGCCGGACACTGACCTTTGGGACTGATTTTCATCTCCACCCCTCACACCCATATAAGATTCTTATATTACAATACAAGTCTAGTCACAGAGAAATACGAACGGTAAAAAAAGAACCAGCAAGTTCTACAACTTATAAGACATGTGTGACCAGTGAAGACTCTGATCCGCCATCACTGTTCACGTGAGTCTTCTATAGATTTTAGGATAAGGCCACAGTCACACTGTCACGAATTGAGCTTCGTTACTTTTGCAGAGAAGTGATACCTAGCGAGTCATACCAAAATTTACTGAAACGTAGTAAAATAGAATTAAACGAAATAAAACATATTAAGACGTTGAAATCCGGAGGTAATGCGTAGTGTAATATGTTGTGGGTATGAAGGCAATGATCGGGAATCGATACAATTAACCCACAGCTCCCATCAAAGACACCAAAGGGAAAGAAGCTCAAACATGAAACAGCTAGACCCTAATGGAAACATAAATAGCGGAAAGCCAAAAAGACAGTTCCTTTCCCACAAAATGGCAGATTGGCTATCCAAAACTAAATAATATAAGGGATACACACAGTCAAAGACAAACCATAACAAAAATAAACCGCGACAGAAGAACCGCCATGGAACGGTCAGTGAAACGAATCCCACTGGGGGTGGGGGGGGGGGGTGGGCTTAGATCGATTTTACGTAGCCACAATCCTCTCCCGTCGCGGTTCAGACGAATAATCTGTTCAGTCCACATGAAGGCCTTCAAACTCATCAGTGATATATCTCCGTGAACGCAAAAAAAAAAAAAAAAAAAAAAATCAAACAACCACAGAGATGCAACAACGGTCAGGACTCGACAGCAAGAAACCACTTAAATGGTGGAGCAGAAGAAGACCAACAGTTAGACTCCGATGGGCCCGACCAGGAACAGCAACCCAAGTGTGTTGTCTATTACGTTTTGTACGAACTGAACGAATTGCACGCGTTTCGTCTACGTTTTAGTATGTTTTACTACGGTTATTTGCTAGGTATACCCTACGCATATCGCAAAGCCACGTATGTTTTCATTTTCAACCAAACGTAGCTGGGTCACGTATGTAGCCATATTTACCCGGGCGTATTGCGTTTTCACAACGTTTTCAACGATCATTGCCATTCTGCTACGTTTTTAAATACGCAGTAAAACCTAGCCCTCACTACGTGATAGTAAGACTGGGGCCTATGTACCCATATATAGCCGTGTGGGTTTTGTTTTCACCATGTTTTACCACCACTATTGTCATTCTGTTACGTTTTGCGTTTAAAAAAAAACATGGTTTAATCTATCCCCCCAATAAGTGACAACGTGACTGTGGCCTAAAGATGAACAAGCAAAGACTCACTTGATGCACAAGTAGATCTGAACCTTAACTCATTGCACAGATCATGGCCCGAGATAAGAGAGGAATCGGAATATTGGTTTTCCTTATTTCTGCGAGAAAAACTAGGTTGTGGTTATTCAATAGAAGCGCCTCGTCGATGAGCTTTTAATGAGTACCCTTTGCCTCGTCGAGGCGCTTCTTATGGATACCCACAACATATGTTTATATGCAGAAATAAGACAAAATACCAGTATTTTTCGGATGAAGATACGCTTTATCTGGAGCTATGACAGATCGTATTTTAAGTTTTTCCATGCACTGGCTCATACCAAAACGGACAGTCAAGACTAGGATATACAACAATTGCCACAGAGAAAAAAAACGTAATTGCTTGCAAATAGTCTTTGATTATTTTTGCAACTGAATAGACTCTTTCCAGCTAATGTATATATAACACAAGTCCATTTTGAAATTCAGTGGCTTCAGGTTTTTTTTTTTTTTTTAAATAAAGAAAAAGGTTGATCTGTTTGCAAACAGTGGAGTTCCGAATCAGACGCTGCATCATGCAACATCTGATATGGGCATGCACTGTTTCCCAATGCCCAGTGTGGGTGTGTCCAATCTGAAGTGGGTTTAAACATCACATTTTAACATTCAGTGACCTTGACTTTATTCTAAATCAGGAACCTTGAGGCTGACCTTGACCTAACGGTCATGGACTGGGATTGAGGATGTGCTGAACTTAACCTTACCAATATCTATAATCATGGCAAGTATTTTAAACAATTTTATAATCTATCAAGTCTTGCCCCAGAGGAATTCGTTTGACTGACCGTTCCAATGCGGTTAACCCTTTTAGTAACGAAATGGAATCTCCCTCCTTATATAAAGCAGGAGAACATTTCAAAATTTAGGACTATCGGATTGTGTTTTCTTCAAAATGTATCTGGAAAATGGCTGAACTTTTTGCAAATAGTGTAGGCCCTGATCAGACGTCTGATCTGGGCCTGCTATGTTTGCCAAGGTACCCCTTTAGGGGTTTTTGGTACTGAATGGGTTAATTGTATCGATTCCTGATCATTGCCTTCAATTCTTTTTTAAATCAGTTTCGTAGAGCTTCAACTGGCTTTGATGCTGAGAGGCGTTATTCAATAGATTGGCTTAACTTAAGCTACGTGCGAGACTGATCAGACTGAACAAATACCCAGATAGAGTTTTTACTTTGCTGAGAGCACATGTCGACTGTATAATGTCCTACCTGTGTACACTACTACACTGGTTCACTAAACCTCACGAAAACACGCATATATAATTTTGACCCCCCTTGAACCCCACTTTCATATAGTAAAATAGATTTGGAGCTATGTAACGCTTTCATATCTATCGACGTCCACATGTTACAGAACTGTCATCTATTTGGATGGCAAAATAAATGATGAACAAAAACAAGCTAGTTTGTCTTCCGAAACTGTTTACTGAACAGTGTATTAATTAAATTTGTTCATTTTAATGACAGTACCCTGAGGGGAAAAGATCACGTACAGTCTGTGTAACAGTCTCTGTCTAGAAGGAAGCAGCTTCAACCACAGAATGTTTTACTTTGCAATAACAACTAAGGTCATATGGAGATGGGACATGGTTTAGCCTCATCCCAAAGTCGCAGTTCGCTTCTGTGTTTGTTTATAACACTAACCAAGGCAAAATGGACCTTGCTTGAACTACCACCTGCTCTATAAAAGGGCGTAGGCGGGGCTTATCAAAACTGGTACCTGCCTTTTACATTTTGTTTATTGCAGAAGTTTTACTAATGAAAAAATAAAATACTAAGAAAACCTTCACAAACAAAACTTGGTCTGTGAGGAGGCATATCTCTACTTTATACACCAACACACAAAATATTGTCTCATGAGCCATCATCAATTGAACATGAATGAAATAAAAAAGAACGTGCTTCGGTTGTTAAATGACCACAATTATATGAAGATATTATTTAAAATTAACCAACCCCGTTTTGATAGTCAACAATGGTGTGACTAAATTAATTTATTCAGCTGGATAAAGGTTATGTCTCCCAAACGAATATTATTGGTATTCGATAATTGGTATTGATAATTATTGGTTTTGCTGGGTTCACTCTCATTTTATTTTCTTTCCGCCGAACATCTTCCAGACAGGTTCTCAATAACCCATAGACGGATTGCTCTGAGGTGTTTGGATATGGTAGATATGAATATGAAGTTGTGCAAGAGGGTTTCAGTATTTAAAACAGCGGTCACAAAAGACCCCCTGGGGACCTGCAAAGATCCGTTCAAATCTTTTCCGGACGAGTTCTCAGTGACCACTAGATGGATTGTTCTGAACATTTGGAATATGCTAGATATCAATATGAAGTTTGCCTTAATATGAATAGGATCCATTGCCTTCAATTCTATTTTGCAAGAGGGTTTCAAAGAGTCTCTTTGGGTGCTGAAGTCATGCCCAATCAATCGATTTCATAATAGACCCTTATATCTCAGAAACTGTTCAGATTCCCGATCCTTAACCATATAACTATATTTATTTCCTTATAATATGACGCATTCAGTGCCACCAATCTGGGACCCCTGGGTGCCTCACGATCAAGCTCAAACCTTTCACTTAATTAAGGACGATATGTTCCAGAAACCGTGAAAATCCCCACCCTATAACCATATATACATCTCAGACATCCTTCAGATCCGAATGCATAGACCATATAAATTCTTCCATATAATGTGATGCATTCATTGACACAAACCTAGGGGTTCCCTGGGGTGCGCCAGGGCGACGCCGCACCCCCCCCCCTCCAACCCCGAAATTCATTAATAAAAGTCTATATGCAGATTTCCACCCAATAACCATATACAGTCTTGCTCCTTATTAAAAGACGAAATCAACTTGTCAGCTTGGAGGTTCCTAGGGGACATTCTCATCGCCCACTTCATCAAAAGGTCTAATTCTTCAGGAACCATTCAGATCCCCACACCTAAACAGCATATGTTCTCGGTCATTATGATAAGAAGCTTTCATCACCTTCATGCGCACTGAACAAAGCGACGGAAGGGCGATGATTGCGGCCGCGTAAAATCGATTTTACACCATCCCCTTCACGTGAAATACTTTTCACTGACCGTTCCAAGACTGTTCTTCTGTCGCGGTTTATTTATGTTATTATTCGTCTTTGAATGTGTGTGTCGCTTATAATTTTTTGTTTTGGCTCGCCAATTGGCCATTTTGTGGGGAAGTAACTGTCCTTTTGGCTTTCCGTTGTTGGTGATTCCATTAGGTTATATTTATTTCTTGTCTTTGGTGTTTCTGGTGGGAGGTGTCGGTTAATTGTATCGATGCCTGACCATTGCCTGCACTTCTATATTGCGGTCATTTTCATACTTTCAGGGGTTAAGACCTTTTATGTGTCATATTTTCAATCATTTGACTTCGCAATATCAGGTGTCAACGTACAAGCCCAGGGTTCAGTTGTTCAAAGCCTCGTTAGCTTAACGAGCTCGTAAGTGTTCAAATTGATAACCATTCTAGCAAGTATATTTTTTGAATTCGCAAAAGCTACTCACTTTTTTTTCAATAAAAATATTAGTATTTTCACAATATTGAATGATCAAAGTTTCAACGATACGTTAGCTAACGACGTCGTTAGTTTTGAACAACTGGCCCCAGATAGTTAAAACTGTTTAACATCAATGTACGAGTGATGTTCGAAAAGAATTGCTTATTTCTATTTGGAGACTTCAAATTTCAAGTTAGCTCAGAAGTGCTCATTTCATGCCCTTTAAGTACTCCCCGTGGCTAGAAGTGCAAAGTTTCAGACGATGCATCCACTTCTTGAAGGAGTCACGGTACGCTGATTTTGGCACAGTAATAATGTACTAATGAATGGCAGATCCAAGTGCCTGTCGGTACTGGTATTTCCGCCCAGCAAGGAATGATTTCAATTTCGGAAACAAAAAGAAATAACATGGGGCAAGGTCTGGGGAAAACGGGTGGTGAGACAAAATAGATACGTTTTCTTTCTTCAAAAACGCCGTAGCTATTGCGGAGGTATGAGCGGTTGCATTGTCATGTAGAAGACGAACATGTTTAAAACCAGTGGCAGGGCGTCGTTTTTGATAATACTTTTTCAAATTCTTCAGTGCTACGTCTTTGTAGTACTTTCCGGTGATGCTTTTGCCCTTTTTCACCGGCACTTTTATTGCGACTCCTTCTCCGTAGAAGAAGATTGCATACAAAAGCTTCTTTGTACTCAAAGAACGTTTGGCAATTATTGCGCATTGGCAGTGTTTAGAGGCCCAGATCTTATTGCTAACCTTTCTGACGGGCTCAAAATAATGGACCTAGGTTTCATCACCTGTAAAGACATCGGCAAACTGCTTTTTGTCATATTTTGGAAACATTTGAAGCAAGTTTTTGGCACTATAACCCGTTGCCTCTTTTACTCGTCAGTCAACAGATGTGGCACCTATCTATCAGATATCCTTCTGATATTCAAATGCTTCTTCAAAACAAGGTGAACCCTTGATAGTGATATGCCTATCTTTAGTGCAATATCACGAACTGTAAATCTTGCATCTCCTTCAATGATTTCCTTTATTTTAGAAACGATTTCTTTACGAGATGCAGATTTTGACCCACCTGATTTCGGTGCATTTTTGATGCTCTACACCAGACTCAGATTTCTGATTCTACCGCCAAACTGTGTCAGAAGACACACAAGAAGGTCCAAAAGCAGTAGAAATTTCAGTGGTCAGCTTCTTCAAAGAACAACCAAGTTTTGAGCAAGCTTTGATGTAAGCCCGTATTTCATCTGTTTTGTCGACGCTTCTACCAACCATTTTTTCTGCAGTGGTCAATGACTGCAAATTTTATGTCTTACACTTAGACTAGCATGTACATTTATACACCATTGTGTAAATATTGAATAGTCTTATACAGGTATGTATTGGTTTTGATCGTGCCCCACGTGGATATCGAGCTAGAGGACAATAAACAATTCTTTTCGAACATCCCTCGTATAGATCGATGACTGTTTACTGAACACTACGTCATACGGACTATTCCATCGGAAACCGTTATGTAGGGGTTACCAACTTTTCCCTCGCTTAATTCACAAAATCTTTGCTGTATATTATTCTGATATGACATCGTTGCAGGAATATGATGTGGCGGTATTGGTTAGATACATAAACTTTAAGGAACTAATTACCCGAAGGTCGTAGGTTCGAATCTCAAATTTTGATTAACATTTTTATTTTTCGTCCTTTTTTCCTTTAATACACAGTTTTATGCAGCCTGTGGCAAGAAATGTTCAAGCCTGAGCTTTTGGAAATAAAAATCTAAAATGAGATCCTTTAAGAGCAATGAAAACATTCATAAGAAAGAAGAACTTTGCAAACGTAATAAACCAGCTCCTTCTTATCGAGTTGACCAGCTTTTGAAGAAGAGACACGGGCACACAATTCTGCGGCTTTCACCATACCATCCTGATCTGATTGCCAAAAAGATGATATGGGGAAATTTGAAAGGTTATGCTGTCCAATCAAATTTTCAGCTTCGCGTAACAGATATAAAGGCTCTGATCGAAGAAGGCATTGGAAGCATTGTTGAAAAAGAATGGTCTGCTTGCTTAACACATGTCGAAAAGGCTGAACAGGACTATTGTTTTGTTGGATTTGAGGTTTAACGTCCGAGTCAACACTGTATTGGTCATTTTGGAGACGTTTCTTCCAATTTTGTTGGACTTTTACCCGACTTTGGGATGAAATGACATCCCAAGCCCTGTCGCCCAATGAAACCAATAGGGTTTATAAGCATGGACGGGCCGACGCGCACCGCTTTGCCTGGGCAGGCTTAGGAGGCCTTCATGCGGACTGAAAGTAGTTGTCTTAATCGCGACGGAAGTAAGGGCGAGGACTGTGGCCACGTTAAATCGATTTGAGCCCCACAGTGGAATTCGTTTCCGCTGACCGTTCCAAGGCGGTTCTTCTGTCGCGGTTTATGTTTGTTATGCTTTGTCTTTGGGTGTTTGTGTCACTTATATTATTTTATTTTGGATAGCCTATTGGCCATTTTGTGGGAAAATAACTGTCCTTTTGGCTTTCCGCTGTTGGTGTTTCCATTGGAGTCTTTTGTTTCATGTTTGCGTTTCTTTCCCTTGGGTGTCTCTGATGGGAGCTATGGGTTAATTGTATCGATTCCTGATCATTGCCTCCACTTCTATGTTTAGATCCTCTAAGCTGTTTACAGTACTCGTGTGGTTGGTTTCTGCTCTTCGTGGAAGCATCGTGCAGCCCATCTTCAAGCCCAAATGGGCGGGGCCTGAACAGGACAATTGTAAAAGTGACATCGCTGTTGAAATGGAACGAATCATTAACCCCATGGACTCTGACAGTGACGTTAGAGTTTACTGAGACTGCTTCTGAGGGTGATGAATCTACCGACACTGCCGAACAATCAAAACTGTTTTTGTAATGCAATTTCGAAATATGAAATTCTAAAATTATGAAATTCAAGTTAATAAGTATCGCTGGAATTTGAAAATAATGAATTACATACTAATATTAAAAAAAAAAAACAAAAAAAAAAAAAAAAACAGGAAAAATATAATGCAGAAAAAAAAAGAAAAAAAAATAATTTCACCGTACGAGTGTCTCTTCCACCCCTCGCCATCACCACTTCAACGATTCTGAGCTTGTAACTGTAACCACTCGGCTATTTGTTATTCACAAGCTCTTTTGCGTACAGTAAACCTACATTCAAAACGATGCCTGCCATCAAATTATTGCGTAAGGTATTTGTTTTTAAGTTTGCAGTTCTTCTCGACAATTTTGTCATAATTTTTTATTTTCTATCTTTTATAATTCACACAATGTGTTCCATTGTTGCGCATGAGAATGAGTTTCAGCTTTTATTTAAGAAGTTTGCATTCACTGGTGACATTGTCATCCCTAGATAACGGTATTAGATGGACCGGCCCGTGTGACGTAATGTTCAGTAAACATTCATCGACCTATACATAAAGATTTATCACTGATATTACGAAAGATTTACTGCCTTTTATTCAAAACGGCTTAGCCAAGCTAATCGTTAAATGACAATCTGCTGGCTCCTTATTTGCTAGATCTTGTTGAAGCCCACCTGTGAATGACAGAATTACGAATCAAGAAGTAGACCTGTTGGTTGCGGATCGAGCAATTAAGTGACCAATAGTTTTCCCTTTCTTGACAAATAGCTTTCCTTATCTGCAAGACGTTATGTAAGTAATATGTATACCTTTCTACCAGAATTTTAGTGACCAATATTTTCCCTTTTCTGTCAGACTGTTTTCCCAACAGGGAATCATATTGCAGCTTTGTCAGCATGATGACTCAAAAGTTACATGAGATAGGACATTGAGATTTGGCCTACTTATTTGGGAGTAATAACTGTGTGAAATGTTTTAAATCTTGCATGCATGTAAGTTGTGCCATTTTTTAAAATATACTGAGAGGCAAAAGTAAGTATACAGGTTACTGAATGCCGATTTGCGTTCCAATGTCTCCCTTTCTACATACATATGAGGCATCATAAATAAGAACAACCACTTCCGCATAATCTGCAGCATTTTTCGTTAAAATTGATTAAAGAATAATGAAATTGCGTCGCTTGAAATGGACACGGGGTCTGATCCAATATTTTGTCTTGAGTAGCTTCCCTTTAAACATGTGTTTCGAATAAGTGTTATTCAATAAATGATTTTTCATGCAACAAATTCAAAGAAGGGCAACTGATTGGCAAGGATATGTCGCATATTGAAATTAAACACCAGGTAAACTGCAACATCTTTTGTCCAAGAAAATGGCAGTTTCACCTTTTACGTTCTTCCTTTGATTGGATGCATTATGTTTCTATGGGATTTGTATTGGTGACTAACTTTTCATTGAACAATTTTAGAGGGTTTACTATGGATTAAGCATAAAGATGCCGAGCAAAACAATAATTATGTGAAAGTTTCGAATGAAAATCTCTTACACGATTTGAGAAAAAGACTCATTTAATTCATTATGGTTTTAATTGAAAGGGAGATAATCCGGAAAAGGCAGAAATTCCAATTGAGTTTGAAGCTGTTTGTTTTGGTTAAAAGGCAAAGAAATGATGTGGTCTTATCGATGAATAGTTGCACATGACTTTTGCGGTGTGCATCGATTTAAATGTCATGTGCATCACGAGATTTTATTGGAAGTACTGATTTTCCATTAAGGGCAATAACTCCATCATGGATGACTAACAGGAAAACGATTGTAGTTTTACAAACTTAGACGTTTGGGAAAAACTGACATATGCAAATTGTATTACAAACTGCAATACAAGATCCGGTATTCCAAATCAAAAACTGTATACTTTTTATTGCCTCTGAGTATAGCTATTTTTTAAACCTTTATATACTATACTTGTACGGGCCTCAGTGGCCTTGTGGTTAAGAGCGCTGACTCTTGATCATTAGGTCTCATCGCTGTGGTTCGAGCCTCGCTCTGGTCACATGTGAGACGCCAAGTTCTGCAACGGAAGATCAGGTGGTTTTCTCCGGGTACTCCAGTTTTCGCCCACCTCTGATTAACGATCGGCTCGGTATGAGTGAAATAATCTTGAAAGGGCCGTAAAACCAAAACAAAAAAAAAATCTTGTATACTAGCAGAAAATGAATTAAAAGTTTTCAATGTGAAAACAATATTTGTCATGTTGCTGTAACGTTGATAATACGCCTTTATAATTCTGACCCCTCTGAACCCCAATTTTATATAGAAAAGGGGGTAAACCTCATTTTTCTTATTTCTGCTCTTAAATATAGATTGTGGGCACTCGTTAGAACCGCCTCACGAGTGCCCACAATCTATATTTTAGAGCAGAAATAAGAAAAATATCACAATTTGTCATCTGAAAATTGTGTGTGTGTGTGTGTTTTTTTTTTTTTTTTTTTTTGCAGTGAAATTTACAATGTATCTGAATAGGCGCGTTTTTGTAATGGTCGAGTCAACTCTATTTGCCTGCTGGGCTGTTGAAATATATCTGGTCCGTGTTTAGTATCTAGATTTTTTCATCTGTTTCTTTCTTTTCTTTTTCTTTTGATAAACTTTAGTGGAAACGTTCTTGCTCTTAAAAGCTGGAGGATAGACTCAATTTTCGTTCACAAGTGGTTCGAATTGTGTTGAGTTTATTTTACACCAGCTGTCAGATTAAGGCCTAAAAATAGCCGTGTTTCCGCTAACCCGACCGACCCTGCTTCAAACCCCCGGCTCTACAATTTGTATCAATGAAAGAACAAAATACATCACGATACCGAGTCCTTGAAAGGAAGACCCCTCTAAACCCCATCTTATATCGTTATATATAGTTAAAAGTGGGGTTTACGGGGTATACATTATCTGCCTTATTCGTGCACAAAAACAGAGTGTGGGGTACTCGTTAGAACCGCCTCAATGAGGCGGTTCTAACGAGCACCCACAATCTATGTTGAAAGCAGAAAGAAGAAATAAGTAAAAAAAAAAAAAATACCTTATATTTGCCATTTCTGAAATGTTGCACGCCATTATTTCACATGGACACGTTTTGCTAATGAAAAGTAAAACACCGAACCTATCATTTTCAATTTCCGACCCTACCCAGCGTCGCCTTTGCATTTTCTCATAGTGATTTCGCTTTTAAGTACAATTTTGTAGTTGTTGGCATGTAGTGCTTTCCAAAATACAGAGCTGACTTGTGTAAGCATCAAAAATGAATTATGATATACTGTGCAAGTCTCAACATGACAATTTTATCAATAACAAAAACATGTACAAAAACAAAAAACACATGAAAAATACATGCCTGACCGTGTTTTTTTCGGGAGAAAAAAAAATAATAAAAAAAAAAAAAAGTTTCTCCTGCCTACCGACCAAATGTTTTTTGTTCAGCATGTTAGTAGAACACAGCTACTTTTTTACGCCTAATCAGATAAAGAAGCCATTCATCCAACTTGGGAAGTTTCCTGAATTTTTGTGAAAAGGTAACGAGATTATCATTTCCGCTTTGTGTTGCAGGACAGTGATTGATTGATGTCACGTGACTTCCGGTGAGTGGGAGGTTGAGCTAGCCCGCGGCTCCGTTCAGCCTCACACACACCCAAAGGCAGCGTGCGTCAAGATAGACGAGGGGTGGTCTAATCGAGAAAGAACATGGTCCAAGTAACAAATATTTATTTACAACATCACTTCAATAAAACAGTACACAACACACACTCACTTATGGAAAACAACAGTTACTTATGTCTTACATTTAAGACACAATGCTCTTAGGAGCAATAAGAGAACTCCTTTTGTGTTCCCATTTTTAGGATTTTTAATATTCGAGATGTGTTCATTTTTTGTTCATTTTTTTTAACCATACACGTTTAAGAAGATCTCTCTGGTACACGGGACGCCTGTATGCCTTCTTCACACGTCCTTCATGTTGGAGATTCTTCCTTCATATAAGAGATTCGTTTCTGACTAGGTCAAGTATGGATTACCCTCTTGGCTTGACAAAATAGTCGATTAGATGCTGCTACGGGCCACAGGCCATTGGTAGATCATAAAGCCTTGTAGAAGTCTGAAAATTAACGAACATCTCATAATAATCTCTGCTAACCTCAACTTTTCAAATTCTCTCCCTGATGTGTGATGCCATGCCCGCGCAAGTGGGGGGTTGTGAAACTCGGGATAATTTGACGTTTGACAAATGCGATAAATGAAAGCCACCCCTCATTGCACGGGAAACCTGCATAACAGATCACTATGAGCGGGCAAGCGAGCGTTATATCAACGTATATATTCGACGTCAACGGTTATGACGTCAACGTCAATTTGACGTCACGACGTTGCGGCCGAATACACGTGGTGGGATTGATATAACCCCAGTGCACCAAAGCTTACTACATTTAAGACAAAACTATTACACTTAAGAAACGAGCTTATACATGTACAAATAAAAATACAGAAACATTACACTTTTAAATGATTGGAATTGTCCCTTAGAACGCCAATGCGCAAACAACCAATGCGTTACCATAAATATAATGTTCTTCTAACAAAACATATGGCTGAGAATGACGGTGCAAAAGTTTGCCATTGTTCCCTACCTCTGCCCAGAATACGGACCGCGTCCACACGTTAGAACAGTATCACTGCGTGAGGCCGTTCTAACGAGTACCCACAATCCGCATGCCAAAGCAGAAACACGAAAAAATGAGTGCACCACCGTTATTTTAACACTGCAGCGACAATGTATCGCTCGGAATACTCTGATATAAGTACACCGACTCTAAACTAAGGATAAAGGGTACTAACTCATGATGACAACCAGCCGTAGATGCTGGGACTCCTCGCCTTGCCAACAGACGGCGAGTAAAGGACATTATTTTGTCATCCATCATAGAGTACAGTATGCTCGCCCAGTCTTACAGGCTAGACCGGTGAGCAAAATGTACTCCCCTCAAAATATTTGAAAAATCTGCTTGGAGCCATATGATTGATAAAAAAAACATATCGCGCGTAGACGCAGGTGGCGTCTGACCAGGGTCGACAGAAAATGCACCCTGGCACTATTTCATTAAAAGTTTCATTGGATCAGAACAGTCTTCCAACGAAAGAAAAAAAAAAAAAAAAAAAAAAAACATGTACAATAACATTATTGCGAAAATTCAGTGCTGCGTCTGATCAGGACCTTCAATGCAATGAAGCGCCGATAATGATGGTATGTGTGACCTTAAACTGCGCCTGATCAGAATCTACACAAATTATATTGCAAAAAGATGCGTGCGTGCTTTCCCTATGAACGAACACCGTCTTACATGGTATCTTTTAATCCTAACGCAGTTATCATCTCCCCTACTATGAACGCGGGTACATAAATCGCCAAAATTATCTACCCTTACAATAGATGGCGATCCATGTAAGCAATAGATCCAGCGCTTAAGTTCCATTTCTTCTCTGCCCAACACTAAGGTGCCCCCCTTATGTGCTGTACAGGGAAAAGAAATGGCAATATTAACACAAGAAGGATACTGACAAGCAAGAATAGCGCTGCATCTAAGAATCAAAGATAAAAATCATTTTACTCATTGCTATCGGCCTATGCTCGATACTGCAACATCGGCTCTGGAAATAATGTTGAGCGGTCAGTTACTTATATAGGGATGGGTCAGTACACGTGTACGATCATGCGATGGCCTTACCACAATAGCTTGCAAAGTCGGGTCGCCTGATCGACACGCCACCTGTATGGAGGACCACATAGGCCAGCCAGCAGAGAATAACAGAGGGTTCAAGAAGGTTAGTTGGTTAGAAAATACGCCCTCTTAACAAGATCTGTCTGATTTGCCGGCCTAACTTCCATCAAGAACATATGTTTAGGTGTGTGCAGGTCCGAAAACGTCCGAAAAGAACGAAGAAACCTACGTTTATCAAGAAAAACATAATTGGACAGTTTTCTTGACAAGGCCTAGCTACCGTAGCACAAAACAATATAAAATTCGGTTAACTTGTAAACATGTCAGTATTGCTCTCTTGTAAGAGAACAAGTAATTGCATGCCTATAAGTTTCGGGTTGAAAATAAGAAACCTTGTCGTGACAATTGATTGATTTGAGGTTTAACGTCCCCGTCAACACTGTAAAGGTCATTTTGGAGACGTTGCTTCCAATTTTGTGGGACTTTTACCCGACATTGAGATGAAATGACATCTCAAGCCCTGTCGCCCAATGAAACCAATAGGGCTTATTAGCATGGACCGACCGCCTCGCACCTCGGTTCCTGGACAGGCTTAGATCCTCTAAGCGGTTTACCAGTACTAGTGTGCGGGCCAGATTCAGCTCTGCGTGGAAGCATCGTGCAGCCCATATATTTCTTCAAGCCCCTATGGGCGGGGGCGGTGCAGGACAGTGCACAAACTAATACAATTCCTCGCATGAACTTGAATATATTAATGATTTCACCGATAGCGTTTCCTTAGTTCACCCCAGAAGGCAAAATTGAGCCAGCGCATGACAAAAGCTACAAAAGTCTTGAGCGACCAGTCTGATCAGATTCTTCGCTGATCGCATGTATCTACTATTGGCTAATATCTATACAAAGAGACATAAGCAAAAGGTCGTGTCATAGTGGATGGGTGCGCAGGTTGATTATAGTCTCTGCTGGTCGGACGGGTCTTTTTGTAGGTTTTGTCTTGCGCCGGCTCAAATATGGATTCTACTGATTCCAAAATGCATTTTAGGACTTCAGTGTGACAACAGTGTGGATATCAACTACCTTTTGCATGCAATCATAATCTCTCTTGTTTCGCTGACTGTTAATGATTTACATTGGTGTGATTTAGGAATTGACTTTCTTTGTTTGAGGTGAGGTTTTACGACCCCTTCAACACTATTTAGGTCATTTTGGAAGCGCTGCTTCCGATTAGTTTGGATTTATATCCGGCATTGAGATGAAATGACATCACACGCCCTTACGCCCATAGAAACAGCTATGGTTTAAGGAGCGGTCCGACTCGCAGACAGACTTAGACCTAAGTGGCTTAACAGTACTCAAATTTGGTCAATTTAAGCTCTACGCGGAAGCACCTTGAGCCCAATCTATCTCTCCAAGTCCCGATAGGCGGGGGCTAAGGAATGGACATAGAAAACCTTATAATGGGTCAGTAACGTCCGACTCTTTAATGACAGAAAAAATCATGAAACCTTTCCGTGATATTACAGGTGAAGAATATTGTCATCACGAAAAAAACACCTATATAGTTTTGACACACTTGAACCCACTTTTATATTGTAAAAGTGGGGTTTACAGGATAAACCTATTTTTAGCTCACCTGACCGAAGGTCATGGTGAGCTTTTGTTACTATGAGATGTCCGGCGTCGTCGTTAGTCGTCCGCCGTCCGTCGTGCGTAAACTTTTTCTTGTTAACACTCTAGAGGCCACAGTTTTGGTCCATTCATCAGCAAACTTGGTCAGAATGATCATCCTGACAATATCTCGGTCAAGTTCGAATATGGGTCATCTCAGGTCAAAAAGTAGGTCACCAGGTCAAATCAAAGGAAAACCTTGTTAACACTCTAGAGGCCACAGTTTTGGTCCAATCATGCTCAAATTACTCAGAATGATCATCCTGACAATATCTCGGACAAGTTTGAATATGGGCCATGTCGGGTCAAAAAGTAGGTCACCAGGTCGAATCAAAGGAAAACCTTGTTAACACTCTACAGGCCCCGGTTTTGTTCCGATCATCGTCAAACTTGCTCAGAATGATCATCCTGACAGTGTCTCGGTCAAGTTTGAATATGCGTCATATCGGGTCAAAAAGTAGGTCAGTAGGTCAAACCATAAAAAACCTTGTTTACACTCTGGAGGCCACAGTTTGGGTCCAGTCATCTTCAATCTTGCTCAGAATCATCATCCTGACAATATCTCAGTCGAGTTCAAATATGGGTCATGTCGGGTCAAAAAGTAGGTCAGTAGGGCAAATCATAGAAAAAAACTTTTTAACACTCTAGAGGCTTCGGATTTGGTCCAATCATTCTCAAACTTGCTTAGAATGATCAACCTGACAATATCTCGGTCAAATTCGAATATGGGTCATATTGGGTCAAAAAGTAGGTCACCAGGTCAAATCAGAGGAAAACATTGTTAACATGCTAGAGGCCACAGTTTTGGTCCAATCATTCTCAAACTTGCTCAGGATGATCATCCTGACAGTTTCTCGTTCAAGTTTGAATGCAGGTCATGTGTGGTCAAAAAGTAGGTCAGTAGGTCAAACCATAGAAAAACCTTGTTAACACTCTGGAGGCCACAGTTTGAGTCCAATCATCTTCAAACTTGCTCAGAATGATCATCCTGACAATATCTCGGTCAAGTTCAAATATGGGTCATGTCGGGTCAAAAAATAGGACAGTAGGGCAAATCATAGCAAAACATTGTTAACACTCTAGAGGCCACAGATGTGGTCCAATCATCCTCAAACTCGCTCACAATGACCATCCTGACAATATCTCAGTCAAGTTTGAATATAGGTCATGTCGGGTCAAAAAGTAGGTCAGTAGGTCAAATCATAGAAAAACCTTGTTTACAATCTAGAGGCCCCAGTTTTGGTCCAATCATCCTCAATCTTGCTCAGAATTATCATCCTGACAGTGTCTCGGTCAAGTTAAAATATGGGTCATGTCGGGTCAAAAAATAGATCAGTAGGGCAAATCATAGAAAAAAAAATTGATAACACTCTAGAGGCCACAGTTTTGGTCCAATCATCCTCAAACTTGCTCAGAATGATCATCCTGACAATATCTCGGTCAAGTTCGAATATGGGTCATGTCGGGTGAAAAAGTAGGTCAGTAGGTCAAATCATAGAAACACCTTCTTAACACTCTAGAGGCCCCAGTTTTGGTCCAATCATCCTCAAACCTGCTCAGAATGATCATCCTAACAATATCTCCGTAAAGTTCGAATATGGGTCATGTATGTAGGTCAGTAGGTCAAACCGTAGAAAAACCTTGTTAACACTCTAGAGGCCACAGTTTTGGTCGAATCATCATCAAACTTGCTCAGAATGATCATCTCTACAATATCTTGGTCAAGTTCGAATATGGGTCAAGTGGGGTCAAAAAGTAGGGCAAATCATAGAAAAACCTTGTTGACACTCTTCAGACTGCAATTTTAGTCTAATTATCATCAAACTTGCTCAGAATAATCAACTTGACAATATCTAGGTTATGTTCGAATATGGGTCATGTCGGGTCAGAAAGTAGGTCAAATCGTAGAAAACCTTGTGAACACACTATAGACCACAGTTTTCGTCTGATCAGCATCAAATTTGCTCAGAATGATCATCTTGGCAATATCTCGGCCAACGTTGAATACAGATCATGTTGGGTCAAAAAGTAGGTCAGTAGGTCAAATCATAGAAAAACGTTGTGAACACTCTAGAGGCCACAGTTTTGGTCTGTTCGTAATCAAACTTGCTCAGAATGATCATTTGACAATATCTCGGTTAATTTCGAATATGGGTCATGTCTGTTCAATAAGTAGGTCAGTAGGTCAGATCATAGAAAAACCTTGTGAACACACTAGAGGCCCCAGTTTTGGTCCGATCATCATCAAACTTGCTCAGAATGATAATCTTGACAATATCTTGATCAAGTTTGAATATGGGTCATGTTGGTTTAAAAAGTAGATCAGCAGGTCAAATCATAGAAAAACGTTGTGAACACTTCTAGGGGCCAAAGGTTTAGTCCAATCATCATAAAACTTGCTAAGAATGATAATATGGACAATATCTCAGTTCAAATATGGGTCATGTCAAATCAAAAAGTGGATCACTAGTTTATTGTGTCATAACTTTTGAACCGTTTGAGATAGAGCCCTCATATTTGGCATGTAGATTCCTTGTGACAAGGGCTTCCCACTCATATAAAAATATTTGACCTTTGACCTTGACCTGTGACCTACTTTATCATAACTTTTGAACCATAATGAGATAGAGCCTTCATACTTGGCATGTATGTTCGTTGTGACAAGGCTTTCCCAGCCATTCAAAAATTTTGACCCATTACCTAGACCTTTGACCTACTTTGTCATAAATTTTTAAGCATTTGAGATACAGCCTTCATCTTTGGCATGTAGGTTTTTTGCGACAAGGGTTTCCTATTCATACATAAAATGTGACCTTTACCTTGACATTTGACCTACTTTATCATAACTTTTGAACCATTTGAGATGGTGCCTTCATATTTGGCATGTATGTTCCTTATGAAAAGGTCTTCCCACCAATACAAAAAACTTGTCTTATAACCTTGACCTTTGATCTACTTTGACCATTTGAGATAGAGCCTTCATATGTGGCATGTAGTTTCCTTGTGTCATACAAAAATGACATGTGACCTTGATCTTGACATGTGATCTACTTTATCATAACTTTTGATCCATTTGAGGTACAGCCTTCATCTTTGGCATGTATGTTCCTTGTGGCAACGACTTTCACCCACACAAAAATTTTGACCTGTGACCTTGACCTTTGACCTTCTTGCTCATAACTTTTGAATCATAAAGATAGAGCGTCATATTTGACATGACTTGTGACAAGGGCTTCTCAACCATGCAAAAATTTTTACCTTGACCTTTGATCGTTTTTGTCATAACTTTTGAATCATTTAAGGTAGCACCTTCATATTTGGCATGTATGTTCCTTGTGAAAGGTCTTCCCACTCATGCCAAAAAATTGAGCTGTGACCTTGACCTTGATCTGTGACCTACTTAATCATTAATTTGGAACCATTTGTGATAGAGCCTTCATAATTGGCATGTATATTCCTTGTGACAATGGTTTCAAATCCATACAAAAACTTTGATCTGTGACCTTGACCTTTGACCTACTTTATCATAACTTTTGAACCATTTGAGATAGAGCCTTCATATTTGGCCTGTATTTTCCTTCTGACAAGGCACATTACTGTATTACCTACCATTTCATTGCTACAGTGTGGATCAGGTGAGCGATCTAGGGCCATCATGGCCCTCTTGTTTCTTATTTATAGTTTAAAATATAGATTGTGAGTATTCGTTAGAACCGCCTCATTGAGGCGGTTCTAACGTTAGTCCCCATGATCTATATTTTGAGCAGAAATAAGAAAAATAGCACGATTTTTCATCTTCAAATTTTCGCTTTTCTGTCGGTAAAATTTACAATGTACTTGTATAGGCGTGTTTTCGTAATGTTTCCGCAGCTCGTCCTCTTTTGCTCCAGTATGGAGCTATTTTGTACTTGTCTTTGTCTGCATCATGAGTCATGCAGTCTCACATTACGAAAACACGCCTATACAAATGCATTGTACATTTAGCGCCGAAAATATGAACATTTTTGGATGAAAAATTGTGATATTTTTCTTATTTCTGCTCAAAATATAGATTGTGGGTACACATTAGAACCGCCTCATCGAGGCGGTTCAAACGAATACCCACAGTCTATATGTGGTTCTAACGTGTACCCACAATCTGTATTTTGAGCAGAAATAAGAAAAATAAGATTTACCCCTATAAACACCAGTTTTACCGTATAAAAGTGGGGTCAAGGGGGTCAAAATTATATAAACATGTTTTAGTGATGAGCTTCGCTTTACAACAACAACATTTACAAGACTTCATTGTCCAAAAATATTCATATGCCTCATTTTCTATGATCAACCATGCCATTTCTGAACCTCCAGCTAAAACTGTTAAATAGAGAATACCAGGTGAGTGTCTTTTGATATCAAGGCTTCGAGAACGCTCGCAGAATCGCGAGACTTGCCGAGCGATTCTACATGCTTTCTCGAAGCAGAGCCTGATAAACTTGATACCAACTGACATGAATCTGGTATTCTATTCAACAGTTTATCCCGTTGCACATGTGCACTCGCAAATTAGCAATTTACGTCCAGTTATCGATGGTCCTCAGTGCGCCCCAACATCCCGGCGGTCGATATATTTTGTATCAGCTGACCAAACTTTTATGCCCCCGTAGGACGGCATATAGTTTTTGCACTGTCCGTTTGTGGGTTTGTGCGTTTGTGGGTTTGTGCGTTTGTAAGTCCGCACTTTTTGTGATGCGAACTACTTCCACATTTCTCCAACGATTGAGCTGAAACTTTGCACATGCATTCCTTCTGGGGTGAAGCGATGCCATACACAATTTTCACGTTGGTCCTATCATTTTCGAAGGCGTTACGGCCCTTTCCTCAAATTGGCTCCAACGGGGGCAACGCTCACTTATAGTGACAGCTCTTGTTTCCTAAAATATGTTTGTTCAAGTAATTTTTCCATTTTGTACAATAATAATTACATTTTTTTGCCATTTTTTCTAGTAGTAAAAGTGCAATGTAATGTTGATCTGAGAAAGCTCACTTGTCCTGAGATAGTATATCTTTATTAGGTCAATGTGCTGCAAGGCAACTGATATAGAGGGTAACTGATAATATCAATGCGCTGGCAACACTGGTGGATCGATTGTCTCATGAGTGTAGGCTGGGAGCGGTAACGTGGACTGTTAACATTTCGTTTAACCCCAGCCTTCCTGCACTATAGGATGCCGCGTTCTGCCGCGTTCTGCTGCGTTCTACCGCGTTCTACCGCATTCTAGCGCGTCCGATCCATACATTCCTGTACTGTAAGCAGTATTGATGTTTCCATTAGGGTCTAGTTATTTCATGTTTGTGTTTCTTTCCCTTTGGTGTCACTGCTGGGGGCCATCACGTGAACAATTCCGTGAAATTAAGACCCCTAAACCCCACTTTATATAGAGAAACATTATTTTCCTTATTTCTGTTCCAAGACATAGGTTTTGGGTACTCGTTAGAACCGCCTCAATGAGGCGGTTCTAACGAGCACCCAAAACCTATGTTTTGAGTATAAATTAGAAAAATATCACAAATTTTCATCATAAAAAATACCTTTTTTGAGGTTTGAAAAATGCAATATATCACACGGATGTGTTATCGTCATGGCTGTGGGTTAATTGTATTGATTCATGATCATTGCCCTCACTTCTATTTTACACCCATATTAGACGCACCGATCTGGGTCTACACTGTTTGGTAAACTCAACACATGATTACAGTCCAGATTCTATACGTAACATTCGAAATGACTTCCATATAAACACTATGCTTACCGTCAGATCCTGTGTCCTCCTATGTATTTGACTATTTGTAATTTATTTGTATAAACCAACATTCGACCCCATATCGATAATAGCGCGGCTATTTTCTATAAATAACGTTCAACAACCCGAGGGCCCGCCGAGCGCTCGCCTGTTTAACCAATGAACGCAAGCGCTGACCCAAGCGCCCGCGAGTGCTTACGATACAGTCTGAGAGGTGTGTCGTAGGGTACTGAATCCTTTGCGCGTGCGTGAAGGGAATGGATGTTCAGTCTCAGCTGAGTCGGCGAAGAAAATGGCTTGCTTACTGCCGACTGTAAGGGTATTAACTACCTTCCACAGAACTAATTGCCATTTCTCAAGCAGAGCTAGCTGAATTAAACTTCTAATAGACAGGGAAGCAGACGAACAATCTAAGGTCGCCATCTTGAAACAGCGAGCGCCAACTGCCGATAAATAGTGTATGTTTGTTGGTTCATCACGAAAACACGCCTATATCATTTTGACCCCCTTGAACCCCACTTGTATATAGTAAAACAGGGGTAAACTTTATTTTTCTTAATTCTTCTCTAAAATATAAATTCTGGGTACACGTTAGAACCGCCTCGATGAGGCGGTCAAACGAGTACCCACAATCTATATTTTGAGCAGAATTAAGAAAAATATCACATTTTTTCTTCATAAATGTTTCATTTTTTCGGCGATAAAGGTTACAATGTATTGGTATAGGCGTGTTTTCGTAATGCAAGCGCTCAAGCGAGCGCTCGCATTGTTGAATGCACCAGTGGATTTCATATAGTCACGTTGACTAAGCACTAGCTAGTAACTTCGGGTCCATTGATAAATATGTTATAGAAAGGGCCAAACAATCGATCCAAAAAGGTCCACCCCCAAATGCAAAATTGTCCTATGATGCCTAATGATTATTGGGCATTAAGAATCTAACACCGATGCATCAGTATAAAAAGTGTGCATCCAGCAGTGTACCTGATTTCTAATATAGACTTAATTTCTCGTATAGTAGTTTTCCCACTTAAGCGCCTGATAGACTTTTTAAAGATAGGCGTAATGTTTTCATCACGAAAACACGCCTATATAATTTTGACCCCCTTGAACCACACTTATATGTAGTAAAACTGGGGTTTACAGTGGTAAACCTTATTTTTCTTATTTTTGCTCTAAAATATAGATTGTGGGTACTCGTAAGAACCGCCTCGATGAGAACCGCCTCGACGAGGCGGTTCGAACGAGTACCCACAATCTATATTTTGAGCGGAAATAAGAAAAATATCACTTTTTTTTTTCATCTTAAAATGTTCATTTTTTTCGGCGATAAAGGTTACAATGTATTTGTATAGGCATGTTTTCGAAACAAACAATATTAGGTTTGAGTTAAACAGTGTAGACAGCAGTATTAGGTTTAGGTAAACAGCGTAGACAATGATCAGACTGTGCATTCAAAGCGGTCTGGTCTGGGATTTTAATGCTGCGTCGCCAAACATGCCTTTCATAACATAATATTATGTAGCCTTCATTTCTGACTGAAGTCCCCTGTCTTGAACAGGTAAGGGGCCTCCTTAGGGAAAATTAATAGTATACTAACTGTTGAGTAGAGTGTACATTATTGATTTTACCCTTAAGTGCCCCAGTCAGGGATTCAACAAGAGCTACTAATCATCCTAATAAGGGCCGCCTTTGATCTGCTGTAGACTGTATGTCACATGGGGCAATAAAACAATTATGAACACACGGTGTGTCATACTGTTACAAGAATAAATGCCTTTAACTCATGCAGCAGCCAAAATACTCATTACTTTTTATATAGCTGGTTAGGTAATAATGGTGACAACCTAGCTTCTGTACTATTACGCATTGCAAATAGTGCACTAGGACAGTGTGTGTTAGATAGCTTGGGTCAGATCACAACTACTATCGGGTATCCTTATCTAATATATATGGAATATATTCAAGTTGACCGGTTGTCAATCTTCATTGTGAATATGGGGCATTGACTGTAACGCTATCGTCTGTATCACGCGATAAGTGTGAAAGATCAGATTTAACACCTGTCGCTAAAACTTGGGCTTAGTCATCAAGGGCTTCACCTCTGTACTATTTTAGAAATCATTGTATCAGTGTCAGCATATTCATGTACTGTGTATGTGAAAGGTGCGGGTAACACTTGATTGGCCGTGTCAAGCGAAACGATTTCGTGGAGCATGCACACACGTGAAAGACAAAATCATCTTGTCATTACGAATACACGTCTATACAAATACATATCCTTTATCGAAAAAAAAATGAAAATTTTAAGGTGAAAATTTGTGATATTTTTCTTATTTCTGCTCAAAATATAGATTGTGAGAACTCGTTAGAACCGCCTCAACGAGGCTAAAAATATAGATTGTGGGTACTCGTTACAACCGCCTCATCGAGGCGGTTCTAACGAGTACCCAACACCTATATTTAAGAGCAGAAATAAAAAAACGGGTACCAACAATCTATATTTTAGAGCAGTAATAAGAAAAATAAGGTTTACCCCTGCAAACCCCAGTTTTACTGTATAAATGTGGGGTTCAAGGGAGTCAAAATTATATAGGTGTGTTTACGTCATCAGGAAAACACGCCTATATAATTTTGAGCCTCTTAAACCCCTGTTTTATACAGTAAAACTGGGGTTTACAGGGGTATACATTATTTTTCTTATTTCTACAAAAAATCATAGATTGTTGATACTCGCTATAACTGCCTTGTCGAGGCGGTTCTTACGAGTATACACAAGCTATGTTTTAAAGAAATATGTGAAAATATCAGAATATTTATCAGAAAATTTTCAGTTTCTTTTTTTTTTTTTTTTTTTGGTGGTAAAATTTTCAATATAATATTTGACTTCATACACGTGGAAATCAAAATCATCTTGCCATTACGAACACACGCCTATACAAATACATTGTAACCTTTATCGCCGGAAAAATGAAAATTTTAAGGTCAAAATTTGTGATATTTTTCTTATTTCTGCTCAAAATATAGATTGCGTGTACTCGTAAGAACCGCCTCATTGTTTTGGATAGCCAATTGGCCATTTTGTGGGAAAGTAACGTGCGCTAGTGATGTTTCCATTTGGGGCTAGTTGTTTCATGTTTGTGTTTCTTTCCCTTGTTGTCTCTGATTGGAGCTGTGGGTTAATTGTATCGATTCCTGATCATTGCATTCACTTCTGTTTTACCCCTCTAAATTCAAGTTTTTCTATACAAAAGTGGGGTCAAGGGGGTCAAAATTATATAGGCGTGTTTACGTGATGCGTTTCAGTTATCATACAGCATTCTCGGTATGTAGGAAGGATGGGTCCTCGGACATCCATGTAGCGTACAAAGAAGACTGATCAACATTAGCCTCTGCGGGTCTGAGTCTTCGCTGGATGAACACACTCGAAGTGTTCTCTCGTTAAGCATATTCGAAGTCACTTTTTCCGCTCGTCGCGGCACATTTGATGCGCAGGCGAGCTCTGAATGGCTTAAGCCACAATATGCTCCGCTATATATACTCGTGAACTGAAAGTCTTATTTTCCAGTTCTGTGGTGTATTCCTTGCTTCGAAAGGATAACACTTTCTAGAACATATTTAACATATACAGATGGTGTCTGGGAATGTGTGGCGGCCGTAAAAAGTCTCCCTGTCCTACACCATACTGTAGTTAATATTTTCTTGTCCATTGGGATCATTGATTCCATTGTTGAATTTTGAAAATATTTGATGGCCACTGATGAGGCTTATTTTGCCGAAACTAGCTAGTCTGGCCCAGAAAACATGTACACGCCATATTTTCCAGTTCTGTGATGTATTCCTTGCTTCCTCGGGATAAAATAGAAGTGGAGTCAATGGTCAGGAATCGGTATAATTAACCTACAGCTACCATCAGAGACACCTACGGGAAAGAAACACAAACATGAAACAACCGACCCTAATGGACACATCAATAGCGGAAAGCCAAAAGGAAGTCTCTTTCCCACAAAATTGCCGATAGGCTATCCAAAATAAAATAAAATAAGCGACACAAACACCCAAAGACAAACCAAAACAAACATAAACCGCGACAGAAGAACCGCCTTTGAACGGTCAGCGGAAACGAATTCCACTGGGGGCCTTAAATCGATTTTACGTGGCCACAATCCTCGCCCTTACTTCCGACTAACCCTTTCTAGAACATATTTAGAGCCAAACTGGACACCATTGTACTTATATTTTTACTCTCAATATCCTCATAATACTTAACTATTTTTATCATAGATCGTTTGACGCTTATGCCCGACCGAGAGGGTTGATGCGTCTTTAAACACGAAATCATCATCATCAGAGCCCACTGGAAGCATGCAGTATAAGCTGAACATCACGAAAACATGCCTATACAATTCTGACCCCCTTAAACCCCACTTTTATTTAGTTAAACTGGGGTTTACAGGGGTATACATTATTTTTTTCTTATTTCTGCGCAAAAGAAGAAGAAGCCGAAAGGCGCAAGCGCGATCAGATACAAGATACAGTCATTTACTAGTAAATGTGCCTCTTGGTTGAAAAACTAATTTTACTACATGTTTACCCACCAACAACACCTAAGAACATTACATTTATTTAATTGTACAACAAATATGCATTATTTGCAACTTAAAGATTACAAGCTCTCACTTGGACTAGACAAGCGAATTTTTGTCTTCTGGCATATGCACATAGAAAAGACCTGTATGAGCCTGCAAATGTGTGCAGTCGCGACGAGGTCCTTCCTTTGTGCAAACTACAACATGACCTCTCAGTATGACGAAACATGCGCATTTGATATTAACGAGGGCTAGAAGGCATTTTTTCGCGTGACAGGGTTGGTGTTAAACATTGTAAACATCATTCGTGTACCATGTAGTGTGATAATGATGGTTAATATGTACTTCATGAATTTTTTTTTCGTTGTCATGTATATATTTGTATATATGTTGCTTTGCATAGGGCCTCAAGAAAGATTGTTTCGACATTTGAGTCAACCTTTTAAATAAAGTCTTTACTTACTTACTTACTTACTTACTTACTTACTTACTTACTTACTAGTTTTTTTTCACTGTCTCCCTATATACTTTATCTGTATCATTTGCGCATCCATAACTGGATCTAGTGCTACTAACATATTTTAGTGTTTGATGTATGTATATAACCATCTAAAATACTACTTTATCATATGACGTCGCGTCTGAGAGTGTAATAACGTCATGTATTATTTTCGATAATCCACTAGTGGATTAAATATGCAAAATAGCTAGATACGTCCCGTAACGTTACATGTACGACGTCCTTAATGACATCGTGTTTACTAACGGCGGAATGTTGGCATTTTTGTAAACAATCGTAAATAAAATACGCTTTTAATGTCATATGATAAATAGAACCTTGCATTCGTGCTCATGTATTATTAAATTTATTAAACTCGTTGAGAAAAAAGGATAAAACGCTCGGCAAAGCCTCGCATTTTATCCCTTTTCCTCAAGTCGTTTAATAAATTCAATAATACATGAGCACTCATGTAAGATCCTCTATGTAAGAGATAAGAAAGACGACATTTAAGCACGCGGATATGTTACTGTATGTATCTGAAATAATTCACAAATGTTATTTTATAAAAAAAAGTACCTTAGGTAAACCAGGGAAATTGATTTCATTGATTATCCTAGAACATTTAGAGATAAATTTGTAACTTCTTCAATACCTGATTATTTTAATAATTAAGAAGCCCCTATAGTTTGTTATAAATATAACAATAAGTTCTGAATGGTTAGATCCTTAAGAAGCAAAGAATACACCAAATAAACGAAATAGCAGACTCTGTTTTGTCGTGTCTGTTCATGACCAGTACTGAAATCTGCAACACCCGCCACGCCCTCAGGCGCCGGCTTAAGCAGAACTCTATTTTCAAAATGATTCAAAATACACTCAATGATCCCAAAAAGACCAGAAAGTATAATCTGCACCGTAATGATGTACGGGGAGACATTTTACGGCCGCCACACGGCACAACACCAGCTGACGTGAAGATAAATAAGTTCTGAATGATTAAATCCTTCAGAAGCAAAAAATACACCAAATAAACGAAAATAGCAGACTCGGTTTTATTGAGTCGTTTCATGACCAGTACTGTCATTTTTTCATGACCAGTACTGTCATTTGCAACAAGAGCCACACCCTCAAGCAACAGCTTATACAGAGGTCTATTCTCAAAATGATTCAAAATGAATTCCAATGATCTCAAAGGACCAGAAAATATAAGCTGCACTCTGACTATGTACGGGGAGACGTTTTACGGCCGCCACTCGGCACAACACCAGCTGCAGTGAAGATAAATAAGTTTGGAATTGTTAGATCCTTTAGAAGCAAAGAATACACCAAAGAAACGAAAATAGCAGACTCTGTTTTACTGACTGGAATGTGCAACACGGCCATGCCCTCTAGCACCGGCTTAATGTTGTCTGGGAATGTGTGGCGGCCGTAAAACGTCTCCCTGCCCTACATCATAGTGTAGTTTATATTTTCTTGTCCTTTGGGATCATTGATTCCATTGTTGTCTTTGAAAATAGCTGAGGGTCACTGACGAGGGCTAATTGGCCGAAACTAGCTAGTCTGGCCAAGAAAGCATGTGCACTCCATTTTTTCCAGTTCTGTGGTGTATTCCTTGCTTACTTTGGATAACCCTTTCTAGAACATATTGAGCAGATCTCTATTTTCAAAATGATTCAAGTTGAACTCAATGATCCCAAAGTACCAGAAAATATAATATGCACTGTGATGATGATCCTATAAGAAATACTATTGTTAATTTTAATCAACTAGTATCAGATGTCGAAATTCATGCTAACACTCCTGATACATTAGACTGTCAAAATTCCAAATTCATGTATCCTGCCGCTGGGCATAACGGGAAATCGTAATTCATATCTAACAAAAGAATTCGAAATATTGCTTCTAAAGGTCCTAACTACGGATTTTCTTCTCGTATTGATTTAATTAATGTCAGGATGAAATTATCCAGGATTTGAAATCTTTCGGCGATCGAAGGTGTTGAGTAATGTGCTTTAAAAGAATAGAAAACTAACAGTTTTAAATTAATTGATAAGCGTATTGAATTTTATTACTAAAATACTAACCTTCAACCGCCTACACCTAAATCTGTTTTTCATCATTTGAAGCATGGTGTCTAAGGATTGCATGGAACTTACGTTTTGGTTCCGGCAGATAAGGCTGCTAATAAAGTCGTTGTTGTTTGACATTTGCATTATATTAACACTTTAAAACAGGAACTAAATGGTTGTTGATGGCCACAACAACAAAGTTTTTGTTTGATTTCCCGTCAACACTGTAAAGGTCATTTTGGAGACGTTGCTCCCAATTTTGTGGGACTTTTACCCGGCATTGAGATGAAATGACATCTAAAGCCCTGTCGCCCAATGAAACCTATAGGGTTTATTAGCATGGACAGTCCGCCTCCCACCGCGGTTCCTGTACAGGTTTAGATCCTCTAAGCGGTTTACCAGTACTAGTGTGGGGGCCTGATTCAGCTCTGCGTGGAAGTATCATGCAGCCCATATATTTCTTCAAGCCCCTATGGGCGAGGGCCGCCAGCAACAAAGTACTCATGAGGTTTTCTGTAAATGTTGAAGAAAGCCAGGCTATGCTTCCCACGATGTACTGATTAGCAAAGCTTCATTAACGAACATACACAGCCCGCTTTATTAATAACTCCAGCTGCTCTTGTACGACTACTGAACCTTCTAAATTATTTAATTCGTGTCTCACCGCTATTAAGAATCATGTTATTAGATATTGTGAAACTGTCTATGAAAGATCAGGTAAAATTGTTTTGCTGTATAAACTATTCTGGTGAGATACATGTACTTAATATATTATAGTTAAGAGGTTTTCGAGCGTCCAGTCTGTCTACATATGATTTTTTCATTCTACGCAACTTTACCTCATAACTTGATAAAGAAAACACATACTTATTTTAATGAAAGCAGTTTTCAAATAGTGGGCGCTAAATGACAGATATGCCTTCTTTACATCAGATACAAAGCTAAAAAGTATACATTTTGGTCTTGTCAAACTATGTATCTTTTAGACTATATTCACATTAGATTTGGAACAAAGTTACATAGACAAATCGTAGGTATTCCAATGGGTACAAACTGTGTTTCCCTTGTAGCTGTTGTATTTTTGTTTTGTTATGAGCGAGGTTTTATTATGTCACTTTCTAGTCAAAGTCAAGCGGACATTGCTGAAGCCTTTAACTCTGGTTCAAGATATTTAGATAGGCTTTCAACTATACTGAAAACCCTTATTTTGAAGGAATAGTCAATCAAATGTATCCATCTTAGCTGCAGTTACACAAAGCCAATAACTCTTTTATCGAAGCCCCTTTTTGGATTTGCATTTAAACATTCCAAATGGGTTTGTTTCAAGTAGTTTAAGTCGTAGTACCAAAGCGTTAATCCAAAATCATTAATCCATAGACAAATGACAAATACTAATGTTCAGACCAACAGACATGGACTACGGAAGAGTGTAATCAGGCGTCCTAGGATAGTAAGCATTACTTGGTAAGCAAGCTACGCCCACTAAACTAAATTTATGAATAAGCGCGATGATACTAAAGGTCATATACTAAAGTATAGAAATCCGTTAAATGTAAAAAGACATTGATAAAAGGAATCGAAGGGCGAAAACCGTATCAAATTATCTCTATTAGTTTCCAAAATATTACAATTTGAAGTGTAAAATATTTCATGGAAACAGAGCAGCTTCAGACTGCCTCATTAATATTCATGAGGTATTCTATGATGTCATAGATGCACATTACATTTTTTAAAGTTTTTATGCCCCCGCCATTCGAAGAATGGTGGAAAGGGCATACAGTGTTGCACATGTCCGTCCGTCCGTTCGTCTGTACGTCCGTCCGTTCGTCCGAAACTTAAACGCGGTCAATAACTTCCTTATTTCTTGATAAATTTTAAAATTACTCGGCATAAATGTTAACCATCATGAGACGACATGTCACGTGCAAAACCTAGGTTCGTACCTCCAAGGTCAAGGTCATACTTAGAGGTCAAAGCTCCAAAAAACGATCCGAAACTTAAACGCAGTCAATAACTTTCTTATTTCTGGATGGATTTTGAAATTATTTGTAGAAATGTTAAAGATCATGAGACCATGTGTCACGTGTAAAACCCAGATCCGTATCTCCCAGGTCAAGGTCATACTTAGAGGTCAAAGGTGAAAAAAGGGTCCGAAACTTAAACACAGTCAATAACCAGTGCTTCAGCTGAAGTACATGACCCGCCGGATGCTTTTAACTTTATGAGTGTTACCATATATAGGTATGGCGGCCATTTTGGTCATGTGACCTGGACCTAAAACGGTTCCCCCAATAAATGCGCCTTATCGTAAGGAGCAAAAATATATCTTATACTTTAGTACTGTATTCTGAATCGTTTGCAGGATAAAATGCATTCTCACTTTTACAATACAAAAGCATATGTGTCAAAGTTTGACCTAGGCACAAAGAAGATCAAGGTCAACCCAGGGTCACCATTTTAGCAATTTATAATGGGCCTACGTCCCAGATGCTATTTATCAAGTTTCGTGGAAATCTGCCCAGTGGTTTTGGAGAAGACTATTTTTGAAGGATTTTTACCATAGTTGGCTTGGCGGCCATTTTGGTCATGTGACCTGGACCCCATGAGCAAATTTTGGTTTCCCCTATCCAATAGAGGCTCCATATGAAATTTGACTTCAATCGGCCCAACGGTTTCCGAGGAGAAGCAGTTTGAAAATTTTCACATTTTTCGCCTCGGCGAGGCTGTACTAAATGGAATGTAATATTTCTCAAGTTCATTGGTTAGATCTCATTGATATCTATCAGTATGCCAAAAATTGTTTAAATATTCCAAGCGGTTAAGTCACTATCACCAATTTTCACAAACGGGTTATGGACGGACAGACTGACAGAATGACACGGTGATTAAAATATGGCACTCTTAGAAAATCAACCGACTTCAGTCGGTCGCTTTTTCTGGGGGTCGTGCAACTTACTAATTTCTGGATGGATTTTGAAATTACTTTGAAGAAATGTTAACCATCATGAGACAATGTGTCACGTGCAAGCCCAGGTCCGTACCTCCAAGGTCGAGGTCATACTAAGAGGTCAAAGGTAAAAAAAATGGTCCGAAACTTAAACACAGTCAATAACTTTCTTATCTCTGGATGGATTTTGAAATTACTTGGCAGAAATGTTGGCCATCATAAGACAATCTGCCTCACACAAAACCAAGGTCCTTTCCTCCAAGGTCAAGGTCATACTTAGAGGTCAAATGCAAAAAAGGGTCCAAAACAACACGGTCAATAACTTTCTATGGATAAATACGAACATAGACATATTTTCAGGCGGGGGCATCCGTGTCCTATGGACGCATTTCTAGTTTAAATATGAAATACCTACAGTTTTATAGTCCTTAGGAACTGTATAATCACCTATTAGAACTATTTAAACTGATCTCAACTGATATGCTAAACCAGTTTTCTCATATTTTCAATTGCAAACCTTAAATTTAAATCTTAAATATTGTTTTTAAATAATTTTCATTCAAGTGCCTGTATTTGTAAGAGGATGATACAACATTCAGAACTTACTGATCTGTTCAAAAGGCAGGTAAAAGCACTTAAATTAACTAGTTGGAATAAAATTTTGAATTAAATGGTAATTTTTAACATTAAAAAAATACTTCAATTGTAAATTTAAGCTGGAATTTTGAAATCAAATTTCTCATTTCTATCCTAAATTATGAACAAGATACACAGTAATAATAGGGCATGAGAAAACTGTATTAGGCAACTGCAAAATGGAAAATCTGGTAGTTTAAAATTATTTTTAAAAAGTTTAAAGCCACTATGGCATCACAGAAAATGCATTTTGGGTTAAAATCAAAGAAAATTCAGAGGAGGCTACTCTTAGAGGAAAATAGATGTGTATCACAAATAAATGAGCGTAACTTTGGAATGAATGGGATTTTTTTCATGGGGTTTTCAATAAAATGACCCTGCTTGCGTCTGCTTTCACACTGCTTCATACTAAGGATTTTTAAAATTTCTTTGTAATTGCTCTTTAACTTCCCATTTATAGATGGTGGTATTCCTCGGTCACCATCTTGCGGTGTTTATATTTTGCAGCTTATTCGCTTCGCAAGAGTGTCAAGTCATGTCGCTGATTTCAACACTCGTAATAAAAGTTTAACTGCTAAACTGCATGATCAGGGATATCGATATCATAAACTTCGGAAAGCATTTTCTAATTTTATCGCCGATATTATCAATGAATTTCTAGATTTAAGGTTGGATTCAATAGACTTTTGCTGCAGGGGATATCACAGCCTGTTTATATATAAATTACGAAAAATTAAAGGCAAACCTAACTTTTTGGAACAATTTCAGAATATTATGAAACGTTACATACGCATAATATGTAATATAAATTCTATTCAACAGTCTGCGTGCCTTGTGTTTGACCCAATCACGGTCATACATTATGTTTTCCCTTTTAATTGCACGCCGGTGGATCGGGGTTCAGACACCATGATGGCTCTGGCTTAAGGCTATTTATGGTCGGAGTTGGAACTTTTATGTTTGTTGCTTGGTGCAACGGAGTACAAATGCTGGTTTTCTTTTGCTCCAGTGTCCTGTGGCTTTAATCTAACTGTAAGTTTTCTTTTGCTCCATCATTTCAGTGGTTTCTTGCTGTCGAGTCCTCACCGTTGTTTCATCTCTGTGGTTGTTTGAATTTTGTGTTTTCGGAGATTTTGCACTGATGAGTTAGGAGGCCTTCATGCGGACTGAACAAATTATTTGTCTATATCGCGACGGAAGTAAGGGCGAGGATTGTGGCCACGTAAAATAGATTTAAGCCCCTAGTGGAATTCGTTCACTGACCGTTCAAAAGCGGTTCTTCTGTTTATTTTGTTATGGTTTGTCTTTGAGTGTGTTTCGCATATATTATTTTGTTTTGGATAGCCAGTTGGCCATTTTGTGGGAAAGTAACTGTCCTTTTGGCTTTCCGGAATTGATGTTTCCATTTGGTACTAGTTATTTCATGTTTGTGTTTCTTTCCCTTTGGTGTCACTGCTCGGAGCTCTGGGTTAATTGTGTCGATTCCTGATCATTGCTATCACTTCTATTGGGTTGATTCACCGATGAGCTAGAAAATCTTCACGCTAATCAAACAAATACTTGTTTGAACCACATTGAAAGTGAGGATGAGGGTTGTTATCCCGTAAAGTTAACTTAAACCCACTTGTAATTTTTACTGATCGTTCCAAGTCGGTGCTTTTTCTTTGGTATCCGTCGCCATTCTTCTTGCAATGCTCAGCCAAGCTGTTGCAGATTGTTACAACTCTGCGGTCTGTTGCACACGCGGCGACCCAAGACATCCCAAATGTGCTCAATCGGCGACATATCAAGGCATTTGGCTCGCCACGGCAGTGTCCTTACACCTTGTTGTCTCAGAATTTTGACGGCAACACGGGCTCGATGTGGGCGCGCGTTGTCGTCTTGGAACTCGAAGTTCCCACCAATGCGCCGGGCGAATGGGACGACCACTGGGCGTAAAAAGTGGTCTACGTAACGCTGGCCAGTCAAGTTACCTTGAACGATCATGGTATCTTGACTGGTCAGCGTTACGTAGACCAAATTCCAAGACCACAATGCACGTCCACATCGAGCCCGTGTTGGCATCGAATTTCTGAGACAACAAGGTGTAAGGACACTGCCGTGGCCAGCCGTATCCCCCGATGTGTCGCCGATTGAGCACATTTGGGATGTCTTGGATCGCCGCGTGTGCAACAGACCGCAGCGTTGTAACAATCTGCAACAGCTTTGCCGAGCATTGCAAGAAGAATGGCGACGGATACCAAGGGAGATAATCCGTCGCACAATCATTAGCATGCCCAGAAAGTGTCGTGCATGCATCAATGCTCGTGGTGCATGGACCAGATAATGATCCCCTTTGCATATAAACCTTTCCTGTGACATTGAAGTTTCGCTTCTTTCTATTTGAATTTGGGGGTTCCTTTATTTTTGTCCCTACTATATATGCAACACTACGCTCGTACATACAAAAATGATTGCAGTGAAAAGAATCTAACCCCTGAAATATGTTTCATTTCTTTTCAGATTTGAGGATCATCATTCGTTATTCCATTAATTGTCTGCAGGGGAATGGTTCTCTAACTATGGTGTGTAGAGTGGATGGTCTTACGTCCTATGACAGCGGCTGGTTCTACGGGCAGAAATATTTATTTGTGCATATTTATTTGTTCGCTTTGATCAGTAAACCGCTGGCATCACCTATATTATGTGTTATAGTGTGTAATATTTTACTGAGTGAGTGAGTGTTTGAGTTTTACGTCCCACCAACAGATAAGGTCATACGGAGACGGGACCTCGGTTTAAAGACTCATCCGAAAGTCTGGAGAAGTCAGGGATCGATCCTGCGATCCCTGGTTTACAAATATTTTACTGATGAAAATGTTTAAGACGTTCAACGTCAGCGCAAGATGCTTTGTCGAGGCGTATGGAGAATTGGCTGACATCTATTGCAATAGCATATGATTTTGTGTTCGTTCGAGAGGAAGTCAAATAAGAACATAATTACTATTACTCTGACCTTTAAGGAAATTAGGAAAACGTGTCGCACACAGGCTTATGGAATAATATTTGTTTGATTTGAGGTTGAATGCCCCCGTCAGCACTGCAAAGGTCATTTTGGAGACGTTGCTTCCAATTTTGTGGGACTTTTACCCGACATTGAGATAAAATGACTTCTCAAGCTCTGTAGCCCAATGAAACCAATAGGGTTTATAAGCATGGACGGTCCGACTCGCACCGCTTTGCTTGGGAAGGCTTAGATCCTCTACGCGGTTTACCATACTCGTGTGCGGTTGATTTCAGTTCTGCGTGGAAGCATCATGCAGCCCATCTATTTCTTCCAGCCCCATTGGGCGGGGACCTGAAACTGGGGTTTAGAGGGGTATATATTATTTTTCTTACTTCTGCTCAAAACATCTATTGTGTGTACTCGTTAGAACCGCCTCGATGAGGCGGTTCTAACGAGTACCCACAATCTATGTTTTGAGCAGAGATAAGAAAAATATCATCAAGGCGGTTCTAACGAGTACCCGCAATCTATGTTTTGAGCAGTGATAAGAAAAATATCACAATTTTTCATCCGAAAAGTGTCGATTTTTCGGCTGTAAAGTTTACAATGTATTTGTATAGACGTATTTTCTTAATGATAATGACTGATAATCCGATAAGGTCCCCGCCCATAGGGGCTTATAGAAATATATGGGCTGCATGATGCTTCCACGCAGAGCTGAATCCGGCCTGCACGCTAGTACTGGTAAACCTCTTAGAGGATCTAAGCCTGTCCAGGAACCGCGGTGCGAGGTAGACCGTCCATGCTAATAAACCCTATTGGTTTCATGGGCAGCAGGGCTTGAGATGTCATTTCATCTCAATATCGGGTAAAAGTCCCACAAAATTGGAAGTGACGTCTCGAAAATGACCTTTACAGCGTTGACGGGGACGTTAAACCTCAAGTCAAACAAACAACACTGATAATCCGACAGTATTATTATGTTTGTTTTGTTAGCTACCAAAATACGATCACTGCCCTGTATCATCTATAGACGGGTACGTAAACATATTACATGTAACTTTATTTATCCATCTACCTTTGTCCCGGTTATATAAGTAGAAATTACCGTCTAGTAAAATTGACCTTATTCACAACATCAAAGCTACCGTGACGAATAAAAATATTGAGTTTTAACATTGGCATAAAATAACTTCATTAATGTGTGTCTCATTAATGTGTGTCTGGAGTAAAATAATTATTCATAGATAATGAGTAGTTAGACGCATTGACCAACGTAAGTATACTATTTTTTATTAGTTAAGAATAACTTTTAAAATGAAGAGAAATAAGACAAAGCAGTGCACCATGGAATTCCTTTGTCATTTTGCTGCTGACTATCATTTGTCAAGAATACAAGACTGAGACGCAAGAATACAGGTACGTGCAACATATGAGCATTGGATTTATTTTTCTCCCCTGCCCATCGGGGCTTGGAGAAATAGATTGGGCTGCATGATGCTTCCACGCAGAGCTGAATCTGACCACACACGAGTACTGGTAAACCGCTTAGAACGACTAAGCCTGCCCAGGCAAAGCGGTGTGAGTCAGATCGTCCGATGAAAATGCCTTCTAGTTTCATTGGGCGGCAGGGCTTGAGATGTCATTTCATCTCATTGTCGGTTATATGTCCTACAAAACAGGAAGCAACGTCTCCAAATGACCTAAATAGGGTTGACGGGGACGTTAAACGCCAAGTCAAACAAAACAAACAAACATATGATTTATTCTTAAAATATTCTTTGTACACAGCCAACTGGGCCCCGTCAAGCGATTTTGGTACTTATCGCCTATGCGAGCAGCGAAGGTTCAGGCGAGCCTGCGCATCCGCACAGTCTCGCCAGAACCTTCGCTGCTCGCTCATACAAGCAGTGAATCAAGAGGAACCTTCAGACAGAAAGCCATATCCCTTGCCCCTCTGAATGGCTGGGCATGCTCAGTTAAAATTTGTCATGACGGAATGCTCGAAGACACAAATTCGTTTGGCGGGGCTCAACTAATAGTAATCAGAATGCCTCTTCTATGGAAACAGTTTAAGCCGTTAAGAGTTGACACTGCGCGCCTTTACATTCTCTGGTCGCCTAATATGTGATAAATACCGTTTTCTATGGAGCTGGTTCATATGCTTTTAACAACAACAACAACAACAACAAAAAAAAAAAAAAAAAAAAAAAACAATGAAAATTAGCCCTTAACTGAAATGGGCACTCCTTCAGGGGAGGCAACTCTTTCAAAAGTATTTTGTCTCCCATGTCAATATGGGTCAACTCTTGACCCCTTTTCCGCTGGAAAGAGCTTATAGAAAAGCTAACATTGTGGGCAGGCGGTGGGTGTTCGGGATGATACTCGGCCCTCGCCCATCGGGGCTTAAAGAAATAGACTCGGCCGCATGATGCTTCCACACAGAGCTGAAACTGACCGCACATGAGTACTGGTAAACCGCTTATGCCTGCCTAGGAAAAGTGGTGCGAGTCAGACCGTCCATGCATATAAACCCTATTGGTTTCATTGGGCGGCAGGGCTTGAGTTGTCATTTCATCTCAATGTCGGGTTAAAGTCTCATAAAATTAAAAGCAATGCCTCCAAAATGACCTATACAATGTTGACAGGGACGTTAAACCCCAAATCAAATAAACAAGAAAAGCGAACGGGAAATCCCGAAAGTTGTCCCCCTTTGAAAATTAACGGGAAAAAAATCTGCCCGGTGTTCCCATCCTCTTAATTAGCCTCTATACTCCTCCTAATTTGAAGCTATGCAGCAATTAACAGGCGAAAAAGCAGAATACCCAAACGCAGGGCACAGCCCATAGAACTACAGCTTGAAATCAAATAATGCACATACATTAAACATAAGCATAACAGGTTGCACAATCCCGATATGATAAAAGAAGCCTCCGTGGTGCAGTGGTCACGCTACTCGCCTTGTAAACCAGGGATCGCAGGATCGATCCCGGGCTTCTCCAGACTTTCGGATGAGTCTTTAAACCGAGGTCCCGTCTCCGTATGACCTTAGCTGTTGGTGGGACGTAAAACTAAAACTCACTCACCCGATATGATAAAACGTCTATTCTTTCAAGGCCTTTACTGTTCTGTTAGTTTCAAACACAGATTGCGGGTACTCTTTACAACCGTGTCATTGAGATGGTTCCAACGAGTACCCACAACCTTATGTTTTTGAAGAAGGATAAAGAAATTCAATTTGGCCTACACGTTGTTATCCCATACTAGGGTTCACGAACAACTTTGTTAGTTCTTTTTTCTTATTTCCTCTTTTCTTTTTTCCTTAATACTTTTTCCGTATTGTTTTTTTTTTTTGTCCTTATTTATTTTGGCTACTTCAATTTTAATAATGGATCATATCAGCTAAGCTCGAATTTAGGTCCATATTAGAATAAGTCGTCTTTACGTTAATTTGCTTACAAAAAGACGCGTAACTTAAGATGATCAATTTCGAAATTATAAATTGATGGGGTTAGTGCAAGAAGGGGCCTAAGTCCATTGTTGGAAAAATCTGGGATATTATCATTTTCAGATACATCATATCAAGACCTACAATCTGATATATAATTTGTTAAACTTTATTTCTTTGTTGACTTTAAAAATGACGGTAAATAAAATTTCGGTAGGGTAAGCCCAGTGTCGTATCTTTGGTGCAAGAAGGGGTCTGTGTCCGTTTTACCACATAAAATTTTGAGTTTCCAGTGCATGTATTGTTCATTTGTTTCAGAGTTTTGTTATAATAAACTAATAAAGAGTCGTAATACGATAAAATATACATGTTCAACTAAATGACATATGTTTCTGCTTTTAATAGAGAAAACTTTGTTGTACATGTATTTGTTTAGTGCAAGAAGTGCCTAAGTCCTATAAACCCTGGACTTAGGCCCCTTCTTGCAATAAACCATTATTGTAACAAATGAGTATCTGCGATATACTCAGATTTTTTAACCATTTCAGATGACATAATAACACATCAGAAGCATTTATTTAAATTCAAGTATGAAAAATTTGAAACTTTTGCAAAATATTTTGTTTTTCGCGTTTTTCTCGAAATTATAAAAATGTGACTTGCACTAACCGCTTCAATTGCGAATAAGGAAAACAGAAATAAACCAACATTTCCATTTTTTCTTTATTCGATTTTCATGCGGCTACAACTTTCTGACGCGGTGCAATAGAACATATGCGTATAGCGCATTCATCATGGTTTTTATTTCTAAGCATCATGATATAAATTCCGAAATTCAGGATTAATGAACAATTAAAGAAAAGGCTATAAATCAAAATTTCCTTGTTCCTTTCTCCTTATTCCAAGTCTTGGTAACTTAAGATGAAAAAATTAAGTAGCAAAAGTAAATAAGGAAAAGGGAATAAGGCATCAAGAAAACACGCCTATATAATTTTGACCCCCTTGAACCCCACTTATAGATATTGGAAGTTGGGTTTACAGGGGGATACAGTATATTTTTTATTTCTGTTCTAAAATATAGATTGTGGGTACTAGTTAGAACCGCCTCGATGAGGAGGTTCTAACGAGTGCCCTCAATCTATGTTTTGAGCAGAAATAAGAAAAAATGTCACAATCTTTCATCTAAAAAACCAAGTTTTTTCGGCTGTGAAATTTACAATGCATTTGTATAGGCGTGTTTTTCTATTGGTATAAAGATGCGATTGATTCCGAGTGTTGGCTGGAAAAAATGATCTTGAACGTTGACATAGGGTATTTCGTTTAACCCTTGCATTCCTGTAATGTCTCAAACACTGCAGACCCTGATCGGACGCGGCACCTGACCCTTAAACTCCTGTGCACTAAACAAACAGTGTAGGCCCTGATCAGACTCCACGTTGTGCCAAACCCAACACATGACTCCAATCCAAATTCTCATTACGAAACCTCGCCTATACAAATACATTGTAAACTTTAACTCCGGAAAAACGAAAATTTTAAGATGAAAAATTTTGATGTTTTTCTTAATTCTACTCAAAATATAGATTATGGGTACTCGTTAGATCCGCCTCCTCGAGGCGGTTCTTACGAATACCCACAATCTATATTTTAGTGCAGAAAAAATAAGGTTTATCCCTGTTAACCCCAGTTGCGGACTGAACCTCATGCGGACTGAACAAATTATTTGTCTTAATCTCGACGGAAGTAAGGGCGAGGATTGTGGCCACGTAAAATCGATTTAAGCCCCACAGTGAAATTCGTTTCCGCTGACCGTTCCAATGCGGTTCTTCTGTCGCGGTTTATTTTTGTTATGGATTGTCTTTGGGTGTTTGCTTATATTATTTTATTTTGGATAGCCTATTGGCCATTTTTGGCTTCCCGCTTTTGATGTTTCCATTAGGGTCTGTTGTTTCATGTTTGTGTTTCTTTCCCTTTGGTGTCTCTGATGGGAGCTGTGGGTTAATTGTATCGATTCCTGATCATTGCCGCCACTTCGTTTTTACAATATAATAGGGAGTTCAAGGTGGTCAAAATTATATAACGTGTTTTCGTGATGTATATATAACCCTCGTACGCAACACTCTTACCTCACAGTGACTAGAATAACGTAGCTATTTCCTGCAAATAACCATTACCTAAATATCCTACAAATCAGTGCAAGTCATTACGGTAACACACCCATGCGACATAGTGGTTAAAATCACATACACATATCCTCCTTTTTCCCCTTTTATAAAAAAATGAATAAGCAAACACTCTGACATCATGAACTCTGCCAGGCCATCCAATGAAAATATACTTATAATCGCAAACACCCTGCGTTATTACAGAATGGAACCCCTTTCTATTAAGGCAGTCTCCATGTGCATGTTGTGGGGCTTTTATAGGAATATGGCTGTCATGAATGACCTCTCCACAGTAAAGAAATTCCCCGTTCTCCTCATATCGCGTTATGACGTCCTTTTTCATCCTTGGGAAGACGCACATACCAATCAAACAAACACTTCTCTTTGACTTACCGTAAATGATACAACAGTTGCATGTGGTTTACTTTCCTATGTCAAACAAGTTTCCAGCTGACCTGTAATTAACGGAAGAAGCCAGCAAGTACAGAGCCACAGCAAATTGGGTCTTCACATCTAACCGTTCCACCACAACATTGTCCCTGCCCTTCAATTAAGTTTGAACTTTGAGCATAGGAATTCAAATGATTCTTGCTCATAATGAATATCTCCATCAATGCGCCTCAGCACAATTCTGTCCCAAAAGTGACATGCTTAATGTCTTTTGAAGACCTTTTTCTCCCTGGATAGCCAAAATACTAGTAAGAACTCCTTGAAGGTAGCATTGCACGAAAATACTGGGAGGTGCCGGGTTTTATCACTTTGGGACCGAGCTTTGAGTTGCGTTCTAAATACCAAACTTGCTTCCATTGGATATATATCCCATGTTTTATGTCAATGTGAGAAAATGATAGGTATAGGGGACTAAAATGATGTTTTATAAATATATCTGCAAGCTCATAAAAATTGTTGCTGATTTTATATGGTCACCCCTTCCTTTTAAAATGTTGGTTTGTATTTACTCCGTTCTGGTAGGTAAACAAACATGGTTGACTGTAACTTGAAAAGGAGCAGGTCAATATGATTATTTTTTTCTCATTAACTTGTTGGGCTAGGATGGCTCTATAAACAAGTAAGGTTTGAAAGGTTTTGTATGTATAGTGTATGTGGGAGCAGGTAAAAGGTTACGAGGACTGTTCAAATATGAATGCAAGTAGAACGTTTTCTCATGCACTAATGCGAAAATCACCTGGAAATAAATATCACAGCGTAGAAAAACATTTTACCTATACATTGATACCAAACCTGTTAAAATCCGTGCACTTTAGCCATGTATATTGTTCGATAAACACTGTCTACTCTTGTATACTAATACAAAACATGGTTGGAAGAAGGTCAGAGTACGCCGTTGAAATACGGTCCTATATTAAGAATCGTTGTATTCTTGGTATACGGTGCAAAGACATTTTTGATGAAATATGTTCGGTTTATGGGCATAATGAAATGTCTTTTCCGACAGGTTTTCGTTGGTGTAAGAAATTGAGCTGTGGGCTAGACTCAACAGAAGATGCACCACATGATCGTCGGCCGAAAAGAGCAACATCTGCCAAGATGGTTGCTAGAGTGAAAGAAATAGTTGCTACCGATGCACGATACACCACTAGGCAAATAGCTACTATAGTCGGCATCTCATTAGGAGCAGCTCATACAATTCTGAAACGGTATTTGAAAATGAGAAAGATCTGTGCTAGATGCGTTCCCCATCTGTTGACAGATGAGCAGAAATAGACGCGCGTTTAGTGCGCCAAGAAATTGCTTAAATAGTTTCCAAATTACAATGCACGGTCTTTCGCTAATGTTGTCACAGGTGACGAGACATGGGTTCACTTTTTTGAGCCAAAACGAAAGATTCAGAACAAAATATGGGCAACAAAGTATTGCAAAAGACCATGCATTGCAAAGCGGACCATGAGCGTCAAGAAGGTAATGTATGCCATATTCTTTTCAAATCAGGGCCCTGCTATTCAGGTTGCTGTGCCTAAAGGCAAATCTGTAAATGCGAAGTTTTACAAGAATAAAGTTCTTCGAAAATTGAAGAAATATTTCAAAGAACGAAGACCCACAACTGGTTTGGCCAAAGTCAGATTGCTACATGACAATGCGTCATCGCACAAGGCGTATATTGTGCAAGACTATCTGAAGCAGGAAAAGGTTGTTGAACTCGCTCAGGCCCCGTATTCCCTTGACCTTTCCCCGTGTGCCATTTTTTTTTTGTTCCCGCGGCTGAAAAAATACCTTTCTGGTCGCAAATTTGTACAGCGCAAACACCTCGGTTCTGCAATATTCCAGTGCCTTTGGTGTCTTTTGTGGGTGGAGTAAGTTAATTGTATCAATTCCTGATCTTTGTTTTACTTCTACTTTGCATATCAGGGCTGTTTTGTTTGTGCCGTGTGGCGGCTGTAAAAGGTCTCCCCGTACATGCATTTAATGCTCTTATTTTTCCAATCCTCAGGGATTGCTTATACAATTGCTTTTCACTGTTCCATCAATTGAGATTTAAGCCCCCCAGTGGAAATCTTCCACTGACCGTTCCAAGGCGGCTCTTCTGTGGCGATTTATTTATGTTGTTGTTTGTTACTTACTGTGTGTATCATTTGTGTCTTTTGGTTTTGGATGGCCATATGGCCATTTTGTGGGAAAGTAACTGTCCTTATGGCCTTCCTTTGTTTAGGTTTCCATTATGGTCTGGTCGCTTAATGTTTGTATTTCTTTCCCTTTGGTGTCTTTTGTGGGTGGAGTAAGTTAATTGTATCAATTCCTGATCTTTGTTTTACTTCTACTTTTCATAGTATACCTAGAAAAGACTACCAAAATGCATCCAATGATTGGATTAGAAGACTGAAAGTTTATATATCTGTTAAAGGGGAATACTTTGAGGGGACAAAATAAATGTTTCATCGAAATCTATCACGGAATCATTTTTATGTGCTTAGTTGCATTCATATTTGAACAGTCCTCGTAATATTGTCGCCTATGGAAAACATTTAGTGGAAAGCTCCCTTATAGCATGTTAGTTCACCTGCCGTTTCTGTAGAACTTTCGAAACTACAAGGGTATTTCTGACACGGACTAAACGTGCTGGACAGAAAACAAAGCCAACACTTATTGGGTTTGAGTGTGTTTCAATTTTACGTCCCCAACAGGTTAGGTCATACGGAGACGTTTGCTTTAAAGGCCCACTCAACACTAGGTCATTTTTAGCCGGACAAACTACCTATCCACACTTTTCTTGGGCAAGGTTACACATAAGCGGTTATCCAGTACAGTGCATATTATTTCGCCAGAATCTGACATCTGCTCTTCTTGAATCAATGGAAGGGAATTACAGGCAATGAAGAAGTACATGTTTTTGGTTTCGTTTGGAGTTCCGTGGCTCATTTTACCCTGTTTAGATCACACCGTACATACCAACACAGTACACAAGCAATTGACTAGTACAGTGTCAAATATTTAATCAGCAGAAAGCAGAGAATGGCCAAAGACAATATACCGTTTACAAGTAAAATACTAGCAGACATTTTAGCTCATCTTAGCCAAAGATTCAGGATGAGCTTTTTGTGATTGATCGTCGTCCGTCTTGCGCCTTCCGTCTGTCAACAATTCACTTATAGAACATCTCCTCCTAAACCGGTGAAAGGATTTTAAAATAATTTTACAGGAATGTTCCTTCGGTGACCCTTTACCAAAATTAACTAAATGGTTTCGCTGCGCTTAACACAATTACCACCTGAGCTAAAAATAGAAAAAAAAACTTATGACCCCCATCTCCTCCTAGGTCACTTGCCCAATTTTAAAATTAGTTTACCGGAATTGCTCAAACCGTTCCGCTCGGATGAACAAGATGGCAACCAAAGACAAAAATAGAAAAAAACTAGATCTGCAGTCGATGGTAAACCATCGCAAATACCCGCTTTTTCCATAAATAACACTAATGACTATGTAATGGCTAGCCAAAACTACAAATAAGTTAAAAAAAGTTGCAAAGAACATTCTAACTGATAAGCAAAGTTTCAGAAGTGTAACTCTTATAGCTTAGAAGATATGGGAAAGTCATACTTTTTGACCTTTGACCTTGGGGTTATGATGAGGTCCACCTAAAGTATCCCAATTTATTCTATATTCCAACAGCTATCCAATAACCAAGTTTCAGAAGTGTAACTCCAATAGTTAAGAAGATATGGCAAAGTCATACTTTTGACCTTTGACCTTGGGGTGGAGGTCACACCAAAAGTAGCCCAACATATCATATATTCCAAGGGCCATCCAATAAGCAAAGTTTCAGAAGTGTAACTCCAATAGTTTAGGAGATATGGCAAATCATAATTTTTGACCTTTGACCTTGGGGTCATGTTGAGGTCAAGGTCACACCAAAAGTATCAAAATTTATTCTATATTCCAAGGGCCATCCAATAACCAAAGTTTCAGAAGTGTAACTCTAATAGTTTAGAAGATATGGCAAAATCATACTTTTTGACCTTTGACCTTGGGGTCAAGGTCACACCAAAAGTAACCTAACATATTCTATATTCCAAGGACCATCCAATAAGCAAAGTTTCAGAAGTGTAACTCCAATAGTTTAGGAGATATGGCAAATCATAATTTTTGACCTTTGACCTTGGAGTCATGTTGAGGTCAAGGTCACAAAAATGTTGCCCACTGCCATCTACATTCCATGTACTATCCACATGCAAAGTTTCAAAAGTGTAACTTCAGTGGTTGCAGAGGAGATCCAATCACTAGAAACGTGACGGACGGACAGACGGACAGACGGACAGACAGACGGACGTTCTCACAAATGGATACTTATGTGGCTATTTTGAGCAAGATTGATACTTAGGTGGCTAATTTTAACCACATAACAGACCTTTTATGTGTCTAACGGAATAAATCGCACTTTCTCTCATTGACTTACATTGATTCTGTCCAAGTTCATAGCCACCTATCTATCCATTTGTGTGTACGGACAGACGGACAGACAGACGGACTGACGCCGGAGTGAAGTGTGGTACGAAAACAATATACCCGATTTTTCTTCGAAAAAGCGGGTATAAAAACTTTAAAAGACTTCTCCTCCTTAACCAATGGGCGGATTTTGAAATAATTTCACATGAATGCTGCACTGGTAATCCTGTCATCACGAAAACATGCCTATACAATTTTGACCCCTTGAACCCCACTTTTATATAGTAAAACTGGGGTTTCTGGGGGTATACCTTATTTTTCTTATTTCTGCTCTTAAATATAGATTGTGGGTACTCGTTAGAACCGCCTCGATGAGGCGGTTCTAACGTTTCTGCTCTAAAATATAGATTGTGGGTACTCGTTAGAACCGCCTCGATGAGGCGGTTCTATCGAGTGCCCACAATCTAAAATATAGATTGTGGGTACTCGTTAGAACCGTCTCGATGAGGCGGTTCTATCGAGTGCCCACAATCTATATTTGGAGCAATAACAAGAAAAATATCACAATTTTTCCTCATAAAATTTTCATTTTTTCGGCGATAAAGGTGACAATGTATTTGTATAGGCGTGTTTGCGTAATGACCAACATTGTCTTAATGCTTCAGCTCCTCTGAACAAAATGACATCCAGATATATATATATAAAGGAAGACAAAAATGTAGAAAAACGTTAAAAGGCCATCTCCTCCCAGACCACTGTCCCAATTTCAAAATAATTCCAGAAGAATATTTCTCAGGTAATCCTCTACCAAAATTTCTCAAACTGTTCCGCTCGGATGAACAAGATGGCCGTAAGAACTAAAAACAAACCCTTAAAACGACTTCTTCATCTTAACCTGTGGACGGATTTTGAACTAATTTTACACGAATAATCCTTTGGTGACCCTCTAACAAACTTGCCCAACCTTTCCGCTCAGATGAACAAGATTGCCACCAGAGCTAAAAAAAGAAAAACCTTTAAATGACTTCTCCTTAACCAGTAGATAGATTTAAAATATCTTCACAGAAATGTTCCTTGGGTGACCCTTTACCAATATTGCTCAAACCGTTCCGTTCGGATGAATAAGGTGGCGCGTCAATTTGTTTCTATTTTTCAAAATGGATGTGATAGATCTCGCATCCAGAATGACAAGCCAACATGATAAATCTGCCTGGTGAAAAACGTAGATCTTTCATGACTCCAAAAACAGAATCTTTGATGATAAAAATGTTTGATAAATTACTTATTATCCCTTCAAAAACAAATCGTAAATATTTGTTGGCACCGTGGTTGTAATGAGAACCCACATTCTATGTTTTAAACAAAACAAGGGACATAATTGTAAACCCCACTTTTTCTGCATATGAATTGGGGTTTATAGAGTTTTCATAGCACGGACTTTTTTATGAGATGAATAGCCAATATCCCGCCTGATTCCGTTTCTCTTCAACTGTAACAAAATATCCTTTAATTGCATCTATTAAGTAGATGTTTACATTCTTTCTAACTGGTTACTTAATGTAGAAATTCTTGTTTTTATTTGATACATATGCGTTTTATATAGCAGTAATAAGCTTGCTTATACAAATAGTATAATGCGTACTTTATTCGTTCAACATGGAAACTCAGCACCCCCGCCCATTGGGATTTTGAATAAGTATGGTGCTTCTGCGCTGAGCGGAAATCGACCGATTATTTTTTTATAACTGGTAAACCACATAAAAGAACTGAGCCTATCCACTTAAACCCTAGCGATTTCTTTTGGCGGTTGGGCTTGAGGTCATTTCATCTTATTGGCAGGTAGCAGTCCCACAAAATCGAAAGCCGCATCTCCAAAATGACCTGAAAAGTGTTGACATGGTCATTAACCCCACAAAACTTTTCTCAGAAAATGATTTTATTGTCTGTTTCAATGTTATGAATAGGTTGGACTATTTCATCCAAAAAATTCTAATAAAAGGGTTGATTTTGATATCTAGATTATTAGCTTTCCCTTTTGGGATAGTGACTTTCCAAGGTCTATGTCCTATGCAGTTCATATCTCACATTTTATCCATTAACAACTGTTACAGTTTAACCCATTTTGTACCTGAGACCCGAAATCGGGTGCCCTGGCAAACAGCGTAGGCCCAGATCAGACTCAATAAAACCGAGTCTGCTATTTCCGTGTATTATGTGTATTCTTTGCTTCCAAAGGATATAACTATTCAGAACTTATTTACACTATTTGCAAAAATTTCAGATATTTCCGGACTAAATTGTAAGGATAACACAACCTGTCACACCTAAATTCCGAAATGGACTCATGCCATATATAAGGAGGAACATCCCATTTGCTACAAACAGGGTTAACATTAAAAACAAGAGCCCATGGGTCACTATGCTCACCAGAGCTTGGGGGGGGGGGGGCATTGCCCACTGACAGCCATGTATTTCAATAAACCATGGAAGCCCTAAGCCCAAGGACTCTACAGATAAAATTTGGACACAATCAGTCCAGTAGCTTCAGAGGTCTGAAGTCACTGAGCAGTAGGCAAAAACAAAAATCATATGGCAGACAGAAGATTGCTTGAAGAATATTTCTATGTAAGTTTTGTCAAAAAACAAAAATCCGCTAAGGTTTGGCAGTAAATGCCAAGTTTCCATTTTCCCCATTACAAGTCATGAAAACTCTAAGTCGCCATAGCAACCAAACAAAATGGGCGAATTTCATGAAAAAATAACATTAAAGCAAAAATGGTGGACATTTCCGTAAAGTCTCAGCCTGATAGAGCATATGGTTTTTGTGAAGATGATTTTTAAGCATTTTTTGGCATTTTTATTTCCATGGCAACCAAGCAACCAATAAAAGTGAGCAGTAGGCCAAAAATCATATTGCAGTTTGATTGCTTTAAAGAATATTTCTTTGGAAGTTTTGTCAAAATATCTGCAATGACTTGATCATTTTTCATTTTCCCCATTATGAGTCAATGGAAACTCCATGCTGCCAGAGCAACCAAACAAAAGAGCATAATTTCATTAAAAAAACAAGAGGGCCATGATGGCCCTAGATCGCTCACCTAATCCACACTGTAACAATGAAATGGTAGGTAATACAGTAAGGTGCCTTGTCAGAAGGAAAATACAGGCCAAATATGAAGGCTCTATCTCAAATGGTTCAAAAGTTATGATAAAGTAGGCAAAGGTCAAGGTCACAGATCAAACTTTTTGTATGGGTGTGAAGCCATTGTCACAAGGAATATACATACCAAATATGAAGGCTCTATCTCAAATGGTTCCAAAGTTATGATTAAGTAGGTCACAGATCAAGGTCAAGGTCACAGCTCACATTTTTGACATGAGTGGGAAGACCTTTTCACAAGGAACATACATGCCAAAATATGAAGGTGCTACCTTAAATGATTCAAAAGTTATGACAAAAACGATCAAAGGTCAAGGTAAAAAAAAATGCATGGTTGAGAAGCCCTTGTCACAAGTCATGTCAAATATGAAGGCTCTATCTTAAATGGTTCAAAAGTAATGAGAAAGAAGGTCAAAGGTCAAGGTCACAGGTCAAAATTTTTGTGTGCGTGAAAGTCGTTGCCACAAGGAACATACATGACAAAGATGAAGGCTCTACCTCAAATGGTTCAAAAGTTATGATAAAGTAGGTCACATGTCAAGGTCAAGGTCACATACCATTTTTGTATGACACAAGGAAACTACGTGCCAAATATGAAGGCTCTATCTCAAATGGTCAAAGTAGATCAAAGGTCAAGGTCATAGACAATTTTTTTGTATTGGTCGGAAGACCTTTTCATAAGAAAATACATGCCAAATATGAAGGCACCACCTCAAATGGTTCAAAAGTTATGATAAAGTAGGTCAAATGTCAAGGTAAAGGTCACATTTTATGTATGAATAGGAAACCCTTGTCGCAAGGAACCTACATGCCAAAGATGAAGGCTGTATCTCAAATGCTTAAAAAGTTATGACAAAGTAGGTCAAAGGTCTAGGTGATAGGTCAAAATTTTTGAATGGCTGGGAAAACCTTGTCACAACGAACATACATGCCAAATATGAAGGCTCTATCTCAAACGGTTCAAAAGTAATGACAAAATAAACTAGTGATCTACTTTTTGATTTGACATGACCCATATTTGAACTGAGATATTGTCCAGATGATCATTCTGAGCAAGTTTTATGATGATTGGACTAAAACTTTGGCCCCTAGGAGTGTTCACAACGTTTTTCTATGATTTGACTTGCTGACCTACTTTTTGAACCAACATGACACATATTCAAACTTTATCCAGATATTGTCAAGATTATCATTCTGAGCAAGTTTGATGATGATCGGACCAAAACTGGGCCCTCTAGTGTGTTCACTAGGCTTTTCTATGATTTGACCTACTGACCTAATTATTGACCAGACATGACCCATATTCGAAATTAACCGAGATATTGTCAAATGATAATTCTGAGCAAGTTTGATTACGAACAGACCAAAACTGTGGCCTCTAGAGTGTTCACGTTTTTCTATGATTTGACCTACTGACCTACTTTTTGACCCAACATAACCTGTATTCAACCTTGACCGAGATATTGCCAAGATGATCATTCTGAGCAAGTTTGATGATGATCAGACGAAAACTGTGGTCTCTAGTGTGTTCACAAGGTTTTCTACGATTTGACCTACTTTCCGACCCGACATGACCCATATTCATACTTAACCTAGATATTGTCAAGCTGATCATTCTGAGCAAGTTTGACGATAACTAGACTAAAATTGCAGTTTCTAGACTGTAAACAAGGTTTTTCTATGATTTGACCTACTTTTTGACCCCACATGACCCATATTCGAACTTGACCAAGATATTGTAGAGATGATCATTCTTAGCAAGTTTGATGATGATTCGACCAAAACTGTGGCCTCTAGAGTGTTATCAAGGTTTTTCTACGGTTTGACCTACTGACCTACTTTTTGACCCCACATGACCCATATTCGAACTTAACCGAGATATTGTTAAGATGATCATCCTGAGCAAGTTTGAGGATGATTGGACCAAAACTGGGGCCTCTAGAGTGTTAACAAGGTTTTTGTATGATTTGACATACTGACCTACTTTTTTACCCGACATTACCCATATTAGAACTTGAACGAGATATTGTCAGGATGATCATTCTGAGCAAGTTTGAGGATGATTGGACCAAATCTGTGGCCTCTAGATTGTAAACAGGTTTTTGCTATGATTTGCCCTACTGACCTATTTTTGACCCGACATGACCCATATTCGAACTTGACCGAGATATTGTCAGGATGGTCATTCTTAGTTAGTTTGAGGATGATTGGACCAAAACTGGGGCCTCTAGAGTGTTAACAAGTTTTTTCTATGATTTGACCTACTGACCTACTGTTTGACCCGACATGACCCATATTCGAACTTGACCTATATATTGTCAAGATGATCATTCTAAGCAAGTTTGAGGATGATTGGACCCAATCTGTGGCCTCTAGAGTGTTAACAAGGTTTTTCTATGCCCTACTGGCCTACTTTTTGACCTGACATGACCCATATTTTCGAACTCGACTGAGATATTGTCAGGATGATCATTCTGAGCAAGTTTGAAGATGATTGGACCCAAACTGTGGCCTCCAGAGTGTTAACAAGGTTTTTCTACGGTTTGACCTACTTTTTGACCCGACATGACGCGTATTCAAACTTGACCGAGATACTGTCAGGATGATCATTTTGAGCAAGTTTGAGGATGATCGGTACAAAACTGGGGCCGCTAGAGTGTTAACAAGGTTTTCCTTTGACTTGACCTGGTGACCTACTTTTTGACCCGACATGACCCATATTTGAACTTGACCGAGATATTGTCAGGATGATCATTCTGGGCAAGATTGAAGATGATTGGACCAAAACTCTGGCCTCTGGAGTGTTAACAAGGTTTTCTTTTGATTTGACCTGGTGACCTACTTTTTAACCTGACATGACCCATATACGAACTTGACCGAGATATTGTCAGGATGATCATTCTGACCAAGTTTGATGATGATTGGACCAAAACTGTGGCCTCTAGAGTGTTAACAAGAAAAACGTTTACGCACGACGGACGACGAACGACGACGCCGGACATCTCACAATCACAAAAGCTTTCCATGACCTTCGGTATGGTGAGCTAAAAAAACAACACAAAACATATACAGGCAAGTAGGTTGAATATTTTCATAAAGTCTCAGCCTCACAGAGCATATGGTTTCTGAGGAGATAATTTTTAATTTTTTTTTTTCCATGTTTTGCATTTTGGTTTCCAATGCAATCAATAGAAATGAGCAGTATGCCTAAAATCATACGGTAGACAGTAGATTGCTTAAGGAACATTTCTATGAAAGGTTTGTCTAAATATCTGCAAAGGATTGGCAATTAATGCCATTTTTCCCCCAATTTTCCCCATTATAAGTCAATGGAAAAGTTGATATAGCAACCAAACTAAAGAGCAGAATTACATAAAAAACATAAAACCTGTTAAGGTAAATATTGTGAATATTTTCGTAAAGTCTCAGCCTCAGAGAGCATATGGTTTCTGAGGAGATGAGTTTTTTAAGTATCTTTCCTTCACCAATCAGACTTCATTTCTAAAATTGCTTCTGCAACAGGGACTGTCGGAACCGGACTTGGTCGGAGATTTAATCAAAGCACTAACAGCGTCGATCGTCTCTGACTGAAGGCTGGAAGAAATGGTCCTGGTTCTATAGTTATTCCTTTTATGCAATACATGCATTAATCATTACACAACCCAAAAATAGAAGCCTCCGTGGTATGTTGATAATCTACTCGCCTCATAAATCAGTGATCATGGGTTCGATTCCGGGCTTCTCCAGACTTTCGTATGAGTCTTTAAACCGAGGTCCCGTCTCCGTATTTTCTTAGCTGTTAGTGTGACGTAAAGCAAACACACATACTCACTCATAACATACAGAAATCAATGTTTGACCATTTGCCACATTGACTTTCAGCCTAAGATCTATGTCATAAGTAGTCGGGATTGGATCCAGTGAAAGGAGGAAATCTTCAGAGAAAGTGTTGATATGCGGCCCTGTATCCATGGGTCCTTTATTCTTGATTCTCTCAATACAAATGTAACTTATTTTATCACTTCCCACAAGCAAGTCAATAAACTCCTTGTTAGGGTCTATTTGTATATCTATGGTGTCACCCATCTGCCATTCGATAAGGACACTTACCGGTTTAATGGCTGCTTCTTTGCATCGGCTTTTACTTCCTTGGGCACTGTGTTATCTCTCTCTTGCTCTTTTTTTTCAGTTCTTGTAACAATTTCTTCATTGAATCAATCTCTTTAGCTAAATATTTCACCATTTTATAAGTGACGGGTACTTGTAGAACAGGTTGATGCTGTATATCCCCCTTATCATCTTCTTCTGAAGAATGGAAATAATGTAACGCAGTAGACTTTTCGAATGGTCTTATATTCGGAGATCGTTCAATTACTTTCTTTATGTCCTTAGCCAAGGCCTTTTTATGAGCTGCTATGGCACACTCTTCAGCCCTTACTTTCTGTTTAGCGTTTCAAAACACGTAGCAAAATGCTAATATACACGCACTGAATTCTGCAAATAAATATTGCGAAGTGATCTCCAAAATATTTTAATCAGCTGTTTCTCTCTCTGCTCATTACCAGCAAAACCTTTGTTCACAGGCCTTTGGTAGACCTCTTCCAACCTTATTTCCCACTGAGCCCACACTTTCATTTTTGTTTTGCCCCTTTAACAGCTCTTCTTTTTCCATTTCCAGCACCAATAATCTCCTTTCTCTTTCTGACATCGTTGCCAATAAACTGTAACACAATTGTGTGTCCCCTCTACTGTCTGACACTTAGTGATAGGACTTACACACTATTTGATTTTCAAGTAAACAAGTATAACTCACGTGAGTATGAAAAGTAACTTACTGATTATTTTTCTTTTCAGTGAGAAATATCGCCCAAGCTTTTTTTGTTATCTTGGTGAGAAAACAAACTCACCTATTTTTTTTTTCAGTGAGAGGTATATCTCACGCTGTCCTTTTCTAGTGAAAGGACTAACTCCCTTATTGTTTTTTTTTCAAGGGAGTAAGATTTTTTCAAGGGAGAAATAAAACTCACGCTTTTTCATTTTAGTGAGAAAACTAACTCACCCATTGTTTTTAGTGAGAGAAAAAAACTCACTTATTTTTTTAAATGAGAAATAAACGCATGCGTTTTTGAATTCGCTATTTCAAAGTACCTGTGGCGTACCGCCTTCTTTACATTTGAGTTCTTACACGTAATACTTGAGCAAACAGCCTACTTTATATTGTTTACCCTACTACTCAACAACTATTATGACGTATCACCTACTGTTGTGTACAAACTAATGTACACTTTACTACTGTGATGTACTACCTGCTACACAGCAGCACAAATACTTACCAATGCTCAAAGTCTACGCTGCACATAATACTATACTCAGGTTCAATGAAAACACGCCACTATTAGAACTTTGATTGCTTGAGTTTAAGGTAAAAACAACTGATAAAATAGAAGTGAATGCAATGATCAGGAATCGATACAATTAACCCACAGCTCCCACCATAGACACCAAAGGTAAAGAAGCACGAACATGAAATAACTTGACCCTAATGGAAACATCAATAGCGGAAAGCCGACAAGGACAGTTATTTTCCCACAAAATGGCCAATTGGCTATCCAAAATAAAATAATATAAGCGATACGCACACTCAAAGACAAACCATAATAAAAATAAACCGCGACAGAAAACCCGCTTTGGAACGGTCAGTGAAACGAATTCCACTGGGGCCTTAAATCGATTTTGCTTGGCCACAATCCTCGCCTTTATTTCCGTCACGATTTAGACAAATAATTTGTTCAGTCCGCATGCAGGCCAATTAACTTATCAGTGCAACATCTCCGGGAACAAAAAAAAAATCAAACCTCCACAGAGATGAAACATCGGTGAGAACTCGACAGCAAGAAACCACTGAAATGCTGGAGCAAAAGAAGACTAACAGTTAGACACCGATGTGTCCGACCAGACAGAGCATAAGGCACCAACCGACATTACTGAAAATTGGATACATTCTATTTCTCAGTTAGCCTTTACGCTGGAACTGTCATAGAATCTGAGGCCTGAACAACCGGCGTGCAATTAAAGAGGGAAGCAAAGTTGTCAACCGCAATAGGGTTTAACATATTTAGCGTCACTACAGCTGGTGTCTGGGAATGTGTGGCGGCCGTGAAAAGTCTCCCTGCCCTACATCATAATGTAGTTTATATTTTCTTGTCCTTTGGGATCATTGATTCCATTGTGGAATTTTGAAAGCTTTTGAGCGTCACTGATGAGGCCTAATTGGCCAAAACAAGATAGCCTGGCCTACAAAACATATACACTCCATATTTTCCAGTTCTGTGGTGTATGCCTTGCTTCCAAAGGATAACCCTTTCTAGAACATATTTACTAATTGCGCACCATTTGTGGCTGATCTGTTTTTTGTTTTGTTATGAGAGAGACTTCATGTCCCTTTCTGCTGAAAACCAGTCTGAAATCATTGAAGCTTTTAGCTCCACTTCTAGATATTTGGATGATTTATTTAATATTGATAAAACCTATTTCGATGAATTCACATCTGTCTATTGTAGATGGGTTTTTTTCTTACAACATTTATGATAAACGCGATGATATTGATTTTGAGATTGTAAATTTTCGTTCCTTTTTTGGATGGTGATGTTCCTCGTGCGCCATCCTATGGTGTTTATGTTTCGCAATTAATTCGATTTGCTAGAGTGTGTAGTCATGTAACTGTCTACAACACTCGTTATAAATTGTTAACGGCTGAACTTCTTAATCAGGGTTATCGGTACCATCAACTACGCAAAGCCTTTTCAAAATTATATAGACGTCATTCTGATTTAATTTCAGAATTCATATTGGACAAATCTCTTCTGCACTAAGGACTATCGCAACCCGAATTGAATGGTGACTTAATATATAAATTCAGAAAAAAATATATAACCACAATGACCTCAGCACCAAATTTCGTAAAATCATTCTTCGATATAAAAAGATTGGGTACAACATTAATTTTATACAACAGACTGCATGCATGTAAGTTAATCCAGTCACGGTTGCCAACGTTGCTTCCCTCTTTAATTGCACGCCGGTGGGTCGGGCCTCAGTTTCTATGACGGTTCCAGCGTAAAAGCTGATGTTGGTTGGTACCCGATGCTCTGTCTCTGGTCGGGCCCATTGGAGTCTAACTGTTGGTTTTCTTTTGCTCCAGCATTTCAGTGGTTTCTTGCTGTCGAGTCCTCACCGTTGTTTCATCTCTGTGGTTGTTTGATTTATTTGTTCACGGAGATGTTACACTGATGAGTTAGGAGGCCTTCATGCTAACTGAACAAATTATTTGTCTTAATCGCGACGGAAGTAAGGGCGAGGATTGTGGCCACGTAAAATCGATTAACCACCCCCCCCCCCTACTCCCCATTGGAATTCGTTTCCGCTGATAGTTCGAAGGCGGTTCTTCTGTCACTGTTTATTTTTGTTATGATTTTCTTTGGGTGTTCTTTGGATGGCCTATTGGCCATTTTGTTGGAAAGTAACTGTCCTTTTCACATTCCGCTAATGATATTTCCATTGGTGTCTGTTGTTTCATGTTTGTGTTTCTTTCCCTTTGGTGTCTCTGATGGGAGCTGTGGGTTAATTGTATCGATTCCTGATCATTGCCTCCACTTCTATTTTAACTACCATGCATGGAATCTGTCGTAATACATTTATGAAATACGGTATTGTAAAGTTATCTCTGAAGCATGAGTTTGTTTGACACGAATACTGCGTGATTTTCATGATGTGCTTGTGCGCGTGCAAAATGGAAAAATTGCAAAATTTTCGTAATTACGATATTTTTTATCATTTTCTTTACTGTCATTATAAGGTCCGGATTCTTTACGTTAAAAGACAACAAAACATTTCATAAGAATAAGCCAATGGGACGTCTAAGTAACGTCGATCGTCATCGTGTCCTCGAAGCTTGAGGCGTCGATGTCAAGCAACACTTGATACGGATAGTGGACATACTCGGTATTATGATATGTGATTTTTCGGGTTTGTGGACACTGCATCCAATGAAATGCTGTAACTCTATAGTGAGTCTGTGGATTCATTGAACGTGATCAAATGCTGGAAATATTGTGAATCAATTAAAATTTTGGTTTTCATTCAATCTGAGTTTATTAATCACCCACAATTCCACTATTTCCATACGTAGCACTTACTCAACAGTAATGCGCAGGAGTACGTGTAGCTTATCTTTTCAAATCCACAAACGACCGTCAAAAGTAACCGCCACACTGGCCACCATTGTTCTAGCGCTGGCTATATGGGCTTCAAAGTTACACCCAGATCAGCAGATTGCAGTAAACAGGAGTCCGGAATGAAGTACAAGCCTGTAAATACAATATATATTTGTATTTCATAAATATTCAATGAAAAAAAAACGATGTGTGTAGTCATGACAATGGCGAGATGCTTAATGCAATGGCACTCTACACCGTGCGTAGAACTGGGTGTAGCACACTTCCTATCCGACTACAAGATGGAATACACTATCTGTCAGATAACAAAAATAAACTATTGCAGATACCACCACCGCAATGGTAACTTAAGCCAAGTAAACGAGAGGGGAAACATGGAAATGGTTGGGAATGAATGAATAAGATCGAGATATATAAAATGAAACAATCCATTATTACACCAGATGACATAAATGTATCTCAGCCATGATGAAGGAATTCAAGTTGTAGTACGGGTGTGTAGAGAAGAGTCAGTTCATGAATATAACGACAATTTCAAAGCGGTAATTACGCGCTAATCAGAAGCGGGTTTTCGAATATGTGTGCCTTGCGTAGACTTCGATCAGCCTGATCAGAGTCTTCATCGTTGGTCTGGTCGCCATGAGGCCAGCAAACCTTGTCTAATGATCAGATTTTCTTTGTTCCATGGAGGGGCACGTGTCCTGATAGACCAATTAGATTATTCCGATAAACTGCCGCCTCATGATCAGGCAATTACCGTACAGTCTGCCTAAATATTAAAAAAGTGGTTCATGTAATTACCGAACATGAAGTTAATCTAAATTGTAAAAAAGATACGCTTACTCCTAGCAGTAATTTCGCAAAGTTTATATCATAAACATGGGAAACAAATTACTTGATTTCTATTTAGTTTGGTTCTTCTGTAATAATACATTGTTATTTTCTATGCGATTCAGTGAAATACAATTATTACTCTATAAAAGCATTATCGACCAGTCAAATCGCCCCGTGTCGCCTCCAAGTTACCCGAGATCAAACGAAATAACAGTCTTTTCCTTGTTCGTAATTCCAACCATTTCCATTGAAAAGATTCCCCTCCAGAAATCAAGGCAATGACAGCGCTGTTGGGTCGACTGCGGGTAGGTTTGGAAAAAAGTCCTGACCTGAGACTTAGACTGTTTCATTCAACCCTTAAATTCCAGTATTTTAAGCAAACAGTGTAGACCCTGATTGGACGCCGCGTTCTAGGGCGTTTGATTTGAATGTACATTGTTTGCCAAAACCAACCAGGTTCTACAGATAATAGAGCTGATGGAAATGATCAGGAATCGATACAATTACCTCCCTTCAAGACACCAACGGGAAAGAAATACCAACACAAAACAACATCATAATGAAAACGTCACAAGCGGATAGCCAAAAGGACAAGTCCTACAAAATTGCCAAACGGCTATCCAAAATAAAAAGATATCAGCAATACATTCATGCAAAGACAAACTATACCAATAAACCCAAAAATAAGTACCGCCATGGAACGGTCAGTAACGTTTTTACAGTGGAAATGTGTGTGTGTGTGTGGGGAGGGGGGGGGGGGGGGTTAAATCGATTTTACGTAATTTAGTTTGACTTAAGCAGTAGTAAGAGATAGAGATATCCGTGAATTAGATAACGGGACCGAATCTCATCATTGACGCTTGCGATGTTATTTTGTAAAGTGTGTCATTTAGGCTAAAGTTCTGATTTTGTCCAGCTTGCGCACAGAGAAGATCCAGCAGTATAGCATTTTGCAAATGCGATAAATAATACCAGACACCCCAAGCCACCGAAACAAAAGGACTTTGTGGTGACTGGTAAGAGCGATCTTGGCTCTGATCAGTCGGGTGCATGTAGAGCATGGTTGTTGGTGCCTCTGGCTTTCTGCCGGGAACGTATCTGTTCGGCTTCACTGATTCCTTTTGCTTCGTACACACCAGTTCCCTTCCTTACTGGGCCTTGCACTTTGCTCGGTCATGTGCAGCTTCTGCCTGCGACTCGAAAGTTGGTATGTTGAAGTCCTTGAAAAGTGTGTAGACAGTGTCCTTGCATCGCTTCTTTTGTCCACCATGGGGGCGTTTCCCCATTTTAAGTTCTCCACAGAGGAGTTTCTTCGGCAAATGTGCATCAGGCATTCCGATAGCATGGCCTGCCTATCAGAATTGTACTCCGCCCCCGCCAATCGGGGCTTGAAAATATTGATGGGCTGCATGATGCTTCCACGCAGAGCTGAAACCGTCCGCACACTAGTACTGGTAAACCGCTTAGAGGATCTAAGCCTGCCCAGGAACCGCGGTGCGTGGCGGGCCGTCCGTGATTATAAACCCTATTGGTTTCATTGGGCGACAGGGCTTGAGATGTCATTTCATCTCAGTGTCGGGTAAAAGTCCCACAAAATTGGAAGCAACGTCTCCAAAATGACCTATAGTGTTGACTGGGACGGTAAACCTCAAATAAAACAAACAAATCTTAATTGTGCCAGTTTTATACTCAGTATATACACTCTACAGCTCTGCGCTTTCAGGACTTCGGTGTGAATCCTGTCTTGCCACTTAATCTTTAGAAAACAGCTTTTGAAATGCTGTTGGTAATCTGTCTAATGTTGACATGTGTATAATAGTGTTGTCAGCACCACGGCTGTGTAGACGCCAAGCTTTGTGCCAAGCCTGGTACCACTTCGATCCCAAATACTTTCACTTAGTCGGCCACATGTCGTGCTTTCTTTTACGTTTCTGACTTTGTCTTCATTATCAATGTATCTCTTTGACAATGTAATTCCAATGTTGGTGTCCTCGTCTACAACTTGCAGTCGACCGTTGACCGTTAATTGTGATGGTCGTCTTCCTGTAAGGCTTTCCAAGGGTCGGCTGATATACCACCACATATTTTATACAGGCAGTGAGTTCATAGCCGTCACATCAATAATAATAATAATAATAATAATAATAATAATAATAACTTTATTTCAAGTGGATAACAAGTTTGGCACGAGTGCCAGTCTAACATATGGCCCTCATTACAACATTTATATGAGCATGTATGCATTGTTGATAATTTTTTCCTCACCTAATGATACAAACTGAAGTTAAAACATATATATAGAGGATCTTACGTGCGTGCTCATGTATTATTGAATTTATTAAACGAGTTTAGGAAAAGGGATAAAATGCGAGGCTTTGCCGAGCATTTTATCCCTTTTCCTCAACGAGTTTAATAAATTCAATAATACAGGAGCACGAATGCAAGATTCTATTTATCATATGACATTTAAAACTCATTTAATTCACGTTTGTTTACAAAAATGTCAATATTCCGCCATTAGTAAACGCGACGTCGTTAAGGACGTCGTACATGTAACGTTACGGGACGTATCTACCTAATTTGCATATTTAATCCACTAGTGGATTATCGAAAATATTAAATGGCGTTATTACACTCTCAGACGCGACGTCATATGATGAATGAATATGTACAATAAACGTCAAAAGGACCTTGACTATCAAGGCTGGGGAGCTCGTGGCGGAAACCAAAGTCTAAAAGCACGCCCCTACTCCCATACTAGTTTGAAAGTCTCTAACATCGCAGACGTAGCAAAAATTAGAATAAACCAAGTAAGCTATGGATATTTAAACTTTTTAAAGGTAACATTAGCAAATCAGATCTACTTGATCCTTAATGTTTTTTTTTTTTTTTTTCATCGTTTCTGTTGGGACACTCTTTGTCATTTCATCAGCGAAAGACAACTCGTATAAGACCTCTGTCTGCACATTGGATCTTGCAACATTCTTAGGTTGCACAGCTCCCTATCAAAGCGTAGGTGATAGGTAAGTCACCATCGTAAACAAAATATGTGAGCATGACAGAAAACATCATACTGAACAGAGTTGGCGCTAGCACAAGCCTTGCTTGTCTCCATTAGTCGCATGCAATTGTTCAGAAAGCTTGCCACACAGGACCCAGGCAAGTATAAAAATTGCTGAACTGTTGCACCGTTTATATGAACTTGACCAGATAACCAAACTTTGTTACAATTTTCCAAAGTCCCTAACGACTGAGTCTGCCAAATGCTTTTGTAATGTCAACAAAAGCCAAGTAGAGGTTCACATTCTGAATCTGAATACTGACCGTCTTGAATGCACCAAGCTCATTGATAGATAGCTCTATCCCAGTGGCCTTTAGTCGAAATCACGGAGGTTTATGTTTGTTTATCAAGTTTAGCGCTAGACTTTGTAAAATATGTTCTGTAAAAGGGTTATCCTTTGGAAGCAAGCAATACACCACAGAACTGGAAAATATGAAGTGTGCATGTTTTACTGGGCCAGACTAGCTAGTTTCGGCCTATTAGGCCTCATCAGTGACCCTAAAGTATTTTCAAAGACTTAATACATCCCAAACAATATCAAAGGTAGATTTATTTTATGCATGGTGTCAGATACTGGTCCAAAGATACGTCGGCACAACCCGCACTTAACCCGGATTCAGAGGCGACAAACTTCGCACTTTTATTTTTAAGTTCTTTTATGAAAGTTCTAGAATCTATAAATAAAAAAAAAAAAAAAAAAAAAAAACATAAAGTGGATAAAATATGGAAGGATAATATTCGTTTTTTCACATCATTATTTAGATCGACAAGACCAAACCAAGTGGATCCTTTTTAGGTAACAGCAGCCAACCTGTGCAGTATATGGTTGGGCATTGACACGAGGCTTCCTCGTGCAACCATTGTAATCTGAGTAGATACGTGCACATGTTCATTTGATACTTCTCTAAGTGAATGTGCTTGAAGACCCCTTCTTGCTTGAAGCAGCCCAATTATGATTTTGTCAGCAATTTACCCCTATCATTAACGACTCGCCAGCTTCAGCCCTCCCCCTCAAAGCTTTGTGGTAGACTGTGATACATAAATAGACGACGTCTCAGATCATATGAGCCCCGTCAAGCGATTTTGGTACTTATCGCCTATGCGAGCAGCGAAGGTTCAGGCGAGCCTGCGCATCCACGCAGTCTCGCCAGAACCTTCGCTGTTCGCTCATACAAGCAGTGAATCAAGAGGAACGTTCAGACAGAAAGCCATATCCCTGGCCCCTCTGAATGGCTGGGCATGCGCAGTTAAAATTTGTCATGTCGGAATGCTCGAAGACACAAATTCGCTTGGCGGAGCTCATATGAGCAAACACGTTATAATCGGACATTGAGGTTTTTTTTTCCTTTTACAATTTTGTTTTTGCGAGCGCAAACAGCTAACAGAGCTTGAATCTTCAGCAGTGACCCTGTCTGTGACGAGACTAGGTTAACTCACCCATTTGACATTTGCCATTCTTGTCTCCCGGCCCCGATAGCTCAGTTGGTAGAGTGTCCGCTCCGGGGAACGGGAGGTCGCGGGTTTGATTCCGGGCCGCGACATACCAAAGTCGTTAAAAATGGTACTAACTGCTCCTCGCTTGGCACTCAGACTTACCGGGTAGAGCTAGGACTGGTCGACCCAACGTCAGGATAATGTGACTGGGTGTGATATCATGTAATGTGTCTGGGACATGATACTTCAGTGAGGCAGCACTATAAAAGTGAGCATTGAGGTCCCTGTCGCAACCCGGACCCCGTCTTGATATGACTGAAAAATTGTTGAAAGCGACGTTAAACCCGATTTCACACACACACACATTGGCATTCTTGTTGGCTCCAAAACTTTTATTTTTCAGATGATAATGTGTAATATTGTTCCTTTCTCTGATACAAATAAAAATTGTGTGTGCTCATTAGGACGCAGCGATTCTGACGGGTACCCACAATATCTATGTTTTGACCAAAAATAAGGAAAATAAGGACGGGGTCGGCAACATTCTTTCGTGGAGATTGATCATCAAATTTTTTCTAAGGTCATTCTCTCCCTTCCGCTGATTCAAGAATGGCAGTTGTCAGTTTCTAGCGAAAGACTGTGCACTGAACCTGTTAACCGCTTACGTATAAGCCTGCCCAGGAAAAGTGTGGATGAGTAAACTGACCGGCTCAAAAATGATCTAAATAATGTTGATTGCGCCGTTATACCCATATACAAACAAAACAAACAAACAAAAAGGACAATAAGGTAAGCTCCAGTAAATCGTATAGTTTCTGCATATAAGTTAATCTAAAAAAACGCTTATGCCATTACGATACATCCCGTGAACAAGTTCGTGAACTGAACACCCCCTAAAACCCCACTGTATATAGAGAAAACTGGGGTTTACGGGGGAATACATTATTTTTTTTTATTTCTGCTCCAAAACATAGGCTGGTTGTACTCGTTAGAACCGCCTCAATGAGGCGGTTCTAACGAGAACCAACAACCTGTGTTTGCGGTATAAATAAGAAAAATTTACGAATTTTCATCGGAAAAGTAGCCATTTTTTAGATATGAAAAAAATGCACTATGTCGCACGGGTGTGTTATCGTAATGACACACAAATGTTTACTTTTCTGGTGAAAATCTGGTGAGTTTTCCTTATTTATATACCGTTATACTGCGAAATAGGTTGTGGGTGCTCGTAAGAACCGCCCATTCGGGTAGACACAACCTATATGTCTCTGAGCAGAGATAAAGAGAACAATATATACCCCCGTAAACTCCATTTTGTTCTAAAGGGTTTAGTGGGGTATTCTTTTCAACATGATGCCATCACGAAAACACGCCGGTACAATTTTGACCCCCTTGAATCCCACTTTATATAGTTAAAACTGGGTTTACAGGGGTAAACCTTATTTGTCTTATTTCTGCTCTAAAGTATAGATTGTGGTACTCGTTAGAACCGCATCGATGAGGCGGTTCTAACGCGTACCCACAATCTATATTTTAGAGCAGAAATAAGAAATATATCCCAATTTTTCATTTTAAATTTTTCATTTTTTCGACGATAAAGATTACAATGTATTTGTATAATCGTGTGTTCGTAATGCGAAGACTTGCAGAGCCTTTTCTTGTCGCCTTTGTGATAAATGCCCTTTTCTCATGACCTGGCCCAAATATTTTATAACAATAAAAAACGCAGGAAAATTTGTTAACACCCTATACCATTACAAGAAACCAACACCTTTTCAAATCGTATTACAATACCTTATGAACCTAAAACTCTTAATACCTACAAGATAAACATTTAGGCATTTTTCCGTCATTTTTATATAACATAAATCTCAAATATCACATAAAAACGACAATTCTGTAGGCTAGTTGAAAATAAGCTGACAGTATTTGGTATTCAGTTATGCGTTTGTCTGGAGTTTTTGAAAAAGTTTTGCACTGTACGGTTGTTTATGCGCAATACGATTCCCTGCATTTTTTATGTCTCCCATTTTATGATGATCTTGAGGACCTAAGATGAGTGTTGATTTTAGTCCAGTCATTCAATATGAAATGAACCCGTAACACCAGGTGTGCGGGAAACAATGGGATTGGTGTATATAAGTGCACAATTGTCTATCGATGATTATTGCAGAATTTTGATCTGCCTTTTCGCACCTGTGAAATACATCGTCCTCTTGACTCTGGAAGAAGGAATTTAAGAACAAAGTACGTATAGATTAGTATATATTTTATTCTTTCAAGATATTAAAAGAATCCTTTGTTGATGTGAGGCTGGTGTAGGAATATCTGATAATCCAGATTCTATTAGACATCACGAGGCCTTCATGTGGTTTTTGGTTCTATGTTTTTTTCTTTAATTTGTAGTTTTCTTTCTTGTTTCGGTTGCCTCCTTTAAGAGTGAGTGAGTTTGTGTTTTACGTCCCACCAACAGCTAAGGTCATACGGAGACGGGACTTCGATTTAAAGACTCATCTGAAAGTCTGGAGAAGCCCGGGATCGATCCTGCGACCCCTGGTTTACAAGGCGAGTAGCATAACCAATACGCCACAGAGGCTTCCGCCTCCTTTAATTAATATTACGATTACATGCCCTTGTGATACACGAACCTTGAACCGCATTTATATAGTGAAACTGGGGTTTACAGGTATAAAACTTATTTCTCTTATTTCTGCTCTAAAATCTAGATTGTGGGTACTCGTTAGAACCGCCTCAATGAGGCGGTTCTAAGGAGTACCCACAATCTATATTTTGATCAGAATAAGACAAAAATCACAATGTTTCTTCTTAAAATGTTCATTTTTCGGCGGTAAAGTTTACAATGTATTTGTAAAGGCGTGTTTTCCAAATCTTTATGAACCATTACGATAACACGCTGGTGTGATACATGGACAGTTGCATCGTTCATACCTGAAGAAATAGCATTTTTGTGATGAAAATGTTTACATTATGATAACACACCCGTGCGACATAGTGCATTTTTTCACATCTCCAAAATGGCTACTTTTCTGAAGAAAATCCGTGAAATTTTTTTTATTGATACAGCAAACATAGGTTGTGGGTGCTCGTTAGAACCGCCTCATTGAGGCGGTTCTAACGAGTACCCACAACCTATGTCTTAGAGCAGACATAAGAAAAATAATTTTTAGTCTCGTAAACCCCAGTTTTCTCTCGATAAATTGGGGTTTAGGGGGGGGGTCTTTATTTCACGGACTTGTTCACGTGATGACATTTTCTATATTTCTGCACAAGAAATGGATTGTTGGTGCTCATCAGAATTACGCCAGGCCTAAAAAAAGCTGTGTCTTCTCTAACCTGCCTAGAAAGGGTCGATGGGTCGCAAAAACTTTTGTTTTCTTGTCAAAATTTTATTTGGTTGAAAAAAAAAAAATCAAAACGCTAAATTCTAACAATATTACAGTCAAACATGCATAGGGGCTTGAAGAAATATATGGGCTGCATGATGCTTCCACGCAGAGCTGAATCCGACCCGCACACTAGTACTGGTAAACCGCTTAGAGGATCTAAGCCTGTCCAGGAACCGCGGTGCGTGGCGGACCGTCTATGCTAATAAACCCTATTGGTTTCATTGGGCGACAGGGCTTGAGATGTCATTTCATCTCAATGTCGGGTAAAAGTCCCACAAAATTGGAAGCAACGTCTCCAAAATGACCTTAACAGTGTGACGGGGACGTTAAACCTCAAATCAAACAAACAAACAGTCAAACATTAAAATAATGAGGTTGAAAGCATCAAGGAAGCAAACGAACAGGGTTTCAAATATTAATTTTGCTAGTTTGACAGTATTATGATTTTTCATCAAAAGTGCGAGAAAATATTAAGGTCGGTAGGCAAGAAAATATTTTCATTTTTTTCTGGATGGTAGTAAGAATTGCAGGCCGGCAGAAAAAAATCAGGGTCTGTTGGGTTAGCGGAAACACAGCTATTTTTAGGCCTCATTGAGGCGATTTTTACGCATACCAACATTGAATATTTTTAGCAAAAATAAGAAAATTATGCATATCCTTGTAAAGCTTGCGTGTCCCAGTAGAACATTTGGTTTACAAGGATACACAGACTTGGTTATGTGATGACATGGAGTAGGGGGAGCGGATGGGGCTGCTTGTTGTACGTTTATATGTGGTTTTGGCCTCTTGTACATACATTACGAAAACACGCCTATACAAATACATTGTAAACTTTACCGCCAGAAAATCGAAAATTGTAAGTTGAAAAATTGTGATATTTTTCTTATATCTGCTCAAAATGTGGATCGTGGGTAATCGTTAGAACCGCCTCGATGAGGCGGTTCTAACGAATATTCACAATCTTTATTTTAGAGCAGAAATAAGAAAAATATGTTTAGCCCTGTAAACCCCAGTTTTACTATATAAAAGTTGGGTTCAAGGGGGTTCAAAAGTGTATAGGAATGTTTTCCTGATGTTTTGTGTAATTTCACTCCTCCTCTAGACGCTAGAAGCCTCTGTGGTGTAGTGCTTATGCTACTCGCCTGATAAACCAGTGATTGCAGGATCGATCCCCGGGCTTCTTCAGACTTTCGGATGAATCTTTTAACCGAGGTCCCGTCTCCGTATGATCTTAGCTGTTGGTGGGACGTAAAACTGAAACACACACTCCTCTAGACGCTGTTTACCCTTGCTCTTTGGTTAAAGTATTTATTTGGCTTTTTCCTTTCTTTCTTTCTTTCTTACGATAGCATACCCGTGCGGTGCTACACATTACGAAAACAACATATTTTGTGAATATAAATTGGAAATATATGGCATTTTGTTTGTTTGTTTGATTTGAGGTTTAACGTCCCCGTCAACACTATAAAGGTCATTTTGGAGACGTTGCTTCCAATTTTGTGGGACTTTTACCCGACATTGAGATGAAATGACATCTCAAGCCCTGTCACCGAATGAAACCAATAGGGTTTATTAGCATGAACGGTCCGCCTCGCACCGCGGTTCCTGGACAGGCTTAGATCCTCTAATTGGTTTACCAGTACTAGTGTGCGGGCCGGATTCAGCTCTGCGTGGAAGCATCGTGCAGTCCATATATTTTTTCAAGCCCCTATGGGCGGGGGCGGAAATATATGGCATATGGCATAACTCTTTCAGAAAAATAAACCTTTTAAAGAATCCACTATGTCACACCGATGTGTTATCGTAAAGGCCATCACAGTTTTACTTTTTAGCTCCCCTGAGCAATGCCCAAGGTGAGCTGTTGTGATCACCCTCTGTCCGTCGTGCGTCGTGCTTCGTCAACATTTACCTTGTTCACCCTGTAGAGGTCTCAGTTTTGTTGCAGTCTTCATGAAACTTTATCAAAATGTTTGTCTTTATGATATCTGGGTCAAGTTTTAATATGGGTCATGTCATTAGATCAGTTTTCTTGAAAACCTTGTTTACCCTCTAGAGACCACAGTTTTGCTTCGATCTTCATAAAACTTTACCCGAATGTTTGTCTTGATGATATCTAGACCAAGTTCGAACATGTCAGGTAAAAACCAGGTCATTAGGTCAGATTTCTGTAAAACCTTGTTCACCTTTTAATCTTCATAAAACTTTATCAGAATGTTTGCTTTGATGATATCGGGGTCAGGATTGAATATGGGTCATGTCGGGTCAAAAAACTAGGTCACCAGGTCAAATTGGGTTAAAACCTTGTTCACCCTCCAGAGACCACAATTTTGCTTCAATCTTCATGACACTTTACCAGAATGTTTGGCTTGATGATATCAAGGCTTAGCTCGAAAATGGATAATGTGAAATCAAAAACTAGGTCATTAGATCAAATTTCTTGGAAACCTTGTTCACCATCCAGAAGCCATAATTTTGCTTCAATCTTTATGAAACTTTACCGGAAAGTTTGTCTCAGTGATATGAAGGTCAAGTTTGAATATGGATGTGAGGTCAAAACCTTGGTCAGTAGGTCAAATTTCTAATCAAACTTGTTCACCCTCTAGAGGCCTAAGTTTTACTTCAATCTTCATGAAACTTCACCAGACTATTTGCCATGATGATATCTGGGTCAAATTTGAATATGGGTCGTGTCGCATCAAAAACAAGGTCACTAGTCACATTTCTTTAAAACCTTGTTCACCCTCTAGAGGCCACAATTGTGCTTCAATCTTCAGTCCGTGGAGGGGCCCAGGTCTTTGATATTTGGTATGAAGCTTCATCTGGTGGGCCACTATCAAGATCGTTCAAATGATAGCCCTGGGTCCAAACATGGTCCCGCCCCAGGGCTTACTGGCTTTACATAGGCTAATGTAGGGAAAACTTTTTAAAATCGTCTTGTCGGAAACCAGAGGGCCAAGGTCTTTGGTATTTGGTATGAATCTTCGTCCAGGATTGTTCAAATTATTGCCCTGTGTCAAAAATGGCCCGTTGGATTTACATATACTTACATAGGTAAACATTTGAAGAAGGCGATCTTTTTATGATGCTTCATCTAGTGGATCTCTACAAAGATTGTTCAGCTTATTGCCCTGTTGCCGAAAATGGCCCCACTCCAGGGACCACTGATTTTACATAGACTCACATAGGGGGAACATGTCCGAAACCAGAAGGCCCAGGTCTTTGATTCGGTAAAAAGCTTCATCTAGTGGATGTCTACCAACGTTGTTAAGTTTATGGCCCTGGGGCCAAGACTGGTCCCACTCTGTGACTCACTGGTTTTACATATACTTACATTAGGAAAACCTTCAGAAATCTTTTTTGTCTGAAAGCAGAAGGCCCAGGTATTTGATATTTGGTATGAAGCTTCATCTAGTGGGCCTCTACCAAGATTGCTCAGTTTATGGCCCTGGGACAAAAAATGATCTCACTCTGTGGCCCACTGATTTTACATAGAATTACATGTGGAAAACTTTTAGAAGTCTTTTTGTCTGAAACTAGAAGGCCCAGGTCTTTGAAATTTGTTATGAAGCTTCAACTAGCGAACCTCTACCAAGATTTTTTAAATTATAGCCCTGGGGCAAAAATGGCCACGCCCGGGTCCCACTGGCTTTCCACAGACTTATATATTAAAAACATTTGAACATCTTCTTGTCTGAAAGACCCAGGTCTTTGATATTTGATATGAGCTTCATCTAGTGGACCTCTACCATGATTGTTCAAATTATAGCCTCTGGGCAAAAAATGCCCTGTCCCGGGCCTCACTGGTTTTACATAAACTTATATATGAAAAACATTTAAAATCTTTTTGTCTGAGACCGGAAGGACCAGGCCTATGATATTTTATATTAAGCTACATTTGGTGGACCTCTATCGAGATTGTTCAAATTATACATCTTGGGTCAAGAATTGCCCTGCCACGGGACTCATATGTTAATTTCCGCTAAGCTCAGGTGAGCGATATAGGACCATTATGGTCATTTTGTTTAGGATTACCAACAAGGAATCTTCTGAAAAATGATGATGAAAACGCCTCTGTAGCGAACGGGTGTTATAAGAATTAGAAGGCCTCGGGATGGTCAAGGACAAGACAACCCGAGCCAGCTGCGCATGTCAAGTATCACTTTTCACTTGGTCTATAGGCCTCGTATCAATGAAAGCGCATAACATAATACTTTTGGTTTCGTGTTTTTGACGGTTTCATATTTCAAAATTTGACACTTTAGACAAACTCTCGTAATTGAAAGAAAACAATTTAATATGACCATGTTTCCTTATATTACTTGCCGGTCGTTACATAATATGTTTGCGGACTGCATATAATGATAAATTAAAGTAAATTTTGTGTGCGGGGTTTTAAATATCATTTTTATTAAATTAGCAAGCGTCTTGTTCGAAACATTTTCCGTTTTTAATTCTTTGCCAAGAGTGTCGAGACAAGTCGTTTTGGAATATTTGGACAACTGAGAGATTTTGATAATTTGGTCCAAATTGCGATAACTAATACGTTTGATACAAAGTGCACTCCGGCTATCATTTCTCCAAAACAGTATTTTTTTTCTTACGAAAAATTGTTATGTATTTTCTTATTTACACTCCAAAGATAGGTTGTGGTTGCTCGTTATCCTGAACCGCCTCATTAAGTTCCCACAACCAATGTCTGGTAACATAATAATGGGGGTGGTTGGGTGAGACAAAGTTGACGTGTATCTTGCGTCGCTGGGGCGTCCAACTGATAGGGGATTACAGTTGAACAAGGCATAGAGGGGGAGTGTTGTCTTTTTTAATCTTTTTCTACACTTCCATTCATTTTCCTCTAACCCCTCGGTCATTCACTTTTATCTCCACTACTATCTCTTCTATCTCTTCTCTCCCTTTCTCTAGAAGACACCACAAAATGACCCAAAATGGTTGTCGAGTCGTTAAATACAAAAGAATCAATCAGGATAAATAATGTGCACACCTGTCCAAGTCTTCTCTAGAAAAAGTGTGGTTTACAGAGGTGTTCATTACAGATCAAGTTGTCACGTCCCTACATTGTCTGAGCAGACCTGAGATAGAATCTTCAGGATAACATACCCGTGTGAAATGGTGCATTTTGTTATCTATCACGCCTTATGGAAGTATAGGGGAACTATTGCCATACCCCCAACATCTGTCATCGGCGTCCGCCATTAGGAAAACATGTCCGTGTGAAATAATGGCGTCCAGCATGGTGTCAGAAATGACAAATATTAGGTTTTGTTTGTTTTGGGGTTTAACGGCCCAGTCAACACTAATTTAGGTCATTTTTGAGCCGTTCAGTTCACCTATCCACACTTTTCCTGTGCAGGCTTATACTTAAACGGTTAACCAGTACAGCGCCCATTCTTTCGCCAGAAACTGACCACTGACAAGAATTAAGTAAAAGTTGTCACCTCTTTTCTTTCTTACTTTTGCTTTCAAATAGATTGTGGGTGCGAGGCGGTTCTAACGAGTACCCACAATCTATGTTTTTGAGAAAAAATAAGGCAGATAATGTTTACCCCATTACACCCCACTGTTAAAGAAATAGATCACAACTGTGATTTATTGAGTAATAAATCACAGTTTGGAGATCAGTTGTTAAGTAGATCAAATCACGAGCGCGTAGCGCGCGTGATTTGTCTACTTACAACTGACCGACAAACTGTGATTTATTACTCAACAAATCACAAACTAGAGCTGATCTATTTCGATTCTAACACGCTGAAAATCAGCAATAATGCTGTTGTTTTCTTCAAAATCACACAACTTTTCGCCATTGTTAGAAGAAATCCCGCTATAATTATCGACTGAAACACATGCATTTATATCCTTTTCTAACGTTTTCGATGCGAGAATACGACGTTTCACCGCCTAACGTCAAGGAAATGGACTAGTGACGTCATGAATTGGCAGTTTTAATGACGTCACTCGTTACGTTCTTCTTTGCCGTGATTTGTTGTAGAATAAAACACAGTTATTTTCCATTGCCTATATAGGCGTGCTGTGTTAGAATCTCATATAAAGTGGGGTTTAGAGGGATATTCGTTTCACGGACTTGTTGTCGTGATGGCATTTGGTTGAAATTTACCTGCAAGCTCTTATTTGTTATACTTTACAAATTCATTTTCAAATGAACTGTCTCTGGTCGGGCCCATCGGAGTCTAACTGTTGGTTTTCTTTTGCTCCAGCATTTCAGTGGTTTCTTGCTGTCGAGTCCTCACCGTTGTCTCACCTCTGTGGTTCTTTGATTTTTTTGTGTTCACGGAGATGTTGCACTGATGAGTTAGGAGGCTGCATTGATGAGTTAGGAGGCCTTCATGCGGACTGAACAAATTATTTGTCTAAATCGCGACGGAAGTAAGGGCGAGGATTGTGGCCACGTAAAATCGATTTAAGCCCCCCCCCCCCCCCCACCACCATTGGAAATCTTTCCACTGACCGTTCCAAGGCGGTTCTTCTGTGGCGGTTTATTTATGGTGTTGTTTGTTACTTACTGTGTGTATCACTTGTGTCTTTTTATTTTGGATGGCCATATGGCCATTTTGTGGGAAAGTAACTGTCCTTATGGCCTTCCTTTGTTTAGGTTTCCATTATGATCTGGTCGCTTAATGTTTATGTTTCTTTCCCTTTGGTGTCTTTGATGGGTGGAGTAAGTTAATTGTATCGATTCCTTATCTTTGTTTTACTTCTACTTAACGACAGGAATAAAGAAAAAAAAAGTTAACATATCTTTTCTTTCGTTTGATTTGAGGTTTAACGTCCCCGTCAACACTGTAAAGGTCATTTTGGAGACGTTGCTTCCAATTTTGTGGGACTTTTACCCGACATTGAGATGAAATGACATCTCAAACCCTGTCGCCCAATGAAACCAATAGGGTTTATTAGCATGGACAGTTCGCCTCGCACCGGGGTTCCTGGACAGGCTCAGATCCGTTAAGCGGTTAACCAGTACTAGTGTGCGGGCTGGATTCAGCTCTGCGTGGAAGCATCGTGCAGCCCATATATTTCTTCAAGCCCCTATGGGCGATATCTTTTCCTACATTTGACTTTGTTTTAGAAATTAATAATTTCAACTAGCTGCAATCTCTGTGGCGCAGTGTCTAGACTGTTGGCCTCTAAACAATCAGATAGTGAGATAAAATCACGGATTGGCATAATTTGTGTTCAGAGTTTTTTCTTCATGGAAACACGAAAACAGCTATTCTGACTTGCAACTTTTTAACGTTTTGGATTTTTTCAAAAAATGCAAAATTTAATTGTCATTTTTTTTAAAGATTTTGTAAAGTAAATCAACACCAAAAACGACACGATCTTTACTATGTATGAAGATCAACTTTTCTTTATTCTTTTTTAAATGCAAAGACTTAAAACAGGTGTCTTGTTCATTGAAAACATGCCTATATAATTTTGACCCCCTTGAACCCCACTTTTATATAGTAAAACTGGGGTTTACAGGGGTTAACCTTATTTTTATGCCCCCGAGAATCTTGATTCGGGGGGGGGGCATATAGTTTTTGCCCTGTCTGTGTGTCTGTTTGTTTGTTTGTCTGTCTGTCTGTCTGTCTGTCTGTCTGCCTGCCCGTCAAAAAACTTTAACCTTGATCATAACTTCAAAAGTATTTGACCTAGCCCCATGAAACTTCACACACGTATTCACCATCACAAGGGCTACATTCTGACCAAGGGCCATAACTCTGTTGTCACGTTTGGCTGAATTAGCTCACCTTGAAATTTTGCAACAACTCAGAAATTGGCTCCCACTGGGGGTGGGGGGTTTACGGGGGCGGCATTGGTCACTTGTAGTGACAGCTCTTGTTGTTATTTCTGCTCTAACATATAGATTGTGGGTACTCATTAGAACGTTCTAACGAGTACCCATAATCTATATTTTGAGCAGAAAAAAGAAAAATATCACAATATTTCATCTTAAAATTTTCTTTTTTTTCGGAGATAAATTTTACAATGTATTTGTATAGGCGTGTTTTCATAATGTACGTAAACTTTTGGTTCTCTTTCTTCTGCAGTCCGTTAAGCTCTTTTTCACAAGGAAATGGCTTTTTCGAGCAAAGACTGGAAAACTGAAATTTTAGAAATTGAAGACTTTAAACACAATTTTTTGTTCAAATGTTCTATGGGATACCGTCTGGTTCTATTTTTCAATTGCTGCATTCTGTTGGGATCTTTTACAAAACAAAATGTCATTTTGGGCATTTTTGAGTTTTTTTTATTATTATTATTATTATTATTATTTTTTTATTTTTTTTGATAACTTGTTTTCATCCAACTTTTGCCCCATAGGCGAACTACTTTCTTTCTGACAATTCTTGTTGTGAACATGTAATACATTTTTATTCAAGATCCAATTTTAAGTGCATATCACAAATGAAACACGTTTCTTTTATTAGCTAGAAACGCATCAAATGTAAAATAGAAGTGAAAGTAATGATCAGGAATCGATACAATTAACCCGCAGCTCCCAATAGAGACACAAAAGGAAAAGAAGAATAAACATAAAACCCTAACGGAAACATCAACAGGACAGTTACTTTCCCACAAAAATCGGCCGGGTTAGCGGAAACACGGCTATTTTTTTCAGGCCTTTAAATTAAAACACCGACCCTACCTGAGGTAAACCTTATTTTTCTTATTTCTGCTCTAAAATATAGATTGTGGGTATTCGGTCGAATCGCCTCGATGAGGCGGTTCTAACGAGTATGGGTATTCGTTCGAATCGCCTCGATGAGGCGGTTCTAACGAGTACCCACAATCTATATTTTGAGCAGAAATAAGTAAAATATCACAATTTTTCATCTCAGAATTTTCATTTCTTTTTTTCGGCGGTAAAGTTTCAATTTGTTTGTATAGGCGTGTTTTCGTAATGTATGTGAAAATTTTCAATTTTGTTGATATAATTTTCAATATATTTGAATAGGCGTATTTTTGTAATGTTTTTTACAGAGGTCTACGGCTAGTTCGATTGGGTATCATTCAGAATGTCACCAAACAATAAAGATATGGAAGAAAAAGTTCCGTTGTCGCTAAACGGCTCCACAAAGATAGACAGGACACATGTACTAGTCACAGAAGATATGATGTGCGGAATGGGAACCTGTCGGCCCGCAGCCCTACAGATGTTCGCGCGCATGGGACCTTTTACGGCCGTCTACAGCGTGTGTGTGTTAATGACAAACGTTTTAAGCATGTATATAATCTCTCAGATTACAACAATCGAAAAACAGTTTGGATTCAGTAGTTCACAGTCAGGGTTTTTACTAAGCTGTAACGACATTGGTTTTCTTTTGACAACAATGTTCTTTAGTTATTTTGCAAGGAAAGCACATATTCCGAGAACGCTGTGGGGATGCACTGTGCTTTATGGAATCTCTGGAATAATATGTTCATTTGCATATTTCATAGCAAAAGACCTAATCCTTGAGCAATCTCAACACCTTACATACATAGTGACGCATGCGCCAAACACTTCCGAAGTCAAATCACCTCTTCCCGTTATGCCATCTGCAAGCAATACACCGATGTGTTCAGTTTTTGACGATTCGTACATAAAAGACTCGAATGGGACGGCAGACGTGGAAGGATGTGGCGAAGTACAAACTGTGCTGGGAGTAGGTCAACCGAACAAGTTCAGCAAGGCAGCTCTGTCCCTGATTGCCATAGGAATGATATTTCAGGGCATAGCAAAGGCGCCTAGATTACCCTTTTTAGCCACGTATGTCGATGATAATGTGAAGAAGAAGAACACTGCCATGTACATGGGTAAGCAATGTCTACACGAGCCGTATCATTACGATAACACATCCGTGTGACATAGCATTTTTTCATAACTCCAAAATGGCTGCTTTTCCGATGAAAATTTGTGATATTTTTCTTATTTATACTCCAAACATAGGTTGTGGGTGCCCGTTAGAATCGCTTCATTGAGACGATTCTTACGAGTACCAACAACCTATGTCTTGGAGCAGAAATAAGAAGAATAGTGTATTACCCCGTAAACCCCATGTTTCTCTAGTTTAAGTGGTGTTTAGTGGGTATTCATTTCACGGACTTGTTAACGTGATGTGTCTGAACACCAGAATCAGCCTGCTTACCTTCTGGCACAAAACGGCAGGCAAAATATGGACTTCAACTCTGTGGTCCTTTATATACAGCAGGAGTTCAGTTCGAAATATATGCGTGTCAGGTTTAGTTGCTGTTGTTTTTTTGTTTGTTTTTTTTTTTAATTTAATTAAAAAAACTGTTGAACCTTTGGCAAACATTGAAGACCTTGGCCTTGCTGCGTCTGATCTGGACCTGCACCGTTTGTCAATGACCCGTTTTGGGAATTCCTAGTGTAAAAGGGATAACATCAGCTAACCGTCACAATCTAGCCTTACCGTTGCTTCAGATTTCTTTGAAAAAAAAAACAAAAAAAAAAAACACACACACACAAAGCAGATTAAATCACATTTTGCTATTTCTTCAGGTTTCTTCCCCAGTGGAATTCGTTACACTGACCATTCCAAGGCGGTTCTTCTGTCGCGGTTTATTTTTTTTTATGGCTTGTCCTTGAATGTGTGTATCACTTATATTACTTTGTTTTGAAGAGCCAATTGGCCATTTTGTGGGGAAGTAACTGCCCTTTTGGCTTTCCGCTATCGATGTTTCCATTAGAGTCTAGTTGTTTCATGTTTGTGTTTCGTTCCCTTTGGTGTCTCTGATGGGAGCTGTTGGTTAATTGTATCGATGCCTGGCATTGCCTTCACTTCTAGTCTTTGATGAAAACACGTATTAAATCATCTTTTAATATCAACGTGTCACTTTACTGTAGCAACACACTGCATTAATTGCCTAAAGAGTATAGCGTGTGATATGTTGCAAAATTTAATGACTGAAATTCATATGCATAATGTTCATATTTAAATAATGTATTGAATTATTTGAATGAGAAATCCTTATGTAGGTGCAATAATCTTTTGTTTTAGATGCTAAAATGGTTTATTTTAACTGCTTTGTAATTATTTAAATGCAAATAATAATAGTAATAACAAAAATAATTTCAGTTTACGTTTACATGTAAATGATATAAAATGAAGTTAAATGCATTAACATTTGTTATGATGTCTTTTCGTTTTAAATGTTTTATGTATGTAATAATATATTCACATGCTTTAAAAGCTTGAAGGGCCGATAGATACGGTTGTCCTGGCGGAGGAGTGGCAGTTTACATCCTCGACCTTTCGTCCTGCAAGCGTAGGAACGTCCTAGAACTACAAGGCATGGAATCTGTCTGGGTGGAACTCCAGCAGAAATCGAAAAATGTAGTGTTTGTTTGATTCGAGTTTCAATGCCCCCGTTAGTAGGTGGTTTCTACAGGCCACCTTACAGCGCTCACGACTACTACATGTATTATTTAATAAAAGAAAGTATCGACAGAGCGTTGGCATAAACGTCGCGGACACAATCACCACAAGCGAGTTCAAATTCATGTTAGACTGTTATCTTACCCAGCTTATATCAGAACCTACGAACTTTAAAAAAGCTAATTGTCACCCATCGATCTTATCTTAGTACGCAATATAAGTAATAGTATGACCAGCGGCGTAGTAGATCATTTCATGGCTGATTATATCAGATATCATTGTCCAGTAACAGTCTTGCTGAAATTAACACGTCTACATGCACGTTCATTCCGAAGACAAATATGGAACTATAAATTTGCCAATTACGACAAATACAGGACAATCCTGTCTGAATCAAACATATAAAAAAAAATTGAATCTGATGATAATATAGACCGCGATATTCAGAGCATCACCTACATCATATTCAACGCTGCAAAACAATCCATCCAAAACAAAACAGCCACTGTCAAGCCAAACGACCACCCATGTATTACATGTCATATAAAAAAATAAGAAACGTAAACGCACCTATAGGCAATTTAAAAATACAAACAACGATTACTTTTGAACTTAATATAAACTTCTTAGAAACTGAACTAAGAGTGAAATACAGAAATCAAAGAAACAGTATTTTGAAAAGTCGATCAACTGCTGTCCTCTGAAAACTGTGACTCTACATTATTCTGGAAAACTTCCGAACAGCTCTTAAATCCTACAAGCTCTTCAGACAACATTCCGGCTCTCATAATGAACAATGAAGTGGCTGAAACAGATGGCCAGAAAGTGCAATTGTTAAACGCATATTTCTCTTCGTAGATTAAGGTAAATGATGACAACAACCCCTTACCTAATCTTGAGCCTTCACAGTTCACCCTGAAATCAATTGCTCTAAACAAACACGACGTTCTTGATGTCCTCAAACACCTGGGTGTTCGTAAAGCGTGTGGCCCTGGTTTTATTAACCAAATATTCTTATGGGAAGGTGCAGATTACCCGGCAAGCCCTTACTCCATTGGTTTTAACCGATCCCTTGTACAGGGATACTTTCCGCCTTTGTGGAAAGATGCAAACCTCTCTCCTATGAACAAACAAGATGACGGGTCTCTGTCTAGCAATTATAGACAAATATCCCTACTGAGCACCGTAGAAAAAACGATGGAACATTGTATACACAAACTCCACCCAACTACATTGTATCTACTCAGTTGAAAACGCCATTACCTTCAGGCTTTGTGCATGGTGACCCTATCACTTACCAACTACTCCATACTTACCACACCTTTTTTGTGAGGCAGTTGACAGCGGTAAAGAAGTACGATCCGTCTTTTGTGACATAACAAAAGCCTTTGGTGTCTTTTATGGATGGAGTAAGTTAATTGTATCAATTCCTGATCTTTGTTTTACTTCTACTTTAAAAGAGTCTGGCACAAAGGACTACTTCATAAACTCCGTGGCATTGGGTTTTCTGAACATGTTTTGAAATAGTTTACTAGTTACTTATCTGATTGCCGGCAACCTGTAGTCATCAACGGCAAATCTTCAGATTGGGTCTTAGTCGAAGCTGGTGTCCCACAAGGGTCCATATTAGGCCCACCTTTTCATATTATATATAAGTTACATCGTCAAAAATATTGGTTGTTCCACCCGTTTCTTTGCAGGCGACACTAGCTTGTACATTATAGTTGAAAGTCCCGATCTAGCAACAAGGCTGCTAAATGGTGATCTTCACAAACTATTTCCAACTGGGCTGATGATTGGCTAGTGGGATTTCACGCAATCAAGACGATGGCAATGACCATGTCTAGGAAATTAAATACCGTTCACCACCCTACGTTGTTCTTGAATAACACTGGGGTACAAGAAACATCTACTCACAAACAGCTGGGTCTTACATTCTCGACACATGCAAGTGGACTGACCATGTGTCTAATATTTCTGAAAAAAAAGGCACGGATACGTATCAACTTACTTAGGCTCTTAAATTCATTGTAAGCAGAAAGTCGCTTCGTCCGACCCCGTCTTGAATATAGTGACATCGTTTGGGACAACTGTTCCACAGAAATTAAAAAACTATCTTGATACAATCCACGTGGAAGCAGCACGCATTATAAGTGGCGCCACCAAACTTTGAAGTATTAACACTCGCTTTACTGAACTCGGATGGGAGTCTCTCCAAGGTCGCCGTAATAAGCATAAACTAGTTGCTTTCTACAAAATCTTATATGGCCATTCTCCAGTTTACTTCTCGGATCTCGTGCCACCTACTGTACAAGTTACAACAAGGCATAACTTACGTAACACTGAACCTCACCTGAACTAATAAGAATCGTTTTTTCTTGAATCATTCTTTCCTTCAACAATACGGGCATGGAACCCATTACCAAGTTAAATAAAATAAAACATTCTGTACATCTTCCAAGCACTCTCTGAACAGAAACATTATGCAACCCCGAAATAGTTCAATGCAGGCAGACATATAGGGCAAATTCTTCATGCGATGCTGAGAATGGGCTGTGTAGTTCACTCAACTCAGATCTTTATCGAAAACATATCGTTCCCAGTCCTTCTTGTGGCCATGGAGAATTTGAAAGCGCTAATCACTTTTTCTTCTCCTGTCCGAACTATACAGTTGCAAGGGAAAAATACCTGCCACGAGATCTTCATAGACCTGTTGTACGGGAAGAACACCCTTCCAGAGCTTGAGAAAGAAACACTCTTTTGCGAGTGCAAGATGTTACGAGGAAATCTTCGTTCAACTTGCCCTAATGTCAATGATTTATCAGCTCAGCTCTACAATATCTTCTTGGATGCAGGGATCAATCAAAACTCTTCTCTCTCTCTCTCTCTCTCTCTCTCTCTCTCTCTCTCTCTCTCTCTCTCTCTCTCTCTCTCTCTCTCTCTCTGTGGTCACGTGGCATTCAAGTGAGATGGAGTGGGTGTCTACGCGATGAAGTCAAGCCAACGTTGACTCGACGATATAGCTTCGCTGTGGCCTGTCCGTCCGTAAATCCACTCATTACTTTAATTTGTTTGTCTGTCTTATAACAAATTTACTCAATATTTTTAGCCATACGACTAAAATGTAACGTAAATAAGCTTGTTTTAGGAGTTGATATTTATGACCCTCAGGCTTACTGTCAGATCCTATATGTCAGTTCCAATAAAAATAATTGTTACAGTACATGATGCTTGCAAGAAATAATAACGTAAACAAATCTATACAAATACATTATAAACTTAACCGCCGAAATAAACGAAAATTTAACATGAAAAATTGTGATATTTTTCTTATTTCTGTTCAAAATATAGATTGTGAATGCTTCTTAGAACCGCCTCATCGAGGCGGTTATTACGAGCAACCACAATCTATATTTTAGAACAGAAATAAGAAAAACAAGGTTTACCTTTTGCTATATAATAGTGGAGTTCAAGGGGTCAAAATTATATAGGTGTGTTTTCGTGATGTAAAATATTGTTTAACCCTGACTAAAAGCTTGAAAATGCATAAACTTGTGTTATTTGTCTTTTTAAACAAACAAACAGACAAAAAAAAACCATTAACATTCAGAAAAATCATTTAATCGCATATTTAAAGCATGCCGGGAAGTTTAATTGCGTCACGTAATTAATATGTTACAGAAGATTTGACTAGCTACATGTACTTAAAGTGTGTTAACAGGTATACTGAGTACACGTAATAGAATCACTGCCCACCGGGGCTTGGAGAAAATAGAATGGGCTGCATGTTGCTTCCACGCAGAGCTGAAACCGACCTCACATGAGTATTGCTAAAGCGCTTAGAAGGTCAAAGCCTGCACAGGCAAAGTGGTGCGAGTCGGACCGTCCATGCATATAAGCCTTATTGGTTTCATTTTTACTGCAGGGCTTGAGAGTCATTTTAATCTCAATTTCGGGCAAAAGCCCCACAATATTGGAAGCAACGTCGCAAAAATGACCGAAATAGTGTTGACGGGTATGTGAAACCTCAAATCAAACAATTAAAAGTGCACGTAATAGCTTAATAGACGTAATTATCCATCTGCGGGTCTCGCGGTCTTACGGCATATGCGTGCTCATATATTTCATAAAAAAGAGTATCTTACAGCCGTGTAGCTTACGTCTGCGCATATGCGAGTACTGCGCACTACTATAAGATTTATACATTGAAGTACACCTGACTAGGACGATAACAGTAACAGCATTACTACTATTACTGCCATCAGCAGTAGTATCGCCAATACAGTCCTTTAAATCAGTCTTATTTCATTGCGCAGATCGTTTATGACATGAGCACAAACTTTATATACCGTGAGACCAAGTACCGTGTCTCACCGCTGTGGTTCGACCCTGACTCGGGTCACATGAGAGACGCCAAGATCTGCACCGGAATATCAGGTGTTTTTTTTTCTCCGGGTACTCCGGTTTTCGCCCATCCTTGAATAAACGATCGGCTCAATATACGTGAAATAATCTTTAATGGGCCGTTAACCAAAGCCAGACCAAAAGGCCATTGCTGGATAATAACGTCTATTTGCAAAGCTATTACTTGACTCAGTATACACTCCAGCTTGCGTGAAACTTTCCAGCGCACACGTATTTGTTTCGCATTTGTATCGCGCGAGATTCGCACTCACGATTCATGCGTTTTACTTGGGAATGACATTTTAGCCAATCAATTGATTTTATGAATAACGCGATATTGCGTGTAAATTGCGATTGTTGACCAGCCAATCAAACCTGAGTGTCGAAAACGCAGATGGTGCACATTTACAGACTGCTTCGCGTTTCAAAAGCAACCAGTCAATACTGTGTAACTATTTCGCACTTATATTTCTTTTTTTATTTCCTTTTTCTATTTCTTCCAATTTTCCTTATTCCAGTTTTTTTTCAGTTTGAAAATAACATATCTGATTACTTTCGAAAGGCGGACTAGTCATTTATCCATTTACATTTGCCTTTGGGGTAAAGGGTAAAATTCAGGTACTGCGTAGTGACTGAAGTTGACTGCCAAAATGCAGGATGTTTATTGACCAAAAGTTTTATGACCTCCAGGTGCAACTCGGGTCTATAAAAATAGCATTACAAAACAACACCTCATTATCGTCATTTATTCTAGATGTCCGAAATAATTCACAGATGCGGTCTATTTTTTAATTAATTATTTTTGTAATTTTCATTTATTTTGTTTACTTAACTCGGAGAATGAGGTTGTGTTTTCTTCGAAATGTATTTGGAAAATGCCTGAACCCTTCGCATAAAATGTAGGCCCTGATCAGAGGCCTACTTCTGCTGCATCTGATCTGGGTCTGCATGTTTTTTGCCATTTGGCGACAAATGCAATCCCTTGTTAATAGAACAAGTCAATTTCAAAATTAAAGAGTATGAGGTTTTGTTTTCTTCAAAATGTATATTTTAGCAAACCGAGTAGGTCCTGATCAGACGCCTACTTCTGCTATGTCTGATCTGGATCTGCACCTTTTTGCCATTTGGCGTCAAATGGGATATTTCACCTTGTAAAAAGCACAAGATCGTTTTAAAATTTAAGAGCGTGAGATTGTATTTCTTTCCCTTTGGTGGCTCTGATGGCAGATGTGGTTTAATTGTATCGATTCCTGATCATTGCCTCTACTTCTTTTTACCATATTGTCCTTATTATTTATTTATTTATTTATTTATTTATTTATTTATTTTTCTTTGTTCGTAACAATAGATATTGTTGGTACTTCATTGCAAATATACGCCTATACAAATCTATTGAAGTTTTACCACCAAATCGGAACATTTCCGTTATTTTAATATTTCTGCACAAAATATAGGTTGTGGTACTCGTTAGAACCGACTCGGCGAGGCGGTTCTGACGAGTACCCACAATCTATATTTTGTGCAGAAATAATAAGAATAATATATATCCCCTTAAATTCCAATTTTACTATTTAAAACTAGGGTTTAGCGGGGTCAAATTTGTATAGGTGTGTTTTCGTGATTTGTTAGAAACACCATAAACACCCCTTACAATGCGGTTCTGATGAGCGCCAACAAACAAGTAAATAGACGTGACTTGTCAAACACATATCCCAGGGTAAAAGATTACCCTCTTGGTCCCCTACCACCCTCTTTGTCCTTCTGACCACATTCCTCAGAATACCTCGTGTGTTTATTATCTCTACAGCATAAGAATACAGTTTTTACATACATAAAATATCTGAAGAATTTAAAGCGAAAATACATCATAACAAATGGCAATGCATTTAAAATCATTTTATATCATTTAAATCTAAAAGTAAACTGAACCCAGTGCTTCAGCTGAAGTGCACGATCCGCCGGATGCTTTTAGGTAGCATTACACTAAATACTGGGAGGTACCGGGTTTTATCACTTTGGGACAGAGCTTTTAGTTGCGTTCTAAATACCAGACTTGCTTCCATTGGATATATATCCCATGTTTTATTTCAATGTGAGAAAATGATAGGTATAAGGGACTAAAATGATGCATGTTTTATAAATATATCTGCAAGCATAAAGAAATTTTTGCTCATTTTATATGGTCACCCCTCCTTTAAAAATGTTGTTTTTATTTACCCCGTTCTAGCAGGTAAACAAACATGGTTGACTGTAACTTGAAAATGAGCCGGACAACATGTGGATTTTTTCTCATTAACTTGTTGGGCTAGGATGGCTCTATAAACAAGTAAGGTTTGAAAAGTTTTGTATGTGTAGTTTTTGTGGGAGCAGGTAAAAGGTTACTATTGTCGCCTATGGAAATTATTTAGTGGAAAGCTCCCTATAGCTTTATGAGTGTTACCATATATGGGTATGGTGGCCATTTTGGTCATGTGACCTGGACCTAAAACGGTTCCCCCAATAAATGCGCCTTATCGTACGGAGCAAAACTATATCTTATACTTTAGTAATGTATTCTGAATCGTTTGCAGGATAAAATGCATTCTCACTTTTCCAATACAAAAGCATATGTGTCAAAGTTTGACCTAGGCACAAAGAAGGTCAAGGTCAACCCAGAGTCACCATTTTAGCAATTCATGATAGGCCTACGTCCCAGATGCTATTTATTAAGTTTCGTGGAAATCTGCCCAGTAGTTCTGGAGAAGACTATTTTTGAAGGGTTTTTACCATATATGGCTTGGCGGCCATTTTGGTCATGTGACCTGAACCCCATGAGCAAATTTTGGTTTCCCCTATCCCATAGAGGCTCCATATGAAATTTGACTTCAATCGGCCCAACGGTTTCCGAGGAGAAGCAGTTGTAAAAATTTTCACATTTTTCGCCTCTGCGAGTCTATACTAAATGGAATGTAATATTTCGCAAGTTCATTGGTTAGATCTCATTGATATCTATCAGTATGCCAAAAATTGTTTGAATATTCCAACAAAAGCATATGTGTCAAAGTTTAACCTAGGCACAAAGAAGGTCAAGGTCAACCCAGGGTCACCATTTTAGCAATTTATGATGGGCCTACGTACCAGATGCTATTTATCACGTTTCGTGGAATTTGCCCTGTGGTTCTGGAGAAGACTATTTTTGAAGGTTTTTTACCAGTTTGGCGGCCATTTTGGTCATGTGACCTGGACCCCATAGCAAATTTTGGTTTCCCCTATCCCATAGAGGCTCCATATGAATTTGACTTCAATCGGCCCAACTGTTTCCGAGGAGAAGCGGTTCGAAAATTTTCACATTTTTGGCCTCGGCGAGGCTATACTAAATGGAATGTAATATTTAGTCTATCAGTATGCCAAAAATTGTTTAAATATTCCAAGCGGTTAAGTCACTATCACCAATTTTCACAAACGGGTTACGGACGGACAGACAGGCAGACCATATATGGCTTGGCGGCCATTTTGATCATGTGACCTAGACCCCATGAGCAAATTTTGGTTTCCCCCATCCCATAGAGGCTCCATATGAAATTTGACTTCAATCGGCCCAACGGTTTCCGAGGAGAAGCAGTTCGAAAATTTCACATTTTTCGCCTCGGCGAGGCTATACTAAATGGAATGTAATATTTCGCAAGTTCATTGGTTAGATCGGATTGATATCTATCAGTATGCCAAAAATTGTTTAAATATTCCAAGCGGTTAAGTCACTATCACCAATTTTCACAAACGGGTTAGGGACGGACAGACAGACTGACAGAATGACACGGTGATTTTAGGGCACTCTTAGAAAATCAACCGACTTCAGCCGGTCGCTTTCTGTGCGGGTCGTGCAATTATGTTTCGCAGTTTAATATTTGCCCCACGCCCATAGGGGCTTGAAGAAATATATGGGCTGCATGATACTTCCACGCAGAGCTGAATCCGGCCCGCACACTAGTACTGGTAACCCGCTTAGAGGATCTAAGCCTGTCCAGGAACCGCGGTACGAGGTGGACCGTCCATGCTAATAAACCCCTATTGGTTTCATTGGGCGACAGGGCTTGAGATGGCATTATATCTCAATGTCGGGTAAAAGTCCCACAAAATTGGAAGCAACGTCTCCAAAATGATCTTTACAGTGTTGACGGGGACGTTAAACCTCAAATCAACCATCGCAATTTAATAATTAATTCTATAGCAGTTAAAATAAAAGGTTTGTAAATCTTCAACAAAAACTTATTTCACCTACACAACGATTTCCCATCCAAATAATTCAATATATCATTTAAATGTAATTTATGCAGACAAATTTTAGTCATTAAACATGTTAACATATCACGCGCCATAAAAGAGATAATGATACCGACGTTCTTGACAACATGCGTTTGCACTTTAAAATCTTTTGTATGTCGCAACAGTAACGTTATAAAAATACGTGAATGTTTGAATAAAGCGTTCTTTTCCAGGGAGACCACTTCGTCGCTGCCTAATTAAGTGTTTTTGTTATATAATATTCCGAGTGTTGTTTAAATAATCACTGTAAAGGTCATTTTGGAGACGTTACTACCAATTTTGTGCGACTTTTACCCGACATTAAGATGAAATGACATCTCAAGTCCTGCCATCCAATGAAACCAATGGGGTTTATAAGCATGGAAGGGCCAACTCGCACTGCATTGCCTGGGCAGGCTTAGATCCTCTAAGCGGTTTACCAGTACTCGTGTGCGGGTCGGTTTCAGCCCTGCGAGGAAGCATCATGCAGCCCATCTATTTCTTCAAGCCCCGATGGGCGGCTAAGGACTGACTTGTAAAAAAATAATCTGGTGTTCCTTAATATGTAACGCTAAGTCGTACGGTCACGTGAGCCTAATGGCTTATCATTTTCACGCATCTGATGCTTAAGTTCGTTGACAGATCCATCACTATGGTTTGTAATAATATATTTATATTACAGGCATCATGGCTGGCGTAGGTATATTTGGACCTGCCATAGCGTTTAGTCTAGGAGGTTTGTTCAGTCGCAAATACGTTACACTTCAAGGTAAGAACTGTGTTCAAAATTTAACATCTATGTTTACAACGAAACCTTGGTTGATTCTGACGTCACTTAAAGTAAATGTGAAGTATTATGACTCAATATATTCATTGAAGACTTCACATTTACTTTAAGTGACGTCAGAATCAACCACGGTTTCGCTGTACGTAACGTAGTTCATGCTTCAATGAATACATTGAGTCATGAGTCTGATCTGGGTCAACACTGTTTGTAAAAAAAAAAAATATTTTTAAGGTAATCAGCAGACGCTAAAGCAGACGACAGTTGTCCTGACTGGCATTTTATGCGTTAAGTTTGAGCTAACGCCATAGACTACGACATGCCACAGTCAGGTCTAAATGTAAATATAGCCTCCACAAAGGAAATATGTCTTTAGACATGTTCGCCTAGCGAAGACTGAGATGACCCTGCAATCTGATCGGACAGTCTTCGTTGGACGCTACATGGACATTCTTAACCAAACGCTACTTAAGGCGATTGGGAACACATGGAATATTTTTTCGCCATTTTTCAAAGGGAGACAACTTTCGGGACTTCCTGTTCGCTTTTCTATAAGCCCATCCCACTGAAAATGGGATCTACTCTAAAAGGAAAGAATTTGCTCCTGGGGAGCAAATCATATACTTTGAGAGTTGACCCCTATTGAAATGGGAGACAAAATACTTTTATAGGGACTTGCCTCCATTCCCCTTAAATGCCCCTATTCCACACAGACCACGAATCGGCACGAATTGATAAATTTCACGATTCGTAGCTGAGGCGTACATGTAATAAGTTCCCGAAGTTCTTAACTGAATCGTATATATTCGTAGTCAGTTCTTGCATTTCTTGAGCAATCGGCATTTCGTGGCAAAAGTTTCCAGTTGTTCAAAAGTTTTGGCCACGAACTCCCGATTAAAAAAAACAACAACAACAACAACAAAAAAAAAAACATAGTCAATTCGTGGCAAATTCGTGGTGCATTCTTAGGCATCGTAGCTTAACCGTATTCGATTCGGTGGCATTCGTAGGTGTTCTTAACTCATTCCGGGATTCCCGAATTTGTGGCTTGACCACGAATCGGCTACGAATATCTTACGAATCCCACGAATACATGGCGAAACAGTTACGAATCAAGTAAGGGCAATTGTGAAGGAAAATCCCACGAATTGTCAAGAATTATCGCGAATATAGAGGATGTTACATGAGTGTTCATGCATTATTGAATTTATTAAACGAGTTGAGGAAAGGGGATAAAATGCGAGGCTTTGCCGAGCATTTTATCCCATTTCCTCAACAAGTTTAATAAATGCAATAATACATGAGCACGAATGCAAGATTCTATTTATCATATGACATTTTAAGTGCATTTTATTCACGATTGTTTACAAAAATGTCAATATTCCGCCGTTAGTAAACGCGACGTCGTTAAGAACGTCGTACATGTAACTTAACGGGACGTATCTAGCTAATTTGACTATTTAATCATCTAGTGGATTATCGAAAAAATTCCATGGCGTTATTACACTCTCAGATGCGACGTCATATGATAAACATTTAAACATTTTTATTCGTACCGTATTCATACATGCATTCGGCGTATTCTTAAATGATTCGTTTGTTTGTTTGTTGCTTGTTTGCTTGTTTGTTTTTCTTTGTTTGAATTGGAGTTTACCGGCCCAGTCAACACTATTTTAGGTTATTTTTGAGCCGGTCAGTTTACCTATCCACACTTTTCCTGGGCAGGCTCATACGTAAGCGGTTAACCAGTACAGTGTACATTCTTTAGCCAGAAGCTGACAACTGCCCTTCTTGAATCAGCGGAAGGGAGAGAATGACCGTAGAAAAAATTTCATGATCGATCTTCACGAAAGAATGTTGCCGACCCCGGCAGGTATCGAACCCGCGTCCTTCTGATCCCCAGTTAGATGCGCATCAGACTGAGCTACCGAATCTGGCTTAAATTCGTAACATCCTAATGTTCGTGCAGTGTTTCCCATGTACAGTAGAACTTCGATGGCTCGAACACCGATGGCTCGTGTACCATGGCTGAGTTGAACCCGTTCTTGAGCCCCTAGGGAAATCCTCTACATAAGAAATAGTGGGGATAATTTAAGAGATTTTAGTCTTTTATCTTGCAAATGAATGCTGTGTGTACTCATTAGAATCGCCTCGATGAGGCGATTCTAATGAGTACACACAGCATACATTTTCATTATAGAACACCGAAAAGATGTCTAAAAGACAATAACCTCAGTGGCTCGAACTATCCCTGTCTCGAACATATTTTCGAGGTCCCAAAGGTGTTCGAGCCATTGACGTTCGACTGTAAATGGTAATGAATTCTTGACAATATTCGTGCGTTTCCACCCGAATCCAGCGAATATTCGTAACACTATCGTAACTGTATCGTAGAACGTCACTAACAGGACCAGAAAATTTACAAAATATCTCGAATCCAAAAACTTCATCCATTCGTGGCGATTCGTGGGATTCGTGGTCTGTGTGGAATAGGGGCATAGGCCGGACATGAAATACTATGTGAGTCTTCAACTAGTGCACTTGCCTGAATAGATGCTTTCATTTTTGACGCGACTCCAGTTGCCCAGTAGATGTTTGGTGTGAACTGGTTTGGTTTTAATGGTAGCGGCCCAGTCAACACTATTTCAGGTCATGTCACACTTCCTGAGCAGGATTAATTATAGGTGGTTTACCAGCAAAGCGTACCTGTAATCCTTTCGCGAGAAATGGGCAACTGCCCTTCGCGAAACAGATGGAGATAATGACCGTATAAAATATTTCAAGATGTATCTGCACGGTGAGACAGAAAGTCTTGAAACTAGTGGTGCCACAAAACAGCATGTATGTCTGTTGTATCTTGAGAATGAGAGGAGTATATCGGTTTTATGTGGACAGCGAAGGCTCTGTTCACCATGCCAAGATTGGAGCCAGCGCTGATCGCAATGTTACAAACCACAGAATCTCATAGCGCAGTCTACTTTATGGCATGCGACACGGGAAAGTTGCTTAACCGTTTTTGTACCAAATGGAATCTTCCTCCTTATATAAATGAGGAAGCCATTTCAAACGTTAGGTGTTTTCTTCTTCAAAATTCATTTGGAAACTGAACGTCTTGCAAACAGTGCAGGCCCTGCACTGTTTGCCATGGTACCTGTTTTGGGGTTTCCTGTACAAAATGGGTTAAATCATAATGAGGCATATTTCTCTGATCACAGATATGAGAAAAAAGGCCAATACCGCACAAAGGCAAGCGGAATGGGCTCAGGCGATCAAGTACAAAAGCGATCTCGCCAGAGCCGCAAAACTAAAGAGGATATCTGCAGGTTGATTCATGCAAGATAAGTCAGTACTTGTCTGTGCATCCACATTTGAAGAAAATAAATCAAAGAGTTTTATGGGTTTTTTTTTAATCGATTCTTTGTCACATCAAGATTCCAAGTCCGTAATACGGAGACAACTCTAAACCCCACTTTGTATAGAGAAAACTGGAGTTTACAGGGGTATACACTATCTGCCTTATGTTTGCTCAAAACATAGATTGTGGGAACTTGTTAGAACCGCCTCAAGGCTACGCGTTAGAACCAGCTCTTTGAGGCGATTCTAACGAGCACCCATGATCTATGTTTTGAGGAAAAATAAGAAAGATATAGCAACTTTTACCTAACATTTGTCATTTCTGACACCATGTTGGATGCCATTATTTCACATGGACATGTTTTCCTAATGAGTCGACACAAAGTTACTTAGCACAGTTCTTGAGTTCTGATGTCCGATTTGTTAGTGATAGAAAATTGCTCCCAAAATTCTTACCACTGTGCGGTTAGAGTGCTCCGTTAGAGGGTTATCTGTAAACACCTAAAGTAGAATCATGTATTGGGCTTGGCAAACACTGTAGACCCAGATCAGACGCCGCGGATCAGGGTCTACACTGTTTCTTGAAAATACTGAAATTTAAAGGTTAAACGAATTGTCTAAATCCCAGTTCAGGCTCATTTTCCGAATCTACACTCAAAGACGCATCATGAAAACACGCCTATATAATTGTGACCTCCTGTGTAGTAAAACTGGGATTTACAGGGGTAAAGCTTATTTTTCTTATTTCTGCTCTAAAATATAAATTGTGGGTACACGTTAGAAACGCCTCTTCGAGGCGGTTCTAACGTGTATCCACAATCTAAATTTTGAACAGAACTAAGAAAAATATCATAATTTTTCATGTAAAAAAAAAATTTGTTTTTTCGCCGGTAAAGTTTACAATGAATTTGTATAGGCGTGTTTTCGTAATGTGTCGACCCCCTAGTGATGTCAGTCTTTGATTCCATTTGTTGCATTACCGAAACACGCCTGAACAAATACGTTGTAAACTTAACGGCCTTAAAAGGAAAAAAAAATAAGATGAAAAATTGTAATATTTTTTCTTATCTATACTTCAGAGCAGTATAAGAAAAATATCACAATTTTTTATCTTAGAGATTTTGTTTTTTTGCCGGTAACGTTTACAGTGCATTTTTTTTTTGGGGGGGGGGGGGGAGGGTTATTATTATTATTTGATGTTTAAGGTCCCCGTCAACACTATATAGGTCATTTTGGAGACGTTGCTTCCAATTTTGTGGGACTTTTACCCGGCATTAAGCTGAAATGACATCTCAAGCCCTGTCGCCCAATGAAACCAATAGGGTTTATAAGCATGGACGGTCCGACTCGCACCGCTTTTCCTGGGCAGGCTTAGATCCTTTAAGTGGGTAGCCAGTACTCGCGAGCGGTCGGATTCAGCTCTGCGTGGAAGCATCATACAGCGTATTTGTTTCTTCAAGCCCCGATTAGCGGGAGCGGACAATGTATTTGTATGGACGTGTTTTCGTAATGTATCGATCACCTAGTGCTGTCAGTTCTTTGATTTCATTCCTTGGCTTCTTGTGATTTCAGTAGGTTGTAGACGTCGTACTTAAGTTAACACAGTATCGACTCATGTTTAATGTGATTTCAGACGTTCCAATATCTCCTCGCCATCCCGCCTGGGTAGGGGCCTGGTGGTTGGGATTCCTGATTTTTGGAATAATCTCTATCGTCATTGCTTTTCCACTGCTCTTCTTTCCAAGGCGAATGAAGGTCAAACCTGTTCAGGAAAAAGTCGCCATACCGAACACAACAACATCAACTTTTAAGACAGGTACAAAAGGTATGGTTTCTTCGTCTTACGGTCTTGTGATAAGTTAACCTTTAAAGGATAATAAATATGTTCTATAGAAGGGTTATCCTTGGATAACAAATATACACACCACAAATATGGAAAATATGGAGTGTACATGTTTTCAGGTCCAGCCTAGGTAGTTTCGGCCAATTAGGCCTCATCAGTGACACACCCTCAAACACCAGCTGTAGTGACATTAAAAATGATATATAAAATGTTATCCTTTGGAAGCAAGAAGTACACCACAGAAATGGAAAAAATAGAGTTTACATGTTTTCTGGGAACGACTAGCTAGTTTCGGCTAATTAGGCCTCATCAGTGACACCACAAATGATTTGAAAATTCCAAAATCGGATCAATGCTCCCAAAGGACAAGAAAATATATACTACACTATGATGTAAACATAAAGGCTTCCATCTTAAAGCTTTCGACGGGTCAAGTTAGAACAGAATGGGTGTTGAGCGGATTTTGATTTTTTTTCTTTTTTGATATTCCAAAACGTAAACAAAGATCGCATGTCATAACATAAAGAAAAACAGATATATCAAACGTAAAAATCTTGTGCAGAAATCTGCTTCAGTTAACAAGATTATTGTTCCCTGTTTGTCCAGGTTATTTCCCTTGCCATTTCTTACTGATTTTATTGTGTCACTCGGGTACACAAAGCTACTCGCCTTATGGACCAAGGATCGCGGGCTTCTCCAAACTTTCGGTTGAGTATTTAAACAGAGATTCCGTCTCCGTATGACCGTAGCTGTTGTTGGGACGTAAAACTCAAACACACTCACTCACCATTGAAAGTATCTAAAACATTATTCATATTTTATAGAGAAAAGGCCACTTTGCCGATAGAAATATGTTCTATAAAAGGGTTGTCCTTTGGAAGCAAGGAATACACCACAGAACTGGAAAATATGAAGTGTGCATGTTTCCTGGGCCAGACTAGCTAATTTCGGCCAATTAGGCCTCATCAGTTACCCTCAAACATTTTCAAAATTCAACAATGGAATCAATGATTCCAAACGACAAGAAAATATAAACTACACTATGATGCAGGGCAGGGAGACTTTCTACGGCCGCCACACATTCCCAGACACCAGCTGCAGTGACGTTAAAGGGTTATCCTTCTGAAGCTAGGAATACACCGCAGAACTGGAAAATATGAAGTGTACATATTTTCGAGGGCCGACTAGCTAGTTACGGCTAGAATTCTGATTTCATTTGAAGCATCTATGGGATGGGGAAATGAAAGTCCAGGTCACATGACGAAGATAGCCGCCATGTCCATATAAAAGGTAAAATCTAAAACCAAATTAAAAACCCTTCTTCTCTGGAACCAGTGGGCCGATTGTCATGAAACTCGGTATGTGGTATTGGGGACTCGAGACAATCATAATTTGGTCAAATGATGAACCTGATTGACTTGAACTATTTTGGGCCAAGGTCAAACTTGATCATGCAGGCAGTTTTATGGGATTTTTTTCTGAAACTATTGCAGCCTGTGAACTGAAATTAGCTAGATAAGTAAATGAATCTACGTGAGGATTCAAGGTAAAGTTCATTCCTTGACCTTGGCCCGAGGTCATTTAGATATGTAAGTTAAAACTTGTTTTTCTCAGAAACCACGGTGCAGTTTGTAATCAAATTTCGTATGAAAGCTTTCAGGAATAAGGAAATGAAAATTAACCAGTGCTTCAGCTGAAGTGCACGACCCGCCGGATGCTTTAAGCTTTATGAGTGTTACCATATATGGGTATGGCGGCCATTTTGGTCATGTGACCTGGACCTAAAACGGTTCCCCCAATAAATGCGCCTTATTGTAAGGAGCAAAAATATATCTTATACTTTAGTACTGTATTCTGAATCGTTTGCAGGATAAAATGCATTCTCACTTTTCCAATACAAAAGCATATGTGTCAAAGTTTGACCTAGGCACAAAGAAGGTCAAGGTCAACCCAGGGTCACCATTTTAGCAATTTATGATGGGCCTACGTCCCAGATGCTATTTATCAAGTTTCGTGGAAATCTGCCCAGTGGTTCTGGAGAAGACTGTTTTTGAAAGGTTTTTACCATATATGGCTTGGCGGCCATTTTGGTCATGTGACCTGGACCCCATGAGCAAATTTTGGTTTCCCCCATCCCATAGAGGCTCCATATGAAATTTGACTTCAATCGGTCCAACGGTTTCCGAGGAGAAGCAGTTCGAAAATTTTCACATTTTTCGCCTCGGCGAGGCTATACTAAATGGAACGTAATATTTCGCAAGTTCATTGGTTAGATCTCATTGATATCTATCAGTATGCCAAAAATTGTTTAAATGTTCCAAGCGGTTAAGTCACTATCACCAATTTTCACAAACGGGTTACGGACGGACAGACAGACTGACAGAATGACCGAATGACAGAGTGACACGGTGATTTAAGGGCACTCTTAGAAATCAACCGACTTTAGTCGGTCGCTTTTTCTGCGGGTCGTGCAATAAATATGTTTGGTCACAGTCAAACAAAAGATAAGCATCATTCCAGTTTTAATTGCAACTAAACAGTTATGTTGGTTAGAACATTCAAATATCCCAAGAACCCATATTTTTTTATAAATATTTAATTTCATTGAATAGTATCCAGGCACACTATTATGATAAAAAGTGATCGACAACGTCATTCGAAATAGATGTGCTCTAAAAGGTGAAATTAAGAACAGGAAAGACTTTCAGCTTTACCGAGCTAGTTCTTATACGTATGTGTGATTTGTTAATTTTGTTTTTAATTTGAGTTTTACGGCCAGTCAACACTGACTTAAAACATGGTATGTGGGTATAAGGTACTAAACTTTATAGTTTGTTCAAATCCTGACCTTAGGTGGCCTTGGCCTTATTTGGCAAAATTTGTTACAGAAAGTAAAAAAAAATGAGTTTTAGCTCTTTTGAGCCTGAGTTTGCAAATGCAATTAACTAAATGAGTAAATGCAATTAACTAAATGAGTAAATGAAGCTTCACGAGTATCAAGGTCACTCATTGACCTTGAACCACGGACACTCAGATATAAAAAGTATTTTTTTTTTTAATCGCTGAGTAAATTGAAGTCAAATTTCATATGAGCCTTTTATGTAGATGATGGAAAAAATGCAAGTTTTTGTTCAAGTGGTCCAGGTAACAAGACCAAGATAGCCGCCATGACCATATGTGGAAAAAGTCTTCATTGGTCTTCTTGTCTGGAACTAGTTGGCTAATTGTTCTAAAGCTTGGAATGTAGCATTGCAGACTCCTGTCCATCATAACTTGTTCAAAAGATGAGACTAAGTTGACCAAGCTCAAATTTGGTCACTTGTGGTTTTGTATGAGAACAAGTGGAAATTGTCAATTTTGCGAACTCTGTTGCTGCCTGTGAACTTAAACGGTATATGCAATTATCTAAACGACTTAATAATGCTACATGCGTGCCAAAGGTCAAAATAATTCATTGACCTTGGTCCAGGGTCGCTTAAATATGAAACTTACAGTTGGGCAAATTTAAGCCAAATTTCATATGACGCTTATGGGGTGGAGTAATGAAAGTTTGTTCAAATAGTTAAGTTCACATGTATAAGGCAGCTGTCATGGTAAAAAACCCCTTCAAAATCGTCTTCTCAGAAACCAAATGGCTCCATAAACACTCAGGAGTCTCATTTGCTATCTTCTCTATATCTTTCTCCCTTTCTCTAGGAGAGGACACAAAATGACCTAGGAGGTTTTAAACCCCAACACAGTCAAATCAACCGTTAATCAACTGGCCACTCATGTAAGATCCTCTATATATTAACCTGTATTTATGTTTTCAGATTTCTTAAAGACGTTGCTGCGACTAATCACCAACCCTGTGTTTATGCCACAAACGCTGGCTACCTGTATTATTCTGTTCTCTGTCTCCGGAATGATGGCGTTTCTGCCAAAATATCTTGAGACCCAGTTTTTCATACCTGCTTGGAAAGCCAACATTTTGCTGGGTAAGAATTAAATATATTTATCATATGACGTCGCGCCTGAGAATAATATCGCCATGTAATAAATTCGATATTTCACACGCGGATTAAATATGCAAATGAGTTAGATACGTCCCGTAACGTTACACGTACGACGTCCTTAACGACGTCGCGTTTACTAATGGCGTAATATTGACATTTCTTTTGTAAAACCATCGTGAATAAAATTTGTTTTCAATGTCATATGATAAACAGAACCTTATATTCGTGCTCATGTCTTATTGAATTTATTAAACTTGTTATGGAAAAAGGTTAAAATGATCCGCAAAGCCTCTCATTTATCTCTTTTCAACAACTCGTTCAATAAATTCAATAATACATGAACACTCATGTAAGATCCTGTATTGCCATTTACAGTACTTGGTTAAAACTTCAATGACTCGAACAGAAGCCTCCGTGGTGTAGTGGATACGCTACTCGCCTTGTAAACCAGGGATCGCAGGATCGATCCCGGGCTTCTCCAGACTTTCGGATGAGTCTTTAAACCGAGGTCCCGTCTCCGTATGACCTTAGCTGTTTGTGGGACGTAAAACTCAAACACTCACTCACTCACTCAATGACTCGAACACTGATGACTTATTTTTAATGACTGGTTTGATCTCATTCTCGAGTCTCCTGCTGAAAAACATTTAAGGGGAATGGAAACACCTGGCAGAGATTTCTGCCATTTTTTCAAAGGGAGACAATTTTCGGAGTTTCCTGTTCACTTTTCTCTAAGCTCTGTCCCATGGACAAAGGGGTCAACTCTTAAAGGAAAGAATTGACTCCTCAGAAGCAAATTATTTCCTTTAAGCGTTGACCCCTATAGACATGGGAGACAAAAATGCTTTTGGAGGAGTTGCCTCCTCTATAGGGGTATCCATCTTCTTAATTTAGTCACATCCATTTCTGACTTTCAGCAAACAACTAACCTGATGTAATTTATTCCTATAAATTCACAAACTGAGTGTCAAACAGTGTAGATCCTGATCAGATATCTTCTTCAGAAGCCATCTGATTGGTATATAAAACGTTTACAATAGATTGTGCATATTTTGGTTCAACAGGATACATTGTGAAAGTAATTGAGGTTGTTTTTTTTACGGCGTAGCCGTTATGTTTTTGCTTTTGTCCTACATTTTTCGTTATTCCATTGGTCAATAAAACCACATGTCCAAGGAGATGACCATTTCATTGGTCAATGATTTGCATAAATAAATCTACTCAAAAAATACGACAGTTTACCGAAGTTTTAACCTAGGAAATGTTTCATTTTTTATGAGAGACATGAATGAAAAATATATACAGTTTCGGCTTGCTCACCGTCTTGTCCTTTGATGACCATACATCATATGTATAATTGTGTTTCTAGTGAATTCTGAAACTGCTGCGGTGAATAGCTATTTTGACCTAATTTCACGTGGTTGGTCTATATAGTGAAAGGAACCATTTCGCGGAAGGAAGGTTCCTTTCGCGAAAGGAAGAATTTTCTGCGAAAGGAATTGTTTGTTTGATTTGAGGTTTAACGTTCCCATCAACACTGTGTAGGTCATTTTGGAGACGTTGCTTCCAAGTTTGTGGAACTTTTACCCGACATTGAGATAAAATGACACCTCAAGCCCTGTTGCCCAATGAAACCAATAAAGAGATATAGCATGACAAAAACATGTAATAATCGCATTACAAATTGACAGATGTTTAATTTACAGTATATGCCCAATAAAAGTTGCAGTGTATCATTTGTCTTCAGCATACTTTATGTCCTCCATTTTAACACAAAATGGACATTTTCGAGTATCATTAATGTTATATAAATTCTGAAAAGGAATAAGTGTAATTTGAGTTTTAGTTAGGTGCACATCAGATCAAGTTTCCGTCCGTTTGTCTGCTCGTCCGTTTGTTCGTCCGTCTATGCGTTTACGTTCACCATAGCGACAACCCTAGAATTTGTGTTCAAAAACAGTAAATGATAAAGTTTTCTTATTTGTTGTGCATATACTTGAGATCATATGCTCTTGAAATGAGGTCATGTTTTTAACCTTGACCTTTCACATTGACCTTAGCTCAAACAGGCGGGACACCGCCCTCTGCAAAGCTATTTTATCTCGCGTGACATCTGAATTGTTTGAATACAGTAAACCAGTTCATAGCTAGACAACTGTTGCTGTCACTATTGTAGCTTATATTTCTATACAAGCTTCCAATTAAATCTACGCCGCATATCTTTTTTAAAGATATTTCTTGTTACATATATTATCCTCAAATGATATGCTGTTTGTACTCTGAAGAGTCGCCTCATCGAGGCTCAGACACCATATTACATCATGCATTTCTTTGATACAAGGCAGAAAAGTTAACAATAAAATACACCTTACGCCTCCCTACCGTTGTCTGTGCTATACATTACGCAAACACGCCTATACAAATACATTGCCACCTTTATCGCCGAAAATTTTAAGATGAAAATTGTGATATTTTTCTTATTTCTGCTCAAAAATATAGATTGTGGGCACTCGTTAAAACCGCCTCGTCGAGGCGGTTCTTACGAGTACCCACAATCTTTATTGTAGAGCAGAAATAAGAAAAAAAGGTTTACCCCCGGAAACCCCAGTTTTGCTGCATGAAAGTGGGGTTCAAGGGGGTTAAAATTACATTGGCGTGTTTTCGCGATGAAAAGTTCTGTGTAGAACAATTGTTGATATACCAATATGTTCAGGTCATTGGAATTTGACTCTGTATTTTCAGTGTTCATGTACACATCACGCGAACTAGTCCGTGAAATGAAGACCCCATCCCAGGTCATTGGAATTTGACTCTGTATTTTCAGTGTTCATGTACACATCACGTGAACTAGTCCGTGAAATGAAGACCCCATCCCAGGTCATTGGAATATGACTCTGTATTTTCAGTGTTCATGTACACATCATGTGAACTAGTCCGTGAAATGATGACCCCATCCCAGGTCATTGGAATTTGACTCTGTATTTTCAGTGTTCATGTGCACATCACGTGGACTAGTCCGTGAAATGAAGACCCCATCTCAGGTTATTGGAATTTGACTCTGTATTTTCAGTGTTCATGTACACATCACGTGAATTAGTCCGTGAAATGAAGACCCCCCACACACATACACCCCATACCCCATACTACACCTTACGAGATATATAAAGAAAACTGGGGTTGACCGGGTATACATTATTTTTTTCTTATTTTTACTCCAAATAGGTTGTTGGTACTCAATGATGCGGTTCTAACGAGCACCCACGATCTATGTTTGCAGTAAATATAAGAAAAATATCACGGATTTTCATCAGAAAAGTAGCCATTTTGGAGATGAGAAAAATGAACCATGTCGCACGGGTGTGTTATTGTAATGTGAATATCACACCAATTTGAGAAAATGCTGTATTTTTTTTTTTTTTTTTTTTTTTTTTGCTGATAAAAATTTGTAATTTGGAGTCGATCGTTTGTCAATGACCCATCAGTCGACCCAAACATAGTTATTTAATGATATACGCAACCTGAAGGCTCAGGTATTTGATATTTGTGTGTTGGGACACAGCTTCATCTGGTGGACCTCTACCAAGATTATTCGACTTATATCCCTGGTGGTTTGCTGGTGCCAAAACTCGTCCCGTCTAGCGGCCCAAATGTTTTACATTAATTTATTTAGGGAAACCAGTAATAATCTTCTTGTCTAAAACCAGAAGGCCTAGTCCTTTGATATTTGGTAAACAGCTTTGTCTGGTGGACCTCTCGCGGGATTTTCAAATTATCGGCATGGGGCCAAAAAATGGCCCCGCCTAGGGGCCCACATGTGTTACATAGAGTTATATAGGGAAAACCTTCATCTTCTTCTCTGAAACCAAATAGCCGAGGCCTTTGATATTATGTAGTTTACTACACAGCTTCGTCTAGTTTACCTCTACCAAGATTGTTCAAATTATAGTACTAGGGCAAAAAATGACCCCGTCCAGGGGCTCAGGGCCAACGTTTTACTATGTAGTGAAAACCTTTGAAAATTTTCTTGTCTGAAACCAGAAGGGGCTTGAAGAAATAGATGGACTGCATGATGCTTCCACTCAGAGCTGAAACCGCACATAGGTACTTGTAAACCGCTTAGAGGTTAGTAAGCCTTCCAATGAAAATGTGTGTGAGTTGGGCCGTCCACGCGCATTTGCCCTATTGGTTTCATTGGGTGGCAGGGGAGATAACATTTCATCTTAATGTCGGGTAAAAGTCCGACAAAATTGGAAGCAATGTCTCCAAAATGACCTATACAGTGTAGGCGAGGACGTTAAACCTCAAATCAACCAACCGACCTACCAAGATTGTTCAAATTATAGCCCTAGGGTCAAACAGGGTCCTGCCCAGGGGCCCACATGTTTTATATAGAGTTACATTTGGAAACTCTTTTAAAATCTGAAAGCAAATAGCCCAGGCCTTTGATATTTGGCACATAGCTTTGTCTAGTGGACCTCTAAAAAGTTTGTTTAGATTATCGTCCTGGGGTCAAAAATGAACCCGCCCAGTAGCCTACATGTCTTACATAGAGTTGTATAGTTTGTTTGTTTGATTTGAGGTATAACGTCCCCGTCAACACTGTATTGGAGACATTTTGGAGACGTAGCTTCCAATTTTGTGGGACTTTTACCCGACATTGAGATAAAATGATATCTCAAGCCCTGTCGCCCAATGAAACCAATAGGGTTTATAAGCATGGACGGTCCGACTCGCACAACTTTGCCTGGGCAGGCTTACATCCTCTAAACCGATTACCAGTACTTGCGTGTGGTCGGTTTCAGCTCTACGTGGGAGCACCATGCAGCTCATTTTTTAAGCCCCGATGGGCGGGGGCCGGAATAGAGTTATATAGGGAAAACCTTTAAAATTCTTCTTGTCTGAAACTAGAAAGACTTGACACACACAGCTCTTGTATTGGTAAAACCTTTGAAAATCTTCTCGTCTGTCACCAGAAGGCCCAGAACATTGATTTTGGTGCACACTGTCAACTGGACCTTTGCCCAGAATGTTCAAATTATAGCCCTGGGGCCAAATATGGCCCAATGACAGAGCCAACGTTTTGCAATTACTTAATATGGAGAAAACCTTTAAAAAATCTTCTCGTCTGATACTAGAAGGCCCAGGTCTTTGCTATTTGGTACACACCTTTATTTAGTGGATATCTGCCAAGATTGTTCAAATTATAGCCATGAGGCCATAAATGGCCCCGCCCAAGGTGTCACTTTTTTGCATAGACTAATACAGGGAAAACTAAAAAAAAATCTTCTTGCCTGATACAGAAACTCTAGGCGTTTGATATTGGGTACATAGGTACATCTGGTGGATCTCTACCAAGAATGTTCAGATTATAGCCGTATGGCTAAATTCTTGAACATTAAATTGAAGGAAACTCTTAAAGCAAACTACCTTGTGAAACTTCAATATTAAGTATGTTAAACACTTACATCAGCTGAGCGATATAGAACCATCATGGTCCTTTTGTTGTTGCTGTTGTTCCTTCTTATTAATTGAGATTTTATAATAAAAAATAATAATAAGCTTTTCGTCAAAAATGCAAACTTAGGCCTTTGAAATTCGGTACAAAGGTACCTCTAGTGGATATGTACCAAGAATATCAGAATATCCGAATTATAGCCCAGTTGCTAAATTCTTGAACAAGAAAAAGCAAAGTCTAAAAGCAATCTACCTTGTGAATCTTCCATATTAAGTATGTTGAACGCTTACCTCAGGTGAGCAATATAGGACCAACATGGTAAAGATAAGCTTTTCGTCAAAATACATGAAGGTTATTTATTTAACGTTCATTGAAGCATGAACAACATTGGGCCAAAATAGGTTTAGTGCACCTCTTCGAGATTCATTCACTTTGAGCCTGGCACAATATTTTTCTAATTTCAATAATCGTGACAAATATCTTCGTCGCGTCTGAGAGTGCAATAACGCCATGTAATAAATTCGATAATCCCCTAGTGAATAAAATGCGTTTTAATTTGCCATATGATAAATATAAACTTGCATTCGTGCTCACGTATTATTGAATTCATTAAACTCGTTGAGAAAAAAGGGATAAAATGCTCGTCAAAGCCTTGCATTTTATCCCTTTTCCTCAACTCGTTTAATAAATTCAATGAACATGTATCATCTCGAAAACACGCCTATATAATTTTGACCCCCTTGAACCCCAATTTTATATAGCAAAACTGGGGTTCACAGAGGTTAACCTTAATTTTCTTATTACTGCTCTAAAATATAGATTGTGGTGATCGTTAGAACCGCCTCGATCAGGCGGTCGTAACGGGTACCCACAATCTATATTTTATAGCAGAAATAAGAAAAATATCACAATTTTTCATCTTAAAATTTCTTTTTTTTTTTTCGGTGGTAAAGTTTATAATGTATTTGTGTAGGCGTGTTTGCGTAATGATTTCTTAAATGATTCTATTAATTTCAGGTGTAATAACAGTGGTATCAGCTGCGTCAGGAACGATAACTGGTGGGTTTGTGGTGACAAAAAGAAGGTTATCTCCCTGGCAATGTGTCAAACTAAACTTAGTGATCATATTCCTATCGCTTGTGCAGACCGGGCTCGGATTTTTGCTAGGCTGTTCAAATGCTTCAGTTGCTGGACAAAACGCTGATAAGTAAGCTTCTTTCCTATCGAATATTTACATACGAAGGCTGACATTACGAAAAAAATGAAAGTTTTAAGATGAACAATTGTGATATTTTTCTTACTTCTGCTAAAAATAAAGATTGTGGGTACTCATTTGAACCGCCTCCTCGAGGCGGTTCTAACGAGTACCCACACTCTATATTTTAGAGCAGAAATAAGAAAAATAAGGTTCACCCCTGTAAACCCCAGTTTTGCTATATAAAAGTGGGGTTCAAGGGGGTCAAAATTATATAGGCGTGTTTTTTAGTGATGTACTGGAACATTTTACCACCTAAAAATGAAAAATTCATGATAAAAACTCTGATAATTTTTATATTTATGCTCCAAACATAGATTGTGGGAACTCGTTCGAACCGCCTCGCTGAGGCGGTTCTAACGATTACCCAAATCTATGTTTTGGAGCTGAAACAAGATAAATGTAATGTATACCCCCTGTAAACCCCAGTTTTACTACATAAAAGTGGGGTTTAAGGGGGTAAAATTATATAGGCGTGTCAGAGCTTAAGCACCCATTCTTGAGTCTGTAGAAAATTATCCCATAACTGCAGATATCATTTATATTTCAATGAGGCGGTTCTAACGAGCACACAAAAGCAATGTTTTAAGCTTTTATAATATCACGGATGTTCGTGAGAAAAGTAGTCATTTTGGAGATGTGTAAAATGCACTATGTCGCACGGGTGAGTTATCTTAATAGAACCGCCTCGATTAAGCGAATCTAATGGTTACCAAAAGCTCGCCTTTGATTTATAAAAGCTCTAATATATCATTTATACTCTATACAATGCTGCTTGACCTTGTGCATCAAATAAGCACTCGATAGCTCGAACTGTCCTATCCCTATCTAGATTAGCAAACACACCTATACAAATTCATTGCCACCTCTATCGCCGAAAAAATGACAATTTTAAGACGAAAAATTGTGATATTTTTTTTTATTTCTGCTCAAAATATAGATTGTGGGAACTCGTTAGAACCGCCTCATCGAGGCGGTTCTAACGAGTACCCACATACTATATTTTAGAGCAGAAATTAGAAAAATAAGGTATACACCCGGAAACCTCAGTTTTACTATATAAAAGTGGGCTTCAAGGGGGGGGGGGTGTCAAAATTATACAGGCGTGTTTTCGTGGTGAAAAAATTTTCATGGTACCAAAGATTTAGGAGCCACCGAATTCCAACTGCGTTCTTTTTTCCTTTTCAGTTTTGTTCCAGATTCGAATGTTACTTGTGGGACAGCATGTAACTGTGATAATACCACTTACTTCCCAGTGTGTGGGTCTGATTCCAAGAATTACTTCAGTCCTTGCCATGCTGGCTGCACAGAACGGGAAAAAATGGTAAATTCGGAAATGGGCAAGTCAAGAGAAAATGGCTTGCCTTTACATCAGGTTAACTTGTCCATGTATTGAAGACCCCTCTTAACCCCACTTTATAAAGAGAAAAGTGGGGTTTATGGGGGTATTTACTATTTTCCTTATTTTTCTGAAAATCATAGACTATCATAGTGTAGATTATATTTTCTTGTTCTTTGGGATCATTGATTCCATTGTGGAATTTTGAAAATATCTGAGGGTCACTGATGAGGCCTAATTGGCCGAAACTAGCTAGTCTGGCCCAGAAAACATGCACACTCCATATTTTTCAGTTCTGTGGTGTATTCCTTGCTTCCAAAGGATAACCCTTTTATAGAACATATTTAATAATAAAAATAATAATTATAATCAACCTTATTTGTAGAGAGTAACACATTTAGCACTATTAATCTTCCATGTGGCCCTCTTTTCCTAGCAAGGAACCAATACTAAGCAACGTGGATAAAGTCTCTTGCTCAGGTAAACAACACTTTGCGCTTGCTAGGATCGAACCGGCTACCTCTCGATCTCAAACCCGATGCTTTACCACTGCACCACAGCCCTTTTGATGCCGAGTCGCATGGGATAAAAGTTTGGTCATGCACAATATAGAGCAGTTTATCACCTCTTACTTTTAATACCTAAGAGGTATTTTGTTATTGTCAATGAAGTTTCGAGTTCAAGGTATTCATTTACTGTTCTCGTATGTCAGAACCATGTCCTTTCTGTTCATGTTTCATTTCATAACACAATAACCATAGAGAAACTATTCAGTGTAAACTGTTTCACAGTCATCCGAACTTGACCATTTCGATATTTTGTTTCATAACAAAATGAAAGAAAAATGTTATGTCAAAGTAACATGAATGGAATTCGTTAAGAGATCCTACAAATGCGACAAAGTCATTCTTGCATGGCTATTCAACTTTCCCTCATTTTTATTCAAGTACATAGATTGTAGACTGGTCAGAAAAGGTCACTCAGGCAAGGCCACAATCTAAGAACGCAATCTAACAATAGATTATAGATACCCGTAAGAATTGCATTAATGAGGCGGTTCTAACGAGCACCCACAATCTTTGTTTTTCCTAGAAATAAGAAACAGATTACACCTTTTCATCAGCAAAATGCTAGGTCTGGAGATATGAAACCAGTCTAATACACGAAATTACGTAAACACGTCTATACAAATACATTGCAACCTTTATCGCCGAAAAAATGAAAATATTAAGATGAAAATTTGTGATATTTTTCTTATATCTGCTCAAAATATAGATTGTTGGTACTCGTAAAAACCGCCCAATCGAGGCGGTTCTAACGTGTACCCACAATCTATATTTTGACTATCATTATTTTTTGTCTTAAAACTTTTTTTTTTGGCGGTAAAGTTTACAATGTATTTGTATAGGCATGTTTTTGTAATGTCTGCAGATATGAAAGAAAAAAAAAGATAGAAATATAGGAATGCTTGACATTTGGTTGGATAGACACATTGTAGCGCCCCGCCCATCAGGGCTTGAAGAAATAGATGGGCTGCATGATGCTTCCACGCAGAGCTTAAACCGTTAGCACACTAGTGCTGGTAAACCGCTCAGAGGACCTAAGCCTGTCTAGGAACCGCGGTGCGAGGCGGACCGTCGATGCTTATAAACCCTATTGGTTTCATTGGGCGACAGGGCTTAAGATGTTATTTCATCTCAGTGTCGGGTTAAAGTCCCACAAACTTAGAAGCAACGTCTCCAAAATGACCTTTACAGTGTTGATGGGGACGTTAAATCCCTAATCAAACAAACAAAGAAGATAACAGTTGCGACTTTTTGTATTTCCTGTTTGCATAGATCTATGTACCTGGCACTTTTATTAAAAAAGGCATGTATACTTTGTAAGGAAAACTTAATGTTCCTTCATTATTATTTAGTAGCTATCACGAAAACACGCCTATATAATTTTGACCCCATTGAACCTCCATTTTATATAGTAAAACTGGTGTTTACAGGGGTATACCTTATGTTTCTTATTTCTGCTCTAAAATACAGATGGTGGGTACTCGATAGAACCGCCTCGATGAGGCGGTTCTAACGAGTACCAACAATCTATATTTTGAGCAAAAATAAGAACAATATCACAATTTTCATCTTAAAATTTTCGTTTATTCGGCGGTAAAGTTTACAATAAATTTGTTTAGGCATGTTTTCGTAATGTGACCCCATCGACAAAGGTCAGAAGAACTTTACTGGAAGTTGAGGTGAATAGATACACTTTCAGGGCGAGCAACTCTTTCAGTTGCTACTAATAATCAACATTTTTGATCGATTAATGGGTACAGATAAGCTCGAGAAGAACCTAACCATTTTCGCGTTTTGTCCGCGGGACATACGCGCATTGCGTGCGTGTAAAATTTTCGAGTTTCAATACGCGGTTCATCGCGTTCATGCGCGATTGCAACGCGTTTAATATCAGCCAATGAATGTGATTATTCGTAACGCGTTAGGTTAACTCAATACGCGTTTCTTTGCGAGAGAATTCCAACCAATAAGAATAAGACAGGTAAGTGGAGATAAACCGCGTGAATGCGAAAGAGCACGGACCAATCAAAATCCTCTTAGCTCGTATGTTTGACCAATATTCTTTATTTTAATTTTTTATTCATTCACAAATTAATGGCGGTATTGGCCTCTCTTACCAGTAGTGATTTCTTCGGATAAACACACACAATAATATTTACATTTAAAGACATATTTTGGATTGCATAACACCCTAATGTCTGGCAGTTTAGAGATAATAAACACTCGGGGTATTCTGATGCATATGGTGTAGGGAACCAAGAGGGTAATCGTTTATCCTGGGATATTTGTTTGAAAAGGCACGTTTATTTACTTGTTTGTGGGCGCTCATCAGAACCGCCATTTAATGCGTGTTTATGGTTTTTCTAACACATCTTGAAACACACCTATACATATTTGACCCCGTTAATCCCCAATTTTAAATAGTAAAATTGGAATTTAAGGGAGTATATATGCTTCTTATTTCTGCACAAAATATAGATTGTGGGTACTCGTCAGAACCGCCTCGCCGAGTCGGTTCTAACGAGTACAAAAACCTATGTCTTGTGCAGAAATATTTAAATTGGTAAAAAAAAAATCAATAGATTTGTATAGGCGTATTTTCGCAATGAAGTTCCAACAATCTCTGTTTGGATCAAAGACAAATAAATGAATATACAAGCACATAAATAAAAAATAAGGAAAAGGTAAATAAAAATCAAAAATGAGTTCCTTTAAAAGCAATGAAAATATTCATAAGAAAGATGGGTCATACTACGTAGTTTCGGCTAACAAAGCCTCATCAGTGACCCTGTAATGATCCGGCAAAGAAAGCCAGAGGAGAAATACTACAATTTTGCGAATTTCGAATAGGCAGTCGATTCAAAGACTGATATAAATCAAAATGGGGACCAAATAATTAAAAACCTGTCTAGAATATGAGTCTAAACCAATAATTTATTTCTGATTTCTCAGAATATTCACGCTGATCTCAAAGGACCAAAAGTAAAATATAAACTGCACTATGGTTGATGTACGGGGAGACTTTTTACGGCCGCCACACGGCACAACACCAGCTGCAGTGAAGGCAAATAAAAATCAAAAATGAGTTCCTTTAAAAGCAATGAAAATATTCATAAGAAAGGCTGAAATACGCACATTTCTTAAAGTTCATAAAGTTTAGCGCAAAATGGCAAACAGTGCAGGCCCAGTTCAGATGCAGAAAAACTAGGCGTCTGATCAGGGCCTACATTGCTTCCAAAAGCTTCAGACATTTTCATAATATTTTTGAAAACAACATAACCTTACTCTTTTAAATTTTGAACTTGTCTGGTGCTATTTACAAGGTGGAAGATTCCATTTGGCGCCAATTGGCAAAAAAGTGCAAACCCAGATCAAACGCAACAGAATTATCATCTAATCAGGAACTACACTGTTTGGAAAAAGTTCAGGATTTTTTTTCCTAATTTATTAAATTTTGAAGAAAATGGGAAAAATGGTAATAGTAAAAATGCCCCAGGTTAGGCGTCGCAGAAGTAGGCGTCTGATCAGGGCCTAGATTATAGAAGATTACGAAATGTTCAGTTATTTCCCAAATAAATTTCGAAAAAAAAATGTATGTTAGGTGGAAAATTCCATTTGGTAAAACAAATGTGTTAATGAAAACAAAATAAATGAAAATTACAGCAATAAGTAATTAAATAAATGAGCTGCTTCTGTGAGTGACGGAACATCCATTATTTCGGAAATTTTGAAGAAAAGACAACCACACACTCTTATATTTCGAAATGGTTTTGTGCTATTTACAAAGTGGAAGATGCCATTTGGCGCCAATTAGCAAACTGCGCAGACAAAGATCATTGGCAACAGAAATAGGCACCTGATTGGGGCCTACATTGTTTCAAAATGCTTCAAATATTTTCAAAATAAATTTTGAAGAAAACACACCCTCACACTCTTAAATTTTGAAACGATATTGTGCTTTTTACACGGTGAAAGATCCAAATGGCAAAATAAAGTGCAGATCCAGATCAGACCTAGTAAGAGTAGGCGTCTGATCAGGACCTACTCTGTATGCCAAAATAAACAAAGAAAACAAAACTTCAACTTTAATTTTAAAATGGACTTGCTCTATTAATAAGGTGGAAGATTCCATTTGTTGCCAAATGCCAAAAACCATGCAGACCCAGATCAGACGCAGCAGACGTAGGCCTCTGATCAGGGCCTACATTTAATGCAAAAGGTTCAGGCATTTCCAAATAAATATCGAAGAAAATGCAACTTGATTCTCCGAGTTAATTCAACAAAATAAATGAAAATTACAAAAATAATTAACTAAAAATCGGACCGCTTCTGTGAGTGAAAGAACATTGATTATTTCGGACATCTAGAATAAATGACGATAATGAGATGTTGTTTTAAACTTTATAGCCCCCCAGTTGCACCTGGGTGTCATAAAACTTTTGGTCAATAAACATTGTATTTTGACAGTCAACTTCAATCACAACTCAGTACCTGTATTTTACCCTTTACCCCCAGGCAAATGTAAATGGATAATTGACTAGTCCGCCAGATTTGTTATATTCAAACTGCAAAAATATCTGGAATAAGGAAAATTTGAAGAAATAGAAAAAAGAAACAAAAAAGAAGGATAAGTGTGAAATAGTACTTATTGGTTGCTTTTGAAACGCGAAGCAGTCTGTGAATGTGCACTATCTGCGTTTTCGACACTCATGTTTGATTGGCTGTTCAATAATCGCGATTTACACGCAATATCGCATTATTCATAAAAGCAATTGATTGGCTAAAATGTCATTCGCAAGTGAAACGCGTGAATCACGAGTGCGAATCTCGCGCGTTACAAATGCGAAACAAATGCGTGTGCGCTGTAAAGTTCTTCTCAATCTTAACTGTATCTATAATTTGCCGGATAGCGATTTTCTCAAATATTTATCATTAACGCAAAGTATACCAAATACGTAGAAACTGATCTCAAAATGTAAATAAACACATCCCTGAAACACCAACCACTTTTAGTCAAGCGATCAATTTGTTTGATTTGATGTTTAACGTCCCTGTCAACACTATATAGGTAATTTTGGAGACGTTGCTTCCAATTTTGTGGAACTTTTAACCGACATTGAGATAAAATTACATCTCAAGCCCTGCCGCCCAATGAAACAAATAGGTTTTATAAGCATGGGCGGTCTGACTCGCACCGCTTCTTGTGCAGGCTTAGATCCTCTAAGCAGTTTACCAGTACTCGTGTGCAGGTCGGTTTCAGCTCTGCGAGGAAGCATCATGCAGCCCATTTATTTCTTCAAGCCCCAACATTTTTAATTGAGTGCAATATCGCTGTATGATCTTTGTGCTTTGGAGATACACATGCTCAAACATCAGCTTTAAGAATGTTTATTTCTTCAGCAATTTGGGTCATAATATACTAATTTCTTGAAAGGCCATAATGTTGATATTATTTTTAGACAAAAGATTATTACCTTTGGTATAACTGTAAATAGCACTGAACCGAAAACACACATTACGAAACACGCCTATTCAAATACACTGTAAACGTTTCCGCCGCCAAAAAGACAATTTTCAGATGAAAAATTGTCATATTTTTTATTTCTGCCCACAATATAGATTGCGGGTACACGTTAGAACCGCCTCGATGAGGCGGTTCTAACGAGTACCCACAACTTATATTTTAGAGCAGAAACTTGTAAAATAATGTTTACCCCTGTAAACCCAAGTTTTACGATATAAAATGGGATTCAAGGGCCTCAAATTTATATAGGCGTGTTTTCGTGACAAGTTCATATTTCATGATATTGCTTGTGATGTAGTTCATAAAATAAAACTGTCAGAAAACACCATAAGGTTGTGTGCACGTTGTGTCAAACAAATCACACAGAATAAGTATATGTTTATGAAAGTCAAAACTACCCAGTTCTATAAAAAATGACCAGGGGTCGCAGGATCGATCCCGGGCTTCTCCAGACTTTCGGATGAGTCTTTAAACCGAGGTCCCGTCTCCGTATGACCTTAGTTGTTGGTGGGACGTACAACTCAAACACTCACTCTGTCTATAAAGCATGGTGCAATTTGACTACTTCAGCAGATTAACTTCTCAAAAAACTCAAAAGTTAAGGCAGCCGGAAATAGCGGTTTTTATACCTTTCTATTTTTTTCTCTTTATTTATCTTGGTGATCTAAGTTTTTCTTGATTTACTCTTTTAAGATATATTTCCGTTTCATATTGTCAAAACATATCGTTGATGTTTATAAACCATGTGGACATATAGTATGCTATGCAAATATCACACAGTTTACGTTTAAATATATAGATTAAACAAAAACAGTACGAGCAGATGTTAGATGAATGCAAAGTTGCTTATTTTTATCAGTTTTTATCTGTCATGTTATAATGTTTTGTAAAATGTAACTTCAGAAATAAAAATATAAAAAAAAAACTCTTTCAGACATATTTTGTCACCCCTATGAATAGGGGTCTGCTTTTAAAAGAAGGACTTTTCTCTTGAGGAGCAACTTTTTTCCTAAAAGGAAAAGCTTAGATAGGGGTTTATAAGAGAGACAACAGGAAGTTACAAACGTCGCCTCCCTTCTAAAGATGGCAGACACAGTCAATTTGCTAGGTGTACCCATGCCCTTTAATTGATATTTCAGCTCTACAGTAATTGTTCGTGTATACCGGAGGAGAACGGTACGGCGACCCCTGGGCTGTGCGAAGAAACGAAGTGTTTATATCTTTACCCCTTCCTCATCAGTACAGTCTTCGGTTCATTTCTTGGAACACTGTCCATGATGCCGGGTTTCATTATAAACATTAGGTATGATGCAGTCTAAAATATATCATTACGAAAACACGCCTATACAAATACATAGTAAATTTAACCGCCGAAAAAACGAAAATTTTAAGATTAAAAATTGTGATGTTTTTCGTATTTCTGCTTTAAAATATAGATTGTGGGTACTCATTAGAACCGCAGCAGAAATAAGAAAAAAATTAGGTTTACCCCTGTAAACCCCAGTTTTACAATATAAAAGTGGGGTTCGAGGGAGTCAAATTTATATAGGTGTCTTTTTGTGGTGTGGCTTGAACATATTTGAGCCAGGAATGACAAAACCTACAATAAGACCAGTGCGCCCAGCGAAGACTCAGATCAGCCTGCGCATCCGCGCAGTCTGATCAGAGTCTTTTTCATGCGCTCTAAAGGTAGCTAAGAGCCAAATGCTCCTTCATGCAGCAAGAGAAGTCTTTGGTTAGGCTATATGGATGCACAGGCTGATCTGATTCTTCGGTGGGCGTACATGCAAGTTGTACGAAATGCTGTGCCCCTGCTTATTTAGTGTTAGAACATTTGTTCGAGATAGGGTTAGTTCGAGCCACTGAAGGTAAATCATAGCGCCAGGTCAGCAGGCGTAATTAGGATAATTGAGAGGGCGTATGACAAAGTAGAAGTAAAACAAAGATCAGGAATCGATACAATTAACTTACTCCACCCATAAAAGACACCAAAGGGAAAGAAATACAAACATTAAGCGACCAGACCATAATGGAAACCTAAACAAAGGAAGGCCATAAGGACAGTTACTTTCCCACAAAATGGCCAAATGGCCATCCAAAACCAAAAGACACAAGTGATACACACAGAAAGTAACAAACAACAACATAAATAAATCGCCACAGAAGAGCCGCCTTGGAACGGTCAGTGGAAGATTTCCACGGGGGGGGGGGGGGGGGGGGGGGCTTAAATTGATTTTACGTGGCCACAATCCTCGCCCTTACTTCCGTCGCGATTTAGACAAATAATTTGTTCAGTCCGCATGAAGGCCTCCTAACTCATCAGTGCAACATCTCCGTGAACACAAAAATCAAAGAACCACAGAGGTGGGACAACGGTGAGGACTCGACAGCAAGAAACCACTGACATGCTGGAGCAAAAGAAAACCAACAGTTAGACTCCGATGGGCCCGACCAGAGACAGAGCATCAGGCACTAACCAACATTACCTTGAATTAGATCTCTCTAATTCTCAATAAGCCTTTACGTTGGAGCCGTCATAGAATCTGAGGCCTGACCCACCGGCGTGCAATTAAAGAGGGAAGCAAAGTTGCCAACCGTGATTGGGTTAACTACCATGCATGCAGTCTGTCGTATAAACCTACAAAAAGACCGATGCGACCAGCACAGATTCAAATCAACCTGCACCCATCCACCGCGACAAGACCTTTTGCTTATGTCTCTTTGCATAGATAGTAGCCTGTGGTAGGTACATGCGATCAGCGAAGACGCTGATCAGACTGTGCGGATGCGCAGGCTGATCTGAGTCTTCGCTGGTCGCTCAAGACTTCTTGTAGATTATGTCTACGCTGGCTCAAATAAGGAATGCAAGTTTCTTTTTCTACAGAAACAAAGGCACGTCGTTGGCACTAATAGTACACTCAACACTTTTTTCAAAACCCGTGAGACTAAAGACCGAGTTTGAATCAGCTATGATAAATATTACAGCGGTGTTGGGATTATTGAATGTTCAATTTGTTTGTTTGTTTGTATTGCAGTTTAACGGCCCAGTCAACACTATTTAGGTCATTTTTGAGTCGGTCAGTTTACCTATTCACACTTTTCCTGAGCAGGCTTAAACATAAGCGGTTAACCAGTACAGTGCATCTTTCGCCAGAAACTGATAACTGCTCTTCTTGAATCAATGGAAGGGAGAGAGTGAAAATGATTTCATGATCAATCTCCACGAAATAATGACAGGTATCAAAACCGTGTCCTCCTGGTCTCCAGTCAGACGCGCATCCTACTGAGCTACCGAGGCCGGCAAAGTGGCCAGGTTATTCGCATAATGCAATCGATCGAGATCATTTAGCTTGTCAAAATATGTCTTGTCTATCAATTTGTATTAGAATTCTGTTGTCAGATTTCTTTCTCTGAAATTGAATTCGAGCAGCGATAAATTACAGGGATGAGAGGCGTGTATAATTAAAAAAGGTAAATGCTGTTGTCTGCTCGGTAATTGTTTATAGATGGGTCAGGTAACGTAACTATGTATACTTTTTTGTTAACAGAATATTCCAGAAGCAGGTACTTGCTATAGTTCCACCCTGCAAATCTTACATTAAACGGCTTAAGATCGATTTGGATGGCCTTTTCCAACTTTAATGGACCACCCGCGTGTACAAAAATGCTTGCGTTTGATATCTTTTGAAAATTTTTGTATATTGGATTCATAGTTTACACACAGGCAAAAGCAAATTAGATAGAGCATCTAGCTTCAGCTAAGGCTATTCAGCCTGTGTATGCCGTGTTGATTTGATTTCTTCTTCTTCTTCCCTCTCTCTCTCTCTCTCTCTCTCTCTCTCTCTCTCTCTCTCTCTCTCTCTTGTTATATCATTTTGGTAATCATGGATACTTTATCTTTATCGATTTTATCATTAATATCCATGTAGCATATACCCTGACCATTGATGACTTCCATGTATGCGTATCGCTTACTGTCAGATCCTATATATCATTGCAAGCATGATATATATGTATTTGTGTATTGAAACTCAATAAATATTGTTTAAACAAATCCGATTGGCTGAACAAATCCAGGATTTTCTGTGGTCTTAGAATTAATTAAGACAAAATGTCCTATGGCGTTTATGTTTCACAATTAATTCTATTTGCCAGAGTGTCTAGTCATGTAACTGACTTCAACAAATTGTTAACAGCTAAACTTCTTAATCAGTTCCCTTCCCGGGTTGCGTATCATTCCAAATTAATTTCAAAATTCAATGTTGGACTAAAATCTCTTTTGCAACAAGGTCTATCGGAATCCGAATTTTAATATACTTGCAATGACTTCAGCAACCAATTTCGTAAAATCATTCTTCGATATAGAAAGATAAGGTACAACATAAATGTTATACCATAGACTGCATGCATGGTAGTTAGCTCGATCACGGTTGACAACTTTGCTTCCGTCTTTGATTACACGAGAGTCTAACTGTTGGTTTTCTTTTGCTCCAGCATTTCAGTGGTTTCTTGCTGTCGAGTCCTCACCGTTGTTTCATCTTTGTGGTTGTTTGATAATTGTATTCTCGGAGATGTTGCACTGATGAGTTAGGAGGCATCCATGCGGACTGAAAAAAGTATTTGTCTAAATCGCGACGGAAGTATGGGCGAGGATTGCGGTCGCGTAAAATCGATTTAAGCCCCCCCCCCCTTCCCCTTCCAGGTGGAATTCGTTTCACTAACCGTTCCAATGCGGTTCTTCTTGTTTTGGATAGCCAGTTGGCCACTTTGTGGGAAAGTAACTGTCCTTTTGGCTTTTCGCTATTGATGTTTCCATTAGGCTGTGTTATTTCATGTTTGTGTTTCTTTCCATTTGGTGTATCTGATAGGAGCTCTGGGTCAATTGTATCGATTCCGGATAATTCCGTTCACTTCTATTTTAATCACTAGATCATTAAACCTGCTAAATCTAGAGATTGTTTTGTATAAGCGAATAGAATAAGCTGTGTCTGCTTACATTTTTTATTTTCTTTTGTCATTATTTAATGGACTGATGTCAATCTATCCTTGTCCTACGGAAACAAAATATGCACTACATTTTGTAAACAATTGTATCGATTCCGGATAATTCTCTTCACTTCTTTTTTTAATCACTAGATCATTAAAACTGCTAAATCTAGATATTGTTTTGTATAAGCGAATAGAATAAACTGTTTCTGCCTACAATTTTTCTTTTTTCTTTTTTCATTATTTAATGGACTGATGTCAATCTATCCTTGTCCTACGGAAACAATATATGCACTTCATTTTGTAAACAATGCAGGTACAGAACTGGTATGGGACAAGTTTTTCAAAACTAACGATGACGTTAGTTAACATATCGTGAAAACTTTGATCAGTTAATATGGAAAATAGTATTGTTTTTTTTTTTCTGAAAAAAAAATGTTATCAGCGTATGCAAATTCAAAAGCTGCTGACATTTTATAAGCTAAAATTACACTCTATTACATATTGTAAATTTTAGAAAAGTTAACATTTTGACTTCTTACGAGCTCATTAAGCTAACAATGCTTTGAACAACTGGATCCAGATAACTATCTGATTAGTAACTACATTGTTTGGAATTCAGGTCGTGGATTTTAATGTAATATGGAGAACAAAAGTTTATTGGTTCTATGTCAATTCTGTTTTTTGTAATGATCTTGTCATGAAAAGTTCCTATTTGAATCGGTAGCTTGAGATAGTTGATTTTTGTTTTCGCTAAGCAACCTTTCCTTTCTATTTCAGATTTGACATAACTTGTCATAAATATACAATACCTCTTTCTAATTTTAGTTTCGTAATTTTGGACACCTTCCCTCCTTCTTTGAGTCTTGGAGATATTCCGGTCCGACATGAAGGGGTTACCCATATGTTATGCTATTGCACTATTCCCTCATTTTATGGCGCTGTCTGCATTATAGCTTAATCATTACATAAACTGGGAGAAACGTCAGACAATGGTAAAATAGGTTTTAAAAACAGAGCTTGCTGATAAAACTTTAAACCGAGGTCATGTCCCCATGTTACCGAGCTGTTGGTGCGATGTGACATCAAACACATAATTATTCAGGGGAATGGATACGCGCGAGCAACCGTCCGCTATTTTAGCAAAAGAGACGCTCTTGTGATTTCCGAACTGCATTCCTGTATATAGAATATCTTTGAAAAAGAGGTCTACTTTAAAGAAACTAATCTGCACTTCAGGCAGCTCTGCAGAGTCTTTCCTTAATGTCTTTCCTTTAAGAATAGACACATACCGATGAGGTAGTCAAACTAGTTTTGGGGTGATGTCTTCCTCCAACGTCTATCTTTGTTCCTTAAAATACGAGTATCACGTTCGGTACCTTTTTCACTTCATAATGATATAAGTTAAGCTTACTTTATGTCCCATTTTTTTCACTAAATGTTTGACGTATTCACAACACGTGTGTCTTAATTACCTGAAAGTACTAAGTGACATGCTCTAATTTAAAGTGCATTTTATGCATGTTCTCATGTTCATCGAGGCCATACGTGAAGCAAAAAGTCTTTATTATTTTACAAAATATTTCAGGAGATTTTGTACACTGTCATAAGAGGACAACTGTTTCTGAATGTTTTGTCCGCCCTGTATAGAACAGGGGCCCTATCTTTAAAGAAAAGGAAAAAACTATCTCCTGAAAACAACCAATTCATTTCGTATAAACGTAGACGGATTTTTCGATGGAAACCGGTTTACAGAAAAGTACTCAGATAGTCCCAAAATACCCATTACGATTACACACCCGTGCGATATAGTGCAATTTTTACATCTCCAAAATTTTTACTTTTCTGACGCAAATCTGTGATATTTTTCTTATTTATACTGCAAACATAGGTTGTGGGTACTCGTTAGAACCGCCTCAATGAGGCGGTTCTAACGAGTACCCACAACCTATGTCTTGGAGCAGAAATAAGAAAAATATTGTTTACCCCCGTAAACCCCAGTTTTCTCTATATAAAGTGGGGCATAAGGGGTGTTCATTTCACGGACTTGTTCACGTGATGCCCGTCAAGAAAATGATGGCAAAATTATGCCATGATATTCATTCCCATTAAGCCCGTGTAACACAATGCAAGATTTCTATTAACATAAAAGGATTTTGATATATGTGTTGAGCATGTAGCTGACCGTGTAAGTACCACGTTCCAACAGTTTATGCATTTTCAGCAAAACCGAAAACGCGAAATTAAAAATAGAAATACACATCATTTTGCCCACAATTTTCGACTGGGGAAGTTTGAACAGAAGCATTGGAAAATAGAGATATATTGGCTGCACCTATCTGTGTTTTAAAGATTTGTCACCAACCTTCATACGTAGCAATATACTGTTGAGTTAAAACGCCTTACTCATAAGCATTGTTAAACTCTGTTCTTTCTGTAATAATTGTAAGATTCGAATGACGTGATATAGGGGTATTTGATTTTTTTCAGTGTAAGATCCAATTTTTATTTCATCGATTGAACATTAAAACTAGTATTTTTACGAGTGACGTACCCACGAGTGAAAATACCAGTATTGGTGATCATGAGTGTTCATGGGTGAAATAAGATTTGATCTTACACAAGAAAATATCAAATTTTCTGTTTCTTACATGCTTCAAAATGACAATATTTATTTTCACTAATCGCGTCACTCACCAAAGGAGAAAACTAACTTATTCCAAGTCGTTTCGCGTCAGTGTAGTGGTGTTCATAAAATATAAGGTTTTGTTTCTTTGATTTGAGGTTTAACGTCCCCATCAACACTGTAAAGGTCATTTTGGAGACGTTGCTTTCAATTTTGTGGGACTTTTACCCCACATCGAGATGAAATGACATCTCAAGCCCTGTCGCCCAATGAAACCAATAGTGTTTATAAGCATGGACGGTCCGACACTCATATTGCTTGGGCAGGCTTAGATCCTTTAAGCGATTTACCAGTACTCGTGTGTGGGTCAGATTTAGCTCTGCGTGGAAGCATCATCCAGCCCATATATTTCTTCAAGCCCCGACGGGCCATAAAATATAAGGTGTAAACTAATTGTTTGCACCTGAGAAATATCCTGGGGTGACATTAAATGAATGGTTACTGAAATAATTGAGAGAGTAGTTTACCAAAGAAATTGCGGACTGACATAATGTCCCGCGACAAAAACATGCGACGTCAGCGTCGAAAATGAGGTCATTAACGTTTTCGTGACGTTGAAACTGGCTTAGTGTTATTTCAAACACAGTTCATTAATTTCAATTACCTAACAATGGAAAAATAATAATAGAATTAGACTTTAAGAAAACGCAAAGTCCCAAGGAGTGAAAAATAAATAAGTTCTGAAGTTAAATCCTTTTGAAGCAAGGAATATACCAAATAAACGAAAATAAAATTGGTATCAGTCACTGTTTGAAACAGTGAAGAAATCGTTTCCGATTTCACTGAGAAATCTCTATATTTCATTGAAAAGCATGTAAGAAAAAATGTACTGTTGGAAAAGCTAGATCAGTATCATCTGAATATATATTGCTTGCGAATGCTCTTTCCATAGATTAAAGCAGGGTTGTCATGTTTGAAATTGTATTCAGTATAGTTAAGTGTCTGTAGTTTTATATTTTTTTTTCAGGAGTGTGACCGAGCATGACAAGTCAATGGCAGTAGGATTTTCTGCACTTCTTATGACTCTTATTGGTATGTGTCCTGTGTTTAATCTGAGAGGCCGACGGAAGAATATAGGCGTTTTATCATATACATAAATAGTTTTGAACGTGATACTTGTATTTCGCATATGTAATAAATCGCAGGCGAATTCGCTTTTGTCGTGTAAAGGGCCAAACAAGGCGAATTACATGAGACTGTGAGCCGCATCACGCAATGTTATAATATTTGTAATGAAGTTAGTGACGTTAAACAGCAGTGCATCAGACAAATGTCGGACATGACGTCAAATTTCTTTAGTGTCGTCGTTTGTTGTAGTCTGGCGCCAAAGAAATATTGAAGTGAAATGAAACTTTACACACGAGTTCGCTGGTCCGATAGAATTGAAATATAATTCGCTGACGCACATGATATACAGGTCATTACAAGTTATCACCCGAATTATTGGCCCTCGACCAATATTCCCAATACTGTATACCTAGAGGATTTATCACATAATGGAAGTAATTTAATATAAACTTGCCGAGGACCCGTTTCAAAACTGACCTGGGACACACACAAAAAAAAACTGTCCGACTAGCGATGTTGAGGCTAAATGTAATATGTTCTAAAAAGATAATCGCTTAGAATTTGTTCTAGAAAGGGTTATCCTTTGGAAGACAGGAATATACCACAGAACTGGAAAAATATGGATTGTACATGTTTGATGGGCCGGACTAGCTAGTTTCGGCCAATTAGGCCTCATCAGTGGCCCTCAAATATGTTCAAAATTCAACATTGGAATCATAATCCCAAAGGACAAGAAAATAAAACTACACTATGACGTATGGCAGTGAGACTTTTTACGGCCGCCACACATTCCAAGACACCAGCTGTTGTGACGTTTAATTTGTTCTAGAAAGGTTATCCTTTGGAAGCATGGAATACACATCGGAACTGCAAATTGTAGTAATATGTACGAGATTTCGGCATAAAAGTCTCAACAGTGACCCCAAGATATTTTCAAAATATCACAATGACACCAATGATTACAAAGAATTAGAATTAGTACGAACTTTGACTAGTCTCGGCATATAAGATCTTATCAGTGACCCAAAGATATCTTCAAAAGATCACAATGTCATCAATGATTACAAAGGACTAGAATTAGTACGAGTTTGTACTAGTTTCGGTATATATAGAAGATCTTACATGAGTGCTCATGTATTATTGAATTTATTAAACGAGTTGAGGAAAAGGGATTAAATGCGAGGCTTTGCCGAGCATTTTTCCTCTTTCCTCAACGAGTTTAATAAATTCAATAATACATGAGCACGAATGCAAGATCCTATTTATCATATAACATTTAAAGCGCATTTTATTCACGATTGTATACAGAAATGTCAATATTCCGCCGTTAGTAAACGCGACGTCGTTAAGGACGCCGTACATGTAACGTTACTGGACGTATCTAGCTAATTTGCATATTTAATCCACTAGTGGATTATCGAAAATATTACATGGCGTTATTACACTCTCAGACGCGACGTCATATGATAAAAGGTCTTATCAGTGACCCCAAGATATTTTCAAAATATTACAATGTCATCAATGATTACAAAGGACTAGACAATATAATCTAAACTATTACGCAGGACAGGGAGTCATTATACGGCCGCCACACAATTCCTAAATATGACATCACGAAAACACGTCTATATATAATTTTGACCCCCTTGAACCCCACTTTTATATAGTAAAACTAGGGTTAACCGGGGTAAGCTTATTTTTTCTTATTTCAGCTCTAAAATATAGATTGTGGGTACTTGTTAGAACCGCCTCGACGAGGGGGTTTAGCGAGTACTCACAATCAATATTTTGGGGTCGAGGCGGTTCCCACGAGTACCCACAATCTATATTTTGAGCAGAAATAAGAAAAAATTCACAAATTTTCATCTTGAAATTTTAGGGTTTTCTTTTTCAACAGTGAAGTTTACAATGTATTTGTAAAGGCATGTTTTCGTAATGAACACAAGCGAAGTTCAATATGCTATAGATGGTAACTTTTGAAACAAATGTTTTTCTTCTACATCCAGTCTTCTGAAAAAAGTCTTTAGCCAAAATAAATACAAAGAACCTTTTTTTGTCTATCCTGCTTTATTCACCACAGGTTGGCTGGCTGGTCCTATAGTGTTTGGCATCATCGTCGATACAGCTTGCATCGTCTGGTCAACATCCTGTTCCGGCAGAGGAGCGTGTTCGCTTTATGACAACGATTCACTCCGGATAAAGAAACATACCTTCGAACTGATTCCAAAACTATGTGGTATAGTGTTATATTGCTTTGTGTTCTATCATGCTCGTAGAAAGACTGACTGGAGTGTCGATCCTACAGATAAAAACAAACCCCACGAAGAGAATGAAACAATGATACATGAAAAAGATCATGAAATAGCTTTGTTTTCACCCACCTTGAAAGTAGATCCGATATATAAAGGCAAACATTCATCTGCATCAACACAGAATGGTTCGGCATTGACCTGATTCAGAGAGGAAAACATAAATGTTTCAGCCCATTTAAAGCTTACTGGAATCTTTCTCATTGTATATAGTTGGAGCCCAGTTCAAACTTAAGGTGCCATGTTTAGTTGCTTACAGAAAAAAACAATGTTAAAAACAATGGTTGAATGCTGTGCGCCCTCACCCCTGCGGCACTGATCTTTGCTTGCACTGTTTGTTATGTTACATTTTGGGTTTCTTGTCAACAATGTATTAAATGACAGGGAAACTAACTTCATAGCTTTAAATACTAGCATACAAAATAGGAATTTTGTAGATACTGTCGAGTCCAAAGAGAGAGGGCTCGGTTCTGCAGACTAAGATTCTAACACTTCCATGGTTATGCATGCATATGCTGTACCATAGCTAGACGTTGCAACTGAACAATGCTGGTGCTATAAGAGAGAGTTCCCTTCATACCGGTACTGGTATGGTTTTGACGTCCCCGGATAAACGAAAAACACTACTGTCGAAAATTAGAGACAGTCTAGAGAAGCCAAATTGACAGACTATTTTTCTATGCAGCGTATTATTGCATCGAGCAAAACTGCAGCTATCCAGGATATTTGCCCTGCTCAGAAATAGCTGTCCTTGCAATGGTTTTCGTAAACTATTATTAAGATGTTTTTAAGTTACATATTTTCTTGAATTGAAGGTTACATGTATTATGCTGTATGAACACGTATTCTTGAATTGGTGCAAGACTGAGTCATATATTTTATATTTGGTATTCATTTGGTTAAGGCTGAATAAAATTCTTAAGTTCCGAATAAGATGCGGGGTTTGTCAGATATATCAATCAGTCTTAGTTTAACAGCATCCAGTACCTGTAAAATAAATCTGTATGCCACGACATGGAAGTTTTATCAAGAGTATGCAATAATGAATGTTGATATCTGTTATACATTAATATATTTATAAAAAATACTAGGCCAAAAGCGTTTTGGACCGCCTACAAATTAAATACTTTGTTCAGTTATTTGGCATTTAAACACAAAAATATTAACAACTCACGTTTTCGCATTTCATTCAGAAGTATCACTGATACACTGTCAGCATCCCCTAAATAAGTTCTGAAGTAAGATTCATCCCTTGGAAGCAAAGAATACACAAATAGAAGAAAATAGCAGACTCGGTTTTATTGAGTCTGTTCATGACTAGTACTGAAAAGGGTAACACCGGCCACGCCCCCTAGCGCCGGCTTAAGCAAAACTCTATTTTCAAAATGATTTAAAATGAAGTCCATGATCCCAAAGGACCAGAAAATATAATCTGCACTAGGATGATGTACGGGGAGACGTTTTACACGGGTCTTCCAAAAAATGTCCCATAAGTCAATAATATTCAATAGTGGGTGTACCCACCATTATTACGCCTGTATTCATGGACTTTGTTCTTTGAGAGTACACGAGTTTCAGGATTGCCTATATAGAACATGTGTCTCTCTGCAACGTCTCCAGACTTGTTTCTGTCATTCCACTCACTTCAGATGAAACCGTGACACGTCGGAGATCATAACCATTCTCCAGTGTGGGTTGTTCAAGTCTATATGGGCACGACTGAAGGCCATGAACACGGCTGAATGCCATTATTTTGAGTTATAGCTTCTGAGTTCTGAAGCCCACTTGACTTGAAACCACCTGCATAAATGCGATTCCGCATGGTCTGAACTGATACAGAAATTTGCCACCGACTTATACCGCTCGGGGCTGCCGGACCCCGAGCGATATAAGTCGGCGGCAAATTTCTGTTCTAGTCACGAAGCGGTTTCTTGCTTGGTGAGGTAGTGACCTTTTGCCCTCGTTGTAACCTTTGGTCGCGCCGAGCGTGGACTATTCTTGAACAGTCATGTTTGCCTATAGCGCTGTCTGGTCCTGTTAATGGTCGAATGGTTTGTCTGGAACCTTATCGCTACTTCCCGGCTTTTCATACGTGTCTAAGCAGCCTAAGGCTCGCGCTCGGTCGGTTTCACTTAGTTTATTATATTTCCCCTCGAAGGCATCTGCTTACAGAATGTGCTGTATTGTGCAGAAACTGGGATTTAAACTTAAAATTTTCTAAGAACATTCTTTTTGCGTGATTATGGCATCGAGTTGTTTTTGGTATTGGACCATAAATGCAGGAAATACCTGAAACCTTGGTCAAACTGCTGCCTTAGTATGCATTTTAGATGAATTCTGCCCTTTCAGTACATGGACTGCAGTGCGATGGTTTACTGCTGCAAGCTGCAAGACCATTACACTGTTTTTTTTTTTTGTTTGTTTTTTTTTTTATTTTCGATTGAGTGTAAAGAAATCACCATAAACCGTAACATGCAGAGCTTTGCACTTTTGCCACTTTCGGTCACATTTTTTAAATTCCCGCTGAACGTTAAAGCTTTGTTATGCACTGTTGAGTTTGTTAATGTTTACGTTTAACCAGATGTCTCTAAAAATGTTTCAGATGTTGAAATTTCCGTTATATATTTCTTAATGAAAGTACTTGAAAATGTTGTAGGTGGTCCAAACCTTTTTTGGCCAAGTATATTATTATGACAATTTTGAACAGAAAATTGAAAAAGTTTGCTCGTGCAATCAGCGTAGACTCAGACCAGCCTGTGAATGTGTCATGATTGTCGCTTGAGTCACCTGTGCATCACTGGTCACCACAGAGAGTTACATCAAGGTGCTGTTTGGGGTTAATGGTTGTAATTGGCGCTGGTCTCACATCTCAGCTTGTACCTTTTTGAGTGTACAGCTCATGTTCCATACACATTGGGATTTGTGAACGTATTTTAACCCAGTGTATGCTAGTGGACTCTTCCATTGGTATATGCTGGACAAGTCCATTCGTCATATAAGGGGTGGTAGAGCTTTTCCTTTCGTTGCATTCTATTTTTGACGGAAAATTCTACTAGGAAATATTGCAGGCCCTGTCTTCGGCGTCTGATCTGGCCCTGCACTTTTTGCCAAGTTAACCCTTTAGGGGTTTCCGGTATGCAATCCGTGTTCGGATTATTATGATAAAGATGCCAAAAATAAAACTATCAGAGAACTATTTTGACAATAAAATATGAATACATGAAAACAATAAAACAAAACTGGGGGCTTTGTTTGTGTTGTTGTACCTATTATACAATTAAACTTCTTAGTAGCTTCCGCCGTGTAGAAGTTAACTACTCGCTTACAAACCAGGGTCGAAGGCGAGGGCGAGGGTTGATATTCCATACACTCCGGAGTTGAAGTCCCCCCCCCATCCCTACTGACCGTACCAAGGCGGTCGTTCTTTTGCAGTGTCTTAACTGCTATTTGCCTTTGTGCCGCTGGTTCTTGTGTCGTCTGTTTTGTGTGTGCCTCCGTGTCATTTTCTGTGTCTGCGTTTTTGGATTGTGGCCTTTCCTGAGTGACCGTTTCTGACTAGTTCGAAGGATTCGATTCTGGGCTTATCCGGTCGTTCGGATACGTCTTTTAACCGAGGGAGGCGCCGTCTCTGTGTAACCTTAGGAGATTAAACTCATATACAACGGCCCCGCCCATCGGTGCTTGAAGAAATAAATGGGCTTCATGATGCTTCCACGCAGAGCTGAAACCGACCGCACACGAGTACTTGTAATACCTAGGCAAAGCGATGAGAGTCGACCCTATTGGTTTCATTTGGTGACAGGGCTTGAGGTGTCATTACGTCTCAGCATCGGGTAAAAGCCCAACACAAACGGAAGCAACGCGTTCCAAATGACCTATACAGTGTTGACGGGGACGTTAAATCGCAAATCAAACAAACAAATCAATTTAAAACGCATATACAAACAAACAATTAAACAGTGAAATTTCGGTGTCTCGAACACAGATGGCTCTTTTATACAATAGCAACGTCTAATCCGTTCTTGGGTCCATATATCCGTATATAGAAATTTTTTCCATAGCCTCAGATAAGAATTAGTCAGACAAATAGTTTTTCTATCTTTAAAATGTATGCTGTGTGTATTCCTTTGAATCGCCACGAAGAGATACACCCTTATTATTCCCATTATTTCTCCTCACCTGGAATTAAGGCTGGCTCGGACTTGACTCGAACAACTCTGCAGGATCAGAAAGAGATTGTAGATTATTGCTCTTCCTTTCGAGTACCATATGTGAATTTAGGCAAGTATCCAAAGTTCGCTATCGTGCTTAAATCAATTTTAAACCGACATCAAAAGATATACAGTCGAAACTTTGCATACATGTAATCCAATACTTTCCCTTACAGATGTTTAGCAGGTCACGCATGAATGATTTCTACGGAGCACTAGCATTGTCAAAACTTTCGACATACTTGCTATCGATATATTGATATATGGTATGAGAGAATAATATAGGTAAATAACGGATAAAAAACAACTGATACTTAAACTTTGAAATGTAAACTTGTATTGTTTTGCTTTTCTTTGTAAATTGTATTGGTTCTAATGAGTCCTATACGTGTCGCAAATAACAAAAAGCATGCACCATGTCATTGTTGTCTTCAATTAAATGTGTCTGAATCTAAAGTTGATTTGTGTACATTATTCCAGTGATCACAAATGCTACTTGCTAAATTGAATGGAAAACAAAGATTTTACATGATTTTTCAGTCTCGATAGGCAATTTTCTGGACAGGCACATGGCACAATATAAAGTATTATTAATTATATATAAAATAAACGGGTAGTGCAAAACAAACTCCTCTGTGAGCACTCATCAGGCGGTGGCGGCAAGTACTGAATTGAAAATAGTCGTAGCATTGCCACAGATTTCCACGTAGCTATTTGGCCATCTCATAGCAATTAATACACTTCTGGTTCATTTAGAAATCAAAACGTTTAAGAAAAAGAGAGGGGTCTCCATAAACAGTAATGCGGACTGAACAAATTATTTGTCTAAGCCACGAAGGAAGTAAAGGCGAGGATTGCAGCCACGATAACTCGATTTAATACTTTTTACTGACCGTTCCAAGGCGGTTCTTCTGTCGCATTTTTTTGTTACAGTTTATCTTTGAATGTGTGTATCGCTTACATCGTTTTGTTTTTGATAGCCAATTGACCATTTTGTGGGTAGTAGCTGTCCTTTTGGCTTTCCACTATCGATGTGTCTAGTTATTTCTTTCCCCGTGGCGTCCCTGGTGGGGTTTAATTGTATCGATTCCCGTTAAGTTTTGATAAACAAGGTGACACATGTACCAGGACATCTCCTAACCAACTGGTTTTAGTTTTAAGAGACAATGAAGTTGAACAGTATGAGGGCAGTGATAAGTGGCACGCGAGGTACAATAGGTGATAACAGACCATCTCCAAAACTAACTCTTAAGAGACTATGAAGTTGACCAGTATCAGGGCACAAGAAAGTGGTTAGATTCGCGTATTAGAGGTGTACCTAATACATAACTACCATGTTGGCCTTTACAAGATATGCGAAGTTCAACACCTGACTGTTGAATGTAATGAGATAGAACACAAGGTGGAGATTTATTCACGGGGGAAATTGATTTAACGACTGTAAAGTTTGAAATAGAAGTAGAGGCAATGATCAGGAATCGATACAATTAACCCACAGCTCCCATCAGAGACACCAAAGGGAAAGAAACACAAACATGAAGTAACAGACCCCAAGGGAAACACCAACAGCGGAAAGCCAAAAGGACAGTTACTTTCCCACAAAATGGCCAAAAGGCTATCCAAAATAAAATAATATAAGCGACACAAACACCCAAAGACAAAATAAACCACGACAGAATAACCGCCTTGGAACGGTCAGCGGAAACGAATTCCACTGAACCCTTAATGTAGAATCAGACTATGGCTGACTGACAAATTGCATTGTTAAGTAAATAAAAGGTGCGGTTGTCGTATATTATAAGCAGCACACTTTAATCTTTGCGGACTAACTAAATAGGAAATTGTAAATTCAGATTAGTAAAACTAGCAAGGGTGAACATGTACTTAATGTACTATGTGCTAAAGACATTTATTTTTTTTTTATTAAATAAAGGACACGTGTTTCAATATTTGTTTTTAGAAAACCCGTAACTAGAAAGTCAAATAAACAATGCAGGTATCTTATGTATACTTATTTGATTAAACACCAGCACTAAACTACGACTAATTATTGTAAAACCATTTGATACTCATAAAACATTAACAGTCCATCTCCAGGTAATATTATTTATTTTGACTTATCCAAAAACTATTCAAATTACAATTTAATAAAATTATTATTAAAACAGTCGGACTAAGTGTATAAGTATCGATACTGATAACATTTAACCGTGCGACTACTTCGCGACATGGACCTGAGTTTTTGTTTGGCGACACTATATTTAAATTATGAATAATTTAAGGCAAACCTTACTTTTCGGAACAAACTTAACAAACGGATGGGGTACAATGTACATGTAAATGCTATTTAAACCGTCTGCAGTCTGTTGGACTCAATCACGGTCAGAAGAGACGTTTTCGTATTTAATTGTACGCGCAGACCGTTTGACCACAGTGAAAGTGAGGGTGAGGGTTTTTACTGACCATTTCATGTCGGTGCATTTGCTGTGATTCCTTCCTGTTTTATATGGTGGCTCTGATTCTACCCCTTATTATGTGTTTTGCTATTTTGGTGATTCTAATTCTCCCCCACTCCCCTTCCCCCACAAACACATTATGTATGTTGTTCCTTTTTAGTTACGTTTGGATTATCTGAGTCACCACCTGTTTGGGAAAGAGCTGCTGACCCAGTCTGCCAGTGGTCTGTTTTGTTTACTGTCGTCACGCCATGTTTCGAATTCTTTCCCTAGTGATACTGTGGGGAGGATTTGGATTCTGATTGCATCACGAAAACATGCCTATATAATTTTGACCCCCTCGAACCCACTTTTATATAGTAAAACTGGGATTTGCAGGGGTAAATTTTTACTTTTCTTATTTCTGCTCTAAAATAGAAATAAGAAAAATATCACAATTTTTCATCTTAAAATTTTCATTTTTTTCGGCGATAAAGGTTACAATGTATTGGTATAGGCGTGTTTTCGTAATGGTATCAGTTCCTAGGGCTTGCTAATCGGAGCTGAAAAGATAATCGATTATCAGTTATGTCATTGCGATCGATAATCGATTAGTAATCGCTAAGTTTTTTTTCATAATTTTACCTGTCTGACTTTTCTCTGAGCATGACTCTTACCATATGTTGCACTTTACCATATGTAGATTTGAACAGACAGGCCTGGAAAAACAGTGTAGACCCAGATGAGACGCCGCAGAATGCGGCGTCTCATCTGGGTCTGCACTGTTTGCCACTCATCCAGCTATTTTAGGCATAACTTTGGATAGTAAATTGTAGCTATCAAGTAATCGATTAAACGCAAATCAGAAATGATAATCATTTTTGTTGAATTAATCGATCGATTATACGATTAATCGTATCAGCATTATCAGTTCCTGATCGTTTCTCTTAATAACATTCGTCATTTTTACACAACCGAAAGCACTCCAGTTTGACGAGAATATACCGGACCTACATGTCAATGTAAGATTGAATAAGGAACAAACATGTACAGAATCTTTCTAAATCACCTTTATACTACTAATGGCAGCCCCCGCCCATCGGGGCTTGAAGAAATAGTTGTGCGGCATGATGCTTCCACGCAGAGCTGATACCGACCCGCAGACGAGTACTGGTAAACCGCTTAGAGGACCTAAGCCTGCCCAGGCAAAGCGGTGCGAGTCGGTCCGTCCATGCTAATAAATCCTATTGGTTTCATTAGGCGGCAGGGCTTGAGATGTCATTTCATCTCAAAGTCGGGTAAAAGTCCCACAAAATTGGAAGCAACGTCTCCAAAATGACCTTTACAGTGTTGACGGGGACGTTAAACCTCAAATCAAACAAAAACCTTTAGACTACAAGCAAATCGAAAAATAAGTGTGCATTACTTTATTTGCACAGTGTCATTATAAATACAGTATTTTTCATAGTTTGCATGTGTTGTCAGGAACCTATAAAGTTATTCCATACGTGGAAAGGTTTATTCTTCCAAAGTACAGAATTCCAGCTGTATATCTTCCGAGGTCCGGTATAGTTCTTCAGATTCCCATGGAGATTTCCCTAATTGTGATATTTGACTGCGCATTTAGTATGCATGTTAAAATTAAAGTAGTGAAGATACTTCATGGACTGATCGAATCAGAACACAAATGTCAAACGGAGAGACGGATAAACACATCTACAGTAGAAATGCAATGGCTCAGACCCCGATGGCTCGTTCACCATGGATGAGTCGATCTCTTTCTTGGGTCCGCAGGGGATTTCTCCAAATACGATATAGTGATAATATAGAGAGATTTTCTTCTTTTATCTTGCACGTGTATGTTGTGTGTCATCATTAGAATCGCCTCGATGAGGCGATTCTAATGAGTATACACAACATACATTTATATTATAGAACACCGAAAGATATCCCACAATTATCTTTAATATTCCTTCTGGTATGGCAATAATAGTAACCCTCAGTGGCTCGAACTACCCTTGTCTCGAACAAAGGGATTCGAGCCGTTGAAGTTCAACTGTATTTCTTCAGTCTTCTGTCTTTAAGATTATGTCTCTCGAGTAAAGGGACATAAATATTAATGGTATTTATAAGGCTTACACAACTAGTTGCTGGCCTTAAGTTTCTAGTCAAGTCAGGAAAACACACCTATATAATTTTGACCCCCTTAAACCCCACTATTATATAGTATAACAGGGGTATACATTATTGTTCTTATTTATGCTAAAAATAGATTGTTAGTACTCGTTAGAACCGCCTCTCCGAGGCGGTTTGAACGAGTTCTGCCGATCTGTTTTTGAGCAGAAATACGAAAAACTATCAGAGGTTTTATCAGTAAGTTTTCCATTTTTAGTTACAAAATTTTCAATATATTTGAAAGATGGACAGCAGCAAATTAATTTGTATTTTGCTCTTTCGATAGAATGCAAACAGAATATCTGGTATTAGAAGGATTTAAAAGAAGAAAAACAAACACATTAATAAACAAAGCGCAGGTTTTCTAGATAACCTATATTTGTCTAATATTTAACCGCCTGCCTACTGTCTGTACGCGATATTTCACAATATCTTAAAAAAGTCCATGTGATAAAAACTCTTCATTTTTATATATAACAAAATGGAGTTAAAAGTAAACAAAAGTTAACAAACGCGTAGGGAACACCCTCTAAATCCCGCTTTACATTACGAGAACACGCCTACATAATTTTGACCCCCTCATACCCAACTTTTATATAGTAAAACTGGGGTTTAAGGGGGTATACATTATTTTTCTTATTTCTGCTCAAAAACATAGATTGTGGGTACTCGAAAGAACCGCCTCGTCGAGGCGGTTCTTCCGAGTCCCCGCAATCTATGTTTTGAGCAGAAATAAGAAAAATATCACAATTTTTCATCTTAAAATTTCAAATTTTTGGCCAAAAAATTGGCAATGTATTTGTATAGGCGTGTTTTCGTAATGTATAGAGAAAAAAATGGTGTTTACATGGTATACATTACTTCTCATTTTTTTTCTGCTCCAAGAGATAGGTTACGGGTACTCTTTAGAACCGCCTCCGTTTTGGGTATAAATCAGAAATAAAAATATCACAAATCTTTAAACGAAAAAAAGTCGTGTTGGAGAAATGAAAGAATGCACTTTATCATATGGCGACGCGTCTGAGAATGTAATAACGTCATGTAATAAATTCGATAATCCACTAGTGGATTAAATATGCAAATTAGTTAGATATGCCCCATAATGTTATATATATGACGTCCTTAACGACATCGCGTTCAATAATGGCGGATTATTGACATTTTTGTTAAACAATCGCGGATTAAATGCGTTTTAAATGCCATATGATAGATAGAATCTTGCATTCGTGCTCATGAATTATTGAATTTATTAAACTCGTTGAGGAAAAGAGATAAAATGCTCGGCAAAGCCTCGCATTTCATCCCTTTTCCTCAACTCGTTTAATAAATTCAATAATACAATAGCACTCATGTAAGATCCTCTATGTGTGACATGGGTGTGTTAACCCATTGTATACCAGTTGACTCTTCCATTGCTATTTGTTGGACAAAATAGAAGTGGAGGCAAAGGTCAGGAATCGATAGAATTAACCCACAGCTCCCATCAGAGACACCAAAGGGAAAGAAACACAAACATGAAGCAACAGACCCCAAGGGAAACAATAATAGCGGAAAGCCAAAAGGACAGTTACTTTCACACAAAATGGCCAATTGGCTATCCAAAACAAAATAATATAAGCGACAAAAACACCCAAAGACAAACTATAACAAAAATAAACCGCGACAGAAGAACCGCCTTGGAACGGTCAGTGAAACGAATTCCACTTAAATCCATGTGACAAATATGGGGTGTCAGTCCTATTTTTTTTTTTTTTTTCGCTTTTGTTCTATTTCTGATCGATCTGGGCCTGCACTGTTTGACAAATCATAGCAACATCCGGGTCTATAAAGCAGTTATAAGCCAAACATTGACACACTCAGACATGATTTTTCAGTTAAGAACTGAAGACATTATCAGGTGTCCTAGAAAACGCTTTATTTGTTCTAAGTATGGCGCCTATCATAATAAAAGGATAAACACTATTTTTCTTATTTCTGCACAACAACATTGATTGTTGGTGCTTGTAAGAACCACCACATCGTCAAACTACGGATTACGATATATGTAACACACCAGAGTGACATATACCATTCTTTATAGCTCCAAAACGGTCATACGTTGAACGTGCTCGTAAGTAGAACCTCATTACATTACGCAAACACGCCTATACAAATACATTGCCACCTTAATCACCGAAAAAACGGAAATTTTATGATGAAAAATTGCGATATTTTTTCTTATTTCTGCTAAAAATATAGATTGTGGACACTCGTTAGAACCGCCTCATCGAGGCGGTTCTAACGAGTACCCACAATTTATATTTTAGAGCAGAAATAAGAAAAATAAGGTATACCCCCGGAAACCCCAGTTTTACTATATATGAGGGGGGTTCAAGGGGGTCAAAATTATATAGCCGTGTTTTCGTGATGAAGGCAGTTCTAACGAGTACCCATAGCCTATGTCCTGGAACAGATAAAAGGTCAATAATGTACACTCCTGTAAACCTCAGTTTTCTCTGCATAATGTGGAGTTTAGAGGAACATTACAGGAACTCGTTAACGTTACAGTTTGCGACAAAAATACCACAGTTGTAATCCACTCTTATTATTTCGTTCAAAACAGCTGAAAATGAGTGTGTTTTCCATCGCCTGATCTACCTTTGACTTAATGTCTTAAGATGTAGTTTTTACTGTAAAAGTAACAACATATATGCTTCCCTGCTGGACCCGGATATGTCTTATCTTTCAAACACTGAAGATCCAGATCAGATGGCTTCTGAGATCCGGATCTTCATTGTTTGTCATTCAGTTTATGATCTAGATCAGATGACTTTTGAGATCAGAATCTTCATTGTTTGCCATTCAGTTTATGAATTTGTCGCAATGATTTGCATCAAGAAATCTGATTGGTTGATAATCAGTAGTGGGTGTGGAATATTTAAATATTCAGCAGGTCAAGGGTTAAATGCCGTCATAGGTATAAGACAGCAGTTTTCGTACACAGCATTACGATAACACATCCGTGCGAAATAGTGCATTCCTTAACATCTCCAAAATGGTGAAATTTCTCATGAAAAATTGTGATATTTTTCTTATTTTTACTCCAAACATAGGTTGTGGTGCTCGTTAGAACCGCCTCGTTAGAATACCCACAACCTATGTCTTGGAGCAGAAATAAGAAAAATAATGTATACCCCCGTAAACCCCAGTTTTCTCTATATAAAGTGGGGTTTATGGGGGTCTTCATTTCATGGACTTGTTCACGTGATGGTAAATTGTTATTGTTATATCAAAGCATTTGAAACAGGAAATGATCTCTAAGGTTAAAATAACTTCTCATTTCGAAAACACCCCTAGACAAATACATTGCCAATTGTTTGGCCCAAAAATTAGAAATTTTAAGAGGAAAAATTGTGATATTTTTCTTATTTCTGCTAAAAACATAGATTGCGGGGACTCGATAGAACCGCCTCGTTGAGGCGGTTCTATCGAGTACCCACAATCTATGTTTTTGAGCAGAAATAAGAAGAATAATGATAGCCCTTGAACCCCACTTTTACCATATAAAAGTGGGGTATGAGGGGGTAAGAATTATATAGGCGTGTTCTCGTGATGTGAAACATCGAGCACAGACGGTAGTAAAGTAACAATAATCAAATGCCATTAAACTAAATAACAAAATTATGACAATTTGTTAATGAACTAAAGAGCCATGTAACAAATTGAATTAGTAATAGATGTATTTATTCACAACAGCTACATGTAGTAGATATAATTATACACAAAAGCTAGAAGATGTATTTATACAAACAGCTAGTAGATTTCTAACACAGTTACTTCTCCACAAGTAGTCTACCTTTATTACGCCTGATTACACTCTTCTGGAGTCCATGTCCGTTGATCTGAACATTGATATTTGCCATTTTGTCTATGGACTAATGATTTTGGATTAACGCTTTGGTACTACGGCCTTAACTACTTTATACATGTAAAATCGCATCAACATTTTGACATACGTAAAACTCAAACACACACACAACATTTTGACTTTAAAATAAATATCAATCACTGTATAGTTCGAACAAATTGACCTGAGACTGGTGAACTCTATTAACATAATTTCACACACGACTGAATGCAAATATTTATCTTCGTCGTTTTCCGAAGATGGCGATATTGTTACACAATACATAGAGGTCGGAAAATGGGCGTTATTCACGTGATGCCGAAAATTCACGAGTAGTTTACGAAAACCCGATGTAATAGGCGATAGCATTGACTAATTTATTCCTTGCATAAAGGTCAGTCTCATGTCAAATTGTTCGCACTATAACATTTCATAAGTTAACGCCATGTTTGTAAAGCTCTAAAACGAATGCTTCATTGCGAATGAACACAGAACTATAAGACACCCCTCTCCCTATATAGAGGGTCCAAGTTAACATAAGAGTAAACACGATGTCCAAAAATCATCTTGTAAGTGTAAAAAGGCAAACAATAGGGTAGGTTAGGATTTAGGAAGAAATGGGACTGCCATCAAGAAAACACACCTATATAATTCAGATCCCCTTGAACCCCACTTTTATATAGTACAACTGGGGTTTAGAGGGAGAAACATTATTTTTCTTATTTCGGCTCTAAAATATAGATTGTGATTACTTGTTAGAACCACCTTAATGAGGCGGTTCTAACGAGTATCCACAATCCATATTTTGAGCAGAAATAAGTAAAAAATATCACAATTTTTCATCTTAAGATTTTCGTTTTGTATTTGTATAGGCGTGTTTTCGTAATGCTTTTTGTGGAGCGAACAGTTTCAGGGTAGTCCCAATCCTAACTATTTTATTTCAAAGTACCGACTCTAGATGTCGATTGGAAAAATGGTACAGAGTGGCAACTCGGTCTATCTTGTATCAGCCTTCAAATACTGTATTTAAACAAAAAGTGTAGACCTCGACCATATGCTGCGTTCTGCGGCGACTGATCTGGGTCTTCGCTGTTCTCCTTACCCAACATATGAGTCGTGTCCATGTTTTTTTTTTTCTGATAACCCTTCTTACACATCTCTCTGACGTCACAGAGACAGCAATAAGACAGTTGTAAACAGCTCTAACTTAGGTGCCTCCAAGAACGCGGGCTCCGTTCTGCCTACATTCTACTTACTTCTGTAGGCAACAAAGTTAGCGCTCGGCGATCGCCCGCGGATTTCTCACAAACGCGTTTCGCGCAGGAGCTTATCTTTCTATCTTTAGAAGCCTCAGTGGAATAGTGGTTATGCTACTCGCCTTGTAAACCAGGGGTCGCAGGATCGATCCCGGGCTTCTCCAGACTTTCGGGTGAGTCTGTAAACCGAGGTCCCGTCTCCGTATGATCTTAGCTGTTGGTGAGATATAAACACTCACTCACTCACTCTATCTATCTTCATAAACTTTGTTTGTTTGTTTTGAGGTTTTACGTCCCCGTCAACACTTTATAGGACATTTTGGATACGTTGCTTTGAATTTTGTGGGACTTTTACCCGACATTGAGATGAAATGACATCTCAAGCCCTGTCGCCCAATGAAACCAATCGGGCTTATAAGCATGGACGGTCCTATTCGCACCGCTTTGCCTGGGCAAGCTTAGATCCTCTAAGCGGTTTACCAGTACTCGTGTGCGGTCGGTTTCAGCTCTGCGTGGAAGCATCATGGAGCCCAAATATTTCATTAAGCCCCGATGGGCGGGGGCGACTATCTTCATATACTGAGTCGTTCAAATCAGTTAGATGGTTCGCTACATTTAAAAATTAGCATACAAATCACTGGATGGATTCTTAAAACTTTTTTACAATTTGTTTCTTGGTTATGGTTTTAAGGCCCTTTCAAGATTATTTCACTCATATCGAGCCGATCGTTTATCAGAGGTGGGCGAAAACCGGAGTACCCGGAGAAAAACCACCTGACCTTCCGTTGCAGAACTTTGCGTCTCACATGTGACCCGAGCCAGGCTCGAACCCACAGCGATGAGAGACCTAATGACCACTAGGCCACGGAGGTCCGTATTTACAATCTGTTTACAGAGGTATACTAAATCGCATACCTCTGAGTCCAAATCTTGTTGAGGCGGTTCTAACGAGTACCCTCAATCTTATGTTTTTGAGTAGAAATCAGAAAATTAATGTATATCCCTGTAAACCCCAGTTTTACTATATATAGTAAACTTCTATATATAGTCGAACTTCAGTGGCTCGAATACATTTGGGACCTTGAAAATATGTTCGAGACAGGGGTAGTTCGAGCCTCTGAGGGCCAGGAGGTATACGATATACTTTTTGATATTGTTTCGATGTTCTATAATCAAAATGTATGCTGTGTGTACACATTAGAATCGCCTCATCGAGGCGATTCTAATGAGTACACACAGTATACATTTGCAAGAAAAAGGACAAAAATCTCCTAAATTATCTCCCACTATTTCCTATGTAGAGGATTCACCTAGGGGCTCAATAACAGGTTCGACTCAGCCATGGTAAACTGGCGAGCCATCGGTGTTCGAGCGATCGAAGTTCTACTGTGTATTAAACGTTATCATTACTACGACAGAATAGCCGGACGTTCCGCAGCAGTAAGAAACACCATGTCAACAAGTCCATGCAATAAGTACCGTTATAAACTCAACTTTATGTAGGAGAAAGTGGGGTTTATAAGGACATACATTATTTCTTTATTTTCGCTCAAAAGCATATATTGTGGGTACTCGTTAGAGCCACCTAAACAGAGAGCTTCTAACAAGTATCCCATATCTATGTTTGAAGGAAAGTTTAGAAAAAATATCAAAATTGTTGGGTTTGAACGGATGTACAACAGCTTGGTTGTTGTTGTTGTTGTTGTTGTTGTTGATTTGATGTTTAACATCCCCGTCAACACTGACCAGGTCACTTTGGAGACGTTGCTTCCAATTCTGTGGGACTTTTACCCGACATTGAGATGAAAAGACATCACAAGCCCTGTCGCCCAATGCAACCAACAGGGTTTATAAGCATGGACTCGCACCGTTTGCCTGGGCAGGCTTTGGTCTTCTAAATGGTTTACCAGTACTCGTGGGAGGTCGGTTTAAGCTATGCGTGGAAGCATCATGCAGCCCATCTATTTTCCCAATCCCCGATGGGCGGGGGCTTGCAGCTTCGTCAATATTGTTTAAAAACTCAGATAACTGGTTATTTCTGTCCTGTAAGCTTCTAATAATCTCTGGAGCCAACAACAATCTGTCTGGTCTAACTGGCCGCAGGATCTAGAGGACTCGTCACTTGGCACGGCTCAAATACCGTAAAATTCCTATAAAAAGACCACCTTAAACTTGGGATGGTTCAAAATTAAAGTGGTCTTTTAAGACCACTGTTGAATAGTCCCAAAGCTGGCCTCTTTCTTTAGGACCCTGGGTGTAGAAAACATGAAAAAAAAAAAAAAAAAAACAGCTTAAAACTTTAAAATATAGTGTTAATTGCATACATCACGTAACACACACATATATTAATTTTGACCCACTTGAACCCCACTTTTATATTGTAAAACTGGGGTTTACAGGGGTAAAACTTATTTTTCTTACTTCTGCTCTAAAATATAGATTGTAAGTACTCCTTAGAACCGCCTGACTGAGGCGTTCTATCTAAATATAGATGGTGGGTACTCGTTAGAACCGCCTCAATGAGGCGGTTCTAACGTGTACCCACAATCTATATTTTGAGCAGAAATAAGAAATATTACAATTTTTCTTGGGAGTAAAGTTTACAATGTATTTGTATAGGCGTGATTTCGTAATGATTATTCTGAATTTTAGCTGATCTTAACAGCATAATTTCAGGCCCCCGCCCATAGGGGCTTGAAGAAATATATGGGCTGCATGATGCTTCCACGCAGAGCTGAATCTGGCCCGCAAACTAGTACTGGTAAACCGCTTAGCAGATCTAAGCCTGTCCAGGAACCGCAGTGCGAGGCGGACCGTCCATGCTAATAAACCCTATTGGTTTCATTGGGCGACAGGGCTTGAGATGTCATTTCATCTCAATGTCGGGTAAAAGTCCCACAAAATTGGAAGCAACGTCTCCAAAATGACCTCTACAGTGTTGACGGGGACGTTAAACCTCAAATCAACCAACCAACCAACCAACAGCATAATTTTATTGTATATTTACAAGTACATAATTTTGTTGTTTATTTACAGCTACATTAAACCGCCCCCGCCAATCGGGGCTTGGAGAAAAAGATTGAGCTGCACGATGCTTCCACGCAGAGCTGATACCGACCGCACATTAGTACTGGAAATCCGCTAAGAAGGTCTAAGCCTGCCCAGGAAAACTGCTGCGTGTCGGTCCGTCATTGCTTATAAACCCTATTGGTTTCATTGGGCGGCAGGGACTGAGATGTCATTTCATCTCAATGTCGGGTGAAAGTCCCACAAAATTGGAAACAGCGTCTCCAAAATGACCTAAATAGTGTTGGCGGGGACGTTAAACCTCAAAGCAAACAAACAAACAAACAAACAGCTACATTTACCTATTTATCTCCCCATATATAGAGGATCTTACATGAGTGATCATGTATTATTGAATTTATTAAACGAGTTGAGGAAAAGGGATAAAATGTGAAGCCTTGCCGAACATTTCATTCCTTTTCCTCAACGAGTTTAATAAATTCAATAATGCATGAGCACGAATGCAAGATTCTATTTATCATATGACAATTTAAACGCATTTTGTTCACGATTGATATACGAAAATGTCAATATTCCGCCATTAGTAAGCGCGACGTCGTTCAGGACGTCATACATGTAGCGTTACGGGGCGTATCTATCTAAATAATAAATTCGATAATAATTTGCATATTTAATCCACTAGTGGATTATCGAATTTATTACATGGCGTTATAACATTCTCAGACGCGACATCATATGATAAATACATGTACAACAGCCCGCCCACTGGGGCTTGAAGAAATTGGTGGGCTGCATGATGCTTCCACGCAGAGCTGAAACCGACTGCACACGAGTATTGGTAAACCACTTAGATGATCTAAGCCTGCCAGGGCAAAGTACGAGGACTGTTCAAATATGAATGCAAGTAGAACGTTTTCTCATGCACTAATGCGAAAATCACCTGGAAATAAACATCACAGCGTAGAAAAACATTTTACCTATACATTGATACCAAACCTGTTAAAATCCGCCCATTTAGCCATGTATATCGTTCGATAAACATTGTCTATTATTGTATACTAATACAAAACATGGTTGGAAGAAGGTCAGAGTACGCCGTTGAAATACGGTCCTATATTAAGAATCGTTGTATTCTTGGTATACGGTGCATAGACATTTTTGATGAAATATGTTCGGTTTATGGGCATAATGAAATGTCTTTTCCGACAGTTTTTCGTTGGTGTAAGAAATTCAGCTGTGGGCTAGGCTCATCAGAAGATGCACCACATGATCGTCGGCCGAAAAGAGCAACATCTACAAAGATGGTTGCTAGAGTGAAAGAAATAGTTGCTACCGATGCACGATACACCACTAGGCAAATAGCTAGTTTGATTGGCATCTAATTAGGAGCAGCTCATACAATTCTGAAACGGGATTTGAAAATGAGAAAGATCTGTGCTAGATGGATTCCCCATCTGTTGACAGATGAGCAGAAAAAGACACGCGTTCAGTGCGCCAAGAAGTTGCGCAAAAAGTTTTCAAATTACAATGCACGGTCTTTCGCTAATGTCGTCACAGGTGACGAGACATGGGTTCAGTTTTTTGAGCCAAAACGAAAGATTCAGAACAAAATATGGGCAACAAAGTATTGCAAAAGACCATGCATTGCAAAGCGGACCATCAGCGTCAAGAAGGTAATGTATGCCATATTCTTTTCAAATCAGGGCCCTGCTATTCAGGTTGCTGTGCCTAAAGGCAAATCTGGAAATGCGAAGTTTTCCAAGAATAAAGTTCTTCGAAAATTGAAGAAATATTTCAAAGAACGAAGACCCGCAACTGGTTTGGCCAATGTCAGATTGTTACATGACAATGCGTCATCGCACAAGGCGTTCATTGTGCAAGACTATCTGAAGCAGGAAAAGGTTGTTGAACTCCCTCACCCCCGTATTCCCCTAACCTTGCCCCGTGTGACTTTTTTTTTGTTCCCGCGGCTGAAAAATACCATTCTGGTCGAAAATTTGTACAGCGCAAACACCTCGGTTCTGCAATATTCCAGTGCCTTCATAGTATTCCTCGCAAAGACTACCAAAATGCATTCAATGATTGGATCAGAAGACTGAAAGTTTGTATATCTGTTTAAGGGGAAAACTTTGAGGGCACAAAATAAATTTTTCATCGAAATCTATCACGGAATCATTTTTATGTGCTTAGTTGCATTCATATTTGAACAGTCCTTGTAGTGCAAATCGGACCGTCCATGCTTATAAAACCATATTGGTTTCATTGGGCGACAGGTCTTGGGGTGTCATTTCATCTCAGTGTCGGGTAAAAGTCCAAAAAAAATGGAAGCAACGTCTCCAAAATGACCTTTACAGTGTTGACGGGGACGTTAAACCTCAAATCAAACAAAGTATACTACAGAAGTTTCTTAGAAGCCTCCGTGGTCGAGTGGTTACGCTACTCGCCTTGTAAACCAGGGATCGCAGGTTCGATCCCGGGCTTCTCCAGACTTTCGGATGAGTCTTTAAACCGAGGTCCCGTCTCCGTATGACCTTAGCTGTTGGTGGGACGTAAAACTGAAACACTCACTCTCACAGAAGTTTCGAAGCTAAGATGCGTCAGATTCAAATAGTTTTAGAAATTCATTGTTAAAAAAATATTTGAACTTTCTGCAAACAATAAATGCTAATCTTGGCCTGCACTGTTTGCGAATGACCCGTTTTGGTATTTCCAGTACATAATGTCAATTTGTTTCTGTGGTGCTTGGGCTTATGCTCACTTTACCTTAAAAAAAGCATAAAAGTAATGAGAGACGTCATCTCATGTTTTTGTTTCCTTCAAAATCTCACAACCTTGCGCCATTGTTAGAAGAAATCCCGCTAAAATTATCGACTGAAATACACGCATTTATATCCTTTTCTAACGTTTTCGATGCGAGAATATGACGTTACACAGTCTAACGTCTAGGAAATCGACTAATGACGTCATAAATTTGCAGTTTTTAATGGCGTCACTCGTCACGCTCTTCCGAGCTGTGATTTGTTGCAGAATAAAACAGTTATTTTCCATTGCCTATATAAGCGCGCTGTGTTAGAATATGTGCTATATAGACGACCAGTGTTAGAAAATAAAACATTTGTTGCCTTTGTTTGAGGGGAATATGACGATCTATTCACCCGAGCAGGTAATATGCCCGAGGGCAAAGGAATATGACGATTTGTTCGCCTGAGCAGGTAATATTGCCCACGAGCTTCGCCCTCCGGCCATATTACCGGCTCGGGTGAACAAAAATATTACGATTTGTTCTCCTGAACAGGTAACATTGCCCGAGGGCGAAGCAATATTACCTGCTCGGGTGAACAAAAATATGACGATTTGTTCTCCTGAACAGGTAACATTGCCCGAGGGCGAAGCAATATTACCTGCTCGGGTGAACAAAAATATGACGATTTGTTCTCCTGAACAGGTAACATTGCCCGAGGGCGAAGCAATATTACCTGTTCGGGTGAACAAATCGTTATATTCCCGTCATATTTCTTCGCCCTCGGGCAATATTACCTGCTCGGGTGAACAAATCGTCATATTACCGTCATATTTCTTCGCCCTCGGGCAATATTACCTGCTCGGGTGAACGAATCGTCATATTCCCGTCATATTTCTTCGCCCTCGGGCAATATTAACTGCTCGGGTGAACAAATCGTCATATTCCCCTCATATTCATTCGCCCTCGGGCAATATTAACTGTTCGGGTGATTAAATCGTCATATTCCCGTCATATTCCTTCGCCCTCGGGTAATATTAACTGTTCGGGTGATTAAATCGTCATATTCCCGTCATATTCCTACGCCCTCGGGCAATATTAACTGTTCGGGGGATTAAATCGTCATATTCCCGTCAAATTCCTTCGCCCTCGGGCAATATTAACTGTTCGGGTGATTAAATCGTCATATTACCGTCATATTTCTTCGCCCTCGGGCAATATTAACTGTTCGGGGGATTAAATCGTCATATTCCCGTCATATTCCTTCGCCCTCGGGCAATATTAACTGTTCGGGTGATTAAATCGTCATATTCCCTTCATATTTCTTCGCCCTCGGGCAATATTAACTGTTCGGGGGATTAAATCGTCATATTCCCGTCATATTCCTTCGCCCTCGGGCAATATTAACTGTTCGGGTGATTAAATCGTCATATTCCCGTCATATTTCTTCGCCCTCGGGCAATATTAACTGTTCGGGGGATTAAATCGTCATATTCCCGTCATATTCCTTCGCCCTCGGGCAATATTTACTGTTCGGGTGATTAAATCGTCATATTCCCCACACAAAAGGGCAACAAATGAATTATATTTATTTATTTAATCAAAAATTTTTTCATCATACACTTATTTACATACTATGGCTATACGGTATTCGTTATTTTGTTTACATTTCTGCTCTAAAAACATTTAGGACGCTTATGATGCGCTATCAATCCTCTTTTATTTTTTTCTTTGAACACAAGTTTTCACTAAACTACACTGACGTCAAAACGAAACGCCTTCAGTGACAATAGGGCGTCACTTTTTTGTTGGGCTTCATACATCGTGGTCAGCATTGTACACCATAATTATTAGCGGAACAAGGTCACTACATTACGTACATATACTCCAACACATGGATGACGTGACCATTTATTCGAACAGCCCGTGCCACCAGTGTACTTTACATTGCAGCAACTAATTTGTACATGTTTAAATGGTATTTGATTAAGAAAAATAAAATATAATATTGAAAGATTTCAAGAAGCCAAGGCTTAGTAATTAAGATCGGGCTCGCGCTTTAAGCATGCTGGAAAGTGGCCAATCTCAAGATTTCGTCCTTTTAATGTGGCGCCGTCGACAGTGACTCGTTCCATTAATCGAGTTAATGTCACGGGCAGCTTATCCGACAGGTCTCGTTCTGGTGCGCCATGTGTGACGCCGGTAAGGCAGGATAACTTTACATGTCGTCACTTTCACGATAGGTATCCCATCACCAAAACACGCCTATACAAATACATTGTTAACTTAACCGCCGAAAAAAAATGAACATTTTAAGAGGAAAAAAAATGTGTATTTTTCTTATTTCTGCTCAAAATATAGATTGTGGGTACCCGTTAGAACCGCCTCACAGAGGCGGTTCTAACTTGTACTCACAATCTATCCTCATCGAGGCCGTGAACGTAATTTGCGTAATGTGGTTTGAGAATTAAAATTTAATTGTATGTATTGTTTGTTGGTACCTGATGCTCTGTCTCTGGTCGGGCCCATCGGAGTCTAACTGTTGGACTCCAGCATTTCAGTCATTTCTTGCTGTTGAGTCCTCGCCGTTGTTTCATCTCTGTGTTTATTTCATTTTTTATACTCTTGGAGATGTAGCATTGATGAATTAGAAAGCCTTCGTGCGAACTGAACAAATTGTTTGTCTAAATCGCGACGGAAGTATTGGCGAGGATTGCGGACGCGTAAAATCGTTTTAAGCCCCGCCCTTTCCCCCCAGTGAAATACTTTTCACTGACCGTTCCAATGCGGTTCCTCTGTCGCGAATTGTTCTTGTTTCAGTTCGTCTTTGAATGTGTGTATCGCTCATATCTTTTTGTTTTTGGATTGCCAGTTGGCCATTTTGTGGGAAAGTACCTGTTCTTTTGGCTTTCCGCTATAGGTGTTTCCATTAGGGTCCAGTTATTTCATGTTTTTGGTGTCTCCGATGGGAGTTGTGGGTTAATTGTATCGATTCCTGATCATTGCTTTCACTTCTATTTTACTGACGAGTCACGCTTTAAGAGTTCTAACGCTGATGGCCCCATACGGACATACCGACGTCGCAATGATTCCCAGCAGGCACACGTCGCTAGGGCAACGTCAAATCAGTTCAATGAGGGTAGCTGTGTTTGATAGTAGATTGCCAGGCCCTGCCTGCAGATAATTGAACGTTTTATGTATTGTCAAGTCGGCACTATATTACCCTAAATAGTTTTGAATTATTTTTTTTAATTTGTATTGTTTGTTTGTTTGATTTGAGGTCATGAATTATACCCATGATATGTCACACATCACGAAAACACGCCTATAGGATTCTGACCCCATTGAACCCTACTTTTATATAGTAAAACTGGGGTTTGCAGGGTGTAAACCTTACTTTTCTTATTTCTGCTCTAAAATAGAACAGAAATAAGAAAAATATCACAATTTTTCATCATAAAATTTTCAATTTTTCGGTTAAAACAATTTCTATGTATTTGTATAGACGTGTTTTCGTAATGGAGGCGTTTCTTTTTGACGTCAGTATATATTCGGAAATCAAGTTCCAAGAGTCAAGAAAAAATAGCTTATTGATACATGTACATGTAGATTGAAACGTACGCGTACAGTTTACAAAACGACACAAGTCCACGTTCTATATCACTAGTGTATGGATATTATGCTATTGAGCCTATTGAAACAGTTTTTAATCAAATTTGTACCGGAAACCCCCAAAAGGGTAACTGGCAACAGTGCAGTCCCAGATCAGACGCCGCAGAAAGCGGCGTTTGATCAGGGCCTACACGGTTTGCAAAAGTTTCAGTCATTTTTCGAACAAATTTTGAAAAAAAAAAACACAACCTGACACCACTAAATTTTGAATGGACTCCTGGTATATACAAGGAGGAAGATTCCATTTGGTACAAAAAGGGTTTACCAGGGATCCTCAATGAAATGTGACTGGCATATCATCTGATCATAATAATAGGCTCACAACACTCAGTAAAAGAAAAATAATTACAGGTACACAAAACGTCCTTTGTTTGAGGGCTGTGTTGCTGGGACTACTACTCACAGTATCCTCACTACGACGTAAAATAGACGGACGCTCCTCAGCAGTAACAAATTTACAGTCATTTGCATCTGGTTTTATCACTAGCTTCGCTAGAACCGGATACATAGTGAGTAAATGCATATTGGTGCCATTACCACAATCCTTAGAATGGAAGATATAAATAAACATGTACACTGGTCCCCGGACAAACGTCCAGCACATGTATTGTCCAAGATCGACGTCTTGGGTAATCAGCAGATTATGTTCCTCCCTTCCTTTCAGCGAGGCAAGGCACACAAATGTATGTACTTTTCCATAACTCTGAATACTTCCTGTGCTGTTTCTGAACGTGTACATGATTTTTAGCACGTGTCTTGGAGACCCTGCATTGTTAATTAGGCAACCCCTGTTTACCTGCGAATTGTTATTATTGTACATATTGAAAAACGAGACTTTAGGTATAAACCACGGTAGATTACAGGATACATATTTAGGTTTCTCCTTGATGTAATAATTCCAGGGTCTATCTGTATGAACTATTCTGGCTGGAACGCCTGTTGGTTCAAAATTAAAATAACTGTCGTCACATGTGTGTTTTAGCGATTCAATAGGCCAGGTGAGCTGAGACCCAGTTCGATATCGTAGCACTGACAATGTTGTCAGCTCAAGTTCAATACACATGTACCGAGGAAAACATGCATTTGCAAAGGTAAGCTTAAGCACCTGTCTTCTTTGGGACTTATTCCTACTAGATTCAACACACTGCCACTTCAATTCATTTTTACTCTCCAATAAAGAGGTATTTCCTATTTTAATAAATGTATCTGCGGGCTCGTGTAAACTGTTCCAAAGTCCTTTATACACACGTGGAAAAACACATGGCCTTTCTTCTACCTCAGGAATGCATATTTGACATGTGAGCTTGCATTTATCACTGTTTTTTGAGCAAGATTCATTGCTTTCGTATCTGCATATAGGTGTCTGATCGGCACAAATACTGTTTACATAATGTCTTTTAAAATGTCGGAATATTAAAACATCGTCATATGACCTAGTTTCCGATGGACAAATTCCTGAAAAGAATATAATCATTTCATGTACTTCAGCATCCCTATATTCCACTCGCATGCACCAGAACGAGGGATCTTTGTTCCATTTAACAACAGAAAATATATAAGGCCCATCATTCCAAGTTGCTAAACACCTGAGTTCAATGGGGTCCTCAGTTAACTCCTTTGCTATAAACCGATTAACGCAGCTTCGTCGCCTAAAGTAGAACTTCATTCCTTCGTCATCTAGACAGTCGCTTTCAACACGCAGAGGTAGAAATATGTTATCGCATATCGGCGATGAATTTTCAGCACTGTACATTTGAATATCATACCCTCCGGTAATTGGGCACTTAAACACTTCCCTAGAATGCTCTCTAGAAATCATAGGAAACCGATCTAGCAACAGAATATCGTCGGAACACACAGATGATCCAGTATTCTCCACAACGCGAGATATTTTAATCTGTACAACACTTTTACTCCGTCTTAACAACTGAATACAAATAAATGTATAATCATGCCCATATGACCTATGCCTAAGAACTTGTTTCACTAAGAATTTTCCTTCGCCCAGATGTCTCATGCAGTAACGGTCAAATTCCTTGCATTCCTTGTATCCTATAGTTCTACATTCCCTAAGGAACATTTGGTTCCGTTGCACTGTGATTTCTACGTTTTTCCCGTGCCGATATTCGATGAACCATGATGGTCCGTCACCGTATGTTTGCATATAGTCTGGGAAGTGGCATTCAGAGAGACATTTGAGGATAAAGGAGAAGAGATGAACGAGAAGGAAGAATATGGACCGGAGCTTCATTGTCCTGGAAGGGAACACGGATTCCAGTCACAGCTACACCTGAAAAAACAAAGATATTAAATTACGAAAACACCCCTATACAAATACATTGTAAACTTTGCCGCCGAAAAATTGAAAAAATTGATGAAAAATTGTGATATTTTTTCTTATTTCTGCTCCAAATATAGATTGTGGGTACTAGTTAGAACCGCCTCATCGAGGCGGTTCTAACGAGTATCCACAACCTATGTCTTTGAGCAGAAATAAGAAAAATAATGTTTACCCCTGTAAACCCCAGTTTTACTATATAAAAGTGGGGTTGAAAGGGGGTCAAAATTACATAGGTATGTTTTCGTGATGACATGTTAACGTGTTAAGTCCGTGAAATGAACATCCCTCTAAACCCAACTTTATATAGGGAAAACTGGGGTAGTCTGGGAAGTGGCATTCCGACAGACATTTGAGGATAAAGGAGAAGAGATGAACGAGAAGGAAGAATATGGACCGGAGCTTCATTGTCCTGGAAGGGAACACGGATTCCAGTCACAGCTACACCTGAAAAACAAAGATATTAAATTACGAAAACACGCCTATACAAATACATTTTAAACTGTGCCGCCGAAACATCGAAAATTTTAAGATGAAAAATTGTTATATTTTTCTTATTTCTGCTCAAAATATAGATTGTGGGTTTTCGTTAGAACCGCCTCATGGAGGCGGTTCTAACGAGTACCCACATCCTATGTCTTTGAGCAGAAATAAGAAAAATAATGTTTACCCCAGTAAACCCCAGTTTTACTATATACAAGTGGGGTTGAAAGGGGGTCAAAATTACATAGGTATGTCTTCGTGATGACATGTTAACGTGTTAAGTCCGTGAAATGAACATCCCTCTAAACCCAACTTTATATAGGGAAAACTGGGATAGTCTGGGAAGTGGCATTCCGACAGACATTTAAGGATAAAGGAAAAGAGATGAACGAGAAGGAAGAATATGGACCAGAGCTTCATTGTCCTGGAAGGGAACACGGATTCCAGTCACAGCTACACCTGAAAAACAAAGATATTAAATTACGAAAACACGCCTATACAAATACATTGTAAACTTTGCCGCCGAAAAATTGAAAAAATTGATGAAAAATTGTGATATTTTTTTCTTATTTCTGCTCCAAATATAGATTGTGGGTACTAGTTAGAACCGCCTCATCGAGGCGGTTCTAACGAGTATCCACAACCTATGTCTTTGAGCAGAAATAAGAAAAATAATGTTTACCCCTGTAAACCCCAGTTTTACTATATAAAAGTGGGGTTGAAAGGGGGTCAAAATTACATAGGTATGTCTTCGTGATGACATGTTAACGTGTTAAGTTCGTGAAATGAACATCCCTCTAAACCAAACTTTATATAGGGAAAACTGGGGAAGTCTGGGAAGTGGCATTCAGAGAGACATTTAAGGATAAAGGAGAAGAGATGAACGAGAAGGAAGAATATGGACCAGAGCTTCATTGTCCTGGAAGGGAACACGGATTCCAGTCACAGCTACACCTGAAAAACAAAGATATTAAATTACGAAAACACCCCTATACAAATACATTTTAAACTGTGCCGCCGAAACATCGAAAATTTTAAGATGAAAAATTGTTATATTTTTCTTATTTCTGCTCAAAATATAGATTGTGGGTTTTCGTTAGAACCGCCTCATCGAGGCGGTTCTAACGAGTATCCACAACCTATGTCTTTGAGCAGAAATAAGAAAAATAATGTTTACCCCTGTAAACCCTAGTTTTACTATATAAAAGTGGGGTTGAAAGGGGGTCAAAATTACATAGGTATGTTTTCGTGATGACATGTTAACGTGTTAAGTCCGTGAAATGAACAGCCCTATAAACCCAACTTTATATAGGGAAAACTGGGGTAGTCAGGGAAGTGGCATTCCGACAGACATTTGAGGATAAAGGAAAAGAGATGAACGAGAAGGAAGAATATGGACCGGAGCTTCATTGTCCTTGAAGGGAACACGGATTCCAGTCACAGCTACACCTGAAAAACAAAGATATTAAATTACGAAAACACCCCTATACAAATACATTGTAAACTTTGCCGCCGAAAAATTGAAAAAATTGATGAAAAATTGTGATATTTTTTCTTATTTCTGCTCCAAATATAGATTGTGGGTACTAGTTAGAACCGCCTCGTCGAGGCGGTTCTAACGAGTATCCACAACCTATGTCTTTGAGCAGAAATAAGAAAAATAATGTTTACCCCTGTAAACCCTAGTTTTACTATATAAAAGTGGGGTTGAAAGGGGGTCAAAATTACATAGGTATGTTTTCGTGATGACATGTTAACGTGTTAAGTCCGTGAAATGAACATCCCTCTAAACCCAACTTTATATAGGGAAAACTGGGATAGTCTGGGAAGTGGCATTCCGACAGACATTTAAGGATAAAGGAGAAGAGATGAACGAGAAGGAAGAATATGGACCGGAGCTTCATTGTCCTGGAAGGGAACACGGATTCCAGTCACAGCTACACCTGAAAAACAAAGATATTAAATTACGAAAACACGGATTAAACTTTGCCGCCGAAACACCGAAAATTTTAAGATGAAAAATTGTTATATTTTTCTTATTTCTGCTCCAAATATAGATTGTGGGTACTCGTTAGATCCGCCTCATGGAGGCGCTTCTATCGAGTACCCACTATCTGTATTTTAGAGCAGAAATAAGAACAATAAGGTACATGTATACCCCTGTAAGCCCCAATATTACTATATAAAAGTGAGGTTGAAGGAGTCAAAATTACATAGGCATGTTTCCGTGATTACATCACTTAAACAAATCCTTGAAATGAACACCCTCAGAACCCCACTTAATATAGAGAAAACTCGGGTTTACAGAGGTAAACATTATTTTGCTAATTTCGTCTCCATACCAAAGGTTGTGGGTACTCATTAGAACCGCCTCATTGAGCACCCATAACCTATGTTTGTTGAATGAATACGTAAAATGTGACAGAATTTCCATCACGAAAACACGCGTTTATAATTTTGACCCCCTTGAACCCCACTTTTATATAGTAAAACTGGGGTTTCCGGGGGTATACCTTATTTTTCTTATTTCTGCTCTAAAATATAGATTGTGGGTACTCGTTCGAACCGCCTCGATGAGGCGGTTCTAACGAGTGCCCACAATCTATATTTTGAGCAGAAATAAGAAAAAAATCACAATTTTTCATCATAAAATTTTCATATTTTCGGCGATAAAGGTGGCAATGTATTTGTATAGGCGTGTTTGCGTATTGTATGAATACGTAAAATATGACAGAATTTCATCAGGAAAATCACCATTTTCGGGATATGAAAGAATGCGTTTTGTCACACGCATGTGTTATCATAATGACATAACAGTTATATAGAGGATCTTACATGAGTGCTCATGTAATATTGGATTTATTAAATGAGTTGAGGAAAAAGGATAAAATGCGAGGCTTTGCCGAGCATTTTACCACATTTCCTCAACGAGTTTAATAAATCCCATCACAAAAACACGCCTATATAATTTTGACCCCATTGGACACCACTTTTATTTTTCTTATTTCTGCTCAAAATATAGATTGTGGGTATAATACATGAGCACGAATGAAAGATTCTATTGATCATATGACATTTAAAACGCATATTATACACGACTTTCGTACAAAAGCGTCAATATTCAGCCATTAGTGAACGCGACGTCGTAAAGGATGTCGTGCATGTAACGTAACGGCGCTATCTAACTAATTAGCATATCTAATCCGCTAGTGGACTATCGAATTTAATACATGACGTTATTATATTCTCAGACGCGACGTCATTATTATGATAAATAACATATCTATTTGGTCACCTCTCGTTAATAGATCTTAATTCTAATGCACTTATGTCTGATTGGATAAAGTCAAAAATTTGCGGATTTACGGTCAGAAATACGACGTCATTACATAACGTCTCTTTTCATTGGTTGACATTTGGTTTTACGCAACTCATAGCGCCTGCCACTTTATTGTAATTAGTACACTTTTCAACAAACCATCCGAATGAGTGCATTGAATTGGGATAACCGTATTGAAATTGTCATTTGGGGAAGTAAATCGTCGTTTTTACGGTCGGAAATTACGGAAAGTTGGCCTCTGTTTCGGCGACGCGTCAATTTTTAACAAAACAACAGAATAATGACGATAACAGTATTGTTTTTTTGGCCCAGTCAACACTATTTTATGTCATTTATGAGCCGGTCCTGGGCAGGCTTATACGTGAGTGGTTAATCAGTACAGTGCACATTCTTTCGCCAGAAACTGACAACTGCCCTTCTTGAATCAGCGGAAGGGGGATAACAGTATAGAAATTGTCATTTGGGGAGGTACATGTAAACCGTCTTTTTTACGCGTCGCCGTGAAACGAAATTTCCGATCGTAAAACCGCATATTTATCTCCCCAAATTGCAATTATCAGGAAACTATGCCTGTACAATTTTGACCCCCTTGAACCCCACTTGTATGAAGTAAAACTGGGTTTACAGTTGTAAGCCTCATTTTTCTTATTTCTGCTCTAAAATATAGATTGTAGGTATCGTTAGAACGGCCTCGATGGGGCGGTTCTAACGTGTACCCACAATCTATATTTTGAGCAGAAATAATAAAAATATCACAAGGTTTCATCATAAAGTCTTAATTTTTTTTTCGGCGAAACTATTAAATATAAAGGCGTGTTTTCGGAATGTTTGATTACAGTTATCTCCTAATACCATTGCAAAATCACGGTGCATGCAGTGAATCACACCATGAAAAAGCCTGTTTCTACCATTTGTGAACAACAGAGGTGCAGATCAGCCTGCGTTTCCGCGGAGTTTGATCAACAATTTAGTCATTAAGAAAACACGCCTTATCATATGCATTGTAAACTTAACCGCCGAAAGAAAAATAAAACACGAAAATTTATGATGAAAATTTTGATACTTTTCTTGTTTTTCTCACGATATAGATTGTGGGTACCCGTTAGAACCACCTCATCGTGGCGGTTCTAACGAGTACCATCAATCCATATTTTAGAGCCGAATTAAGAAAAATAAAGTTGGCCCCTGTAAACAACAATTTTTACTATCTAAAGGTGGGGTTCAATGGTAAAAATATTTATCATATGACGTCGTTGATAAGCAGTGGATAACGTCGTGTAATAAAAATCGTATGGCCACACGTGTAATAACACTTTGGCGGGATTAAGTAACGTCATGACGACGTCCATGTCAACAATGTATATTTGGTGGCAAAAGTGTCAAATTCAAAGGCAATAAAATCCAATTTAAAGTGGTCATATGATAAACAGAATCTTACACTCGTGGTCATTTCATATGAAATTTATGAAACTCGCCGAAGGCTCGTTTCATAAATTTCATATGAAATGACCACTCGTGTAAGATCCTCTATATAGTCGTGTTTTCGTGATGGAATTCGATACTTGGACAGAAAAGTATATGTAAATTTTTAGGATTTTTGCTAGTATGTATAGCTGAGCATTACGAAAACATGCCTATTCAAATCTGTTGGAAATTTTACCATCCTAAAAAAAATAAATAAAATTTTCAGGTAAAAATTCCGACATTTTTCATACATGTGATGAATATCTTCTCAAAATATAGATTTTGGGTACCCGTTGGAACAGCCTCATTGAGGCGGTTCTAATGAGTACCACAATCTATATTTTAGAGTCGAAAATAGAAAATTAAGATTTACCCCTGTAAACATCAATTTTACTGTATAAAGATGGGGTTCAAGGGGGTCAAAATTATATAGGCGTGTTTTCGTGATGGTGTGCGATACTTTGACAGAATAGTTCATCTAAATTTTTAGGACTATTTCTAGTATATGTAGATCGTGATGGTGTGCGATACTTGGACAGAATAGTTCATCTAAATTTTTAGGACTATTTCTTGTATATGTAGATCGTGATGGTGTGCGATACTTGGACAGAATAGTTCATCTAAATTTTTAGGACTATTTCTTGTATATGTAGATCGTGATGGTGTGCGATACTTGGACAGAATAGTTCATCTAAATTTTTAGGACTATTTCTTGTATGTGTAGGTCGTGATGGTGTTCGATACTTGGACAGAATAGTTCATCTAAATTTTTAGGACTATTTCTTGTATGTGTAGGTCGTGATGGTGTGCGATACTTGGACAGAATAGTTCATCTAATTTTTTAGGACTAGTTCTTGTATATGTAGGTCGTGATGGTGTTCGATACTTGGACAGAATAGTTCATCTAAATTTTTAGGACTATTTCAAGTATATGTAGATCGTGATGGTGTTCGATACTTGGACAGAACAGTTTATCTTTTTTTAGGACTATTTCTAATATATGTAGGTCGTGATGGTGTTCGATACTTGGACAGAACAGTTGATCTTTTTTTAGGACTATTTCTAGTATATGTAGATCGTGAAAGTGTTCGATACTTGGACAGAACAGTTTATCTTTTTTTAGGACTATTTCTAGTATATGTAGATCGTGAAGGTGTTCGATACTTGGACAGAACAGTTTATCTATTTTTAGGACTATTTCTAGTATATGTAGATCGTGGTGGTGTTCGATACTTGGACAGAACAGTTTATCTTTTTTTAGGACTATTTCTAGTATATGTAGATCGTGAAGGTGTTCGATACTTGGACAGAACCGTTTAGCTAATTTTTAGGACTATTTCTAGTATATGTAGGTCGTGAAGGTGTTCGATACTTGGACAGAACAGTTTATCTTTTTTTAGGACTATTTCTAGTTTATGTAGATCGTGAAGGTGTTCGATACTTGGACAGAACAGTTTATCTTTTTTTAGGACTATTTCTAGTTTATGTAGGTCGTGATGGTGTTCGATATTTGGACAGAACAGTTTATCTAAATTTTTGGACTATTTCTAGTATATGTAGATCGGCCCCCGCCGATCGGGGCTTGAAGAAATATATGGGCTGCATGATGCTTCCACGCAGAGCTGAATCCGACCCGCACACGATTACGGTATGGTAAACCACTTTGAGGATCTAAGCCTGCCCAGGCAAAGCGGTGCGCACGAGTCGGACCGTCCATGCTTATAAACCCTATTGGTTTCTTTAGGCGACAGGGCTTGAGATGTCATTTCATCTCAATATCGGGTAAAAGTCATACAAAATTGGAAGCAACGTCTCGAAAATGACCTATACAGTGTTGAAGGGGACGTTAAACCTCAAAGCAAACAAAACTAATATATGTAGCTGAGTAGTGCATTTTTTCAGCATCTTTCACGATTCCAAACCACGGGAGCACTATTTTTTGTTTGCTTTGTTTTGCATTACGAAAGCACGCCTATACAAATACATTGTAAACTTTACCGCCGAAAAAACAAAAATGTTCAGATGAAAAATTGTGATATTTTTCTTAATTCTAGTCAAAATATAGATTGTGGGTACTCGTTAGAACCGCCTCGTACCCACAGTCTATTCTATTGAGCAGAAAAAATACCCTGTAAACCCCAGTTTTACTACATGCATATAAAATTGGGGTTTGAGGGGGTCAATATAATATAGGCGTGTTTTCGTGATGATTCGTGACGGGGCTCCATTTGTCTTATTTCTGTAGAAAACAGAGCGAATAAAAACAATAATAATAAAGATCATCATTTTTCGTCATGTCTGTCAAATAGTATCTCAACTTGCTCACTACACAGAATTGTTGAACCGATGTTAAACATGGAGATACAAACATTTAGGCTACGTGATTTAAACGTAAGGACGTGATTTACGTGTAACTGAAATTATTTACACCATCTCATAATTCCTTGCATAGCTAAATATATGCCTTGTCTGTTTAGTTGACCTGATTGCTGTCATTGCGGAATCACACCCGTGCGACATAGTGCATTTTTCACATCTCCAAAATGGCTACTTTTCTGATGACATTTTTTTTTTATTTTTGCTGCCAAGATAGGTTGTGGGTACTCATTAGAACCGCCTCATTGAGGCGGTTCTAACGAATGCCCACAACCTATGTCTTGGAGTAGAAATAAGAAAAATAATGTATACCCCTTTAAAAGACCTTTACAGTGTTGACGGGGACGTTAAACCTCAAATCAAACAAACAAACAAGCAAACAATCATTGCACGGACTTGTTCACGTGGTGAACTGATTTACACACTGTTCTAATCCCATTTACCACTATGAGAAAGAATCACATTAACATATGTGCAGAGCGTCCGTTGACATGTGAACACTACACAAATATAAGACAAACATTTCAAAACTTGGGCAAACTGAACTGCTTTGCTTGCTGTTGTGACCTCAGAGAGCTGTTAGGAGGGCTATCTGTAAATCTTGAACTGGACTTAAAGACGCTGGGTTTAATACGGAAGTACAGCCATGTGTACCCACGATGCAGGTTGACCTTTATATTTAAATGCAACAACAAGTATAAGCTTTCACAATAAGAAAAAAAAAAAAGTATAAGCTTTCACACACTAAAGAGGCTCAACGGGCAGAGCTCCGGCATCACATTTTTACAAACCCGTATTTTGCTGCCATTATTGTACAGGCTCATACAAAATTTACGTCTATAAACTCTCGACCACGACGGACCATTGCCTATCCTATAAGCTCCCCAGGAGACGTTGGCTCTGGTGTGCTAAAAAAACTTGCCTCGTCGTTAGCAAAATGTTTGGGTAAATCTTCAATTAGTCTACTGTCTAACAGTTTTCAAGCATACCATTTGATAACATAAAACCAGCATATTGAAGTTGCGCTTGTGCCAAAACGTAGTTTTTGACAAAATTACAGCATTTGCAACTCATTATACTTCAGTCGGCAGACTGGCAATTAAAATATTGCCAAAGACAGTTAATTCTATAAAACACATATCTGGCATTCACATTTAGTATGTGCTAAGCGTAGACCTAGCTTTTTGTAAAAGCTATACTTGTATGTTGTTAGGCACATGTATGTTGTTAGGCACACAGTGTAGACCCAGATCAAACGCCACAGAATGTTTAATTGGAGGATTAAACGAAATAAACTAAATCGGCGATCGGATGTTTTTGTTTCAATCAACCCATCAGTGCTGTCAGTATTTTTTTTCAAAAGGGGACACTTTCACGAGGACTATTCAAACATGAATGCAAGTAGAACGTTTTCGCATGCACTAATGCGAAAATTACTTGGAAATAAATACCACAGCGTAGAAAAACATTTTACCTATACATTGATAACAAACCTGTTAAAATCCGTACACTTTACATAACATGGTTGGAGGAAGGTAAGAGTACGCCGTTGAAATACGGTCCTATATTTAGAATCGTTGAATTCTTGGTATACGGTGCAAAGACATTTTTGATGAAATATGTTCGGTTTATGGGCATAATGAAATTCCTTTCCGACAGTTTTTCGTTGGTGTAAGAAATTCAGCTGTGGGCTAGGCTCAACAGAAGATGCACCACATGATCGTCGGCTGAAAACAGCAACATCTGCCAAGATGGTTGCTAGAGTGAAAAGAAATAGTTGCAACCGATGCACGATACACCACAAGGCAAATAGCTAGTATGGTTGGCATCTCATTAGGAGCAGCTCATACAATTCTGAAACGGGATTTGAAAATGAGAAAGATCTGTGCTAGATGGATTCCCCATCTGTTGAATGATGAGCAGAAAAAAACACGCGTTCAGTGCGCCAAGAAGTTGCTTAAATAGTTTCCAAATTAAAATGCACGGTCTTTCGCTAATGTCGTCACAGGTGACGAGACATGGGTTCACTGTTTTGAGCCAAAACGAAAGATTCAGAACAAAATATGGGCAACAAAGTATTGCAAAAGACCTTGCATTGCAAAGCGGACCATGAGCGTCAAGAAGGTAATGTATGCCATATTCTTTTCAAATCAGGACCCTGCTATTCAGGTTGCTGTGCCTAAAGGCAAATCTTTAAATGTAAAGTTTTACAAGATAAATTGAAGAAATATTTCAAAGAACGAAGACCCGCAACTGGTTTGGCCAATGTCAGATTGCTACATGACAATGCGTCATCGCACAAGGCGTTCATTGTGCAAGCCTATCTGAAGCAGGAAAAGGTTGTTGAACTCCCTCAACCCCCCCCCCCCCCGTATTCCCCTGACCTTGCCCCGTGTGACTTTTTTTTTGTTCCCGCGGCTGACAAAATACCTTTCTGGTCGAAAATTTGTACAGCGCAAACACCTCGGTTCTGCAATATTCCAGTGCCTTCATAGTATACCTCGAAAAGACTACCAAAATGCATTCAATGATTGGATCAGAAGGCTGAAAGTTTGTATATCTGTTAAAGGGGAATACTTTGAGGGGACAAAATACATTTTTCATCGAAATCTATCACGGAATCATTTTTATGTGCTTAGTTGCATTCATATTTGAACAGTCCTCGTATATCATTTTCTCTGAAACAAACGCTTGAATCATATAGCAAATAAATGGTCCCTCACAACTGCTTTGAGTGCAGACCACAATAATGTTTGTAAATAGAAACATCTGTTTTTGTCGATTTTGTCGATAAAAATATTAATCGCCCACAAAAGTTACAGGTCACTATACCCTTTCATCCCTGAAGGCCCTTGCATCAACAAATGAAAACCTTGTAGATGCAAATGAGATGGCTCAAAATGAGCCGTCTCAATGAGGAACAACACTGTTGGCCATTTTGTTAATAATTTTGACTTAACCCCCATAAATTAAAATGGACGTGTCCAAATTTCAAAGAAGCAAGACTCCACTTTAGAAATTCAGGGGTGAAAGGGTTGAAGTGGTCATGACAATCTCTTCCAATGACCGGCATAACCTTAAGTCAACGTTATATAGCAATATCAACTTAACCCTAATCTTGCTGTTCACGACAACCCCTATCTTTGGAAACAGTGAAAATCCAGATCAGATGGCTTCAGAAGAAGCCATCTGATCAGGATCTACACGGTTTGGTATTCAGTTTATGAATTTGTAGCAATAAATTACGTCAAGTAATTTGATTGGTTGATAGACAGAAATGGGTGTGGCTTAAATGAATATTCAGCAAGATAAGGGTTAATTTGCAATTAGCTCTCTTCAGAGGATAGTTACGCGAATATTTGAAAGACTGACTGCTGAACTTTATGTGAGCAGCGTCATCAGAAAACCTGTTTTATTGCGTTTGCGAACAACAGAGGTGCAGATCGGGTAGAGGTCCCGCATGGCTGGAAGAAACTCCTCCAGGATGGTCTACGTAGTGTTGACGGGGACGTAAAACCTTAATTCAGACAAATCATACATACATACATACATTTTGCGTTTGTACGTGCGTGCGTGCAAGCACGTGGGCGAGCGTGCATACATGTATACATAGTTTTAGTTTTTTAGTCTTCCGTAAAATAATATCATAACTTATTACACTGCTCAAAACAGTTAAAGGAGCAAACACATATTTCCTCATAGTTAATTCAGAAAGATGAATAACTTTATCTGAAACATGTGACAACCAGTTCACAAATCACGGCCTGCAACCTGTTAAGGAAGAATTTGCATAAATGTTTGAGAAATCGCCATCATAACCTCAGGTTATTTCAAATGTCATAGACATGCGCAAACCAGTCACTTTTTCCTGCCAGTAATGTGTTTGTCAACCTCAAGCAGCAAAACACTCCTGGCATCGCCGAGGCATGCTACGACAGTTTGTAAAGCTATTGTTTCCCACTCATGACTAAGGATGTTTATGCATAGACATTGGTGGATGATCGCCCTGTGAGATACGTCTGTAAAAAAAAATGTCCAACACATGTTCTATTGGGTTTATGTCAGGAGAACGTGCCGCCAGTCCACTACTTCAATAGTCTCACGATTAAGATAATCCATGCACACTCTCGCAGTATGGGGGCGTGCAATATCTTGCATAAGAATGAAATTGTCACCGATTGCCCCAGCGAAAGGCCTCACAATAGGATCTAGAATTTCATCTCGATATCGTAATGCAGTCAAGGTACCCCTGTTTATCACGTACAGGTCCGTTCGACCTTCATAAGAAATTCCACACCATATCATCACTGACACCACCCCCCCCCCCCCCACACACACACACACAATGTTACAGTCCTCGTATCGTTCTCCGGGTCGTCTCCAAACTTGTACACGTCGATCACATGCACTCAGGTGAAATCTGCTTTCATCCATGAACAGAACTGTACGCCAGTCTTGCAGTCGCCAGTTCTGTTGTTCTTGGGCAAACTCATATAGCCGTGCAAGATGTTGCCTGGTAAGAATAGGCCCTCTTGCCGGACGTCTGTCCCTCAGATCACCTTCATGTAATCTGTTACGTATTGTTTGATCGGATATCCTTTGACCAATTGCATGCTGGAAATCGATTTGTTGCCTTCTGGTTGTGTACTGCTGATTTCGTAGCGCTTGATTTTGAAGATTTGATCTTCATTTTGTGAAATCATGCGGTGTCGGCCTTGCCCTTCTCGTCTATTAAACTCGCCCGTCTCCTGGTAGCGTCTCCATAGCCTGGCAACAGCACTTCTCGATACATCAAAGCTTTCAGCAACGATCCATTGGGTGTACATGTACCCTCTTTCAAGCAAAGCGACAGCTTGAGCGACCTCAACTTCTTCCAAGAACCGCCTAATACCATATAAAGTCACTATGAAGCCCAAAATAACGCATAACCGAAGGATTGACATGTTTCTGACCCAAACTCCAATTTTGAACAGATCGCCTCATACCGAATTTCAGCCGTTTTATAGGGGCATCCATGCTGTAAGTCACATTCTTGCTTTGCACGTGAACCTTGCTTCTTGACATTTGCATGAACATGAGAGATTGCACTTTAAAATAGTGCCTTTCCTTGAGTTTGAAAATTGCCAAGCGGTAAGTTATAAAGGCTTAAAAGTGTGCTCCGTTAATTGTTTTGAGCAGTGTATAATATAAGAATAACATGCATTAGTCCAACTCTTCTTATAGTATACGGATGCTTGTGTGCCCATCCATCCACCCATCAAGTTGTTTTGTTTGTTTGTTTGATTTGAGGTTTAACGTCCCCGTCAACACTGTCAAGGTCATTTGGAGACGTTGCTTCCAATTTTGTGGGACTTTTACCCGACATTGGGATGAAATGACATCACAAGCCCTGTCGACCAATGAAACCAATAGGGTTTATTAGCATGGACGGTCCGCCTAGCACCGCGGTTCCTGGACAGGCTTAGATCCTCTAAGCGGTTTACCAGTACTAGTGTGCGGGCCGGATTCAGCTCTGCGTGGAAGCATCATGCAGCCCATATATTTCTTCAAGCCCCTATGGGCGGGGGCTGTTATTCTTCGCTTCTTGGATAGTACATAAGAATCTTACATGGGTCTGAGGGGTGGATGGAAAAATCCGTTTCGAGGGTCACTGTCCGGCATCAGGAGGCTTGCCGAGTGATGCCGGACAGTGATCCCGTTTAAAAATAATATTATGTTATTAATCAAGTAATTTCGTATTGGACTAGTTACAGGTCTGAGGTCTGCTGTATTGGCCCGAAGCCGAAGGCCGAGCGCCAATACAGCAGACCGAGGACCTGTAACTGGGCCAATACGAAATTGCTTGATTAATATTTTATTAATTGACACAATTAAAAACATGTTTATTGATTTTTTTCCTCAGTGTTAATACGGATGACAGCCAACAATACAGGATAGTCAATTAATAAATGATTCTATTGCCATGTATAACAAATATGTATCTCATAAAATCACGCTTCAAAATTTTGAAAAAAATTATATGTATCAGTCGTGGCTTAGCTTTGTTAACTGGCTGTTTTTTTCTCCAAAACGAAAAGCATATATTAACATTATATATATGCCATCTGTATACCGAATGTGCTGCAATACCCGTCCGCCGAACTCCACAAAAATATTGTCGACTTATTCCAGCATTATGGCATCTGCATCTGAGTATTTTTGAGTGATGCATCAGAATGATGTTGAACGAAATATGGGTCTTGAATGACAACATACTGGAAGCGACGGTTACCATTCTGGGGCCAGTTGTTCAAAGCATCGTTAGCTTAACGAGCTCGTTAGTGGTCACATTGTTAACTGTTCTAGCAGGTTTTATATTTAAAATTTTGATATTTTTGCTGACTGCCCACATTTTATCAGCAAAAATATTAGCATATTTGCCATAATACATTACCAAAGTTTTAACGATACGTTAATTAACGACCTTGTTAGTTTTGAACAACTGGCCCGAGCTGAAAGAAAATATGTTCTATAAAAGGGTTATCCTTTGGAAGCAAGGAATACACAACAGAACTGAAAAATATGGAGTACATATGTTTTCTGGGCCAGACTAGCTAGTTTCGGCCAAATAGGCCTCATCAGTGACCCTCAGATATTTTCAAAATTCCACAATGGAATCAATGATCACAAAGGACAAGAAAATATAATCTACACTATGTAGGGCAGGGAGACGTTTTACCTCCGCCACACATTCCCACACACCAGCTGTAGTGAAGTTAAATATGTTCTATAAAGGGGTTATCCTTTGGAAGCAAGGAATACACCACAGAACTGAAAAATATAGAGTGCATATGTTTTCTGGGCCAGACAGGCTAGTTTCGGCCAAATAGACCTCATCAGTGACCCTCAGATATTTTCGAAATTCCACAATGGAATCAATGATCCCAAAGGACAAGAAAATATTATCTACACTATGATGTAATCATAATCTACACTATTATCAACACTGGTTGATAATTTCCGTTAATTCGGATTTTAATTTATCATGAGGAATAGTTGTTTAATGAGAAAGACATCAAATTATTGACAGAATGAAGTGATTATGCCTGTAGGTTGTCTTTTGAGTATTTCAGGATCCACATCTGATTAAAACCACTCCTGGCATATGCAGTGTCATAATGCCTTACATGTAATTGCGCTTAGGATCCGTATTAGAATCGGAGGAAGACACTCGGTTGAGCATTTAAGCTAACACGCAATATATTTGTGCTTGTACTGATTCTTGTGACAATTTGGGAAGGTCAGTTTCTTCATCTGGGAGGGAAATTCCGAATGTCAGCATCACCGAATGGTGGATTCGTTGAATTTCGTCCTTGGACATAGCAGCAGAATTATTGTACACCCTAAACTGTTCATTTCTGTAGTGTGTTCCATGCTTCCAAGGGATTACTTTTCTAAGAACATATTAAACTTCGCTACAGCTGGTGTAAAGAGAATGTGTGGCGGCCGTAAAAAGGCGACAAACCTTTTATGGATTTCAGCAAATTCAGCAGCAACATTTTGATCCATGTCTGGAAGACATGATTTGCTTAGTACTGAGACACGTCTGTTTACAAAGGACATGACCGATTTAGCCCATTCATACAGTGCATCAACCTCCACGTCATCTTTCTTGACCCAGCGTCGTGCCTATTCTTCAACAGAAGCCAAAATTAATTTGGAATTTTGTTTTCAAGGAAAACTGTATAAAGGGCCTTTGGAAAAAATGTCCCTGAGGGTTGCCAATCAGACTAACTATATTGATGTGACTGGTTGGATTGCAGCAGAACTACGAGGCAATACAGGAGGTGTTTGGAGTAATGTTCTCAGTATTTAGCACGATTTTAATTACGAAAACACGCCTATAGAAATACATTGTAAACTTTACCGCCGAAAAACGAAAAATTCAAGGTGAAACATTGTGGTATTATGCTTATTTCTGCTCAAAATATGGATTGTGGGTACTCGTGAGAACCGCCTCCACGAATACTCTCGATCTATATTTTAGAGCAGAAATAAAAAGAATAAGGTTTACCCCTGTAAACCCCAGTTTTACTATATAAAAATATTGTTCAATAGGATCAAAATTACATAGGCGTGTTTTCGTGATGGTAGAAAAACTTTAGATGCAATGGGAAACGAATAACTGTAGGAGATGATGGGTGGGCTCTGTTTTTTAAAGTAAGTTGGTATGGCTGAAGTCACTTTCTTATGGTTCAGAATATTGTTGATGTTAACGTCGTCGGTGAAGCGGTTCTAACGAGTACCCACAACCTATGTTTTGGAGCAGAATTAAGACAAAAGACAAATAATCTATACCCCTCTAAACTCCAGTTTTCTCCACACAAAGCGGGGTTCATTACATGGACTTGTTAACACAATGCGAGGTCATTTGATATGAAATTTAAGAAACGCGCTTCCGGCGGAACATAATATGTTTTTTTATATATATATAAATGACCACGAGTGTAAGCTTTTCTTTATCATTTAAATACCTTAATCCGGCTTTTATTGCCGAAGCAATTCAATGGAAAGTATCATGACGTAATGCGTCAGTAATCACGTGTTATTACAGTATTGGACATATGATTGTATGGTATGACGTCATCTTCTATAATAACAACGGCGTTATATATAGGATCTTACATGAGTGCTCATGTATTATTGAATTTATTAAACGAGTTGGGTAAAAGAGGTAAAATGCAAGGCTGTGCCGAGCATTTTATTTCTTTTCCTTAACGAGTTTAATAATTTTAATAACCTAATGCATGAACACTTGATTTTATGAAACGAGTTGACGAAAAGAGATAAAATGCGAGGCTTTGCCGACCATTTTATTTCTTTTCCTCAAATACATGAGCACGAGGGCAAGATTCCGTTTATCATATGACATTTAAAACACATTTTATTCACATTTTGTTTGCAAAAAAATAGCAATATTCCGCCATTATTAAACTGGACGTCGTTAAGGACGCCGTACATGTTACATTACGGGGCGTATCTACTTGTAACTAATTTGCATATTTAATCCACTAGTGGATTACCGAATTTATTACATGACGTTATTACATTCTTAGACGCGACATCATATGATAAAATTATTACAAATTCTAAGGTTTTTTGGAGAGGCGAATTGTTCAAAGGATGACGTTGATTTCGTCTGATATGCAGGTTTCTGAGATTTATACATGTACAGAAAGGGATCTGTCGCTTTGTTCAGTAAAAAACAAACCTTCATTCTGACATATGCGTTTCTTTTCTTTTCAGCTTGTTAGTCTGCTGCTAGATTATACAGTGTTTTTAAGTTTTCATTTAGAAACATAGATTTTTGGATATTTATTTCCGTTGCAGAAGCGAGAATCTCACAACCAATGTAAGAAAATTTCAAGAATAAGCGTTTTACAGATGACAGTTTTAGTGATTTGTTTTTATTTCTAGTCCAAATAAAGGTGATGGGTAATCATTAGCATCGTTTCAATGATGCGGTTCTAACGAGTTCCAACAATCTATGTTTTTGAGCCTAAAATAAATAAATATAAATTCCTGTTAACCCCACTCTTCCCTGCATAAAATGGTTTCATTGCTTTTTTCCAATGAATGTCATTTACTACATTGATTTCCGTTATTTTAAGCGCCATATAACAAATTCTTATTTACCATATGAAGTCGCTGTTATGTACATGTAGTATGTCATAAAATTAAACGATCACGCGTGTAATAACACATACATTATGTAGCTGCTGGCTACTGGTAACGTCATGCCGCCTTCCGTGAAAACACATTGTTTCCCTTTGACCTACATTGGCGGAAAAAAAATCCGATTTAAATCCGTTATATTATAACTTGTGTTCATTTCATATGAAATTTATGAAACTCGTTTCCTATCCAATGGCCACTCGTGTAAGTTCCTCTATGTATTAAAAACCGGCCCCGATAGCTCAGATGGTAGAGTGTCCGCTTCGGGGAACGGGAGGTCACGAGTTCGATCCAGGGCCGCGACATACCAAAGTCGTTAAAACTGGTACTAGCTGCTTCTCGCTTGGCACTCAGATTTACGGGGTAGAGCTAGGACTGTTCGACCCAGTTTCAGGATAATGTGACTGGGTGTGGTATCATGTAATGTGTCTGGGACATTATACTTCAGTGAGGCCACACTATAAAAGTGAGCATTGAGCTCCCTGTCACAACCAGACACCATCGTGATATGACTGTAAAAATTGTTGAAAGCGACGTTAAACCCGAATTCACACACACACACACACACACACACACACACACACACACACACACACACACACACACACACTGTGTATAAAAATAGAGAAAATGTGTTACACGTGAATTTCACGATTAAAGAAAACATATCAGAATATAAGAATCGTACATGTACATGGGTGTGAGAGTTGGATAGAAAAATCCGTCCCGAGGGCCACTGTCCGGCATTACGAGGCTTGCCGAGTGATGACGGACAGTGATCCCGAGGAACGGATTTTTCTATCTACCACACACACCCATGTAAGATTCTGTTTCTTTCATACCTTTCTTTTCTGAGAGTGGATTTTTTATTTTGGAATTCTTGACGTCCTCCATTTTGTGATGGCAATAATGCGGCTGTTTGACGTCACTGTACGTGCAGTGACGTGAAACTTAACGACGGCATACGTGACTTCCTATTCAACCAGCGCACATCAAACACGTGAAAATTCTCGACTTTTATCCTATCCCTGGGTAAGATTACCTGGGTAGGATAAGAATATTCTATCCAAGGGGAAAGTCCAGGTGTGCAAGAAACATAAAAGTTATTGACATGAAGGCACAATAAAAAACGCAGGAAAAGACGTGCATCAACACGTAAATGAATAAACATACTGCTTTTGGGCGGCCAGCTGATCATTAGTATTCTTGCGGACTTCACATCATGATTACAAGTCCGTGAAACGAAGTCCCCTCTAAACCCACATTATATACAGAAAAGTGGGGTTTTACGGGGTAATACATTATCTGCCTTATGTTTGCTCAAAACATAGATTACGGGTACTCGTTAGAACCGCCTCATTGTCATTGAGGCGGTTCTAACAAGCAACCACAATCTATGTTGAACGCAGAAATAGGAAAGCTGTTATGATTTTTACCCAAACTGTGTTATTTCTGACACCATGTTGGACGCCATTATTTCACACGGACATGTTTTCCTAATGAACTACGGTGTTATGAATATTCAACATTTGTCCTCAATTCCATCACAAGATCCAAACTGTTGAAAAAAGGATTAATATATCAGACTAGGTTAAGCCACTAGATTTCAATTGGAATATGTTGTGTCTCATAGAATTAAAGATAAATTGTTAAATTGCATTTTGCTTTAATTATTTAGAATTTTTTCGACCTATCCTTTACATGTACCTCTGTTTTGTCTGGTGAAATTTACATTTCATAAACACACAAACAAACAAAAACAGAAGTAAACGAATAAATCCTCACAAAATGAACGAAAGCATTTTCGTAAATATACCCTTTACGATGAATTATGATAAGACGACCCTGCGACAAGGTGCATTTTTTCACATCTCCAGAATGGCTACTTTTCTGGTGAAAATATGTGATAATATTCTTATTTATACTGCAAATATAGGTCGTGGTTGCTTGTTAGAACCACCGTTCTAACGGGTACACACAACCTATGCCTTGGAACATAAATAAGAAAAATAATGCACACCCTCGTAAACCCCAGATTTCTCTATATAAAGTGGGGTTTAGGGAGGTTCTCTTCGCGGACTTGTTCATGTGATGAAATAGAAATTAATACACCGACCCTATCATTTTCAATTTCCGACCCTACCCAGTGTCCTCTTTGCAATTTTCCAGTAGTAATTTGGCCTTTTAAGTACAGTTTTGTAGTTTATGGCATTTAGTTCCTTCCAAAATACAGAGAGCTGATTTTTTGAGCATCTAAAATGAATTATGTATACAGTGCAAGTCTCAACATGAAATTCTATTTGCAAAGAACATGGAGAAAAATAAAATAATAAAAACAAGTTTCTCCTATCTACCGACCATTTTTTTTCAGCATGTTAGTAGAAACACAGCTATTGTTTTTAACGCCTTAAGTGTAAATTTTGTCCGCCCCCGCCATCGGGGCTTGAAGAAATAGATGGGTTGCATGATGCTTCCACGCAGAGCTGAAACCGACCGCACACGAGTAATGGTAAACCGCTTAAAAGATCTAAGCCTGCACAGGCAAAGTGGTGCGTGTTGGACCGTCCATGCTTATAAACCCTATGGGTTTCTTTGGGCGACAGGGCTTGAGATGTCATTTCATCTCAATGTAGGGTAAAAGTCCCTCACAGTTTGAAGCATTGTCTCCAAAACGACCTATATAGTGTTGTCGGGGACGTTGAACCTCAAATCAAACAAAACATACTAACAAAAAATGTAACTTTTGTATAGTTATTACATTTTTCTAAAAATTCGCGTAAGTAATTTTATCAACTCGGATAATTGCTATTCATTGAATGGCTAACATACTTGAGAATCTTTCGGAAAACGTTGTTATTTTTGTCTCACTATTTTGTGAAGGAAGGCTCTTGAGACGTCTAGAGAAATGAAACATCTTACGGTCTGAAAGTCAATTATGCTGGTTCATTCAAGGAGGATACGAGATTTCAGTTCACATCGTATTTTATGTGCACATGTTAGGCCGGTGTAGCGTGAGATCTTTAAACGTGAAAAACTTAATACCAAGGTATATCTGCGCATGCGCAAGAAGGTCGTGGGAAATGCAATCCATTTCCTTTTAGCCCCTGTCCCTTTCCGCTTGAGCCTATGTTGTAATAAATAGTTTACAAGTTTTTTTTTTGTTTTTTTTTTCGAAAGATACCCGTATTATAGATGGCATAAATAGGTTTCCAGGTGTTCAAAAAGAACACAAATATGTGGGCATTTTCTTGAAATCATCACGAAAACACGCCTATACAATTTTAAACCCACTTAAACCCCTACGTGAGAGATTTCAGTCGCTTCTCACAGGATCAATACTCTTACGCTACACCGGTTCCAAGAGTGCTTGATCTTCGTTTCTGTTGTCGTTTAGCAGCACTCGATCATGAAAACACGCCTATATAATTCTGACCCATTGAACCCTACTTTTATAGAGTAAACTGGGGTTTATATAGGGAAAACCTTATTTTTCTTATTTCTTGCTATAAAATATAGATTGTGGGTAGTCGTTAGAACCGCCTCGATAAAATTCACAATGTATTTGTATAGGCATGTTTTCGTTATGTTATTTGTTTTATGTTCGATGCTTTGTTAAACGTCCCCGTCAACATCATTTAGGTCATTCTGGAGACGTTGCTTCCAATTTTGTGGAATTTTTGTCCGACACTGAGATGAAACGACATCTTAAGCCCTGCCACCCGTCCAACGAAACAAAAAACGCGCATATGCATTGGACGGCCTCCCCTTTGCCTGCATGGACAGGCCTAGTCCTTCTAAGCGGATTAACAGTATACTCGTGTGTGGCCGGTTTCAGGTTTGCGTGGAAGAACTATGCAGCCCAATCTTTATCACCAAGCCCCGCTGGGCGGGGGTGAAAGTTCGGTGCTGTTCAATTTGTAAATATTTTCATTTTAGCACTTCTGTGTGTTCAACTTTGGTTCAGTAATGGTAACAGAGTTGCCAACTGCTTGGGAAAGAGTTGTTAACTCGGCGTGCCGCCTGTGATGGAAGTGTTTGTTCATCTTTCCCTTTGCTTTGGTTTCAGGTTCGTTTAATACCTGAAGTATCGTTACTAAGTTGTTGTGTGTTTTTTTTTTGTTTTTTTTTTTTTTTGCATTGAATAATTGATATGATTAGCATGAAGGACTCTCTGGACTCCCCATTTTCTTTTTACGACGTGTTGTTCATTTCCAGAGGCAAGCCGTTACAACTTTATTTCACTTCCTGCTGCGGATAGAAGCCTCCGTGGTGTAGTGGTTACGCTACTCGCCTTGTAAACCAGGGGTCGCAGGATCGATCCCGGGCTTCTCCAGACTTTCGGATGAGTGTTTTAACCGAGGTCCCGTCTCCGTATGACCTTAGCTGTTGGTGGGACGTAAAACTCAAAACACTCACTCACTCACTTCCTGCACCGGATACTTAGTGCTGTGTCGCAACCCCACTTCCTTACCTCAGTGAAGTTTATTAGTGTAACTGTCAATGAAATATACCATTTTTGCAGCCTTGCTATAGGAACAGGCTCTTTTGTCGAGTGGATGGCTTATCATCACGGAAACAAGCTTCTTTATAATTTTGACCCCCTTGAACCCCACTTTTATATAGTAAAACTGGGGTTTACAAGGGTAAACCTTATTGTGCTAATTTCTGCTCTAAAATATAGATTATTGGTACTCGTTAGAACCGCCTCGATGAGGCGGTTCTAACGAGTACCCAAAATCTTTACTTCGAGCAGAAATAAGAAACATCACATTTTTCATCTTAAAATTTTCATTTTTCGGCGATAAAGGTTACTAGAGTACCCAAAATCTTTACTTCAAGCAGAAATAAGAAACACAACACATTTTTTATCCTAAAAGTTTCATTCTTTCGGCGATAAAGGTTACAATGTATTTGTATAGGCGTATTTTCGCAATGTTCACGAAGTTACGACACGGATATTGTGGTTTCGAAGTACGTTAAGCAACGGATATTGTGGTTAGTAACTGATGGGTAACCGCGTTGCTTGACTTCGTGGATTTGTTTTTCTTTTAAGATAAATAAACCTTTTTAGTACATGTACAATGGAGTTCAGCCCGTGTAGTCGTTAGAGAGAGAGAGAGAGAGAGAGAGAGAGAGAGAGAGAGAGAGAGAGAGAGAGAGAGAGAGAGAGAGAGAGAGGTGTTGCAAACCTCATCGCTGATTATAAAGAATTCCAATTAATCAGAATATCCCATTTACAATATGTGATGTGCTCATTGTTTCAAAGGCAGCTGTTATAGCTATAGTTTGACCGATGATATGCTACAGAAACTGTAGCAGCAGTAGCAGCAGCAACTATAGTAGTAGTAGAGCAGTAGTAGTGCTAGTATTAGTAGCAGTAGCAGACCATGTAGTAGTAAAAGAAGTAGTAGTAGCGCTAATGTTGTTCTAGTAGTACTATGACTACTACTATCCCAACCACCACCACCTCTACTACTACTACTACTTCCCCACCACTGCCACCAATACCACTTTTTCAACCTATCCTACTACTACCACTACTTTAATTACTATCTACACTTCTTCTACTACCACCACTATCACTACTACTAATAGTAGTACTAATAGAACGCCTTCTTGTAGCTATGCGAGTAGTAGCAGTTTTTTTTTTTTTGTTTTTTTTTTTTGTAGAAGTTCGAATCAGATTCCCTGACAATTTACTGAAAAAAATATCAGCGTCGGTTGTTTCGGCTGACTCGACAACTTCCTTATTTGCCTTTCACGGTACTTTACCCATTCAGTACCAGAAACCCCAAAATGGGTACTTCGGCAAACAGTGCAGCCCCAGATCATAACACGGCGTCTGATCAGGGCCTACAATGTTTATTAAAATTTCAGTCATTTTCCAAATCAATTCTGAAGAAAAACACAACCTGACATCCCTAAATTTTGAAATGGACTCCTGTTATATATAAGGTGGAAGATTCCATTTGGTACAAAAAGGGTTAAAGGCATTTATTCTTGTAAGGTAGGACAAACCGTGTGCTCATAATTGTTTTATTGCCCCCTTTGATATACTCTCTGAAGCAGATCAAAGACAGACCCTAATATGGTGATTAGTAGCTTTTGTTGAATCCCTGACTGAGACGCTTAAGGGGAAAATCAATAAGGTACACTCTTGCGAACAGTTAGTAAACTATTGATTTCCCCAAAGGAGGCCCCTTACCTGTTGAAGACAGAGGACTTCTCTTCAGTCAGCACTGAGGGCTACATAATATTATGTAATGAAATGATGGTCCTCAATAAACGAGAATAAATGCCTTTAAGCATAGCGCCAACCATTAGACACTGTCAACCCATAACTTTGATGCAGGCTAATAGGTTCGAACATGGTTCTCTGCATGAGTGCATCTGTTTATTGCAGCACGATTGCAAAACATTCATATTATTATATCATTTTAATATATTCCGTGTTAAACCTGTCATGATTATAAGAGAATTAAATGTAAACAAACCTTTATTAACTTTTAATGTCATTGTGTACAAGCAATTAAAGCAGAAACACAGTGTTTTATATAAATGACTCAATGTGGCCAATGAAATGATTTTGTTAAAGGAGAAAGGCTACATACAGAAATTTTCCGCCTTTTTCACAGAAGATAATTTTCTCTCTTTCAGTTTACTTTGCTTGAACTACTCCTAAAACAGAAGTGAAGGCAATGATCAGAATTCAATACAATAAAATACGTGTCCACTTATTTTTCATACAATATCCATATATTAAATTTCGAGATCCTAGCTCAAACCATTCTTGAGTTTCTTACGAGGTGAAAGCGTAACGGACGGGCCTCCGTGGCCTAGTGGATAAGAGCGCTGACTCTTAGTCATTAGGTCTCTCACCGCCGTAGGTTCAAGCCTCGCTCGGGCCACGTGTGAGACGCCAAGTTCTGCAACGGAAGGTCAGATAGTTTTTCTCCGGGTACTCCGGTTTTCGCCCAACTCTGATTAACGATCGGCTCGATATGAGTGAAATAATCTTGAAAGGGCCGTAAAACCCAAACCAAAAAAAAAGCGTAACGGACAGACGGATAGACAGACGGACAAGACAGAACCAATATGCCCCATCAACTTCTTCGAAGTTGGGGGCATAATTAAACCAAAGCTCCCATCAGAGACACCAAAGGGAAAGACACACAACAATGAAATAACAAGACCCTAATGGAAACATTAATAGCGGAAAGCAAAAAGGACAGATACTTTCCCACAAAATGGCCAACTGGCTGTCCAAAACAAAATAATATAAGCGAAGCAAACACTCAGAGACAAACCATAACACAAATAAACCGCGACAGAAAGAAAAGTCTTTCTAGTAGAGGGAAGAGCAAATAATAGCATTGCACTATTTGAAGGACATAATATTTTTTACAAATGCGAGTTTCCTCCCTTATAACTGTATCTGTCACCCTTTCTATAAATCGCAGTATAAATTCTCACCCATGCGTGCTGAAGAGCACCGACGTCTCTACAAGTTGCCTCAGGATCGACAATGAACGTAGCGATAAAAATTGCTGTTATATGTTTATTAGTTGGCGAGTCTTTGTGTATCTCACGAAGACGACGCCCAGGCGAGGTCTGCGCAGGATGTCCTATCGAGGCTTCACCGAACGACTATAGGGTGATACAAGCGGCCTGGTTTGTCATCAGATGGCTAAACGGGATGACACCCGGAAATTTTCTTTTAAGGATAAGACGAGCTCAAACATCGGTGAGTACATTCTTTGTTGTGAGCATTTGGACTGAACTCAAGCCAGTTCGATAACGTGTCCGCGCGACATCATTACGAAATCCGGCCCCCGTCCATCGGGGCTTGAAGAAATAGATGGGCTGCATGATGCTTCCACGCAGAGCTGAAACCGACCCGCATACGAGTACTGGTAAACTGCTTAGAGAATCTAAGCCTGCCCAGGCAAAGCGGTGCGAGTGTCGGACCGTCCATGCTTATAAACCCTATTGGTTTCATTGGGCGACAGGGCTTGAGATGTCAGTTCATCTCGATGTCGGGTAAACTGAGTACCACAAAATTGGAAGCAACGTCTCCAAAATGACCTTTACAGTGTTGACGGGGAGGTTAAACCTCAAATCAAACAAACAAATATTACGAAAACACGCCTATACAAATACATTGTAAATTTTACTACCAAAATGTGAAAATATTATGCTGAAAAATTGTGATATTTTCCTTATTTCTGCTCAAAATATAGATTGTAGGTACTCGTTAGAACTGCCTCATCGAGTCGGTTCAAACGAGTACCCACAATCTATATTTTACAGCAGAAATAAGAAAAATAAGGTTTACCCCTGTAAACCCCAGTTTTACTATATGAAGGTGGGGTTCAAGGGGGTCAGAATTATATAGGCTTGTTTTCGTGATGTTATTTTTTCTGATGAAAAGTTGTGATATTGATCTCAGTTCAACTCAAAACATAGGTTGTAGTTGCTCGTTTTTTTTTTTGTTTTTTTTTTTGGTTTGGGTTTTTACGGCCCTTTCAAGATTATTTCACTCATATCGAGCCGATCGTTAATCAGAGGTGGGCGAAAACCGGAGTAACCGGAGAAAAACCACCTGACCTTCCGTTGCAGAACTTGGCGTCTCACATGTGACACGAGCGAGGCTCGAACCACAGCGGTGAGAGACCTAATGATCAAGAGTGAGCGCTCTTAACCACTAGGCCACGGAGGCCCGTTGTAGTTGCTCGTTATGAGGCGGTTCTAGCAAGTACCAACAACCTATGTCAAAGAGCAGAAATGATAAAAATATTGTATACCCCCGTAAATCCCAGTTTTCTTTCTACAAAGTGGGCCCATAAAATCGATTTAAGCTCCCCACTGTTGATTATTTTTAATATAGTTTTGTCGGATTTTCCCCACGGTGCTTTTAACCCAATTAGGTCCAGAAACCTGAAAACGGATACCCTGGCAAACAGTGCAGGCCCAGATCAGACGCCGCAGATCGCGGCGTCTGATCAGGACCTCCACTGTTTGCTAAAAGTTCAGTCATTTTCCAAATAAAGTTTGATGAAAACACAACTTGACACCCCTAAATATTGAAATGAACCTGTGCTTCAGCTGAAGTGCACGACCCGCCGGATGCTTATAGCTTTATGAGTGTTACCATATATGGGTATGACGGCCATTTTGGTCATGTGACCTGGACCTAATACGGCTCCCCCAATAAATGCGCCTTATCGTAAGGAGCAAAAATATATCTTATACTTTAGTACTGTATTCTGAATCGTTTGCAGGATAAAATGCATTCTCACTTTTCCAATTCAAAAGCATATGTGTCAAAGTTTGACCTAGGCACAAAGAAGGTCAAGGTCAACCCAGGGTCACCATTTTAGCAATTTATGATGGGCCTACGTCCCAGATGCTATTTATCAAGTTTCGTGGAAATCTGCCCAGTGGTTCTGGAGAAGACTATTTTTGAAGGGGTTTTTACCATATATGGCTTGGCAGCCATTTTGGTCATGTGACCTGAACCCCATGGGCAAATTTTGGTTTCCCCCAACCCATAGAGGCTCCATATGAAATTTGACTTCAATCGGCCCAACTGTTTCCGAGGAGAAGCAGTTCGAAAATTGTCACATTTTTCGCCTCGGCGAGGCTATACTAAATGGACTGTAATATGTCGCAAGTTCATTGGTTAGATCTCATTGATGTCTCTCAGTATGCCAAAAATTGTTTAAATATTCCGAGCGGTTAAGTCACTATCACCAATTTTCATAAACGGGTTACGGACGGACAGACTGACAGAAAGACAGAATGACACGGTGATTAGGGCACTCTTAGAAAATCAACCGACTTCAGTCGGTCGCTTTTTCTGCGGGTCGTGCAATTCCTGCTATATAAGGAGGAAGATTCCGTTTGGTACAAAAAGGGTTAAAAACGTCTCCCTGCCCTACATCATAGTGTAGATTATATTTTCTTGTCCTTTGGGGTCATTGATTCCATTGTGGAATTTTGAAAATATCTGAGGGTCACTGATGAGGCCTAGTTGGCCGAAACTAGCTAGTCTGGCCCAGAAAACATGTACACTCCATATTATTCAGTTCTGTGGTGTATTCCTTGCTTCCAAAGGATAACCCTTTTATAGAACATTTTTAACTTCACTACAGCTGGTGTGTGGGACTGTGTGGCGACGGTAAAACGTCTCCCTGCCCTACATCATAGTGTAGATTATATTTTCTTGTCCTTTGGGGTCATTGATTCCATTGTGGAATTTTGAAAATATCTGAGGGTCACTGATGAGGCCTAGTTGGCCGAAACTAGCTAGTCTGGCCCAGAAAACATGTACACTCCATATTATTCAGTTCTGTGGTGTATTCCTTGCTTCCAAAGGATAACCCTTTTATAGAACATTTTTAACTTCACTACAGCTGGTGTGTGGGACTGTGTGGAGACGGTAAAACGTATCCCTGCCCTACATCATAGTGTAAATTATATTTTCTTGTCCTTTGGGGTCATTGATTCCATTGTGGAATTTTGAAAATATCTGAGGGTCATTGATAAGGCCTAGTTGGCCGAAACTAGCTAGTCTGGCCCAGAAAACATGTACACTCAATATTATTCAGTTCTGTGGTGTATTCCTTGCTTCCAAAGGATAACCCTTTTATAGAAAATTTTTAATATTGTATGTATGATTATTTGATTTTCATTGTCTGTGCTTGTCGCACCGTGATCACGTCTTATGGAGAAGAGGGAGCTGGTTGCTATGCTGTTTGTAGTTCGTTTATTTTCTGTTGTGTTTTCCTCATTGTTAGTTACTCATTGATAGGCTGTAATCTTTGATTATGGCTCTTCCTGGGGCTTTTAATGTTGCAGTTATTATTATTATTATTATTTATTTGAATTTCATTGTCTGTTCCTGTTGCACCGTGATCACGTCTAGTGGGGAAGAGGATGCTGGTTGCTATGCTGATGTAGTTCGTTTATTTTCTGTTGTGTTTTCCTCATTGTTAGCTACTCATTGATAGGTGGCCCCCGCCCATAGGGGCTTGAAGAAATATATGGGCTGCATGATGCTTCCACGCGGAGCTGAATCCGGCCAGCACACTAGTACTGGTAAACCGCTTAGAGGATCTAAGCCTGCCCAGGCAAAGCGGTGCACAAGAGTCGGACCGTCCATAATAATAAACCCTATTGGTTTCATTGGGCGACAGGGCTTGAGATGTCATTTCATCTCAATGTCGGGTAAAAGTCCCACAAAATTGGAAGCAACGTCTCCAAAATGACCTATAGAGTTAAACTCAAATCAGACAAACAAACTCATTGATAGGCTATAATCTTTGATTATGGCTCTTCCTGGGCATCAGGAAAACACGCCTATATAATTTTGACCCCCTTGAACCCCATTTTTATACAGTAAAACTGGAGTTTCCGGGGGTATACATTATTTTTCTTATTTCTGCTCAAAAACATAGATTGTGGGTACTCGTTAGAACCGCCTCAATGAGGCGAGGCGGTTCTAACGAGTGCCCACAATCTATATTTGGAGCAGAAATAAGAAAAAATATCACAATTTTTAGCATAAAATGTTCATTTTTTCGGCGATAAAGGTGGCAATATATTTGTATAGGCATGTTTGCGAAATGGCATTTATTTCTTTAATTTTACGGGGATATTCACTCCAAAGTGATTAATCGTGTATTGAATTGAACATTATCTTGTCTCCCTGCTTCCCGTGGTCTTGGTTCTTTGGTTCACCCTTTGGAAATTAAGTAACAGAACGCAGGAGTGCAGGATTGCAAAAGAGAAACACTGCGATATAGTTAGTTTCTCAGTACTTGGCTTAAACTAGAAAGCTAGGGAACAGAAGATGTTCGGAGGGCTTACGCAACTCTAAGTCCTCAGGTGGAACAAATTTGGCCATTGTTTTAATCTTGACCGGAGACATTGAAACGTTTTCGCTTTGGGCTGTGCAAAAAATATTGCAAAGACTCTCAAAAATGGACAGAATGTGATGACTGTGAAAAGCGTTTCCATGCCTCATGTTCTGAATTAAATACAAACCAATTGCTAGAGCTTGAAATTGGAGTTTGAACTTGGTATTGCAAAGATTGCAAATCTGACTGTGGCCTATACAGCGGTGATGTTCTGAATGGACATAAGGCGGTGTTCAGTGTGACCAATTTGGAATGTGGATTCACACGGTTTGCGTATTCCTTTCAGATGCTGAGCATGGCAACTTGGTAAATCCAGTTGTTCATGCATGTGTCCGAAGTGCGAGGTTTTCGATTTTTCTGACTCGTTCTTCAACGAACCTATAAAACTGGAAAAGAGAAACAAATTTGAACATCTGTCAAAGGAAAAAGGAGTTAAATCTCCGATTATTGACACGAGAGCCGAATTATGTAAACCGTTTGAAACTTTGCAGTATAAACATTAACTGTATAAAAGGGAATAAATGGAACGTTTAGCTTTCCTTGATACTCACCAACCACATATTGTGGCTTTTCAGGAAACAAAGATTGACAGTTCAGTTATGACTTATGAGCTTTTCCATGAAACTTGTGAATACAGTGTCTACAGAAAAGATGGAAACTCTCATGGCGGCGGGGTGATACTGCTCGTTCCCAGAGACATCTCTCATATGCCATTCATGGAACTGGAAAACGACTCAGAATCAGTTTGGATTAAGTTTTTTGCAAATAAAACTACTCGCTTTATAGCAAATTTGGTATCGACCGTCAAACGAAACAGTCAAACACCGCCAGTTATTTAAAGATCAGCTTGATCGCATTAAGTCTCAGAATAAGGGTAAAACAAAAACTTCCCGCAGTACATGTTCTAGGTGACTTCAACTTCAGAGAGATCGTTTAGCCCGATAGGCTCAGCAAATAAGGCACGATGCTGAGTCCGTCCGAAGTACAAATATTGGTTGACATTATGAATGATCATGGCTTAGAACAAATTGTTAACTTCCCTTCTCGTGATAAGAAGACTTTGAATTTGTTCCTTACAGCTTTACCAGGACAATTTGAAGATATTCAGTCTCCAGAAAAACTAAATGATCATGATATTGTTTCCAGATTTTTAAAAATCTTCATACCACCTTTAAAGAAACCTCATAGGAAGGTGTACTCATATCAAAAGGTTGGACATGAAACAATGAGGAAGGACCCGCTAAAATTTGTAAAGGAGAAGAAATACTTTCATCACGAAAACACGCCTATATGATTTTGACCCCCTTGAACCCCACTTTTATATAGTAAAACTGTGGTTTACAGGGTTAAAGCTTATTTTTCTTATTTCTGCTCTAAAATATAGATTGTGGGTACTCGTTAGAACCGCCTCAATGAGGCGGTTCTAACGAGTACCGACAATCTATATTTTGAGCAGAAATAAGAAAAATATCACAATTTTTCATCTGAAATTTTTCATTTATTCGGCGACAAAGGTTACAATGTATTTGTATTGGTGTGTTTTCGTAATGAATGGTCATTCGGACGCTCGTTCTGTCCAAAACTTTGATTTGATCACCTCCTTCATTCAAGCTTTGTCCGAAAATTATATACCCTCCAAAATTAGCAGGTCTGCATCTTCGAATCCTTGGATCACAGCGGAGATAAGAAGAAAGATTCGGAGAAGAAATAAGATTCATGCTAAGGCAAAAATGTTGGAAAGTGGTAAACTCCGGGCAAAATTTGAAAACTTGAGACGAGGAATTAAGAATGACACCAAAAATCAGCTTGATTTGTGTGTGAATAACTTGGTAGGTGATTTAAAGGCAAATCCCAGAGACTTCTACGTATATACTATGGACAAAAATAAAGGAACCCCAAAATTCAAATAGAAAGAAGCGAAACTTCAATGTTACAGGGGAGGTTTATATGCAAAAGGGATCAGTATCTGGTCCATGCACCACGAGCATTGATGCATGCCTTGGTATCCGTCGCCATTTTGCTTGCAATGCTCGGCCAAGCTATTGCAGATTGTTACAATGCTGCGGTCTGTTGCGCACGCGGCGACCCAAGACATCATAAATGTGCTCAATCGGCGACATATCGGGAGATTTGGCTGGCCACGGCCAAGTGTCCTTACACCTTGTTGTCTCAGAAATTCGACGGCAACACGGGCTCGATGTGGGCGTGCGTTGTCGTCTTGGAAATCGAAGTTAACATCAATGCGCCGGGCGAATGGGACAACCACTGGGCGTAAAATTTGGTCTACCTAACACTGGCCAGTCAAATTACCTTGAACGATCATGGTAACTTGACTGGCCAGCGTTACGTAGACCAAATTCCAAGACGACAACGCACGCCAACATCGAGCCAGTGTTGCCGTCGAGTTTCTGAGACAACAAGGTGTAAGGACACTGCCGTGGCCAGCCGAATCCCCCGATATGTCGCCGATTGAGCACATTTGGGATGTCTTGGGTCGCCGCGTGCGCAACAGACCGCAGCGTTGTAACACTCTGCAACAGCTTGGCCGAGCATTGCAAGAAGAATGGCTACGCATACCAAGGGAGATAATCCATCGCACAATCACTAGCATGCCCAGAAGGTGTCGTGTATGCATCAATGCTCATGGACCAGATACTGATCCCCTTTGCATATAAACCTTCCCTGTGACATTGAAGTATCGCTTCTTTCTATATGAATTTAGGGGGTTCCCTTATTTTTTTGTCCCAAGTATATAACAGTAGCCAAAAGAAAGACAGGCATAATAAAAGCCAGAGGAAAGACTGACAAGGAATCCTACCCTTAAATAAAAGAGGAGAGAAATGGGTTACTGAATCGGATTCTGAAAGGAAAGAGGAACGAGTTGGTCAATTCAATGATGCGTTCAACGAGGATCCATTGACTGAACGATCGGCCCCTTTCATGAGGAGGTCCCACACTTATAGGAAAGTATTTGCTCGATACGGGAGCAAGTAAGAGTGAATCTTGTGACAAAGGAAACATGTGCAATAAGTGCTTCCTTGAATTTTCTTCAGTGATCTTTTCTTTCAGTTCAGACCAGTACAGCACAGTAAAATATTATATGTTTCAGGTTGTCGCAGGAACAAACTACTTTCTCTGGCTTACAATCTGGAAGGTAAGAATCGTACATTTTAAAAATCTCTTGGGTAACGGCGAGCCAATCGTTAATCAGAGCTGGGCGAAAACCGGGGTACCCGGAGAAAAACACCTGACCTTCCTTCCGCTGCAGTGAGAGACCTAGTGATTAAGACTAAGAACAATATTAGGCTATTGATAGATGGTATGTAATGAAAAGTATATGCTTCTACAATCAATCATGTGGATTATAAATTCAAAGGAGGAATGTTCAAAAGATGTCTTTTAGCATTTCCGCGTAGGCCGCAGTGTTTGAAGTTTTGGTCTTTATTTCATTAGATGCGATTTTTGCTAGTTTAAAAATTCGTCACATCAAAATCTATCTTGTACTTAACGAAAACACGTCTATATAATTTTGACCCCCTCGAACCCCACTTTTATATAGTAAAACTGGGGTTTACAAGGGTAAACCTTATTTTTCTTATTTCTGCTCTAAAATATAGATTGTGGGGACTCGTTAGAACCGCCCCATCGAGGCGGTTCTAACGAGTACCCACAATCTATATTTTGAGCAGAAATAAGAAAAATATCACATTTTTTCTTCTTAAAATTTTCATTTTTTCTGCGATAGTGGTTTCAATGTATTTGTATAGGCGTGTTCTCGTAATGAATTCGTCTATGTTTAGATTATGATCTTCTTGCACACCAGACACGGAAATCCGTGATTTGACTCTGGGATAGAAATTTATGTTCTCACCCTGTTGTTCCGACCCCAAATCGAATATAATCGCGTGTTTGATAAATGCACTGGTTGATTACAATCTCATGCGCGGCGTCGTCATGCGTGACGTCACTAAACATTCCTGTTGTGTCATCACAAAATGGCGGATGTCGGTAACCGAAGTGACAACAGCATTAAAGATTCGCAATAGAAATGGAAGGTATGCAAGAAAAAGAATCCAATATGGATGTGAGAGGTGGATAGAAAAATCCGTCCCTCGGGATCACTGTCCGGCATCACTCGGCAAGCCTCGTGATGCCGGACAGTGTCCCTCGGGACGGATTTTTCAATCCACCCCTCACACCCATATAAGATTCTTATAATATGTTCTATCTCAGGGGTCGGACACCAGATGACATGCACTACTAGTAAAATAGAAGTGTAGGCAATGGTCAGGAATCGATACAATAAACCCACAGCTCCCATCAGAGACACCGAAGGGAAAGACACATAAACATGAAATAGCTAGACCCTAATGGAAACATCAATCGCGGAAAGCAGAAAGAATGGCCAGTTGGCTATTCAAAACAAAAAGATATAAGCGATACACACACTCAAGACAAACCATAAAAAAAGCGCTACAGAAGAACCGCTTTGGAACAATTCATCGAAAAAGAATTACTTGGGGGGCTTATTCCACAGGGGTGTGTGTGTGTGTGGGGGGGGGGGGGGGGGGTTAAACACTTTTACGCCGCCGCAATCCTCCCCTTTACTTCCGTCGCGATGCCGACAAATAATTTGTTCAGTCCACATGAAGGCCTCCTAACACATCAGTGCAACACCTCCGAGAACACAAAAATAATAAAAAAACAAGGGTGAGGACCCGACAACAAGGAACCACTGAAATGCTGGAGCAAACGAAAACCAACAGTTAGACTCCGATGGGCCCGACCAGAGACAGAACATCAGGCACTAACCAACATTGCATAAAATTAAATTCTAATTCTCAGTAAGCCTTAACGCTGGGTCCATCATATAGTGTGAGGCTTGACCCAACGGCATGCAATGGTTAACTTCCATACATACAGTCTGTCGTATTACATATAAGTTGTACCCAATCTTTTATGTCGAAGAATGATTTTATGAAATTAGGTGCTGAAGTCATTGCAAGTATATATTGTTCTGAATTTATATACAAATTCACCATAAAATTCGGGTTACTATTAATGAACTATATGTAACTGTCCCTTATGATATGTGCACCCAAATGACCGCTCAGGTCATCCTTTTCATAGATACGAGGGGTGATCAATAAATACGAGAACTTTTGCTAAAACTTAATAATGAAAAACGAATCTCTTGGGCTGTACCATTACTTAAGTTGAAGTCCTCCGCTAAATTTCTAACAGTCACTCGCCTGTCTTCCATTACGTATTGTTCAATGGCAGCACAGTTTTCCTCTGTAGTATACTTCACAATGCGGCCAGATCGGGCGTCATCTTTGGTCGATGTTCTTCCGTCACTGAAGCGATGCCACCATTTATGAATACAAGATTTCGAAAATGCTGCTTCTCCGTATACTTTTTGGAGATCCTCTTTGATTTCGCTCATAGTCTTCCCTAATTTTACGTAGAATTTAATGATAGTCCCTCTGTACTGCAACAACGTCGTCAGCAATTTCTGAACGGTGAACGTGAAGTATGACGTCAAAAATATGACGTCATTGAAAAAACTAGTGATGTCACGAACGCAATACCTTAATGACGTTGTCCGTAACGTGCTATTCTATCGACTTTATAAATTTTATTGCGATTGGTTTTATATTAAAAAAGTTATAGCAAAAGTTCTCAAATTTATTGATCACCCCACGTACTTTCATATAAGTCTAGGAAGACGTATACGCAGTCCGATCTGAGTCTTGATTGGTCTCCTGTGTCCTTCAGTCGGAAAATGCGAAAACATATTCCATTAAGTCTGCACTGATTAGCTTTTTATTTGGCGGCCCCCGCCCATAGGGGCTTGAAGAAATATATGGGCTGCATGATGCTTCCACGTAGAGCTGAATCCAGCCCGCATACTGGTAAACAGCATAGAGGATCTAAGCCTGTCCATGAACCGCGGTGCGAGGCGGACCATCCATGCTTATAAACCCCTATTGGTTTCGTTGGGCGACAGGGCTTGAGATGTCATTTTACTCAATGTCGGGTAAAAGTCCCCACAAAATTGGAAGCAATGTCTCCAAAATGACCTTTACAGTCTTGACGGGGACGTTAAACCTCAAATCAAACAAACAAACAAAAATCGTTTTATTTGTACAGGTATGTTTTTCTTTTTCAGGTTAATCAGCTGAAGAACTGCAGAGCCACTGTCTGGCAAAAAATTGGATGGCACCTATGAACTGACCAGTACAAACTGTTAATGAACTAGATGTAACTGTGTGCCCAATGACCGCTCAGATCGACCTTTTCATAGATACATATACTTTCAAAGTATTCTTAACTGCGCAGTTTGAGAAGCCAGTGATTAAGTGTTTCAAAATTATGGACAGAGAAGACTAGTAAAAAACTGCAATGCATGCATGTCATACAACTTTTTCACGAAAACATGCCTATATACTTTTAACCCCATTGAAACCCATTTTTATATAGTACAAACTTGGGTTTATAGGGGTAAACCTTACTTTTCTTATTTCCGCTCTAAAATATCGATTGTGGGTACTCGTTAGAACCGCCTCATCGAGGCGGTTCTAACGGGTACCAACACTCTATATTTTGAGCAGAAATAAGAAAAAAATATCACAAATTTTCATTTTAAAATGATCGGCTTTTTTTCGGCGGTTAAGTTTACAATGCATTTATACAGGCATGTTTTGAAAATGTTTTCTGTTGAACGGAGTTTTTATTATTGAATCAAAACTGCCAACGTTGTGTGCCTGCTATCGACTTCCTTGCATCACATCGCATCGCAAGCATTATAACAACAGGACATATTTTGCAATGTTTCATATATAAAATGTTGACATAAATGATCAAGTTTTCTATGACAGATGAAGAACAACATTTTATATTGTTATACCTCACGTGACTTTCCCAAACAAAAACTCCCATAGGCCTGAGAATGATAATTTTTACTATTATCCTGCGATAATTTTGACTATCACATGCGCGGAATTGAGTTCTGCTGTCAAGGTGGAGAAAAAAAAGAGTCTACACCAAAACTGTAACGAAGTCGAGAAATTTTGGTATCAAAATGTTTCTTTTTATTTACTTAAGAAAAACGCATACACACATTTTAGGTTTTTTTTTTTTTTTTTTTTTTTTTAAGAAATAACGAAGTTATAAGCGTTTGAATTTCTGAATTTCTGTTTCACCACATAACGTCGCTTATGCAGAAAGCCGACAGTATCATTTGGAACGTCACTGGTCCTGCATTTACCATTAAAATCCCTTACCATAATTATTGGTTTTGTTCGGTATAATAAAATAAATATTACATTTCTGGGAGGGTGATAGTGAAAAATGAAACACTTCGAAATATGAATATCAACCTCGTCTGTGCCTCGGTTGAAATTATATTCCTAATGGTGAAATTTTTCATTAATTTTTCACCCTTTCAGGAATATAATATTTATATACTAGATAGGGAAAAGAAAACGGTATGTTGTTAAGATTATTTCCACCTTTTCAGTATTCCTCGCCCCCCGCCTATCGGGGCTTGAAGAAATAGATGGGCTGCATGATGCTTCCACGCAGAGCTGAAACCGACCCACACACGAGTACTGGTAAACCTCTCAGCAAAGCGGTGCGAGTCGGACCGTCCATGCTTATAAACCCTATTGGTTTCATTGTGCGAAAGGGCTTGAGATGTCTTTTCATCTCAATGTCGGGTAAAAGCCCAACAAAATTGGAAGCAACGTCTCCAAAATGACCTTTACAGTGTTGACGGGGACGCTAAACTTCAAATCAAACAAACAAAACCAAATCAGCGTTTGCAAAACACGAACTAAATCAAAGGGTTTGATCCTTATGTCAGCCGTGACAGCCAGGATGCCCAGCATTGTATCCAAACATAGCCTAGCCTATATCCTTGGAGATGTAGTTTGCATGATGATGAACCATTTCCTAGTTGGCTAGAAAATAACAGTCTCAAGCTTATTTGTATGCTTCACACTTTTATCATTCTAAATCCAATACTGTCAATGGGTGCTCTTTATTGTGCTAGAAAACAATAGGAAATAGCGGCCAGCAAAACCTGCTAAATCATATGAGCGGCCATCGTACACTGAGATCAGTTTCAAGCAGGCGTTCAGGCTGAAATCAGTTTTCGATGTTTACATAAACCCTCTTTAATGCCGCATTTTCCAAAGACCGATACTGAAAGACTCCGAACAGACTACGTGGATACACATGTCCCTCTTAGTCTAGGCTGGTCAAGCATGCCCATATATTAGTTCTGCCGCTCCCTGGCTAACATTGACTGAGCACTTATTGGACAGTTTTATTGACGGTAAACGTTTCAGACCTGTCTAAAAGTATTATAAACAGGGAAATGCCATCGATTTAGCATTGCCATTTCTCTAATATTCTCATAAAAAGGATTCGCTTTCTCGGAATATTTTTGATTAAATTCTCACAAATGTATTGCATGTTCTGGTCATATTCAGTTTCCTTCTATTACGAAAACACGCCTATACAAATACAGTATAAACTTAACCGTAGAAAAAAAAGGACAATTTTAAGATGAAAAATTGTGATATTTTTCTTATTTTTGCTCAAAATATAGATTGTGAGTACTCGTTAGAACCGCCTCATCAAGGCGGTTCTAACCAGTACCCACAATCTATACTTAAGACCCGAACTAAGAAAAATAAACAATACCCCTGTAAATCCTAGTTTTACTATATAAAATTGGGGTTCAAGGTGGTCATAATTATATAGGCGTGTTTTCGTGATGGTGGTACTAGCAATGTATCGATAGTGGAAAGCCAGTGGCAACACGGGAACACATGTATAAACCGATCTACTATCTGTTTTTGAACCCCCTCCCCACCCCCCTCCAAAACAAAACAAAAAAATAAAATAAATAAATAAATAAAAATAAAGACGCAAACCGTAGACTATAAATACGATTCGACATGTAACTGTTTAATGGGACAGCGCATGACAAAACCTACAGTAAGACTTATGTGACCAGCGAAGACTTAGCATACCCACACCCAAAAGTCTTATTAGTGTCTTTACTATTCGCAAGAGCCTTCCATAACCTGTACGGTATCCCTGAAGCACCATGCTGCTCATCACGACAGCACGCCTATATGATTTTGACCCCCTTTAGCCCAACTTTTATATAGTAAAACTGGGGTTAACGGGGGTATGCATTATTTTTCTTATTTCTGCTTAAAACCATAGATTAAGGGTACTCGTTAGAACCCCCTCGCCCAGGCGGTTCTAGCGTGTGCCCACAATCTATGTTTTGTTTAACCATTGATTGTGGGTACTCGTTAGAATCGCCTCGCTGAGGCGGTTCTAACGCGAGGCGGATTAAGGTGTACCCACAATCTATGTTTTGTGCTGAAATCCTAAAAATACCAGAAGTTTTATATGATAATTTTTTATTTTTGGCTATATTTTTCAATATAGTATATATAATGTATTATTTGGATTTATGTGTTCTGAGCCTTTGTTGGTCGCTCAGATCATTTTAGTGGCATAATGATAGCAGATCCATGTCACATAGCGCATTCCGTCATATCTCTAATTTGCTTATTATGCGATATACTCCAAACGTATAGGTTATCGGTGTTCGTTAGAACCGCGGTTAGAAAAGGCTGTTGTAACGGTTATACACACAACCTATGTTTTGAAGCAGAACAAATTAATGATAACCCTTGTATGACCGCTACAATATGTCACCTAATAGCTTCAAACTGATTGAGTTACTTTAAAATTCCTGTACAATTTACAATTATTTGAAGACCACCTTTGTGGCTGTTCAAAAGTGGTCTTTAAGACCACTTTTGGACAGTCCCATAGCTGATCTCTGACAAGCGGACACTGAACACGGAAAACACAAACAAATAATAACTGCAACCGAGGCAGAATTAGTCTTTTAGGTGGTCTTAATAGTGGAATTTCAATGTACTATATAACTGGTGTCAGATTTAGTCTTTGGTTTTGCTCCAATTTTCGTACTTTGCGGCATTTGATCACGGTGCAAACTTACCGTTTCTTTCCGATAACGTCCCAATGTGACATATGGCAATCTTGCATATCTCCAAGACGGCTATTTTCTGTTGAGAATTTGTGATATTTTTCTTATTCTTACTCCAACCATAGGTTGAGGGTGCTCGTTAGAACCGCCTCATTGAGGCGGATCTAACGAGTACCCACAACCTATGCCTAAGAACAGAAATAAGAAAAATAATGTATACCCTTGTAAACCCATTTTTCTTTATATAAAGTGGGTGACGGGGTGTTATTACTCGGATTTGTTAAAGTGATTGTAGGCCGCTTTTTATTTAAGGGGAAAAGGAACACCTTCGGGGAAGGCAACTCCTGCAAAAGTATTTTGTCTCCCATGTCAGTAGGGGTCAACTCGTAAAGGAAAGATTTTGCTCCTGAGGAGCAAATTCTTTCCTTTAAGAGTAGACCCCATTTTCCGTGGCACGGGGCTTACAGAAAAGTAAACAGGAAGTCCCGAAAGTTATCTCCCTTTGAAAAATGGCGAACACATCTGCCAGGTGTTCCCATTCCCCTAAAGTGTCCTTGAGAAAGCTAAATACATAATTATATAAGTGTAGATCTAGTTTGACGACCCCCGCCCCTTGGGGTTTGAAGAAATAGATGGGCTGCGTGATGCTTCCACGCAGAGCTGAAACTGACCGCACACGAGTACTGGTAAACCCCTTAGAGGATCTAAACCTGCACAGGCAAAGCAGTGCGAGTCGGACCCTCCATGCTTATAAACCCCGTTGGTTCCATTGGGTGACAGAGCTTGAGATGTCATTTCATCTCAATGTCGGGTAAAATCCCCACAAAATTGGAAGGAACGTTTCCAAAATGGCCTTACAGTTTTGACTTGGACGTTAAACCACAGACAAACAAACCAAGGTCGAGTTTGGTTGGATTTGGTTCGATGTTTAATAGTCCAATCATTACTGTGTAGGTCATTTTTAGCAGGTCAGTTTGACATAAGTGAACCAGTTCAATGCACATTAAAACGTCAGAAACTCACAACTGCCCTGCTTGAATCAGCGGAAAGGAGCAAAGAAAATATTTCATGATAAACCTACACGAAATAGTGTCACGGGATCCGGCATGTAGTGAACAGCCACCGCCTGATCACCTGTCAGACACGGGTCCGACTGTGTTTGCGTTTACAGGGACGCATACATTCATAATATATTACAATGTATATACATTGTTTGTTTGTTTGATTCGAGGTTTAACGTCCCCTACAACACTATTTAGGTCATTTTACAGACGTTGCTACATTACCTGACATTTAGATGAAATGACATCTCTGCCGCCAAATGAAACCAATATGGTTTATATGCATGGATGATCCAACTCGCACCACTTTGCCTGGGCAGGGTTAGATTCCAGTACTCATGTACGGTCGTTAACAGCCCTGCGTGGAAGCATCATGTAGCTCAGTCTATTTCTCCAAACCCCGATGGGCGGGGGCAATATATTATATACATAATGATTTCTAACACGACCAGTGATCTCAGATATATCATTTTTAATGACTACTTTCATTTGATTTTTTTCCTACCAAAAATATCCTGTCACACACATATGGTTTGTCATACTTTTTTTTAATTTTACAACTCTTTGATGATTATTTCACTCATATAGAGCCGATCAGTAATCTGAGGTGGGCGAAAAACGGAGTACCCGGAGAAAAACACCTGACCTTCCATTACAGAACTTGGCGTTTGTCATACTTTAAGAGTTGATTCCAAAGGATCTAATTATTCAGAACTTATTTATCTTCACTACAGATGGTGTTGTTAAGCCTTCGCCCAACGGGGCTTGGAGAAATAGATTGGGATGCATGGTGCTTCCACGCAGAGCTGAATCTGACCACACACGAGTATAGGAAACAGCAACGACTAAGCCTGCCCAGGCAAGGCGGTGTGAGTCAGATCGTCCAATGCATATAAGCCTTCTGGTTTTATTGGGCGCCAGGGCTTGAGGTGTCATTTCACCTCAATGTCGCGTTAAAGTCCCACAAAATTTGAAACGACGTCTCCAAAATGGCCTAAATAGTGTTGATGGGGGTCGTTCAACCCCAATGCAAACAAAAACAGTTGGTTTTATGCCGTGTGGCGGGCGTAAAAAGTCTCCCCGAACATCCATCATAGTGCAGATTATATTTTCGGGTCCTTTGGGATCATTTAATTCATTTAGAATCATTTTGAAAATAGAGTTCTGCTTAACCGTTGCTAGAGGGTATGGCCGGTGTTGCACATTTCAGTACTGGTTATGAACAGTCTCAATAAAACAGAGCATTTTTTTTTTCATTTATTTGGTGTATTCTTTGCTTCCAAAGGATCTAACTATTCAAAATGTATTTGTCGTCACTACGGCTGGTGCTGTACCGTGTGGCGGTCGTTAAAAGTCTCCCCGTACATCAATCATAGTGCAGATTATTTTATCTGGTCCTTTGGGATCATTGGATCATTTAGACTCATTTTGAAAATAGAGTTCTGCTTAAACCGGCGCTAGAGGGTGTGGCCGGTGTTGCACATTTCAGTACTGGTCATGAACAGATTCAATAAAACCCGAGTCTACTATTTTCGTTTATTTCATTACGAAAACACACCCGTTTTTCACATCTCCAAAATGGCTACTTTTCGGATGAAAATCCGTGTTATCTTTCTTATTTATACTGCAAACATAGGCTGTGGGTGCTCGTTAGAACCGACTCATTGAGACGGTTCTAGCGAGTACCCACAACCTATGTCTTGAAGTGAAAATAAGAAGAAAAAAATGTTTACCCCCCGTAAACCACATTTTTCTCTATACAAAGTGGGGTGTAAGGGGGTGTTCATTTCACGGACTTGTCCACGCGATGTGGTGTTTTCTTTGCTTCCAAAGGCTCTAACTATGAAGAACTTATTGATCCGGATAATTCTGTCCAGGTTGATTTACTGTACATAGAATTTTATTCACACTGGGGACCAATTTGATCCGAATAAAGTTGATTTTTAATCGAGTTGTTTTACACTAGGGACCAGACTGGTTAACTGTGTAAATGCAACAAAATGTGTAGCAGTTCATTGAGATCAAGTTAGTTTTACTTTAAAAGCAATTTGATCTGGGTCAACTTGATGCGGATCGACTGACGTTTTAAACACCTCCATTATGATAACACACCCATTTGACATAATGCATTCTTTTACTTCTCATGTAGAGGGCCAGCTCACCTGATTCCAAGAAGACACAAAGTTTCAAATCTTTATGTAGATAACTGAAAACCATCTTATTATATCCCCCACCGGAGGTGAGTGAGGTCGGGGGTCATATTGTTTTTGATGAGGCTACCGTTTACGTTAGCGTTGACCTCGGCGACGGTGTAGCTTTTTTGAAGCACTATACTGTATCTTCGATTTACGGGGTAGAGCTAGGACTGGTCGATCCAGTGTCAGGATAATGTGACTGGGTGTGGTATCATGTAATGTGTCTGGGACATGATACTTCAGTGAGGCAGCACTATAAACGTGAGCATTGAGCTCCCTGTCGCAACCAGATACCGTCGTGATATGACTGAAAAACTGTTGAAAGCGACGTTAAACCCGAATTCACACACACACACACACACACACACACACACACACACACACACACACACACACTGTATCTTCGAACCTAAGGATGGATTCTGACCGAACTTGCATGGTTACATCACTAGGACGGAGGAAAACAGCCATTAGGTTATGATGAGGACCTCTTTTTCAAGGGCACAGGATCCCCCCAGCCCCACCACCACCACCACCACCAAAAATCAAAAACAGTCAATTTTTGGTAACAAAAAAATGGCTTGTCTGATTGTCTGAACCAATTGCTTAATTTTGGTCAAACTTGGTAAAATACATCATTAAAACATAACGCAGGTTGGATTAGATCTTGGTGACCTTGACCTTATTTTCAAGGGCACAGGCCCCTAAAGACTGAGAATTTCGGCTTGTCTGCACCCTAACTCGTAAATAAATGAATGGAATTTTGTCAAACCTGGTACAATATATCATTGCAACCTACCAAAGATTTGATTAGGTTTTGGTGGCCTTATTTACATGGGCACATGCCCCCAAACTGTGAATTTGGTTTGTCTTTACACTGTCCTAACTCATCCAACATCTTCGAGAACACAAAAATCAAACAACCACAGGGAGAAACAACGGTGAGGACTCGACAGCAATAAACCACTGAAATGCTGGAGCAAACGAAAACCAACAGTCAGACTCCGATGGGCCAACCAGAGACAGAGCATCAGGCACAAATCAAAACTACATAGAATTAAATTCTAATTATCAGTAAGCCTTTACGCTACGCTGGAACCGTCATAGAATCTGAGGCCTGACCCAGCGGCATGCAATTAAAGAGGGACGCAAAGTTGTCAATCGTGATTGGGTTAACTACCATGCATGCAGAATGTCGTATAACATTTATGTTGTACTCAATCTTTTCATATCAAAGAATGATTGTACGAAATTGGGTGCTGAAGTAATTGCTAGAATATATTTATAAACGCCATAGGATGCCGCACGAGGAACATCACAATCAAAGAAAGGAAAGTTTACAGTCTCAAAATCAAATCATCACGTTTATCATAAAAACCCATCTACAATAGATAGATGTAAATCCAAAAACGGGGCCTCGGTTTCAAAAGAATTTGCTTTATTTCACTGAAGTTCTGGGGGGGGGGGGGGGGTAAATCAGACTGATTATACCATCAAAATAGGTATTGTCAATATTTAATAAATCATCCAACTATCTAGAAGTCGAGCTAAACGAGCTAAAGGCTTCAATGATTTCAGTTTGGTTTCAAGCCTGTTTTAAACAGGGAAATGCCATCGATTTACCATCGCCAATTTTCGCTTTCTTAATACATTTCGCTTTCTCGGAATATTTTGATTAAATCCTAACAAATGTACTGCATGTTGTGTTCCAATTAAGTTTCCTTTATAATGGTACCAGCCATTTTTTTGAAAATAGGCTGCTCATTAACATCACGTGAACAAGTCCGTTAAATAAAAAAAACCTAAACCCCATTTTATATAGAGAAAACTGGGGTTTACAGGGATATACATAATTTTTCGTATTTCTTCTCCAAGACATAGGTTGTGGGTACTCGTTAGAACCACCTCACTGAGGCGGTTCTAACGAGCACCCTCAACCTATGTTTTTAGCATTTATAACAACAATATCAAGGATTTTCATCAGAAAAGTAGCCATTTTGGAGATGTGAAAAATGCATTGTGTCGCACGGGTGAGTTATCATAATGAGGAATACCGATGGCAACACTGGAACTGAACACTTAAGGTGTGAAGTTAAAGAAGGGAAATGTAGGACACAGGCAATGCACATTTACGAAATAACACTATCAAATAGAGCATTTGATCAATGTTTGATGAAATGATTTTCTGGTATGGTGATGTTTATATCATATCTTTGGTTCACATATGGTCAGTTGTGGCCATTAGTGGCCATAATTGTCACCGGAATCGAACAGGTTTCTGGACAAATTTGAAGTGTGTGTCACTATATATGGAAAATAAGCTATATAGACAAATACATGTACAGTGTATTTGTATTTTTTTTCGAATTCCTGATTTATGTTTCGTAACATTCAATGGCCTATTTAAATTTTCTCCAGATTTGTTTAAGGCCTAAAAATACCCCTGTTTCAGCTGACACAACCGATCACGAATTTGTTTGCGCCGACTCTGCATCTTTATAGTCATCCAGAAAAATATATATCTTCTTACCCATCGACCTTAATATTTTCTGGCACTTTTTATAAAATTCATAAAACAGTCAAAATAGCAAAACTAATTCTTAAATTCTTGTTCTTTTTTATTTATTTATTTATTTTATTGCTTCCTTGATGCCCATCACCTCATCATTTGAATATTTTTTGATGATAGAGTTAGACCTAATGGTTTATTGTACGCTTATGGTAAACGTGGATGACTGGAGCAAAAATAAAGTTCAAAAAAAAGCAAGAAAGATATGTTTTCCCACTTAAAACTAGAAGTGAAGGCAATGACGACGCCTTCCGTCTTAGATATAAAAGGGAAAGAAACACTAACACATTTACAGCCTCGACAGCTCTCGACTTACGATCGAGAGGCTGTGCGTTCGAATCCGCCGAGGTGTGTCCTTGGGCAAGACATCTTATGACTATGCCCCCACTCGAGCTAGGTGTAAATGGGTAGCAGTGGTGTAAAAGGCATTAACATCCGGAATGAGTGTTCGAGAGCGATTGAATAATCGCAATCGAAGTAAAATAAATTATACTACTCAAAGTTTGATAGGGATCACTTTTTTAATACAAAATAATTTTTGGATCAATTAACCAGCTGAATCCAAATTAGATACATAATAATAGAAGACATATCCTTCACAAAGACTAGTGATTAATTTTGTCAACTGGCACTGCATTCAAGCATGACAACAACAACCGTCTTGGCACCCCCAAAATTTGCCGTAACACGAAGGGATTTGGACAATTGATTTTTCACGAATTTCCGTTTAGACAAACGTGCCTAATAACGTATATGGCGTCCACGGGCATCAATTACAGCGCGACATCACCTGCGCATGCACTTAATCTGAGTCTGTATCCGGTTTTGTGGAATCAGTCTTCATTCGGCAACCAATGCATCTTTAAGCGCCTGTAAAGTCCTCGGCTGCACAGGTCGGGCTGAAACAGCACGCTGTAGCATGTCCATCGCCTGCTCAATCGGATTTAAGTCCATCGATCGAGCAGGCCAGTCCATACGAACGATTTTCTCACGTTACAGATAGGCATCAGTGACGTGGGCATGGTGGGGACGGCCCGGCGGCATTAGCGTCCGGGCCGATAGCATCGGCATATGGTCCCACAAACTGAACAAGAATCTCATTACAGTACCTCATTGCCGTTAACGTTCCGTTTTCAACGATGTATAAATCAGTTTTACCGTTCACGATTATCCCAGCCCAAACCATGACTGATCCCTTTCCCTACCGATCCTGCTCTGCCACATTCAAGTCATCGAATCGCTCTTTAGACATTCGCCACACTAACTGACGTTTATCAGTGAAGTCTAGACAGAATCTGGACTCATCAGTAAACAGTACTAGTGTGTTGGCAAAGTCCAGCCGGTCTTGCATGTGCTGTCTCGTCAAAGGAACACGTACAGCAGGCCTCCTGTCATTGAGTCCGAACTCGTGGAGCCTGTGTAGAAATTCGTACTAAATTCGTTTCGTTCCTAAACTCGTTATGCAAAGGCGTAGGGTTCAAAAACCGTTGACGTCGAGACTGAATCAACAAAAAACGGTCCTGACGTTGAGTTGTAGCCCTTTCTCGACCCGTCGTGTCTGTGTGAAGGATTTCTGAGGGTTAGATGCCGACTCCACATTAGGGAAACAACGCTCTGAGACACATTCGGAATCCCAGCAACACGACGCTGAGAGACGCCAGATTCCACCATTCCGACGCCACGATTCATTTCTTCGGGACTCAGACTGTTTCTTAATTACCCCTAGGCATTTTAGAGTTTCACAAATCAAATGAAATCCTTTTTTACGCTTAGTAAAGGAACACTGACAAGTTTGAATTTTCTGTTGGAATGCAGTGTTACACACTATTTTCGGGGTGCATGGATTCATTTGCGAAGTGTGAGAAGTGTGTACTTTCATCAGTACTGAATTGCACATGAGATATTTATCAATATACGGAGTATAAATTCTGTCAAGAAATTTTAAATTTTCAGTGCAAAATTTGGTATATCAAAGGTTGAAACAAATAGTCTAAATCTACGTTCAGAGCCGGGGCACAGCATTTCCTACAATTTACGTGTGCACCAAACGAAGACTCAGATCAGACTGCGCATCCGCGCAGTCTGATCAGAGTCTTCGTTGTGTGCTCTTCGGACAGCTTCATGTATAGCAAGAGTGGTGTCTGGTCAGACTATATGGATGCGCAATCTGATCTTATTCTTCGCTGGATTCGGCCCCCGCCCATCGGGGCTTGTCGAAATATATAGGCTGCATGATGCTTCCACGCAGAGCTGAAACCGACCGCACAGGAGCACTGGTAAAACGCTTAGAGGATCTAAGCCTGTACAGGAACCGCAGTGCGAGGCGGACCGTCCATGCTTATAAACCCTATTGGTTTCATTGGGCGATAGGGCTTGAAATGTCATTTCATCTGAATGCCAACAAAACTTGAAGCAGCGTCTCAAAAATGACCTATACAGTATTGACGGGGACGTTAAACCTCAAACAAACAAACAAAGAAAACACTCGGAAACAAAAGACCCACCACTGCTGGCATTGCCTCAATTTCTGTTGCTTCGGCTCATCTTTTATCTTCATTTTCTGACAAATCACATTATCCTCTCAGACAGCATACACTTCAACGAGATTGGGCATTTTCAGCTGAGAAAAAGTCAATCAAAAGTTATACCATATTATGTATTAGACATTTCCCTTTGTCATCATTTGAGTTTTACTTTAGTGCAGGTACATGTAAGAAATGAGGGTCTCTCCAAAACTCTGAATTTGCTTTACATCACGAAAACACGCCCATATAATTCTGACCACCTTGAACTCCACTTTTATACAGTGAAGCTAGGGTTTACAGGGGTAAACCTTATTTTTCTTATTTCTGCTCCTAAACATAGATTGTGGGTAATCGTTAGAACCGCCTCAACGAGGCGGTTCTAGCGGGTACCAACAATCTATATTTTGAGAAGAAATAAGAAAAATATCACAATTTTTCATCTTAAAATCTTCATTTGTGGGGGGGGGGGGGGGGGGGGGGCGATAAAATTTACTATCAATTTTTATAGGCGTGTTTTTGTAATGCCCTTGGTTTAGTTTTGTTCGGTGTTTAAGAGCACAGTCAACACTATTTAGGTCATGTCAAGCTTATCAGTTATAATAATAATAATAATAATAATAATAATAATAATAACAATAACCTTTATTTACCGAGTGTAACAAATTTGGCAACAAACAGCTAATCTTCCATCAGGCCCTCAGTTTACCTGGGCAGGCTTATACAGTACAATGTTCATTCGTACCACGGCCACAGATCTTGTGCCATCAATTTCCATGAAAGAATATCACTGAACCCGGAGGGAATCGAACCAGCAACCACCTGGTCGCCATTCAGAGAGTAACCGAGGACGTTATATCAAGTATTTTTGTTCTGGTACGGTGCAACCACTGTTAAACAGCCAAACAGGGAAATGTCTAAATACATGGATCTTTAAGATGGGAAGTTAAAAACATGCGACCAGAACCAGACTCGAACCGGCGATCCCTTGCTTACAGGGCAAGTGCTCTACCGCCTGAGCTACCCCGGCGCTGATAACATTTCTTCAACTTTTATAAACTTAGTAAATAAACCGGCAGCACCATTGATGAAGAACGGGGAACCCTTTTACATGCTCCACAACTGCACTTAATACAGGCAGTTGCAAATAAATAGATACATCTTTAAGAAGGGAAGTTGAAAAAAAAAGAAAAAACAGATCTGACTGCTTAAATGATGTGGCTGTTCAGCAGAGGGAAACATTTTAGATAATACATGGCCTGGTATAAACAGAAGAAAATTTTCTATTCACTGCACATCACGATAACAATGTCCGAGCAATAACACCCCTTAAACTCCCACTTGGCATTACGAAAACACGCCTATATATTTTGACCCCCTCATACCCCACTTTTATAGAGTAAAACTGGGGTTTAAGGGGGTATACATTATTTTCTTATTTTTGCTCAAAAACATAGATTGTGGGTACTCGATAGAACCGCCTCGACGAGGCGGTTCTATCGAGTCCCCGCAATCTATGTTTTGAGCAGAAATAAGAAAAATATCACAATTTTTCATCTTAAAATTTCTAATTTTTGGCCAAAAAATTGGCAATGTATTTGCATAGGCGTGTTTTCGTAATGGGGTTTTATGGCGATATACAATATTTATCTTATTTCTGCTCAAAAACATAGGTTGTGGGTGCTCGTTAGAACCGTATCATTATCAAAGACATAGGTTGTAGGTACGGATTAGGTCTATCTATGTTTGGACTACATGTATAAATAAAAATATATCACAATTTATTCAGAAAAATAACCATTTTTGAGATATGACAGAACGGACTAAGTCACACGGGAGTCTTTTCGTAATGTGAGGCAGCTTAACATGGATAAATCAAGAGAAAAATAAATGATGGAGAGAAGTCATATGAGCATCTATCAGATAGTTTTCTTTTCATTATTTACATTATATATACTGATAATAAAATGGAAATTTTGCAATTCATAACCATATCAGAAAAGACATTATTCCTTTTTTACTTTTAAGAAATTATTTCCATATTTAAGAAATAATTCCTATTTTAAACTTGTACAACCCACCCCACCCCCACCCCCATCTCCGTTTTCAGTTATGTGTTGTAGTCCTGCTTCCCAAGCATCGCCTTTTCAAAGAATATTTAAATTCACCGGAGCTGGTGTTAAGGAATTATGTGTGGCGGTCGTAAAACAGTCTGCTTATCCTTCACCATAGCGTGGGTTATATTTCCGGGTCCTTTTGATCATTGACTCCACTGCGGAATTTTGAAAATATTCGATGATCACTGATGAGGCCAAACTGACCGTAACTAGCTAGTCCGGTCTAGAAAAATACGTGTACACTCCACGTTTTCAGGTCTGTGTTGTAGACCGTGCTCCCAATGGATCATCTTTTCATCGGACATTCTAACTTTTGGGTACTGATTAAACCTGGCTGTTTAACAGAGGGAATTTAGATTTGGTAAAGGGGTTTTTGGCTGAAGGAGATAGGTGGCTGCACAGTTAAGTTTGAATAAATAGCCTCACGAAAACATGCCTTTATAATTTTGACCCCATTGAACTCCACTTTTATGTAGTAAAACTGGGGTTTAAAGGGTTCTTACGTGTACCCACAATCTATATTTTGAGCAAAAATAAGAAAATTATCACACTTTTGCATCTGAAAACTATCATTTTTGGCGGTAAAATTTCCTGTGTATTTGAATAGGCGTGTTTTCGTAATCGTCGTGGCTGCTGAATAGAGGTGGCAGTTGGACAGAGGCGACTGCTAGTGTCGGTTTTTCTGATTACTTTACAGAGACATAGACGCATATGTACCTGTTTGTTTGTTTGTTTGATTGATTTAAGGTTTAACCTCCCCATCAAAACAGTAAAGGTAATTTTGGAGACGTTGCTTCCAATTTTGTGGACTTTTACCCCGACCTTGGGATAAAATGACATGTCAAGCCCTGCCGCCCAATGAAACCAATAGTGTTTATAAGCATGGATGGGCCGATTCGCACCGCTTTGCCTGGGCAAGCTTAGATCTTCTAAGCAGTTTACCAGTACCCGTGTGCGGGCGGGACTGTTTCAGCTCTGCGTGGAAGCATCATGCAGCCCATCTATTTCTTCAAGCCCCGATGGGCGTGGGCCGATATGTACCTGTTATCATATGAACAAAATGCTCCGGATCACCACGGAAACCTTTCTCTGATTAAAGACTCCACTGGTAAAATGAATTGCTTTACGAACAAAATAAATTAGAAGTTGGAGAAAATTATTTGCTACTGGAACGAAACTGCCGCAACATCTACAAAAATAAAGATATCAACCAAGAGCCCTGCATCTGAATAGTCTTGTTGACATCACACCCGCAAGTTCTGTGTTTTACTCCAGTTCCGTATATGTGGAAAGGACAGAGGAACGCACAGACTGGTAGAAGAAAAAGCGATTCACACATTTTGCACGAAATTGTTTATGACGCGTCTCACTATATCAGCAACGGTGATCATTAGTTTAAATAAGGCACTGATTCGGTTACAGAGTTGTCGACAGAATGACAAAAGACATTTTCTATTAGATTTTACTTAATGTTGTTTGCAGGAAACTTGGATACTTTGGTATTGGCGGCAAATTTATTTGGTGGAGGCGATACACAGCAGACGGTTGGTATGTGTGAACAGCAAAGTCTCAGATTAGCCTTTCTTACATGCTTTTCAATTAAGAAATAGATCAGCTCAAACTGTGATTTGTTGAGTAATAAATCACAGTTTGGAGGTAAGTTGTAAAGTAGACAAATCACAAGCGCGTAGCGCGCGTGATTTGTCTACTTACAACTGACCGACAAACTGTGATTTATTACTCAACAAATCACAGACAAGAGCTGATCTATTTCGATTCTAACACGCTGAAAATCGACAATAATGTTGTTGTTTCCTTCAAAATCTCACAACCTTTCGCCATTGTTAGGAGAAATCCCCCTAAAATTATCGACTGAAACACATGCATTTATATCCTTTTCTTACGTTTTCGATGCGAGAAAATGACGTTACACCGTCTAACGTCAAGGAAATCGACTAGTGACGTCATAAATTGGGAGTTTTAATGACGTCACTCGTCACGCTCTTCCGAGCTGTGATTTGTTGCAGAATAAAACACAGTTATTTTCCATTGCCTATATAGGCGCGCTGTGTTAGAATGAATGATAGAGATTTATCAGTGAAATATAAATCGATATTTTCACTGTTTCAAACAGTGAAAATACGATTTTTTATTTTTCACTGTTTGGGACTACTTTTTTCTTCAAATCTAACTCTAATTTCAATTTTATCTTAGTCAGATAACTGAACAATACTGAAATGTGTTCTAATTGACGCATAGCCCGTTCATGTGTGACGGGGACGTTACTGACGTCATTTATGACGCTGACGTCACGTCTTTTGTCGCGCGACGTTAGACTTGCCAGCAACTTCTTTGGAAAACTACTCTCTCAATTATTTCATTAATCATTCATAATAATTCCATCCCAGGCCATTTCTCAGGTAAAAACTTTCAGTTTACACCCAATAGTATACCCACTTAACACGATGGACACCACTAAATTGACGCGAAACGAACAGGAACAAAGATAATTTTCTCCGAATGTGAGCGACACCATTAAAGACGCTAAAATTGCCTTTTGAAGCATGTAAGAAACAGAAAATTTGGATTTTTTCAGTGCAAGATCAAATTTTATTTCACTCATGAACACCAAAACTGCTATTTTCACTCGTGGCTACGCCACTCGTGAAAATAACAGTTTTGGTGTTCATTCGATGAAATAAAATTCGATCATACACTGAAAAAATCAAATATCCTCTATGTGCATCTGCACAAGCTGATCAACCACTTTGCAGGTCGTATGAGTAATACTCGGTTTCCAAGGCGCCATAGAAACAAAACGAAGACTTTGATCTGACCCAACAGATTTCCTTGCTGATCGGAAATTCTAGCTGTGCTTTTCTAACATGTATGTCCCTGATCTTGTTAAAATGGAAAAGATGTTATAAGATTAAAAGTCACATAAACCATTGTCTATGACCCGACAATAACCTATAAACGAGTTTATGGGGATTTATCTGTTTCACTTATTGGTCTGCAAAAACGGTCGGGAGACAACCAAATGCATATCCTGTTTGTCCAGACTTTGATTATATTTTTAATATACGGTAGCTATGGCTCTTCCTGTGGCCATTCACTCCCTAGGCAATGACACTTGTCAGTTTCTGGCAAAACTAACCGATTATAAGCCTGCCAAGAAAGTGTACTCAGGTACATCGCAAACTTACCGACTCGATTTGACCTAAATAATGTTGAGTGGGTCGTTAAACTCAAAACGAAACTGGTTAGTTTAATTGTATTTTATTGCATATAATAATAAGCAACGGGGTTGGGCCACAAGTTCTCTCAACGTTAGTTAGGGCCCTTCCCCTACAGTTACATACACAGTTTCATTATGCACGTGGTAATAGCAAACACACAATAATAAAAACATATGTTGAAGTAAATACATAAATAAATAAACAGATAAATAAATAAAATGGTATTGTCGGGAGGATCTGTTAGTCATGGTAGCCGTACATAAAAGGAAACAGGTAAACAACAAGAGATGGATATTTTGATTACATTAAGAATTATTAAATCGTTTTGTGTCTTTAATGAACTTTTGGACAGCATTGAAAATAAGTGAATTTTCTAATTCGGTCAAAGATCCATCACCGTATAGAATTGTATTCAAGTTTAAAGGGTGAAAGGTCCTTGTTGTCTGAAACATTATAACACGTTCTGTTTGAAAGTAAGGACATTTGAAAAAGAAGTGTTCAGCGTCTTCGACAACTTCTGAGCAGTTACAGTATGGAGTAAGACTAATGTGGTTCGAATTTAAATCACCTTTAAGGTCACTACATTTATTCCTGATCCGAGCATGCGTTACTGAAAAGAACCTTTCCCCAGAAAGAAAATATACGGGAAATTTAGGATTTTGAGGGGCACTATGTTTAATTTGTTGTTTAAAAGCGGAAACACTTCCTGATGCACGAACATTGTTATCAAGAGAGTTCCATAGAGAGATAGAAGACGGAATACAGGATTTTTTGGAAATTTCAGTGCGAGTATATGGCACTGTGATATTGTTGCTATTTCTTAATGGATAATTTGATACTTCTCTTACTAGTGGGGGAATAAGATCAGTTATATAGGGAGGAACTATATCGTTATAAACTTTGTACATGAAAACCATTTTCTGTTGCTTACGCCGATCAGATAAGGGTACTTAACCACATTCCCTATAAAGATTTACTAAAGACACGGCCCTTGTAAGACCTGTTACGACCCTAGCAGCTTCATTCTGTAATTTTTCTAAACTTTGCATGTCTTGAACAGAACAGCTATCCCATACTATTGAGGAACATCCAAGAATAGGTAGTTCGTACGAAATACATATCTGGTTTAAAGCAGATCTACTGAATTTATATTTTAGTTTTCGCATAATCCCTATGACTTTGGATGCACTAGTTATTATATTTTCTACATGTGTGTGCCATTGGCCATTATTACTAAATGTTAAACCCAGATGTTTATGATTTTCTACGAACTTTATTGGGGTATTACCGAAGAGAATCTGAGGGTAATTTTCGATTTTTTTTTTTTTAAGTAAAAAAATACTGCCTCGGTTTTTAAGGGATTGAAGGTGATCAACCATTGCTTGGCCCACGCGGAAAGAATAAGTAAGTCGTGATTTATGATTCCTTCTATATCAGCAATTGAGGATGCTGCACAAAATAGTGAGCTGTCATCAGCAAAGAGTCGCGTCAAACTTAACAGAGAGTCTGAAATATCATTTACATAGATAAGAAATAAAAGTGGCCCTAGCGCGGAACCTTGAGGTACCCCAGCGTGTTTTCCTCTAGAAGTTGAGGTACAAGACCTAATGACAACCTTTTGACTTCTATTACTCAGATAGTCTTCAATCCAGTTGAGAAAAGAACCATTAATGCCGTGTTGTTTTAATTTAAAAATGAGCCTTATATGCCACACCCTATCGAAGGCTTTTGATACATCACAAAATACCATACATGAAAACTGGTTATTATCAAACGTTTGACATAAATGCTTGAAAATTATCAATTAACTGAAAAGTAGTAGAGTGGTGTGGTAAAAATCAGATTGGTATCTCTATAAGAGGTTATTCTCATGTAAGAAATTGTACATGTTTTTATGTGCTATTCTTTCTTGAAGCTTCCCTACACCACTGAGAAGTGAAATTGGCCTGTAGTTGGATAAAATAGATTTGCCACCCTTTTTATGTAGAGGTAAAACATTGGAAGTTTTCCATATATCCGCAAAATAACCTTCACTAAAAGATCTATTAAAAATAACTGATAATGGTATCGGAACTTCCCTGGCAACAGCCTTAAGCATCCTATTGCTTATAGCGTCTGTGCCTGTAGCTTTATTAGGATTCAGAATTAATAACAGGTCTCTTATTTCTTCAGGAGTACATATGATATTTGAGAGTGAATTATTGGTTAAGGTTCGAAAAACAGGCAGCTGTGCATTACCATCATCCAAGTCACAGATTGAACAAAAATAATTGTAAAGACATCCAGCCTTTTCACTATCAGTAAAACAATAAACATTTTGGTCTTGGGTTGAATTCAGTAATTGGGATATATTTCCAGAATTGCTATTTTTCTTTATGAAATGGCGGATAACTTGCCAAAATTTTTTCTTATCATTATTTTGAAAATCAGATAAAGAAATTTCTAGACTGTTGTAAAATTTTTCTTTAGCATGCCTTTTTAGATTATTAACTTTGTTTCTCGTTTGTTTAAATTTGTTCCAATCATTAATATTACCAGATTTAATTGATTTCATCCGGAGTTTATCTCTAATGCGAATGAAATGGCGAATTTCAGAGTCAAACCATGGTTTGTCATTGGGCCGAACTGTTACAAGTTTAGAAGGTATACATAATCTAACAAATTCAAGGAATTTATCGGTAGATTTACTACAGGCATCATTTATAAAACCCTCAGACAGAACACTCCAATCAAAGTTTGAAATTAAAAATTTCAACTGTTGAAAATCCGCATTTTTATATAGCCATACAAGTCTTTTAAAAGATGCCTGACAGTTGTACTGAAAACTAATTCTAATAAAAGTTGCTCATGTTAGCGGGGGTTTCTAAAACACCTGCATCTAGGTATGACATATCATCAGGGATGAGAATGGGGCCTTATATAGCTTGACGACGAGTACCTTCATGAATAATATTCTGTAGTGAATTTATAGTAATCATATCTTTCAGGTTGTGGAAGTTATGATTTAACAGATCTTCATTGAGGTCTCCAAGTATTATCAAGCTCTTAGAAAAATCAAGTACTTCCTCAATGTTTAAATTTAGACTATTAAAAAAATCAAAGTCAGCTGTTCGAGGACTATAATATAGTCCAAGAAGATATTTTTCATGATTGACCTTGACCTCCACCCAAACTGACTCTTCACAGTAAACTTCTAAATCAGCTCTTTTGTTAGTTTCGAAAGTGACGTGTATGAGATATCTGTGATGCATGAATATTATGCATATGACATGTTTAGTCAGCAAGTTCAGACTATCACAAGACTCTCGTCCCATATCATAAACTATTGCCTAATTCTACGGAACCCGGTTAGAGACATGTAATTTTTGTAAGATGTTGCGCGAACAAGATATTAAGTTGTGCGAACAACATAATAATAAGCGCTCAAGATTATTTTGTCCGCACAAGATGTATGTTGTGCAAACAAGATAATCTGTTGTGCGAACAAGTGAATGACTTGTGCGCACAAGATAGTATGTTGTGCAAACAAGATAATAAGTTGTGCGCACAAGATAGTATGTCGTCCGCACAAGATAATATTATGTTGTTCGCACAAGATAATATCTTATGCGCACAAGATATTATCTTGTTCGCACAACATATTAAAAAAAATTGCATGTCCCTTCCAGGGTTCCGTTTAATTCGAATTAAGTAGCGTTTAATAACGCTAAGTAGCGTTCAGGCAACGTTTTTTTGTTTGTTTGTTTTTTGCATGACTTTATTACATTCCTAGACGCGACTTCATGTGATAAATAAATGTAACCCTTCTCTTGCTGAATATTCATTTTAGCCACACCCATCTCTGACTTTGAACCAATCAGATTACTTGATGTAATTTATTCCTACAGATTCATATACTGAATGTAAAACAGTGCAGATCCTGATCAGCTGGCGTCTCTTCTTCAGAAGCCATCTGATCTAGATCTACACTGTTTCCAAAGATATGGGTTGTCGTGAACAGCAGGATAAGAGTTAAACCACGCGCAAAAATAAAGTTTTTATTACCGTGTAATACGCAAGGTCATGCAAGAACCGTACAGCCGTTTTTTCCACTACTGATCTGGTCAACCATATATTCCTCGGGTCCCCAAAATACGTGATGTTCGCAAAGGTTGTTGCGCTGATTAAACGACGCAGAACGCAGCGCCTGATCAGGGTTCACACTGTTTGCTTAAAGGGTTATACGTACCTGTCCGGGCCCGATAACATTTATTCGGCCTTCAAACAGTCGACCAATCAGAGTTAGCAGTGCCTTGACTTTTGTTCGTTTGATTTGTTTGATTTGAAGTTCAACGTCCCCGTCAACACAATTTAGATCATTTTGGAGACGCTGCTTCCAATTTTGTGGCACTTTTACCCGACATTGAGATGAAATGACTTCTCAATCCCTGCCGCCCAATGAAACAAATAGGGTTTATAAGCATGGACGCGCCGACTCGCAGCAATTGTCCTGGGCAGGATTACCAGTACTCATGTGCGGTCGGTATCAGCTCTGCGGGGAAGCATCTTGCAGCCCAATCTATTTCTCCAAGCATCGATTGGCGGGGGCGGGAGTGCCTTGACTTTACTGACGGAAATATAACACGCAATTTGCATGGAAATATTTTCTTCAAACAGATATCTTTATTGGGACAGCGAACACAATTAATCACTGAATTAGTGTTGCCGTAGCTGCACCCAACAGAAATGCAGAAATTATGCCTGTGGCAGATCCATTACAAAAACACGCCTATACAAATACATTGTAAATTTTACCACCGAAAAATGAAACATTTCAGATGAAAAATTGTGATCTTTTTTTTTTACTCATCACGATTACAAACACACCCGTGCGACAGAGTGCATTTTTGTCACATTTCAAAAATGGCTACTTTTCTGATCAAAATCCGTGATATTTTCCTTATACTGCAAGCATAGTTTGTGGGTGCTCGTTAGAACCGCCTCATTGTGGCGGTTCTAACGGGTAGCCACAACCAATGTCTTGGAGCAAAAATAAGAGTTAAAATGTATATCCCCGTAAACTCCAGTTTTCTCTATCTAAAGTGGGGTTTAGTAGAGTGTTTATGTCACGAACTTGTTCACGTAATGTCTGCTCAAAAGATAGGCTGTGAATACTCGTTAGAACCGCCTCGGCGAGACGGTTCTAACGAGTACCCACACTCTATATTTTAGAGCAGAAATAAGAAAAATAAGGTTAACCCATGTAAACCCCAGTTTTACTATATAAAAGTGGGGTTCAAGGGGGTCAAAATTATATAGGAGTGTATTCGTGATGTATGCCTATGACAGAGATCAGGCAACAACGACACCAACACAATAACGCCGGTCTCGGTAGCTCAATCGGTTGCGCGTCTGACTGGTGATCAGGAGGACCTTCTTTCGTGGAGACTGATCATGAAATCTTTTCTACGGTCATTCTCTCCCTTCCGCTGATATAAGATGGGCAATTGTCAGTTTCTGTCGAAAGAATGTGCACTGTACTGGTTAACCGCTTACGTATATGCCTGCCCAGGAAAGTGTGGATAGGTAAACTGACCGGCTCAAAAATGACCTAAAATAGTGTTGACTGGGCCGTTTAACACTAAAATAAAATAAAAAAAAACATCACCAACACAATTACACGTAGCTACAGATACAAAGGGCGCAACAACCGTAATTGGGGATAACTTGGGCGTACCCAAAATTCAATTTTTCATAAAGAAACAAAACTATCTTTACATTATCCTGGTTATTCCTCTTATCTTGAGCAGTGATTCCAGAGACATATACGTCTTTACCCAGTCCTTAACTATCCGAACAGAGTGTTTATTAGATTAGATAACAAGTTCATCTCTCATCTAGCTGCTGGAAGGCTGGATTTGGAATTTTTCAAGGCTTTCTTTTTCCATTGCGGTGTTCAAGAGCGCAATTCATTACTGCATAACCTTGTTAAATTCTATTTTAGTTAAATGACTCCTTTCGAAAGAAATCAGTCCATCTGGAAAAGCTTTTTACATATTTTTTACTTGAGCCCCTTAAAAAATCTGAATCTCCATGTCACCCCCCCCCCCCCCCCCCCCCAATGCTTCCCACCAGAATTGGACTCAATCGGGAGCAGATGTTGTTCGAAGATTTTCAAGATTATCACCTTGGCGGCCATCATGGATATTTGTTAATACATTGTAATTCTAAAGCTCTAGCTTGCCTCAATGCCTCCCATAAAAGTTTGGCTCAATCTGACTTACCGTTCGAGACTATATACCGATTGAAGATTTTGGAGATGGCCGCTCAGAGCAAAATGATTTTAAGAAAATTGAAATGAGAAACGATCAGGAATTGATACAATCAGATCCTAATTCCCCTCCCCACCCACAACATCACAAGGAAAAGAAGTCGAGACATGGCGTTACGACAGTAAACAAAATGGACAGCTTGTAATCCGAGTCAGCAGTTCTTTCCCAAACAGGTGGTGAGTGACTCAAATAATCCAAACGTAACCAAAACAGAACAGCATACAAAATGGAAAAAGAATCAGAATCACCGACAAAACAAATATTAAGTAGGAAGAAACCACAGCAAATGCTAAATTTCCGTGTCGCCCCGATGCCTACAATCAAGTTACAGCTCAGTTCCACTTACTGTTTGGGGGATGCCGTTTGATTAATTTTCAAGATGGACGCAATTGTGGCCAAAGCAACGATTTTAGCAATTCTGAATTTCCATGTTCCCCAAAAGCCTTCCAAACATTTCGGGTAAATCCGACTGTTCGGTGTCAGTTGTGGTTTGAAGAATTTTAAGATGGTCGCCAAGGCAGCAATCTTTGAAATAAAAATGCAACAAAATAAGGAACAATAATAAGTATGGTTTGGTAAAACTGATAATCGGGGAAGTGTGAAAAGCACTCCTTGTCCCTCTAAAACGCATATTTTATGTATAATGCATACATTTTCAGTTGATATCGAGGCGGTTCTAACGAGTACCCACAATCTATATTTTAGAGCAGAAATAAGAAAAATAAGGTATACCCCCGGAATCCCAGTTTTACTATATAAAAGTTGGGTTCAAGGGGGTCCAAATTATATACACGTGTTTTCGTAATGTTCACCAGAAAACCAATGGTCCTGAGCCGCTCACCTGATTGCTGAGTGTTATGGAACCATTTGGTTTCCGAGGTGATTTTTGAAGGGTTTTTACCATGGCAGTCATATTGATCATGTGATCATTGATCATATGTTAACAGACTTTCGAATCTCCATCTAACATAAGCTTCATTTGAAATTTAGCTCAAACATCGCGAAAACACGCCAATACAAATAAATTGTAACCTTTATTGCCGAAAAAATGAAAATTTTAAGATGAAAAATTGTGATATTTTTCTTATTTCTACTCAAAATATAGATTGTGGGCACTCGTGAGAACCGCGACATCGAGGCGGTTCTAACGAGTACCCACAATCTATATTTTAGAGCAGAAATAAGAAAAATAAGGTATATCCCCGGAAACCCCAGTTTTACTATATAAAAGTGGGGTTGAAGGGGGTCAAAATTATATAGGCGTGTTTTCCTGATGTTAACCAGAAAACCAATGGTCCTGAGCCGCTCACCTGATTGCAGAGTGTTTATGGAGCCATTTGGTTTCCGAGGTGTTTTTTGACAGGTTTTTTTCCATGGCAGCCATCTTGGTCATGTGACGTTAACCATAAGAACAAACTTTCGTTTCTCGTCCAATATAAGTTCCATATGAAATTTGGCTCAAACATCTCGAAAACACGCCTATACAAATACATTGTAACCTTTATCGCCGAAAAAAATGAAAATTTTTAGATGAAAAATTCTGTTATTTTTCTCATTACTGCTCAAAATTTAGATTGTGGGTACTCGTAAGAACCGCCTCTTACCCCTATAGAAATAAGCTATACCCCTGTAAACCCCAATTTTACTATATAAAAACGGGGTTCAAGGGGGTGTCAAAATTATATAGGTGTGTTTTCGTGATGTTTGCTCACCAGTAGTTTGATATTTGAGTGGTCCTGGTCATACATCACGTGGACAAGTCCGTGAAACGAAGACCCCCTACACCCCACTTTATATTGAGAAAACTGGGGTTTACGGGGGTATACATTATTTTTCTTATTTTTGCTCTTAGACATGGGTTGTGGGTACTCGTTAGAACCGCATCAATGAGGCGGTTCTAACGAGCACACACAATCTATGTCTGCAGTATTTATAAGAAAATTATCACGGATTTTCATCAGAAAAATGGCAATTTTGGAGATGTGAAAAAAATCCACTATGTGGCACGGGTGTGTTATCGTAATGTAGGTCATTGAATGACTTTGACCTTTGGTATTCATGCAGCTTCATAAACTCTTTTAGTTCATTGCATATACCATTTTAATTCAAAAGCAATGACAGTTTTCAATAGAAAATATAATAATAATAATTTACACTTTTTTCCAAACAAAAGCACAAGTGACCAAAATTGATCTTGGCTTCAAAAGGGTCAAGGTCAACCAAGACGCATTGATTGAACAAATTACCATTGGCCGGAGACCCATTGCTGTATTCTTAACTCCAAGACCATTTGCCCACTGGTTCGCGAGAAGGAGATTTTTGAAGATTTTAATACCATACAGGGTCATAGTGGCGAGCTTGGTCATGTGGCCTGGATTAACTGAACCAAACTTTTAATTTCTCCATCCCATAAAAGCTTCATATGAAATTTGACTTTAATTTGCCCAGCATTTTTTAAGAAATAATAAGTTTTAATTTTGATATTTGAATCACCTTGGTCCAAAGTCAAGGAGTGGCCTTGATCTTTGATACTTCTGTACCTTCAATTACTCATTCAGTCGTTTGCATATACAAATTAAATTTCTTAGGTAACAATAATGTCCGAAAAATTAACTATTTCTACTTTTTTTCCAAAGAAAAGCATATGCAACCAATTTTACTCCGATGTAAATTAGGTAAAAGTCGAGTCAGAGTCATTATATGAACAAAATATGTTGGCATTGAGTACCCACTGCTACATACCAAATTTTAAGGCAGTCGGCTCATTGAATCTAGAGAAAAAGGTTTTTTAACTGTTTTACCATATTTGCTTGGTCATGTGACCTGACTCATCTTAATTAAATTTTCATTTCCTTGTATCTTTTAATTTTCAAATGAAATTTTGTTGCATGGCCCAGAGATTGATGAGAAAAAAAAAAACTTTTCATATCTGAATATCTGAATGACCTTGACTTTGGCCAGGGAATGACCCTGACTTTGAAAACTCCTTTAGTTTCGTTTACTCATGTAGCTACTGCATCTACCGGTTTTCACTTGCTGCAGTAGTTTCCGAACAATACAGGTTTTTACTTTTGTCCATACAAAACCTATGTGACTAAATTTGAACTTGGCTTAAAATAAATCAAAGTCATCTAGGGGCGTCATAATTTTTAACAAACTATGATTGGCCGGAGTTGCACATGTTGCACACAAAGTTTTATGAGTCAGCCTACTGGTTCCAGAGGAGAAGATTGTTAAAGGTATTTTACCTTATAAGGGCATGTCGGTCATCCTTGCCATGTGACCTGGACCCCGTGGACAACATTTCGTTCCCCCATCCCATGGATGAGTCACAGGAAATTTGATTTCAGTCGATGAAGTGGTTGAAGAGATGTTCGAAAATGTTGACAGACAGACAGATAGACAACCGAGCCCTGTCATACTATAAGCCAACCTATGAGCCGTCGGCTCAGGTAAGCTAAAACTGACAAAATAACAGCACCCCCCCCCCCCCCCCTACCGTTACCTGCTGCAAGAACAAGACACCCTGTCCAACTGTAAGACGCCCGATTGACGCAAAATGCACGACATCTTCGCCTAACCAAACCACCCCCCCCCCCCCATTTAGCCTTTTGTCACAGTCTGTCTGTAAATACTGTACTGAATGTTACGTGCGATATCACTAAGATAACCAGATTGTAAATATAGCATGCAATTTACAAAGAAATATATACTTTTTCAATAAAAAAGTTGAATTATTGTCGCCGTAGCTGCACCAAACAAAATGCAGAAATGCAAATAGGCCAGGTCACAACGAAACCAACAAAAAACGTGATTATTCATAGCTGCAAATAGGGCGGCGCAAAAAAAATAAATTAACCCATTGTATACTGTTGGACTCTTCCATTGCTATATTTTGGACTAGTTCATTTGCCATATAAGGGGTGTCAGGCCTATTTTTTTTTTTCGTTTTTATTCTATGACAGAAAAATTTTGTGAGCAAATAGTGCAGGCCCTGATCAGACGCCGCGTTCTGCGGCGTCTGATCTGGGCCTGTACTGTTTGCCAAGGTACCCCTTTAGGGGTTTCCCGCATACAATGGGTTAAGGGACATTTTCTTTGAATCATTTTTAGAAACCTACGTTGTGGGTACCTGTTAGAAGTGTCCCATTAAGGTTCGTGAAGAAATAAAAAAAAAATCTATTCAATATCCTCGTTGTCAGCTACGGTCCCCGCCATCGGGGCTTGAAGAAGGTTGGCTGCATGATGCTTCCACGCAGAGCTGAAACTGACCTGCACACAAAACTGGTAAACCGCTTAGACGATCTAATGCGGTGCGAGCCAGACCAGACCGTCCATGCTTATAAACTCTATTGGCTTCATTGGGCTGCAGGGTTTGAGACGTCATTTCATCTCAGTGTCGGGTAAAAGTCCCACAAAATTGGAAGCAATGTCTCCAAAATACAGTGTTGACGGGGACGTTAAACCTCAAATCAAACAAACAAACAAACAAAATATTAGCAGCTAAGAATCCAGAGACGAGTACATGTTAACTCAGTCCTATTGTTAGATCAGCAGATACTGTATTTGGTAGCAGTAGATACTGTGATCAGCCAGTGCATACCCTTCATCATAGTGTATTCTATATTTCCTAGCCCTTTGAGATCGACGATTACATTGTGGAATGTTGAAAATATTTGAGGGTCATTCATGAGGCCTAACTGGCCGAAACTAGTTAGTCTGCCCCAGCAAACCTTGTTGTAAACCCTACAATTTTTACTTCTTATATGATTTACATGCATTCAAGAGATTGCCTTTTCCGGCTTTACCCAGCAGGCACATATGACTGTGACGTCACATTAACGCCGGTGCAACGTAATGATTTTCATGCAACGTCACATCTACGTCGGTGCAACGTCGTGACGTTGCACCGGCGTTAAGTTGACGTTGCCTGCTGTGTATATTAACGGCTACATCTCATCTTGATACAGGAAGACTCAGTTTTAATTATTTGCAAGTCTCTTTATTTCTGTTAGGGTTTTCAAGCGCAATTTATTAATGCATTGCCTCGTTAAATTCTATTTAAGTCAAAATGACTCCTTCCCAAAGGAATTAATCCATCTGTAATAGCAATTTGCGTGTTTTTGTTTAAGCCCAGTCATGCGAAATAGTGCATTTCTTCACATTTCCAAAATGGCTGTTTTTCTGATGAAAATCCGTGATATTTTTCTTATTTATACTGCAAACATAGGTTGTGGGTACTCGTTAGAACCGCCTGGTTGAGGCGATTCTAACGAGTACCCACAACCTATGTATTCGAGCAGAAATAAGAAAAATAGTGTATACCCCCGTAAACCCAAGTTTTCTCGATATAAAGTGGGGTTTAGGGTGCTGTTCATTTCACGGACTTGTTCACGTGTTGAGGGTTTGCAAAGTAACAAGACACTTCGGCCCCAAACCACCTCGGCCCCCAGACACTTCGGCCCCTTGACACCTCGGCCCGAAAACCACCTCGGCCCCACATAAAACTGAAACCCTAGACGGGTCGGCCCCTGGACACCTCGGCCCCTAGACACGTCGGCCCCATATACCTAGACACTTCGGCCCCACTTTGCTTTTCATGGGGCTTCCACTTAACTAGGAGATCGTGTTGGATGCCCGATGAACCCCACTTTTCGTGATGCTGACTCAAGGTCAACGTCACGGTTGAAGGCGGCGTGGGATTAGCTGTACTTAAGAGTGTAGTCCAAGTTAACCTGAAAATGTCGTGCATGCGTTGTTACATTTATTATAAACGTCCCCTTGGTTATTTGTTGTTGTTTTTATCGGGGAAAAATAGCTATAAAGTAATTTGATCTTATTTCCTAACAAATTAATAGAAGATTCCGTAAATCCGAAATTATATAACGAAAAGTTGATAAAAAATATATTTCTTACTTCAGCTCGATACTGGTTCAATGGTTCTCAAGGAGATGGTTTATCGCATTAGACCTGTAAAGAAACGACTAGTTTTCATAAACACAGATTAATATTAAACTAGTTGTGATTAAAGATTGTCACAGGCGCATTCTGATCAGGCCTGCACATTGAGACGGTTCTAACCATTACCCGCAACCTGTATCTTGGAGCAGAAATAAGAATTTCAAAAACACGCCTATACAAATGCATTGTAAAATTAACCGCCGAAAAAAACGAACATTATAAGAGTAAAAATTGTGATACTTTTATTATTTCTGCTGAAATGAGAAAAATAAGGCTTACCCCTGTAAACCCCAATTTTGCTGTATAAAAGTGGGGGTTAAGGGGGTCAAAATTATAAAGGCGTGTCTTCGTGATGTAAATAATGTATGCATAGTTTTCCCCATATAAACTGTGGTTGAGCGGGGTCTTCATTACACGGGCGTGTTAACATGATGACGTTTAACGCCCCAATTGAAACTGTCTCCGCCATTTCGGAGACATTGCCTCCAATTTTGTGGCATTGAGATGAAAAGACATATCAAGCCCTGCAGCCCAATGAAACCAATATGAACGGTCCGACTCGCACCGCTTTTCCAGGCCAGTCTTTGAACCTCTGAGCGGTTTACCAGTACTCATGTCACAGGCTGTTGGTTTGCTTGAAGTCCCGATGGGCGGGACCGATTTTAACATGATATAAATGTCCATACCCTAACAGATATCAAAAGTGGGACCGAGGTGTCTTTTGGGCTGAGATGTCTAGGGGCCGAGGTGACAGTGGGTGACAATTGGGGCCGAGGAGTCTAGGGCCGAGGTTACTAAGGCCGAGGTGTCAAGGGCCGACTTGGTTTTGGGCCGACCTGTCTAGGGGCCGATGTGGTAGTGGGGCCGAAGAATCTGGAAATCGTTTGCAACTTAGTATAACACCATCATGAAAACACACCTATATAATTTTGACCTCCTTGAACCCAAAGTTTATATAGTAAAACTTGGGTTTACAGGGGGTAAACATTATTTTTCTTATTAAGAAAAAATATCACAATTTTTCATCTTGAAATTTTGTTTTTTCGGCGGCAAAATTTACAATGTTTTGGTATAGACGTGTTTTCGTAATGATACAATGTATCTGTATAGGCGTGTTTTCGTAATGATACAATGTATCTGTATAGGCGTGTTTTCGTGATGATACAATGTATCTGTATAGGCGTGTTTTCGTGATGATACAATGTATCTATAAAGGCGTGTTTTCGTAATGATACAATGTATCTGTATAGGCGTAATTTCGTAATGATACAATGTATCTATATAGGCGTGTTTTCGTAATGATACAATGTATCTGTATAGGCGTGTTTTCGTGATGATACAATGTATCTGTATAGGCGTGTTTTCATGATGATACAATGTATCTGTATAGGCGTGTTTTCGTAATGATACAATGTATCTGTATAGGCGTGTTTTCGTAATGATACAATGTATCTGTATAGGCGTGTTTTCGTAATGATACAATGTATCTGTATAGGCGTGTTTTCGTAATGATAAAATGTATCTGTATAGGCGTGTTTTCGTGATGATACAATGTATCTGTATAGGCGTGTTTTCATAATGATACAATGTATCTGTATAGGCGTGTTTTCGTAATGATACAATGTATCTGTATAGGCGTGTTTTCGTGATGATACAATGTATCTGTATAGGCGTGTTTTCGTGATGATAATATGTATCTGTATAGGCGTGTTTTCGTAATGATACAGTGTATCTGTATAGGCGTGTTTTCGTAATGATACAATGTATCTGTATAGGCGTGTTTTCGTAATGATACAATGTATCTGTATAGGCGTGTTTTCGTGATGATACAATGTATCTGTATAGGCGTGTTTTCGTAACGATACAATGTATCTGTATAGGCGTGTTTTCGTAATGATACAATGTATCTGTATAGGCGTTTTTTCGTGATGAAATGTATCCGTATAGGCGTGTTTTGGTAATGATACAATGCATCTGTATAGGCGTGTTTCCGTAATGCAAACCAGTCGCTCAGCTTCACGAAAATTAAAGATATAGAAGCTGGGCCCGAGTTTCTAACACTACGGTGCCGATCCATTACGCAAACACGCCTATACAAATTTATCGCCGAAAATAATGAAAATGTCATGATGAAAAATTGTGATATTTTTCTTATTTCTGCTCAAAATATAGATTGTGGGCACACATTAGAACCTCGATGAGGGGGTCTAAGGAGTACCCATAATCTACATTTTAGAGCAGAAATAAGAAAAATAAGGTTTACCCCTGGAAACCCCATGTTTAATATATAAAAGTGGGGTACAAGGGTGGGGGTCAAAATTATACAGGCGTGTTTTCGTGATGCGGACATACGAAAATAGTTCTAATTTAGTCCCACAAGTATCAAATTCAATTTTAAATATGGCCCCTGAAGAAATAGATGGGTTGCATGATGCTTTCACGCAGAGCTGAAACCGACCCGCACACGAGTACTGGTAAACAGCTTAGAGGATCTAAGCCTACCCAGGCAAAGCGATGCGAGTCAGCCCGTCCATGCTTATAAACCCTATCGGTTTCATTGGGCGGCAGGGCTTCAGATGTCATTCCATCTCAATGTCGGGTAAAAGTCCCACAAAATTGAAAGTACCGTCTCCAAAAGGACGTTTACAGTGTTGACGCGGACGTTAAAATTCAAAACAAACAAACAAACAATTTTAAATAACAAACCTACGTAATTATTATAAAACTACATGTATGTTTCTAAGCAGCTATAAGATACTTTTGCCTACCGGGTTGTAATGTCGAGCCATTTAAGCAATGAACAACCCGAATTTTGAAAAAAGACTCTGTTCGCTATAGCCGAGCATCGCAAATGCTCCAAAATGTTTGCGCCCAGCATTTCAACAGATGGCATCGTTCCCCCCGCTAGGCGCTGTAGAAATCACCATTCATTGGCGTTTCAGACCTGACATTTACAAAGAATCTTTCTTCCCTGATTGGAATGCCCTTCCCGATTCGATCCTTTCCACAGCTGAAGGTGCTGAGGATAGTGTGAAAGCTAGGAACCGACTTCCAATACCACAGGTCATGGTGTATGAATAAGGGTATAGCTGTATTCAAAATTGTCATTTTGGGAGGTAAATTGGTGGTTTTACGGCTGGAAATTTCGATTTACGGCGACGCGTCAGCGGAGCCGTAAAACGGGATTTGCAATCGTAAAACCAACGATTTACCTCCACAAATGACAATTTTCAATATAGTTATCCCCAATCTAATGCACTTATTTTGGTTGCTTCGTTACAAATTGAACTATTTTGCACAAAGCGGTAGGTGTTGTGAGCTGCGTAAAACCAAATCTCAGCCATTGAAAAGCGACCTTACGCGGTGTCGTCGAATTTCCGACAGTATATTGTGGAATATATTGTCGCAAATTTTTGACGTTATCCAATCAGACGTCGCGTTACATACGTAAGTGCATTAGAATGTCATTTGACGCGTCAACAGCAACAAATCTAATTCATACCAGTATTTTATACAAGTTCGGAAAGATATTCCTTCATCACGAAAACACGACTATATAATTTTGACACCCCCCCTTGAACCCAACTTTTATATAGAAAAACTGGGGTTTACAGGGGTATACATTATTTTTCTCATTTCTGCTTCAAGATATAGGTTTGGAAACACGTTAGAACCGCCTCAATGTGGCGGTTCAAACAAGCACCCACAACCTATGGTTGAAGTATAAATAAGAAAAAAAAATCACGGATTTTCATCAGAAAAGTAGCCATTTTGGAAATGTAAAAATACACTATGTCGCACGAGTGTGTTTTTTCTTAATGATGCCTCCTTACCTGGCGCTACTAGTAACCCTCAGTGGCTCGAAGTACCCCTTGTCTCGAACATATATTCATGTTCCAAATGGTGTTTGAGTCACTGAAGTTGGACTGTATGCTAACATAAGGAAAATGGACCAGTTGTTAAAAACTAACAATGTCATTAGTTAACATATCGTTAAAATTTTGATCATTCAATGTGGCAAATATGCTAATATTTTTGCTGCAAAAATGTGAGCAGCTTTTGCAGATGCAAAAGCTGCTCACATTTTTTCAGCAAAAACAGCAATATTTTAAATATTGTACTTGCTAGAACAGTTAACAATATGACCACTAGGCGTAAAAAATAGCTGTGTTTCCGCTAACATGCTGAAAAAAATTTGGTCGGTAGGTAGGAGAAACTTTTTTTATTATTTTATTTTTTCTCCCGAAAAAAAAAACAGGGTCGGGCCTGTATTTTAATTGATTTTTTATTTTTGGACATCCGTTGCGTTAATAAAATTGCCATTTTGAGACTTTCACTATATATCATAATTCATTTTAGTTGCTCAAAAAAGGCAGCTCTGTATTTTGGAAGGTACTAAATGCCAAAAACGACAAAAATGTACTTAAAACCCTAAATTGCTAATCGAAAATGCAAAGGCGACACTGAGTAGGGTCGGAAATTGAAAATAGTAGTGTCGGTGTTGTTCTTTTCATCACGAAAACACGCCTTTATAATTTTGACCCCCTTGAACCACACTTTTATATAGTAAAACTGGGGTTTCCGGGGGCATACCTTATTTTTCTTATTTCTGCTCTAAAATATAGATTGTGGGTACTCGTTAGAACCGCCTCGATGAGGCGGTTCTAACGAGTGCCCACAATCTATATTTTGAGCAGAAATAAGAAAAAAATCACAATTTTTCATCATAAAATTTTCATTTTTTCGGCAATGTATTGGTATAGGCGTGTTTTCGTAATGATTGATAAAAATAGTAGAGTCGGGGTTATCTGAAGCAGGGTTGGTCGGGTTAGCGAAAACACGGCTATTTTTAGGCTCTAACGAGCTTTTTAGTCTAACGAGGCTTTGAATAAAATTAACGGTCCCTGACCCGTAAATCTGGGCCGTTCGATAAGTAGAAAGGCGGTCTCTTCCGCTGATCAGCTACCATGCAGACAACTGTCCTATCAAAATGTGTGGACTTAAGGAAATGGAACGGATCTGTACCGTGCAATATACTAGAACAATAAGAGGAAAATTCGGGTAGATAACAATCAAGCAATGTTTTCAAGAACAATAGAAATAGAGAATACCATAATCGTGTCATTTGATATCAAGTTTATCAGGCAAGGCTTCGAGAACGCTTGTAGAATCGCGAGGCTTGCCGAGCGATTCTACATGCGTTCTCGAAGCCGAGCCTGATAAACTTGATATCAAATGACACGATTCTGGTATTCTATTCATCAGTTTATCCCCTTGTACACTCTTTAATTAGCAATTTACTATTAGTTATTGATGGTCCTAAATGCGTCCCAGCATTCAAACGGTCGATATATTTAGTATCAGCTGACCATATTTTTCCTATTTTTTTTTTTTTTTTTTTTTTTCATGTAATTTTTTTCCATTTTTCTCAGTAGCAATAACTTTTTTGTCATTTTTTCAGTGATCCGGTTCATTCATAAAAATGCAATGTCATGTTGACGTGATAAAGCTCACTTGACCTGAGATAGCATAGCTTTATCAGGTCAGTGCGTTGCAATGCAATATATATAGGGGGTAACTGATAAAAAACAATCACGTCCTACATGGAACTAATACTAAAATCTAGGTTTAGATTTTCACCATTTTCTCCACTGAAAACAAAATCATAATGCATTCTAGATATGGACCATGATAAGGGCTTATCTAATTATGAACTATTTTGTATGCCAGGCAAACGCTGAAAACTATAACTGTCAGAGCAATTTGATATTTATCAGTTCCATAGCAGTTTTATTATCTATCTGGCAAAATATTGATGAAGTAGTGACAATATTCCACACACTGTTCTTTGTATTAGCATAGACTAAAAGATGGGACGAAATGGTGTCGGATGGCATCACGTGAACAAATCCGTGAAACGAATACCCCACTAAAACCCACTTTGTATAGAGAAAACTGGGGTTTACGGGGGTATATATTATTTTTCTCATTTCTGCTCCAAGACATAGGTTGTTGGTACTCGTTAGAACCGCCTCAATGAGGCGGTTCTAACGAGCACCTTCAACCTATGTTTGTAGTATAAATAAGAAAAAATCACGGACTTTCATCAGAAAAGTAGCCATTTGGGAATGTGAAAAAATGCACTATGTCGCACGGGTGTGTTATCGTGATGGAATATGGAAATAGAATAGAAGAGAATGAAGAGGTAAAACATTCTCCTCCATTGTAAGGAAGCACCTACTGTTAAGAATTTACTCTATTTGGGAGAAAGCGTTTTCACATGAGACAACAATTGCAAGAAGCGTTTTTTTTTTTTATTTTGTTTGATTTGAGATTTAACGTATCCCCTCTCCACCCGCCCCCACACCCCCCGCCGTCAGTCAACAATGTAAAGGTCATTTTGGAGACGTTGCTTCCAATTCTGTGCGTCTTTTACCTGACATTGAGATGAAATGGCATCTCAAGCCCTGTCGCCCAATGAAACAAATAGGGTTTATTAGCATGGACGGGCCGATTCGCACCGCTTTGCCTGGGCAGGCTTAGATCCTCTAAGCGGTTTACCAGTACTCTTGTGTGGGTCAGTTTCAGCTCTGCGTGGAAGCATCAAGCAGCCCATCTATTTCTTCAAGCCCCGATGGGCGGGGCCGTAAAGAAGCGCGGGTGATTTTTCATATTAACGCCACTCTATTCTATTGCAGTCCACCTCACTCCATCCCACACCACTCCACTCAACTTGAGCCCACCTCTCCACTTCATTTAGTGTTTCATATTATGCCTCATTGTGAAGTGAGCCGAGTGTAGAGAAGGTACTTTTCCAGTCTACTGGAACCTTGACATATTAGACTATAAACGGACTAATTTACTATAGCTTTAAAGCTCTCTGGGACCACACAACTTTGGCCGTAGGTGGTTCGTGATTGTGAAGACGGTCTCTTCCGTCAGAACAAGAACGATTGCCATAATCAAATTACTCAAAATGAAGTATATGTAAGTGTCACATTACATGGGCCACTTGTCAGAATGTATTCCTCTACAATTTTACAATAATCTATTTATAGGTATCTCTGCTGGCCATTTTGGAATATAATTATCTGAAATAAACATGCATTCAAATCGACTGAATTGAATTTTAAATTCCAACCAGGCTATAAACATTTTGAGCCGCTTCATATAACATACAGTGAAATTCCGCTATTAAGACCACCTAAATTTCAGACAAATTATGCTTTTAAGAGTATATTTAGAAGGTTTCATTTACATTTCCTTTATGGTTTCTGCATCCAGTATGCTCTTGTGGGAGACCACCTTTGGGACTGTTCAAAAGTGGTCTTAAAGACCACTTTTGAACAGTCCCAAAGGTGGTCTTAATATAGGAATTTTACTGTATGCTGGCCCAATGTTTCACATAATTTTTGATCATAGCACATAATATCATCTGATTTTCGGAATTTAAAGATGTTCGTCTTTTGGAAATTTCACGAAATTCAAATTTGAAACTCCAGTAGTTTTGCTGCAGATCGTTTGATGGCGTTTATATTTTCTTTGCAGTTTTGCAGAAAAAATGTACAAGTGAATTGACGTTGTGCTGTTGTTACAGGTATTTGTTTTGTAATTTAATGTTATGAGATATCTTGGGTGTCGACTTTTATACAAAGGACAACGTCGAGCACTACAGTATTTGTTTGTCCGACGGCTCTAGTTCGAATTCGTTTAAAGAGGAATTGGGTCCGATGAAGTGTAACTATGAGTGATTCAGCTTTGCGTGTTTGGGTTAATTGTACCGATTCACGATCATTACCTTCACTTCTATTTTGTAACTGAGGAAGATTGCATAAATTTCATACACTCTGGAGTTGAGGCCCACTCCCGAAGTTTTACTGATGACTATCACAAATCTTTATGTTACGTAATTCTGTTGGTCTACGTATTTGTTTCGCGCTTATATGCGCCTCCAAGTCACATTCTCTTTTTTGTGTGTTTTACCCATAAAATGCTTAGAGCGTTTGGAAGGCTTAAGTGTACATAGGGTACATTTTTTGCCGGACGTCATTTAGCCTGGTAAACTGCTGAAGCAAAATATACAAAGAAATGACGTTTGACCTTGACCTGTGATCTACTTTAAAGAAAACAAAACATTGGTCATAATTTTTAACCGTTTGAGATAAAGCCTTCATATTTGACATGTAAGTTTCTTGTGACAAGGGCCTCCCATTCATTAAATATTTTGACCTGTGGCCTTGAACATGACCTACTTTAAAGAAAAATAACAATTGGCATTAATTTTAACCGTCTGAGATGGAGCCTTCATATTAGACATATAGGTTTCTTGTGACAAGGGCTTCCCGCTCATTAAAACAAATATCTGTGACCTTGACTGTAACCTACTTTAGAGAAATATTACGTTCGCCAGGGGACATGTTCGTGTTTTACAAACACATCTTGTTTTATTTGAATTATTCTTTTTTAGTTTATTTATTGTTGGTGGTAAATTTTTCTATATATTTGAATAGGCACGTTTTCGTAATGTCCATGGGATGGCAAGCTCGAAAATTACTTTACGGCTTCTTATCTGGAGTAAACGCATAGCCGACGGCAATCGTATTTTCTATTTCTTGTTTTTATAAGAATAAATCTTGACATTTCATGCATATTCAGCAGGCACATGTTGAAGGGTATACGCAATTCCAAACCTCATCCTCACATCAAAAACACTTGGTCTGCAAGTGTGAATAATAAAATATATGAACATATTTCGTGTGCTTATTATGTTTTTTATTAAACATTTAGTGCGACCTCATCTATAGCTACCCTATTTTCCATACAGGCACTCATCAGCATCTCTTTCCATCACGAAAACATGCCTATATAATTTTTATCCCCTTGAACCCCACTGTTATATAGTAAAACTGGGGTTTACAGGGATAAACTTTATTTTTCTTATTTCTGTTCTAAAACATAGATTGTGGGTACTCGTTAGAACCGCCTCGATGAGGAGGTCCTAACGAGTGCACACAATCTATGTTTGGGGCGGAACTTTGGAAAATATCACAATTTTTATCAGAAAATTTTCATTTTGGTGGTAAATTTTTCCAATATATATGTGTATAGGCGTGTTTTCAACTTACTAAACCATACAAACTGACATACACATAATTCAGTCATGCATGTTGTAACAGGTCACAGCAAGTTCTCCATACCATATAATATCTCACTCGAGGTCATTCCATACGAATGTAGTTAAAGTTCAGGAGGCTCATTTGTATCATATAATTATGTACTAATATTGAAGCTTTTTTCCTTCCCTTGGAATGTATTTATAGCAATAAAATCCCAATAATAGACAATTACCAGTCAATAGACATAAAACAGCAATACATTTGGAGCCGGTATATTGACAGATAATGGAAAATGTGCTGGAAAACTTCTCTGGAATTTTTAACCCCTTTTGTACCAAATGGAATTTTCCTCCTCACATATGTCTATTTTCAACATTTAGTGGTGTCAGGTTTTGTGTTCTTCAAAATCTATTTGGAAACTGGATGGACGTTCGGCAAACAGTGTAGGCCCGGATCAGACGCCGCGTACTGCTGTCTGATCTTGGCCTGCACTGTTTGCCAACTACCCGTTTTGGCCGGCCTCGGCAGCTCAGTCGGATGCGCGTCTTAGGGGTGATCAGGAGGACACGGGTTCGATACCAGCAGGGGTCGGCAACATTCTTTCGTGGAGATTGATCATGAAATCTTTTCTACGATCATTCTCTCCTTTCTGCTGGTTAAAGAAGGACATTTGTCAGTTTCTGGCGAAAGAATGTGCACTGAACTTGTTAACAACCGCTTACGCATAAAAAATAGAAGTGAAGGCAGTGATCAGAAATCTATACAATTAACCCACAGCTTCCAACAGTGACACCAAAGGGGAAGAAACAAAAAGATGAAATAACTATTTTTTTTTTTTTTTTTTTTGTTTGTTTGTTTGATTCGAGGTTTAACGTCCCTGTCAACACTGTAAAGGTCATTTTGGAGACGTTGCTTCCAATTTTGTGGGACTTTTACCCGTCAATGAGATGAAATGACAGCTCAAGCCCTGCCGCCCAATGAAACCAATAGGGTTTATAAGCATGGACGGGCCGACTCGCACCGCTTTGGCTGGGCAGGCTTAGATCATCTAAGCATGAAATAACTAAACCCAACTAGACCCTTATGGAGACACCAACGGCGGAAAGCCAAAAGGACAGTTATTTTCCCACAGAATGGCCAACTGGCTATCCAAAGCGAACCACCCACAAAAAGGCAAACCATATCAAAAACAAACCGCGACAGAAGAACCGCCTTTGAACGGTCGGTGAAACGAATTCCACTGGGGGCTGGGGGGAGGGGGGGGGGTACGCAGCTGCAATCCTCGCCCTTACTTCCGCCGCGATTTAGACAATAATTTGTTCAGTCCGCATGAAGGCCTACTAACTCCTCTCTGAATCGCATTAAAATGAGGAAGAGGCGCGAAGAGACAACCTGAATATCTTGTCCTAACCTAGCTGGATCAAAAGGCCGGAAAGTATCAAGATATCTGGGGCAAGTTGTTCAAAGCATCGTTAGCTTAACAAGCCTGTTAGTGGTCATTTTGTTAACTGTTCTAGCAAGTACATTATCTAAAATGTTGTTATTTTTGGTGAAAAAAAAATTGAGCAGCTTTTGCATTTGCAAAAGCTGCTCACATTTTTTCAGCAAAAATATTAGTATTTTCACCATATTGAATGATCAAAGTTTTAACAATACGTTAGCTAACGACGTCGTTAGTTTTGAACAACTGGCCCCTGGTGCTTAGCCCGGATGCAGTGGATAACGATGGCTACTTTAATCATACTCCCCATCCTCAACAACTAATACTGCATCACCGTTTTGGCCGTTCAATCAGAGAAATGATTTCTTCCATCCAAGCTGCCGAAGCAGATTCATCATAACTGGAACAGTCAAACTCCAGATATTTAGGTTTTTGTTTGGAGTTGCCTTCTCCTAGATGAATTCCCGACCTGGGCTTAAGTGCTCCATCTACCCTGGATATTGCTACACAGGTTCAGTTAACAGCTTTACAGAGGAAGCAGTAACCCAAAGCTAGAATAGGTCTCATCAGCCATCTTTGAACACATTTCTCGCATGTGATGAGAACTGGTCATTGTAAGTAATAACAGGCGAATTATGATATTTTAATTGGTATTGTGTGTTGGTGACGTATTTTTGAACGTTGCTTCATGCTGCCAACTCGTGGCTTCATCTTGTCAACTTGTGCCTATAAGTTGCCTACTCGTGCCTTAACGTTTCCAACTCATGCCTTCATGTTAAAGACTCGTGCCTTCATGTTCGTGGTTTTTTCCTGGTTAACGATGTCTTTCTATCTGGCATACGAGTCAAGTATTGCATTAATGACTTATTGGAGTAAAATGCTAAGAAATGTTATTCAGAGAAAGCAACACAGTGCGGATGGAAAAAGCTGCATAGGTAAGACAACACAAGTATCCACCAGTAACATTCTAATGTGCATTTATTGTTTGAACAACATATATCCCTGTACAGTTTATGCGTTCATTGCGTGCCAGATAGTATTAAAAGTAATAAGCCCTAGGATGTTCTTCTGGTTTGCACTGCAATCCATGCACTAGATCTTGAACTGTTATCAGAAGAAAAGAACTTCACTGAAAATCGCTGTAAATTTGAAAAAAAAAATGTTGTCTCATTCTGTTTATAATTAAATCCGTGTAAAATACCTCTGTTATTTCGCTTGGGAAGTTATTTTCAGCTTTACTCTGATTTCGTACGTAATAAATGCATGCATAGTTGTAAAAAGAAAAAAGGAAGCCATGAATTCCACGAAAATAAACTACAAATGCTGAATTTGGAACAACGACAACTCACGCGAGAAAGTGTTCGACCAGCTAGTTCGGCCAGTGACCCTCGTATTAATTTTCGTATTAATTCTCAAGACCCATAATGTCAACACACACACACACACAAGTCAAAATCCAGAATTAAATTGTCTGGCCAGACAAATTAGTTTCGGGCAATTCGGCCTCATTACTGATCCTCGTTTAAATGCATACATTCAAGACCAAGAATGGTCTCGATGATCCCAACGAAATTGCAACATAAACTGCGGTATGATGAAATACAGGGAGTCTTTCTACCACCACTTCATATACCGAGGAGTGTGGAGTACACGCAAACATTACTTGTGCCGACCCATGAGATAAGAGTTCTTCGCGTGCGCAGCAAACTAAACCGACTCGACATGTACCTTCAAGCCTAAAGTAACTCAATGACACGTCTAAACATATAAAGAATACCAGGCGAGTATCTTTTGATATCAGGTTTATCAGGCAAGGCTTCGAGAACGCTAGTAGAATCGCGAGGCTTGCCAAACGATTCTACATGCGTTCTTGAAGCCGAGCCTGATAAATTTGATATCAAATGACACAAATCTGGTATTCTATTTATCAGTTTATCCCCTTGTACACTCTAAAATTAGCAATTTACGACCAGTCCTCAGTGTGTCCAAGCATTCTGGTGGCCGATATATTTAGTATCAGCTGATCATGTATTTCTTATGACATTTTTTTTCAAGTAATTTTGCCATATTTCCCAGTTACAATAACATTTTTGTCATTTTCCAGTATTCCGGTTCATTCTTAAAAGTGCAATGTCACGATGACGTGATAAAGCTCACTTGTCCTAAGATAGCATATCTTTATCAGGTCAGTGCGTTACAATGCAAAATATACAGGGGGTAACTGATAAAAAAAGCTCTGGTGATACTGTGCTTATGCACATGCTCGCCTTGGACTTTTCTAATCATGTATAAGTGTCGCTTTCCTACGAACTGGTTTACTTATACTAACGAGGGCTATAGAACGGTTGGTGCCATGACTGACAAAAAATGCGTCTGTTTGTTGTTGTTTGACGGCTCCTCTATGTAAACACTCTTCAGCCAAAAAGAACAGTAAACAATGCTCAGGAATCGATACAATTAACTCACAGCTCCAATCAGAGACACCACAGGGAAAGAAGCACAACCACGAAACAACCGGACCCAAATGGAAACATCAATAGCGGAGAGCCAAAACGTCAGTTACTTAAAATGGCCAATTGGCTGTCCAAGGACAAACCATAACAAAAATAAACCGCGACATAAGAACCGCCTTGGGACGGTCAGTGAAACGAATTCCACTGGGGGGGGGGCTTAAATCGATTTAACGTGGCCACATTCCTCGCCCATACTTCCGTCGCGATTTAGACAAATAATTTGTTCAGTCCGCATGAAGGCCTCCTAACTCACCAGTGCAACATCTCCGTGAACACACATCTCCGTGAACACAAAAATCAAACAACCACAGAGATGAAACAACGGTGAGGTCTCGACAGCAAGAAACCACTGAAATGCTGGAGCAAAAGAAGACCAACAGATAGACTCCGATGGGCCCGACCAGAGACAGTGTGTCAGGCAACAGCCAACATTATATAAAATTAGAAACTCTAATTCTCAGTAAGCCTTTACGCTAGAACCGTCGTAGAATCTGAGGCCTGACCCACCGGCATGCAATTAAAGAGGGAAGCAAAGTTGTCAACCGTGATTGGGTTAACTTCTATGCATGCAGTATGTCGTAAAACATTTATGTCGTACCCCATCTTTTTATATTGAAGAATGATTTTACGAAATTTGGTGCTGAAGTCATTTCATTTGTTTATTTTTCTGAATTTATATACTAAGTCATCATAAAATTCGGATCCCGATAGACCTTGTTGCAGAAGAGATTTAAGTCCAACATTGAATTTTGAAATTAATTCGGAATGACGTCTATAAAATTTTGAAAAGGCTTTGCGTAGTTTATGATACCGATAACCCTGATTAAGAAGTTTAGTAGTTAAACAACTTATTACAAGTGCTGAAGTCAGTTACATGCGGACTGAAAAATATATGTCTAAATCGCGACAAGGCCTATCAGAGCCTGAATTTTATGCTTGCAATGATTTCAGTACCCAATTTTGTTAAATCATTTTTCGATATAAAAAGATTGGGAACAACATAAATGTTATAAACCAGACTGTATGCATGGTAGTTCACCCTATCACTGTTGATAACTTTGGTTCCTTATTTAATTGCACGCCGGCGGGTCGGTCGTTTGACTCGTTGACGTCTCAACCTTTACTTAAACATTTTAAATAATGAAGGTTGGTGCCAGATGCTCTATCTCTGGTCTGGCCTACCCGAGACCAAATTGTTGGTTTTCTTTTGCTCCAGCATATCAGTCATTTCATGTTGTCGAGTCCTCATCGTTGTTTCATCTCTGTATTTATTTGTCTATACCATGACAAAAGCAAGGGCGATGATTGTTGCCACGTAAAATCGATTTAAGCACCCCTACCCAACATCACCACCACCACCACCACACACACCCCTCCTTCGTCCTGGAAGACGATTCTTCTATTGTGGTTTATTATTGATATAGTTCGTCTTTGCATGTATAAATTGATTATATTTTTTTATATTAGATAGCCGTTTGGCCATTTTATGGGAAAGTAACTGTCCTTTTGGCTTTCCGCTAGTGACGGCTTAACTGGCCGAAACTAGCTAGTCTGGCCCAGGAAAATCTTGTAAACTCCAGTTTTGTCTTGCAGTCCTTGATTCAAAGGATTACCTTCCTCTAGAGCATATTCATTATGGTGAAGCTGTTTTATGTGGTTCTTTCCCCTCGGTGTCTTTAATTAGAGGTGTGAGGTAACGGTATCGATTCCTGGTCATTCACTTTACTTCTATTTTTCATAATTTTCTGAGGACAAAGGGGACACTCATCAGATACCGAACAAGAGGCTCAATGAGCCTAAACCGCTCACCTGAGGAACTTAAGTTTTAACAATTCACAGACTTGACTACTAAATCTGCCAATAGAATCCAGCCCATTGACCCTTACAGGATATAAGTCATTATTATTGCATTGCATTCCAAGTTTGAGACTTCTAGCTTCTATAGTTCCTGAGAAATCTTTGACGAAAATTTAACATTGGTCAAAATGGAGAGAAAGAAGAATGAAAGAACAGATGAACAAATAAGCTGAGAAAGCCCAATGTCTCTTACACAAAATAAGCCATCATTATTCTATTGAATACCAAATTTGATGCTTCTAGCTTTTATAGTTCCTGAGAAATCTTTGATTAAAAATTTAACATTGGTCTATTATCTCTATATGGAGAGAAAGAAGAATGAAGGAACATATGAACCAGACTAGCTCCAAAACCTAATGCAGCCTTTCCCCTTGCCCAATAGTGCTACACATAAAATTTAAACAAGATTGGTCGACTGCCTTCTGAGATATGCTTCATTGAAAGTGTGGACGACGGATGGACGGACGACAGACGACGGACTCCGGAGCCTTGGTATACTATCAGCTCACTGGAGCCTTTGGCTCAGGTGAGCTAAAAATTCAAGTCGCTATTTCTGTCACATCATTTTCCCTACGTTAAGTCTATGGGCAAATTTTTTTCCGATTCGGCCCAAAATCGAACTTAACCGAGATTTTATGCCTGTCCTCGTTACCTGCAAGTTTGAAGCTGATATGAATAAAAATAAAGTTGCTATCGTGGTCACAACGTATTTTTTTATGCTCAAGGGCAGGTAACTCCAAGGCAAATATTCCGATTCGGCCCAAAATCGAACCTAACCGAGATTTTATGTCTGTCCTCGTTACCTGCATGTTTGAAGGCGACCTGAAAAAATTCAAGTCGCTATCGTAGTCGCAACATTTTCACTAATTAAGTCTATGGGCAAATTTTTTGTCGCTCAATGTCACGTAACTCCGAGGTCAATATTCCGATTCGGCCCAACATTGAACTTAACCAAGATTTTATGCCTGTCCTCGTTACCTGCAAGTTTGAAGCTGATATGAATAAAAATAAAGTTGCTATCGTGGTCACAACGTATTTTTTTATGCTCAAGGGCAGGTAACTCCAAGGCAAATAATCCAATTCGGCCCAAAATCGAACTTAACCGAGATTTTATGTCTGTCCTCGTTACCTGCAAGTTTGAAGCTGATCTGAAAAAAATTCAAGTCGCTATCGTAGTCACAACATTTTCCCTATGTAAAGTCTATGGGCAAATTTTTTGTCGCCCAAGGTCATGTAACTCCGAGGTCAATATTCCGATTCGAACTTAACTGAGATTTTATGCCTGTCCACGTTACCTGCAAGTTTGAAGCTGATCTGAATAAAAATAAAGTTGCTATCGTGGTCACAACGTATTTTTTATGCTCAAGGGCAGGTAACTCCAAGGCAAATAATCCGATTCGGCCCAAAATCGAACTTGACCGAGATTTTATGCCTGTACTGGTTATCTGCAAGAATGAAGTCGATCAAAAAAAATTGACGGAGCTAGAGTGATGACAAGCTTTTTCCTATGTGAAGTCTATGGGAGCTAGATGTTGCCATGGCAACCAGAGTTCCACTCAGATCTGCCTGAAAACCTAATGAAGCCTTTCCACTTGCCCAATAATGCGACACATGAAATTTGATCAAAGTTGGCCAAGTAGTCTTTAAGATATACATTTTTGAAATTCCCATTAACCCTAATGCAAAAACACACAAGGGCAGGTAACTCCTAAGTGAATGATCCGATTCTGCCAGTTATCGAACTTGACCGAGATTTCATGGCTGTGCTGGTTATCTGCAAGAATAAAGCCAATCTGAAAATAATTGAAGCAGCTACGGTGATGACAACATTCTCCCCATGTTAAGTCAATAGGCAATTTTTTCAACGCTCAAGGGCACGTAACTCCTGAGTGAATAATCCGATTCAGCCCAAAATCGAACTTGATCGAGATTTCATGCCTGTCCTCTTTATCTGCAAGAATGAAGTCGATCAGAAAAAAATTGACGGAGCTAGAGTGATGACAAGCTTTTTCCTATGTTAAGAACGCTCAAGGGCACGTAACTCCTGAGTGAATAATCCGATTCAGCCCAAAATCGAACTTGATCGAGATTTCATGCCTGTCCTCGTTATCTGCAAGAATGAAGTCGATCAGAAAAACATTGACGGAGCTAGAGTGATGACAAGCTTTTTCCTATGTTAAGCCTATGGGAGCTCTTTGTTGCTGTGGCAACCAGAGTTCTCATCCGATCTGCACGAAAACCTAATACAGCCTTTTCCCCTACCTGATGATGGTTCACAGGAAATTTGATCAAGGCCGGCCCACTGGTTCCAGAGATATACTTCGTTGAAAGTGTGGACGACGGACGACGGACGACGGACGCCGGCTCGTGGTATACTAATACCTCACATGAGCCTTCGGCTCAGGTGAGCTAAAAATCTCAGATTCAAAGGCATTTCTCGAAATGTATTTCTTTCCAGATAGGTGATTGATATTAGAGTCTTTGCAACAGAAAACAGACGCAGGGGGGTGGGGGGGGGGGGGGGCAAGTCCGGCAAAACTCGAGGATGTGGTAGAACGACAACCGTCTCTGGTCATTGTCTTCACTTCTATTTTTCATACTCTTCTGGGTTCAATGAGGACACCAATCAGATACTGATAAACCGCAGTTCCAATAGGATTTTTCGAATTGTATATCTTTCAGATACATGATATTAGAGTTTCCGAAACAAACAATAGTCGCACAACTCGAGGATATGGTAAAACTATAACCTTCTCTGACTCCGAAAAACTCTGTCACAATGTGTGTCTCATGGACGGGTGCATTATGATGCAAGACATTGAGGTGCTTCATTCCTATTTGGGATGGCGAGTTTGTAGTACTTCTTCAATTTACATAGTACATCATTTGTATAAAACTGTTGTGACTATTCTGACTTTTCTCACCGGAATTTGCATGACTGTATCCTTATTATTGAAGAAAATTTACAAACCAGTACGAAAACACGCCTATACAAATACATTGTAAACGTTACTGCCGAAAACACGAACATTTTAAAATAAATAATTGTGATATTTTTATTTCCGCTCAAACTTTAGATTGGTGATATTGGTTAGAACCGCCTAATCGAGGCGGTTCTAAGATGAGGCGGTTCTAACGGGTACCCACAATCTATATTTTCGATTAGAAATAAGAAAAATAAGGTTTACCCCTGTGAACCCCAGTTTTACTATATAAAAGTGATGTTCGAGGGATCAGAATTATATAGGCGTGTTTCGTGATAAAAACCTACTATGCTGTTCGTTGGACCTCTCCCATTTTTTCTTGCCCAAATTCGGTTTGAATACTTCCGGTTTGGTTCAAAATGGTACAATAAATATAGAAATAGCCACAATCAAAGATTACAGACTCCCAGTGGCACCAAGAGAAAATGTAACTAACAATGAGGATTTGTTTGATTTGAGGATTAACATCCCCGTCAACACTGTATAGGTCATTTTGGAGACGTTGATTCCAATTTTGTGGGACTTTCACCCCAGACATTGAGATGAAATGACGCCCCAAGCCCTGTCGCCCAATCAAACCAACCTAACCATGCGGAACACAAGAAAATGACTGAAAACAACACAGCAATCAGCTCCCTCTTCCAAAGAGGTGATCGAGACCAAGGTACAACAGGCAAAATTAATGAAAATTACATAAATAATAACAATAATAATAAACAACCAAAAGCACATACAATATGAAATGCCCCGTCGGAAAATCCGACAAAGCTACATTTTAAAATAAACAACGTAAGAACCACCGCCTTAGGACGGTCAATAGTCCATTATGATAACTCACCCGTGTGGCATAGAGCATTTTTCAAATCTTCAAAATGGGTACTTTTCTGATGAAAATCCGTGATATTTTTCTTATAAATGCTCAAAACATAGGTTGTGTGTACTCGTTAGAACCGCCTCATTGAGGCGGTTCTAACGAGTACCCACATTCTATGTCTTGGAACAGAAATAAGAAAAATAATGTATATCCCCGTAAACCCCAGTTTTCTCTATATGAAGTGGGGTTTAGGGGGGTCTTCATTTCACGGGCTTGTTAACGTGATGAGCGAGAACTACTAGGGAGTTTAAATCGATTCCACGGGCCCTGTGTTCACTCTATGTTAAATATAATTTACAACAGACAAAAAAGTTAGTCCATCTGAAGGTAAGTCACGCAATCAATAGACCATCTCTGAATAACATACACATTAAATAAGTGTGATGAATTAAAGATGAGGGCGCGTAGCTTTTTTCACACACTGTGACCTCCACCAGGTAGACCATGAAGAGTCAAGCCAAAGACAAACCATCAGACACCAACCACTAATAAAATAAAAATAAAGGTTTCACCTGGGACCGCCATTGAGTAAGAAACCGTGACACCCCCTCCACCCCCCCCACCCCCCCACGACCGCCCTTCGTCGTGCCCTGAAACAGGGAAGCATAGTCATCAACCATGACTGGGTTAACAATTAGGCATGCTGTATGTCGCATTGTCGCATAATACTTATATACTACTCAAAGTTTGATAGGGATCACTTTTTTAATGCAAAATAATTTTTGATGAATTAATCAGCTGAATCCAAATTTGATAAATAATGATAGAAAACGTATCCTTCAGAAAGACTAGTGATTAACTTTGTTCACTGGTACTGCATTCAAGCGTGACAACAGCAACCGTCTTGGCTCCCCCAAAATTTGCCGTAACACGAAGGGATTTGGACAACTGATTTTTCACAAATTTAAAATTTGTTCAAACAAACGTGTCTAATAACGTGTATGGCGTCCACGGGCATCAAATACAGTACGACATCGCCTGCGCATGCTAGTAATCCGAGTCTGTTTTGTAGAATCAGCTTTCATTTAGCAATCAATGCATCTTTGAGGTCCTGTAAAGTCCTCGGATGCACAGGTCGGGCTGAAACAGCACGCTGTAGCATGACCCGCGCATGCTCAATCGGATTTAAGTCCGGTGACTGAGCAGACCAGTCAATACGAACGATTGTCTCACGTTCCAGATAGGAATCAGTGACGTTGGCACGGTTGGGGCGGACATTATCGTCCATCAGAATAAATTCCGGGCCGATAGCATCTTTATATGGTCTCATAAACGCATCAAGAATATCATTACAGTACCTCACTGCCATTAACGTTCCGTTTTCAACGACGTTCAAGTCAGTTTTACCGTTCACGCTTATTCCAGCCAAAACCATGACTGATCCCTTTCCATAGCGATCATGCTCTGCCAAATTCAAGTAATCGAATCGCTCTTTAGAAATTCGCCACACTAATTGACAATTATAAGTGAAGTCTAGACAGAATCTTGACTCCTCAGTAAACAGTACTGGCGTCAATTCACGAACCGTCCACCTGACGTGAGTTCTGGCAAAGTGTAACCGGTCTAGCAAGTGCTGGCTCGTCAACGGAACACGTACAGCAGGCCTCATGGCATTAAGTCCGAACTCGTGGAGCCCGTTTCTGACAGTCTGTGTAGAAATTCGTACTCCAGTTCCGCTCCTAAGCTCGTTATGCAAACGCGTAGCGTGCAGGAACCGTTGACGTCGAGACTGAATCAACAAGAAACGGCCCTGACGTTGAGTTGTAGCCCTTTCTCTACCCCGCCGTGTCTGTGTGAAGGATTTCCGTGGGTAAGATGCCGACTCCACATTCGGGAAACCACGCATTGAGATACATTCCGAATCCCAGCAACACGACGTTGAGAGACGCCAGATTCCAACATTCCGACGCCATGATTCATTTCTTCGGGGCTCAGAGGGTTTCTTAATTGTCCCCTAGGCATTTTAATGTTTCACAAATCAAATGGAGTCCATTTTACGCTTGGTAAAGGAACACTGACAAGATTGATTACTCTGTTGGAAAGCAGTGCTACGCAAGATTTTGGGGGTGCATTAATTCATTTGCGAAGTGTGAGAAGTGTGCACTTTTATGAGTACTGAACTGCACATGAGTTTCTGCTTAAGATATTTATCAATATACCGAGTACAAATTCTGTCAAGAAATTTTAAATTTTCAGTGCAAAATTTGGTATATAAAAAGTGATCCCTATCAAACTTTGAGTAGTATATATTATGCCCCATTCTGATATGGCGATTAATTATTTTTATCATTTGTTTCTGTAAATCAGATCCAAACACTGGTCACATCAAACCCAGATCACAATTACCAGTGGCTAAATTGTCGAAATATGATCGCGAATCGATACAATTAACCCACGCTTCCCATCAGAGACACCAAAGCGAAAGAAACACACTCATGTAATAACACATGGAAAGTAACAGAATCATGTAATAACTGGGCCCTAATGGAAACATCAATAGCGGAAAGCCAAAAAGGACAGTTACTTTCCAACAAAATGGCCAATTGGCTATCCAAAACAAAACGATATAAGCGATACACACACTCAAAAACAAACCATAACAAAAGCAAAATAGAAGTGGAGGCAATGATCAGGAATCGATACAATCAACCCACAGCTCCCATCAGAGACATCAAAGGGATAGAAACACAAACATAAAACAACAGACCCTAATGGGCACATCAATAGTCGAAAGCCAAAATGACAGTTACTTTCCCACAAAATGGCAAATAGGCTATCCAAAATAAAATAATATAAGCGACACAAACACCCAAATACAAACCATATTAAAAATAAACCGCGACAGAAGAACCGCCTTGGAACGGTCTGCGGAAACGAATTCCACTGGGGGGTGGGGGTGGGGGCTTAAATCGATTTTACAGGGCCACAATCCTCGCCCTTACTTCCGTCGCGATTTTGACAAATAATTTGTTCAGTCCGCATGAAGGCCTTCTAACTCAACAGTGCAACATCTCCGTGAACACAAATAATCAAACAACCACAGAGATGAAACAACGGTGAGGACTTGACAGCAAGAAACCGCTGGAGCAAAAGAAAACCAACAGTTAGACTCCGATGGGCTCGACCAGAGACAGGGCAACAGGCACCAACCAACATAAACTTGAATTAGATATCTCTAATTCTCAATAAGCCTTTAACGCTGGAACCGTCATAGAAGCTGAGGCCTGACCCACCGGTGTGCAATTAAAGAGGGAAGCAAAGTTGTCAACCGTGATTGGGTTAACTACCATGCATGCAGTCTGTCGTAATACATTTATGTTGTACCAAATCTTTTTATATCGAAGAATGCTTTTACGAAATTGGGTGCTGAAGTCATTGCGGTTATATATTTTTCTGAATTTATATACTAAGCCAACATAAAATTCGGGTTCCGATAGACCTTGTTGCAGAAGAGATTTAAGTAGAAGTTAAACAAAGATCAGGAATTGATACAATTAACTTACTCCACCCATAAAAGACACCAAAGGTGTCCAATATTGGACAATATTGAAGTTTGAAATTAAATCAGAATGACGTCTATAATATTTTGAAAAGGCTTTGCGTAGTTTATGATACCGATAACCCTGATTAAGAAGTTTAGCCGTTAACAATTTATTACGTGTGTTGAAGTCAGTTACATGACTACACACACTGGCAAATCGAATTAATTGCGAAATATAAACGTCATAGGATGGCGCACGAGGAACATCACCATCCAAAAAAGGAAAATTTACAATCTCAAAATCAAAGTCATCGCGTTTATCATAACTTTTGCACGAAACAAACCCATCTACAACTGATAGATGTAAATCCAAAAACGGGGCCTCGGTATCAGAAGAATTTGCTTTATTACACTGAAGTTCTGGGGGGTAAATTTGACTGATCAAACCATCGAAATAGGTATTATCAATATTTAATAAATCATCCAAGTATCTAGAAGTGGAACTTTTTTTGTCTACCGTTTTGCTATGTTTTGGATATACATGTATTTTTAGGTGTGTTTTTTTTTTTCAATCTGTCAACAATTTGGGTGTCCATTTGCATTTATTTTCCAATGTTATAACTGCTTCTTTAAAAACCATCAACTCCTGCTAACGACACGTTTGTCAACCGGTTTAATGCCTCACTGTGAATCGGGCATCGTTTTGTAGGATATTGCTGACTTTTAAATGTTGTTGTTACAGGGCGACCTGTGTGAGAAGCAGCTTTAAGTTGCTTCTGGGGGCTCCTAAATTGAGCTACCCACCTGCAAATCGTCCAATCCAATAAGACATTTGATCCTCCCCGTAGACATCGCATACCTCAGGGTTGATGTCTACAAGTTTCATACTGAGTTGCAACCTGCCTTCTTTAAAGTACGTTGGTACCTATACGTTATAAGCAAATGTACACTGTACAGAGGTCGGTGATGTTGTGTGCTCACTCTATCGACACGAGATGGTTTTTTGCACACATCACTATATTGGTGCGAATAAAACTACACTGACATTAATTTTTGAATAGCCCTCGTAACTTTGCTTCTGATCTATATCAAATTGCATGTCGGATGGTCGGGCATCAGGCTCTATGGCGGCTCCGGCCTAAAGTCTTTTTAGTAAGTCGGTTGCTGCCTGATCCCGCACGTTAACTTTGGTCGGGTCCATCGGAGTCCTACTGTTGTTGTTGTTGTTGTTTTTTTTTCTTTCTTTTGCTTCAGTAATTAAGATTTTCATGATGTTGAGTCCATATCGTTGTTTCATCTCTGAATTTGTTTGATTTGTATGTTCTCTGAGATGTTGCATTGATAAATGAGACACCCTTCACGCGGACTTAACAAATTACTTTGTAAATCACGACAGGCGGGGATTGTGGCCACGATAAATCGATCAACCCATATATGCCTAGTGGCCCTTTATTGGGACGTTGGCAAACAATGTAGACCCAGATCAGACGCCGCATAACGCGGCGTCTGATCTGGGTCTACACTGTTTGCTCAAAGAACATACATTTTTGTACAACTTACATTAAACAAAACAAATCTGACACCCCTATAATTGAAAATGGACAACTCCAAATTTATATGATGGAAGATTCCATTGTCATATATGGGTTAAAGACACCCAAACCAAGACAACGTTTACCATGCAGTTCCAAGGCGGTGCTTTCTTTGTGTTTTATTATTGTCGTTGTATGTCTTTGCATGTATTCCCCGGTAAATCTTTTAGTTTTGGATAGCCGTTTAGCTATTTTGATAAAAGAAACTTCCTTTTATCTTTTTAAATTAAACTTCCGTTGCTTTATCTACGCCCCTCTTTCCAATTGGTGTCTTGGACTGAAAGGATGAGGTAATTCCTGATAAATGCATTCTCTTCTTAAATATGACCTGTCAGTCAAATGTGTTGTCACCCGACCTACTTTCTTTTACCAGGACAAATGTAATACGCTTTTCCGAAGACAGAGACAGAATGATCAAACAATGCTGTTGGCCCTTGTATATTCCCTTCCCGGTCTCAAGGCCCATCGAAATCTAACTGTTGGTTTTCTTTTGCTCCAGCATTTCAGTGGTTTTTTGCTGTCGAGTCCTCACCGTTGTTTCATCTCTGTGGTTGTTTGATTTTTATTTTCACGGAGATGTTGCACTGTTGAGTAAGGAGGCCTTCATGCGGACTGAACAAATTATTTGTCTAAATCGCGATGGAAGTAAGGGCGAGGATTGTGGCCACGTAAAATCGATTTAAGCCTCCAAGTGGAATTCGTTTCCCTGACCGTTCCAAGGCGGTTCTTCTGTCGCAGTTAATTTTTGTTATGGCTTGCTTTTGAGTGTGTGTACCGCTTATATTATTTTGTTTTGGATAGCCAATTGGCCACCTTGTGGGAAAGTAACTGTCCTTTTTGCTTTCCGCTATTGATGTTTCCATTAGGATATAGTTGTTTCATGTTTGCCTTCATCTCCCTTTGGTGTCTATTATTGGAGCTGTCCTGATCATTGCCTTCACTTCTATTTTTCAGTGCGAATGAAACAAGTTGAACATTTCTATGAATTTATGTAACAACTTGAAGCAGCTAATTGCATACAAATCAACAACAAACCATAATTTCAGCCAGCTCTAAGGAGAGTGTACTTAATGCATAGGCAACCCGGAGCAGCTGTAGTGAGCCTGCGCAAGGGCATACGCCGTCTCACCAGAACCTTTGCATCTCGCAGACACGTACATGAGACCTTTGTCTCTGCTAAAATCGCATTTCAGGGACGTGCATCGATGAGGGCCAAAGACTTTTAATTTCATGTGTAGGCTCATTTAAAGTTTTCTTGATTCCCCGAAGCGATCTTAAAAGACAATTGTGTCTATCGACCAAATTATAATCTTCTGTGGTACTGAATTATGTTTGCATTGCATGTCGCCTCTGCTTAAATTTAAAACCATTTGTTGCTGATCAACAAGTATTTACACATTCTCCGAATTCGTTAAGGATTTGCCTTGACGCCCGTCCTACCTCCCATATGGCAAACAGCATAATCTTATGACTTGGCTTGCCTGGAAAGATTTCTATATAATGAAATATATTAAGTGTACTTTTCCTCACTATTGGGCAATCTTTGGTAAAGGATCAGCCAAGGGAATATTCCTGGGAAATTATTTTTAAATTGGACCAGTGGCCTAGGAGAAGATGGCGTTTTAAAATTATATTATTATTATTATTATTTATCACATGACGTTGTCGATAAGCAGTGGAAAACATCGTGTAATAAAAATCGTATGACCACACGCGTAATAACACTTTGGCGGGATTAAGTAACGTCATGACGACGTCCATGTCAACGATGCATTTTCTATTGAAAAATTGTCAAACTCAAAGGCGATAAAATCCAATTTAAAGTGGTCATATGATAAACAGAATCTTACACTCGTAGTCATTTCATATGAAATTTATGAAACTCGCCGTAGGCTCGTTTCATAAATATCATATGAAATGACCACTCGTGTAAGATCCTCTATTTATTATAAGCTCTGGTTGCCATCATGTTCAGTGGATGGTAACCATTTAGGCAAATTTGGAAGAGGGTCACCCAAGGAATTTTTCGTTTAGGAGGAGATGTCTTTTAAGTAAATTGTTGACAGACGCACGCCGAACGACCCACGACGGACGACAGATATCGAGCGGTCAAAAAAGCTCAGGTGAGTTAATAAACAGGGTGCATTGAAAATTGAAAAATAAGGTCCCAAAATGCACACTATGAAAAACGTAGACATGCAACCTGGTTATAAGGTCTCTTTCTTATCAAGGACAAAGCCCCTGCTCACAAGTGTGTTCTTATTAGAGGAAGGGTTTATCATAGATAAATATATGCCTAGGGTTCCACACTGAGACGCTGGTAAACAGTGTGGATACAGATCAGAAGCGTTTGATCAGTGCTATTTCCAGTGCCTTCAGGGTATACATTAAAAGGCCTACTTTTCTGCCTTTATAGAATGGATTCCGAGCCTTGAAAAGTGTGTTTCCGTTAAGGGAGAATAGTTCGAAGGATTGAGCGAAATGTGAATGGGATTTATAACGCGCCCCGTAGAACCCCAATGACAACATTAAATGAGCCCCGCCAAGCGAATTTATGTCTTCGAGCATTCCGTCATGACAAGTTTTAACTGCGCATGCTCAGCCATTCAGAAGAGCCAGGGATATGGCTTTCTGTCTGAAGGTTCCTTTTGATTCACTGCTTGTATGAGCGAGCAGCGAAGGTTCTGGCGAGACTGCGCGGATGCGCAGGCTCGCCTGAACCTTCGCTGCTCGCATAGGCGATAAGTACCAAAATCGCTTGACGGGGCCCAAATGCACACCCCTCGTTTCAAGAGTTGTAAGATCGCTGAGGGATAGAAAGCAATTTTGACTGTCAAATATTTTTACATACATCTTTTATTCATACGTTAACAAATGCTAAATTGATAACGAAAAGACAAATCCAAGAGTTTAATCATTGCCTTGGTACACTGAAGCGAACCAGAATTAGCACCTTGCGCTACCATGGCTACACTTTAGACAAATGCAGCCAATTGCACAGTTCCACTTTGTATGTATTATGCTTCTGCTTTCTATTATTTTAATGCTAAATGATACACTGTGGGCGGAATGAATAAATATTAAAGAAAAATAGTTCTGCATCAACAAGGAACCTTGTAAGTGCAAAGCAAATGGCGTCTGAGCATTTACACTTTGTATTCCCTTGCTGTTATTATTTTTCATTGCATGTCAAAACGTATCTCCAATGATGTATGAATTCTGTTTGATCAGTCCCTAAGACTGCTGCATTTGCAGGTTTTAGGTTTCCGTGACCTAGTGTTTAACCCTTTTAAAAAAAGCAGACCAGGTACAGATACTTGTTTTGTTTGTTTGATTTGAGGTTTAACGTCCCCGTCAACACTGTAAAGGTCATTTGGAGACGTTGCTTCCAATTTTCAGGGACTTTAACCCGACATTGAGATGAAATGACATCTCAAGCCCTGTCGCCCAATGAAACCAATAGGGTTTATTAGCATGGACGGTCCGCCTCGCACCGCGGTTCCTGGACAGGCTTAGATGCTCTAAGTGGCTTACCAGTACTAGTGTGCGGGCCGTATTCAGCTCTGCGTGGAAGCATCATGCAGCCCATATATTTCTTCAAGCCCCTATGGGCGGGGGCGAACAGATACTTGTACATACAGTGCAGATCAAAAGGAGGGCCGTCTTAACAGGATTGACACTGTTTGCCATCCTGTTAATGCTTTTAAGGGAATGGCCGTGTACCTTTTATCTTTTTATTTTATCACCCTGCAGCTGGTGTTAAGTGCCGTGTGGCGGCCGTCAAAAGTCTCCCCGTGCTCCATCATAGTGCAGATTATATTTTCGTCACCTTTGGGATCATTGAGCGCATTCTGGTGACTTTGAAGATCGAATATCGCTTAAGCCGGTGCTATGAAACGTATGCAGCCTTGTAAACTATATTGTTGTGTATGAAGAGACTCAATAGAACCGAGTCTCTGATTTTCGCTCTTTTATGTGTTCTTTGTTTCCAACGGCAACCTTTTAGCTTTTTATTTTAACGCAACTTTAGGTGGAAGAGTCTACTACATATATTCGAGGGTAAAAGTCTCTCTCTCTCTCTCTCTCTCTCTCTCTCTCTCTCTCTCTCTCTCTCTCTCTCTCTCTCTCTCTCTCTCTCTCTGCTGTAATTATGACAAAACAAATATTTTTACAGACGGCAAGACTTTTTGTAAAATACTTTCGGTTGCAGAACAAAGAGAGAAGGTTACTCAGGCCACAAAGAGAAGAGAAAGACAACACAAAACATCGCATCATTAAAATACGCCTATATAATTCTGACCCCCTTAAACCCCACTTTTATACAGTAAAACTGAGATTTACAGGGGTAAGCCTTAATTGTATTATTCCTGCTCAAAATATAGATTGTGAGTAGACGTTGGGGGGGGGGGGGGGCTAACCTCGATGAGTGTGTGTGTGGGGGGGGGGGGGGGGGGTCTAACGAGTACCCACAAACTATATTTTGAGCAGAAATATGAATATCATAATTTTTTATCTTAAAATCTTAGCTTTTTTCGACGGTTAAGTTTAGAATGTATTTGTATCGGCGAATTTTCGTAGAGGCGTGTATCAACGCAAAAAATCAACGGACATGCAAGTAACAACAACGGCATCGCCACCTTGGGACAGTCAACTTACATTACGATAACACGCCTTTACAAATACATTGTAACCTTTATCGCCGAAAAAAAATAAGATGAAAAATTGTGACTTTTTTCTTATTTCTGCTCAAAATATAGATTTGAGGTACTCGTTAGAACCGCCTCATCGAGGCGGTTCTAACGAGCACCCACAATCTATATTTTAGATCAATAATAAAGATAATAAGGATTATCCCTGTAAACCCGAGTTTTACTGTATAAAAGTGGGGTTCAGGGGTTCTAACGAGTACCCATAATCTATATTTTAGAACAGGAATAAGGAAAATAAGGTTTACCCCTGTAAACCCGAATTTCACTATATAAAAGTGGGGTTCAGTGGGGTGGAGCAAAATTATATAGGGGTGTTTTCGTGATGTGTTCAGTTCTGGGCCCATTTGTTCAAAGCCTCGTTACGTTAACGAGCTCGTTAGTGGTCGCATTGTTAACTGTTCTAGTAAGTTCAATATCAAATACAGTGGTACTTTGCTGAAAATTGTGAGCAGCTTTTGTATTGTAAAGACTGCTCCTTTTTTTTTTTTTTTTTTTTTTTTTCGTTTTAAAAAAATAACAATATATGTGTCATTTAAAATGATCAAAGCTTAAACGATATTTCAACTAACGACATAGTTAGTTTTGAACTTTTACTATTATTTAACCCTCGCCTTCATTTCTAATTCAGGTTCACTCATAATAGCAAATGGAGGAACCCTAGCTGGACAATGCCTCGTGAAAGCAAAATACAGAGCAAAGCCCTCTGTATAAATTAAGATAACCATGGATCACAGTTGAGGACTCAACATCAAGCAGAGCACAGTTTAGCTTAACCCTTATCATGCTGAATAAATTAATTTAAAGATATCAATTACTGTTATCAATCAATCAAATTATGTAGAAATTTACATACTGAATGACAGTCTGTATCCTGGTCAGGTAGCTTCTTTAGAAACCATCTGATCTGGATCTACTCGGTGTTGTCGTGTTCAGTGGAGTAATGGTTATAGTAAATACATGGTTAGTGTCTGTAATAATAAAATATAATCGGTTAGCCTTAGACAATTTTATAGGGGCGAGATTTAGCGAGCCCCTATAAAATTGTCGGGGCGAACCGATTATAAAAGCTCGTCCCTATAAAATTGTATAAGGCTCACCGATTATATTTTATTATTAAAGACACTAATCATGCATTTAGTTTATACCGCAATTCAAAACAATCAAGAGGTTATGCAGTAATATAGCAAATTTAAGCAAAAAGGACAGCAGACAGTGTGGCGTGTTAAACGACTTTTAGTACCATGGCGCGCACACGTAGTATAACGTGACGTCAACGAGTGCAAAGTTTCTGACGGCATCGCGCCACAAAGACGCAGGAAACAACATGGACGCTCGAATAAAAGTTTCTCAGCGCTTTACCTTCTTTATGAAAATCTGCAAATAAATAGTTTATTTTAGCTTTAAAAATATTTTCGAGGTTGAGACACAACTGCAGTAGCAGTGCGCAGTTATTCCAACGGGCCATTCAAATCAGGAAAGGCCGAGAAGGTAAGAATTTAGCTGAAATTTCTGAAAATCTGTTTAAATAAATATTTCAAAGATTTTAACTTGCAGTTTCGTTGTTTTCCCATGTACAAAAGGTTGCATGCTATTGTTAACACCTGTAAATTAGGCACCTGAAAAGTAGGTCCGGTCTATAAACGGTCACTAGATGTATTATAGGTCAGTAGAAGGTATTATAGGACAATACCGATTATAGCGTGCAGTTATTAAACCCCCTTTATTAGGTTACTAGAATGCGTGATTGTCGTATATAACGAGCTTGTTAGATGACAAACTGTTAACTGCTCCATCAAGTACAATGTCTGCACAAATGTGAGAAGGACTGAGAAATTTCGCTGTCAAATTATGAGTAGTTTTAACTTTTGCAAACTTTTGCTGGAAAATGTGAGTAGCTTTTGCAAACAAAACATTACTATATCAGCATAGTAAATGATCAAAAATTTAACAGTATGTTACATGTAACTAGCGACTTCGTTAGCCCCTTGGACCCTGATGTACTCCAGTGCTAATCTCCCTCGGATACAAATCTGTCAAATGAAGACCTTTGGAAAATAGAAGTGAATGATCATGAATCTATACAATTGACCCACAGCTCCCATCAGAGACACCAAAGGGAAGTTACTTTCCAGCAAATGGCGAATTGGTTATCCAAAACTAAAAATATAAGCGATACACACACTCAAAGACAAACCATAACAAAATCAAACCGCGACAGAATAACCGCCTTGAAACGGTCGGTGAAACGAATTCCACTAGGGGATTTAAATCGATTTTTCTTCCGTCGCGATTTAGACAAATAATTTGTTCAGTCCGCATGAAGGCTTCCTAACTCATCAGTGCAGCATCTCCGAAAATAAAAAAGTTAAACTACCACAGAGACGAAACAACAGTGAGGACTCGACAGCAAGAAACCACTGAAACGCTGGAGCAAAAAGAAAACCAACAGTAAGCTAAACGCTGGAGCAAAAAAAAAACAACAGTTAGCTTCCAAAGGATAACCCTTTCTAGAAGTTAGAACATATTTAACGTCACTACAGCTGGTGTGTTAGAATGTGTGGCGGCCGTAAAATGTCTCCCTGCCCTACATCCTAGTGCAGTTTATATTTTCTTGTCCATTGGGATCATTGATTCCACTGTTGAATTTAGAAAATCATTGAGGGTCGCTGATGAGGCTTAAATGGCCGAAAGTAGCTAGTCTGGCACAGAAAACATGTACACTCCATATTTTCCCGTTCTTGCTTTCAAAGGATAACCCTTTCTAGAACATATTAGACTGGGTTTACTCAGGTTTTACTTTTCTTGTTTAGATTAGTATAATAATTTATTCATATTTAGTATCATTATAGCTTGTAATCGATGTCATTTTACCCATAGTTTGGAAATCATATTCTAGGAGAATATGTACTTTTATAACTTTTTGTGCATAATCAGCCATGCACACAAGCCTCTTTGTAGTACAAAGACTATAAGAGTCAACTCACGCATGTGACAGGTAGAAATCACTTTGGCGAACGGCAAATGTTGAGACCAGCCAGAGTCTTTGCTGCTCACAGATATGTAACAGAGACATGTGTGTATCTTCATACAAGAACACATGCGCATGCGAATTTGAATTCCATAAATTTGAGATTATCATCACGAAAACACGCCTATATGATTTTGACTCCCTCCAAAATAGAAGTGTAGGCAATTATCAGGAATCGATATTATAATAATCAACCCACAACCCATACAAGAATCGCCAAATGGAAAGAAACACAAACATGAAACAACCAGAATTCAACGGAAACATCAACAGCGGAAAGTCGAAAGGACAGCCACTTTCTTACAAAATGGCCAATTGGCCATCCAAAAAAAAAAAAAAAAAACAATTATATATAGTAAAACTGGGGTTTTCAGGGGTTAACATTAGTTTACTTACTTTTTATGTTTTGAGGAAAAATAAGTAAAATATCAGATTTTTTATCTGGAAATTTTCCTTTTTGGACGGTAAATTCTTCAAAAACATTTGTATAGGCGTTTTTTTGTAATGTAAGGGCCCATTTCCAATGTGTCAGCTCATAGAAAGTTTAATTTTACATTGTCAGATCCAGACAATGTGAGTTTGGATCAAGGGGAACCTTTGTTTGATTGTATAATAACTGTGAAGCATATGAAGCATAAGGACTGCCTTAATTTCAGGCATTAAAAGCCTGCAGATTTCTTTTTAAATCAGCCTTTGGCTAAAGCATGCATTTAAATAGCTATGCGACAGCAAACTTTGAAGGGCTCAGTTGTTCATAGCTAACGACACCGTCAATTATTAAATAGTTGACTGTTCTAGCAAATACAATGTTGAATATTCTGTTTTATTTTTGTACTATGCCGAAAAAAATATGAAAAGCTAAAGCAACTAATATTTTGGCAGCAAAAATATTAGAATATTTGCTTCAATAAATGATCAAAGTTTTAGCGATACGTTAACATATGACATCGTTCGTTTTAAAAACATATATCCAGAGAGCGTTTGGCCATTACGAAAACATGCCAATAGAAATGCATTGTAAACTTTACCGCCGAAACAAAAATGAATATTTAAAGATGAAAAATTGTGATATTTTTCTTATTTTTGCTCAAAATATAGATTGTGGGTTCTCGTTAGAACCGCCTCATCTAACAAGTACCCACATTCACTATTTTGGAGCAGAAATAAGAAAAATACGGTTCACCCCTGTCAACCCCAGTTTTAATGCAAAAAGTGGTTTTCAATGGGGTCAAATTAAATAGGCGTGTTTTCGTGATGCAACTTACAACGTATTTTAACGGTACATTAAATACCCATGCCACCTAGACCTGGTTCGAACACATCCGTTCGCATATGAGACATGCAATGAACCGTCAAAAATACCTCGAAAATGTTACATTAAATTGCAATATCCATTAACTGGAGAACTTGAAGAATTTGGCAAAAAGATGGGCAAATCAACAAATAAGCTTGCAGTAGGTTTATACGAGAGGTGTTCAACTTTAAATGAAACGCTTTGGAAACCATCAACATATGCAGCTTCAACTTTCTTTGTTTTTGTTTTCAAAATGTCAATTAAACATATGTTGAAGTGCACAAAGAATTCTTGGTAAAAGTTTAATTTGTAGGTCCAATGTGGTCCCCTGCCTTATTAGAAGGTGAATCACACCAAATAAGGTCTTAAAACAAACTTCAATATCTCATCTCTAATATCACAAAGAAAAATGATAGCCTAGGCAGAGGGATGGTTGGCTAGGATCGGATGAACTGAGGTAGGGTATGGGAATTTTTTCGCTTCTGCTCCGCCATTTTGCTTTCTAGTGCAAGGGGGTAGCAACTGTTTTTCTCTTATTTGCATGACTTGGCAACTATATTTCATTGTGATTTCCAATTTATCATTAACCAAATACTTAACTAGAGATACTGTTCATCTGATGATGACGGTAAATTCTTTAAAATGTCTACATTTTACAATCTAATGCAAAATTTAGCTCTCTGGGCGTTACGAACATGCAAGCTTCCACTAACTTGGATCAAAGCGACAACGTGACCATTCATTCATAAATTTTTGAAGGGTGCTGTAAGCATTCTAAAGCACAACAAGATTTTTAGCTTCCACCAATGGTATCTCTGGATTCATTTTAGAGGGATGGAAGTTATATCCCCATTAACATACAGAATAATTGGGCCCTAATCATTATCAAAATTAGATTCATTCCGTGTATGTAGCGTGTCTAATAATAATAGGGATCAACTTAATTTTTTTAATGGGTGACCAAATTATTAAGACCACAATCCTTCAGCACAGGCTTTTTTCTTCTCCACATTTTTTAGATTTGCCATGAATTTATCATTTTCCTAAATAATGTGGTCTCATCTCTATAAAGAGATGAGACCACATTCCTTCAGCCCAGGATTTTAGTATGCGATTTAAGGTGAGACCACATTTTCTTCTCTATATAGAAGTCAGACCACATTTTTTAGATTTGCCATGAATTTATCATTTTCCTTAATAATGTGGTCTCATCCCTATATAGAGATGATACCACATTCCTTCAGCCCAGACTTTTAGTATGTTATTTGAGGTGAGACCAGATTTTCTTCTCTATATAGGAGTGAGACCACATTTTTTAGATTTGCCATGAATTTATCATTTTCCTAAATAATGAGGTTTCATCCCTATTCAGAGATGAGACCAGTCTTCCAGCAAGCTGTAATTCTGTCATTCTTTCAGCCTGGGCTAAATTGGATATTTTTGCATTTGTCACTTTATGGACATAGGTCCATTAGAGAGCATTAACGGAATAAATCGCATGAAGTAATATTTTTACACACTCCAAACAGTATCCAAATACAGTCAAACCTGTCTTAGTGGCCACCTCTATTAAGCAAGCAACCTGTCTTAAGCAAGCAGGCATTCAGTTCCCGAAAAAGGAAAATTCATTAAAATTCACCTGTGTTAAGCAAGCACCTGTCTTAAGGAATATCTTTTTGAATACCCCAGAGATGCTTGCTTAATACAGTTTGGACTGTACCCCCAATTTAGCCTCTTTTTGGTTGTTGTCTTCCTCGTGATTTACCATTGGTTATTTATTAAAATAAAGATGTAAGATGCAACTAAAGAATAACTCGTAAGTTAATGTTTGAAAAATAATAAAATACAAAATATTAAACAGAAAAATGAACGTTTGTGGAATTTCTTGGCTGAATATAATTTTAGCATGCGGTATGCAAATGAGTAAGTTACTGTAAGCATTCTCAAAATGATACACCGCCGTCCTTCTTACAATCGACCAAAAACCAGTCGATCCTGACAATCCTGCTGAGGTAAAAAAATCTGTATTCATCGGAAGCTAATAAAAATTTACTATAATAAGTGACGGAAATAATTTGGATGCGCTTATCTCGTGCATTCAGAAGATTTTACAGTCTTCTCTAGAATAGAATGAAGAACAAAAAACATCGTTTTACGTAGTTACGTCCCTTAAATTTCGCGCCATTATCAGGGGTCGCTTTAATTTTGGCACGTCATTGCACGTCATTGAGGCGCTTTATGTAAACAAGTCACCAAGTGCGTGAAAATGGCTGTCGTTGTACTGAAGTCTGGAAATCACAGTTTTATCTATCTATCTATCTTCTGATACTGCGTCGGTCACATTTGACCATTACCGCAGGTGTATATTACATACACTCCAGTTTTGCAGGATGAAAGCCTACACAGTAATCATGTAATTACGGTAGGGATCTTTAACCTGCACAGGGGATGGTTCTCCCTGCACAGGGGGCCTCCAGTTAACGTCCCGATCCGAAGGACGGTGCACTTAATGACATTCATCCCTGCAAACTATGCCAATGGAGCGTGTTCGGACACCGAAATTTTATCGCCGCTGCCGGGGATCGAACCCGGGACCTCTAGCATCAGAGGCAAGTGCACTAACCACTGAGCTATCACGCTCCATTTATGATATGAGTTTGCAATGTATGTTGGTAAGAAAGCAATTTTATGACATTCAAATGATTACTCCTCATAACTGAAGCCGGTTTTTCACTCTCCGTATCTGTGGCACAGTGAACGAAGTCAAAAACTGCTAAAATATATCGCGATCCAGATAGATCAAAATGTGACTGACCCTAGTGGTATTTGAGTTGCCCTTGTGCAAAAAGTACATGGTTTAGAAAAGGATAATAGGTCTCATTTTGGAGATAAGATGCCCATGTTTATTTTGATACCAATTTTATCTACTTTGGACCACTATAAAGGTACGAAGACCACATTGGACCTACAAATTAAACTTATGCCGAATTCTTAGACATGTTATTTCGAAGAAATTTGTTACTGGTATTTGATACAAATAGGGTCGTATTTTAGAATGTTAGCCTATATATTTCTTTGTAATTTAAATGAATAATAAGGCCTCTGTGTTACTAAATTTGGTATAGTTACGCCTTAATGCCATATACATTTGCAGCCGACTGTGAACAAAACGCAATGAAGTAAAGCTGCAAATTTAACACAGACAAAAATTTATGTTCAACCAACTGTTTTTCATGCGTTTCAGTTTATACTAATTTATTTTATTTCGATTGAAGCTTCAAGCGTTTTTGAATCGCTCTCGAACACTCATCCCGGATGTTAGCACGCATGCGAGAGAGAGGCAGCGACTTTTACACCACTGCTATTCATTTACACACGGGTTGAGTGGGGCAGTGGCACAACGTGTTTCGCCAAAGGACACACCTCGGCATATGTTCGACCATAAGTTGAACGCACTAACCACAGAGCTATCGAGGCCGCCTCATGCGTTTTAGATGCAGTTATTTTTCCTGTTCTCATAATTAATTCTTAGAAGCCTCCGTGGTTCAGTGGTTACGCTACTCGCCTTGTAAACCAGGGATCGCAGGATCGATCCCGGGCTTCTCCAGACTTTCGGATGAGTCTTTAAACCGAGGTCCCGTCTCCGTATGACCTTAGCTGTTGGTAGGACGTAAAACTAAAACTCACTCCTTCACTCAGAATTTATTCTAGCTTACTTGTTTCAATGAGACAGAGTTCAAAACACAGGGTGGCCTTATCCTGGGTGATAGAAAATAACATAACGTATAACTTAAAAGTTAAGCCGGGAAGAATGTGCTAATAGATGGTGCATGTATTTAATACCATAAAGAAATACCATGTTTTCGCGGCAAATGCTGATATAAAGCATTGGTATAAAGCAATGCTTTGCGGGCATTATACCATTCATCACGTTTGGGATTTGGGCATTCTGGTTCATCATTTGTTATATATGGATCTGAGTCTGGACATCGTGTATCACAAAATCCATAAATTACCGTTTATATGCATTAGACATGAATAATTGAAACCTCTACATTCTGATAAAAGCTGCAACTTGTAGGATTTGTTAGTTCTATATTTTATGCTTAAACTAGAGCTGTCAGTGAAACTGACTAGGGCCCCGGCAGTGCCATCAGAGGAGTTAGAATTTTTTCAAAGGGCTATTACTCTTAGAGTATTGTAGCTAGAGTTACGTCGGTTGCCATGTAATTGTGTAATGATATTGTGACCATATATGTTAAGTTTGAAGTTGATGCATTTGACTGTTTGTAAGTTATGAATGAAAAACAAAAGGGTATTACTATATGGCAACTGTCAATAACTTCAGCTTCAGTTTGTAAACATGAAAAATGTTGATGGATAGACGGGCAGATGGACAGACGGACGGACGGACGGGCAGACGGACAGACAGGGCATTACTATAGGGCAACTGTCAGTAACTATAGGAAGTTTCATTTGAATATCTATAGCGGTTTTAAAATAAGTTGAAAAAAAAAAGACGAAAAAAGCTGATTTTTTAAGTTATTCAAAGGGTCATAACTCTGAAAGTATTGAAACTACAGTTACGTTACTTGTCATAAAAGTGTGTAATGATAATGCGACCAAATATTTAAAGTTTGAAGTTGATAGATTTGACCGTTTGTAAGTTATTAAGAAAAAAAAAAAAAAAACATGAAAAATCTGATTTTTTTTAGTTTTTCAAAGGGCAATAACTCTGAGAGTATTGAATCTACAGTTAGGTAACTTGCCATAAAATTGTGTAATGATGATGAGACCATATATTTAAAGTTTGAAGTTGATAGGTTTGACGGTTTTTTAAGTTATTAAGAAAAAAAAATAAAAATGTGGACATTTTTTATGTTTTCAAAGGGCCATAACTCTGTGAGTATTGAAACTATAGTTAGGTAACTTGCCATAAAGTTGTGTAATGATGATGAGACCATATATTGAAAGTTTGAAGTTGATAGGTTTGACGGTTTGTAAGTTATTAAGAAAAAACATGAAAAATGTGGACATTTTTTAAGTTTTTTCAAAGGGCCATAACTCTAAGAGTATTGTAGCTAGAGTTACCTTACTTGCCATGAAATTTTGTAATGATATTGTGACCGTATATTTAAAGTTTGAAGTTGATGCGTCTAACGGTTTTTAAGTTATTAAGAAAAAAATGTGGACGGACAGACGGACGGACGGACAGACGGACAGACAGGGTGATTACTATAGGGCACCCGTAAATAAATTTGAGGGGCCCTAATAAGTGTTCTAAAAGAATTTAAAATGTATTTTAAGACAGAAACATTGATAACCCAATTTCTGCACTTAGTTTCATGTAAAAATAAAATTTTCATTAAGTAACTGAAAATTTGATATTTCGGCACATTCAACATTAAAATATCATTATTACGGAACCCGGGAAGGGACATGAATTTTTTTTTATAAGTTGTGCATACAAGATAAAACTTGTTCGAACAACTTCCCAAGATCTATGTTGTGCAAACAAGATAGTATCTTGTGCGAACAAGATAATATCCTATGCGCACAAGATATTCAGTTGTGCGAACAAGATATTATCTTGTGCACACACGATAATATGTTGTCCGCACAAGATAAATTATGTTGTCCGCACAAGATACTATCTTGTGCGCACAATATATTATCTTGTTCGCGCAACATATTAAAAAAATCAAGTCCCTTCCCAGGTTCCGTACATTATGTCATATGTCGAAGTAGTTTTGTAATGCTGGAATAAAAATTAAAGATAAAACCAGTACTTCATTTTTGTTTCAAAATAAGTTGAACCCTCTCGAAGAACAAAAGAAGAAATAAGAAAGAATAAAAAAGAGGTTTATCCCGCTCTAAGGTCATAAAAAATATGCCGTAAGAGCATATATACACCTGATCAGTCTCATAATGCAAATATCAGTTTTGTCTGCCCAGGCAAAGCGGTGCGAGTCGGACCGTCCAATGCTTATAAAGTAGAAGTAAAACAAAGATCAAGAATCGATGCAATTCACTTACTCCACCCATCAATGACACCAAATGGAAAGAAACACAAACATGAAGCGACCAGACCATAATGGAAACCCAAACAAAGAAAAACCATAAGGACAGTTACTTTCTCACAAAATGGCCAAATGGCCATCCAAAATATAAAGACACAAGTGATACACACAGTAAGTAACAAACATTAACATAAATAAACCGCCACAGAAGAACCGCATTGGAACGGCCAGTGGAAAGAATTCCACTGGGGGGGGGGGGGGGGGGGGCTTGGACGAGGAACATCAGCGTCCAAGAAAGGAAAATTTACGATATCGAAATCAAAATCATCACGTTTATCATAAATTTTGCAAGAAACACATCCATCTACAATAGATAAATGTAAATCCAAAAAGGGGCCTCGGTATCAGAGGAATTTGCCTTGTTTAACAGAAGTTCTAGGGGATAAGTCTGACCGATCAAACCATCAAAGTAAGTATTGTCAATATTTAATAAGTCTTCTAAATATCTAGAAGTAGAGCTAAAAGCTTCAATAATTTCAGATTGGCTATCAATGGAAAGCAACAACATGAAGTCTCTTTCATAACGAAATAAACCCTATTGGTTTCATTGGGCGACAGGGGTTGAGATGTCATTTCATCTCAGTGTCGGGTAAAAGTCCCACAAAATTGGAAGCAACGTCTCCAAAATTACCTATGCAGTGTTGACGGGGACGTTACACCTCAAATTAAACAAAAAACCCATCACGAAAACACGCCTATATAATTTTGACCCACTTGAACCCCACTTTTATATAGTAAAACCAGGGTTTAGAGGGGTAAACCTTATTTTTCTTATTTCTGCTCAAAATACCCACAATCTATATTTTGAGCCGAAATTATAAAAATATCACACTTTTTCATCTTCAAATTTTCAATTTTTCGGCGATTAAGTTTACAATGTATTTGTATAGGCGTGGTTTCGTACGAAAAGAATCACTCAATCAAAACACAGCCTGCCCTAGACTTATAAAGTCTGATGAGATGTATTTTTCATAAGCAACCCGTGTAATATATTAGCTCTCTAATCATAACCCAGCTAGGGCAACGTCAAATCAACGTCGGTGCAACGTCACGACGTTGCACCAACGTCAATGTGACGTTGCATTAACGTCATGACTTTGCACCGACGTCGATGTGACGTCACAATTACGTCATGTGCCTGCTTGGATGTTTATTACACTGCAAGCATCTTAGGACATGTGCATGCAGCGGAGACTAGGATCAGCCTGAACATGGACCCAAAGATAGGGGAAGTCAGCGATGGGTCTGTTCGGATGCTCAGGCTGATTTGAATCTTCGATAATTTTAAAACACATGTTCGAAATCACATATTTCGTCTGAAATGCCTCAATAAAACTGACATACAGAATTGATTATTAAAAGAAATTTTACTGTAATCTAACCTCTGTCTGAGTTTTATGTTGCCAACGAAATGCAACTTTTATATAGCTGCCAGCAAAATGTTGCTTAGGACTCAATAATACGAGGGCTATCCAAAAATCATTGTTCATTGTTCCTCCTTTACTGTATAAGTTAAAATATTCTTGATTTGCTCTTCCCTTCACAATACTCCCCATCTGCCAGAATACACCTTCATCGCATGAACAAGTCCGTGAAATGAACACCCCCTAAACCCCACTTTATATAGAGAAAACTGGGGTTTAAGGGGCTATCGATTAATTTTCTTATTTCTGCTCAAAGACATAGGTTGTGGGTACTCATTAGAACTGCCTCATTGAGGCGGTTCTAACGAGTACCCACAACCTATGTTTGCTGTATAAATAAGAAAAATGTCACGGATTTTCATCAGAAAAGTAGTCAATTTGGGGATGTGAAAAACTGCACTATGTCACACGGGTGTGTTATCGTAATGTTTAGCCGGTCAAACTACATGTACTTTTGAAAGCAGTTCAAAATTATTCATGAGGACACCCATCAGAACAAGAATTCCGCCGAAGGCTATGTCGCGCCTGTGGGGGGCGCAAAGTCACCCAACCATGATATGTAGGTCAAGGTCAAACATAGATGCTTGCACAAAAGTTTCCATTCTTAAATGCAAGCTTGTACCAAGTATCATTAATGTAGCTCCTATAGTTCTTGAGAAATAAACTTGACCATTAGGGTGAACTCTATGGTGGTCGCAATATTTTACAAAGTCAGTGAACCATGAAATATAAGGCAATGTCAAATATGGATGCTTGCATTTAAGTTACCATACCTTGATACAAGTTTGTACCAAGTATCATTAATGAAGCTCTTATAGTTCTTGAGAAATAAACTTGAACCTCAGTGTAAACGCTAGGGTGGTCGCAATATTTTACAAAGTCAGTGAACCATGAAATGTAGGTCAAGGTCAAATATGGATGCTTGCATGTAAGTTGTCATCCCCAGATACAAGTTTGTACCAAGTATCATTAATGTAGCTCTTATAGTTCTTGAGAAATAAACTTGAACCTCAGGGTGAACGCTAGGGTGGTCGCAATATTTTACAAAGTCAGTGAACCATGAAATGTAGGTCAAGGTCAAATATGGATGCTTGCATGTAAGTTGTCATCCCCAGATACAAGTTTGTACCAAGTATCATTAATGAAGCTCTTATAGTTCTTGAGAAATAAACTTGAACCTCAGGGTGAACGCTAGGGTGGTCGCAAATGTTGACGCCTTGACAAACGGACGGACGAACGGACGAACGGACAAACGGACGAACGGACGAACGGACGGAAAACCGGGCGCCTATATCGCGCCATGCTAATAGCAGGCGCGACAAAAACCGCAGATCCAAGGGCATTTTTCGAATTATATGTCTTCTCAGATAGATATTTAAGTTTTGGATTGGAGGTGGCCAGATCTGGCGAGAATAGAGAAACTCAGCCACAAGGTGTAACTTGTTAACGGGTACATTATCACCTCGATGTGGCGGTTCTAATGAATACCCACAATAAATGTTTATATGCAGAAATAAGGAAAACCATCCTTCATTTATCACAAAATACGCACCTTATCTGTTGCTATGCGACAGAGTGAACAAGTGTTCTTAGCCTCAGTTAGGCCCTATCAGCGACGCTTAAATATTTCCAAAATTATTCCGGAATTGAATCTATGCTCCCAAAGGACTGCCGGGCTGGGAGACTTACGGACGCCATACAGCCGTAGTGACGTTAAATATCTTATTTAAAAGTTTATCCTTTGGAAGCAAAGAATACACAGGCAAAGAGTGAAGGCACTGATCAGACGCCGGGTCACCAGTGCCTGCATTGTTTGCATAAAATATATAGCGTGTACATACTAACACTAAATGAAATAAATCAGACACCCCTAAAATTAAAAATGGACATTCCCATCACGAAAACATGCCTATATAATTTTGACCCCCTTGAACCCCACTTTTATATAGTAAAGTGGGGTTGACAGGCGTATACTTTATTTTTCTTATTTCTGCTCTAAAATATAGATTGAGGGTACTGGTGAGAACCGCCTCATCGAATCTATAGTTTCAGCAGAAATAAGAAAACTATCACAATTTTTCATCTTAAAAATTTCGTTTTTTTCGGCGGTAAAGTTTACGATGTATTTGTATAGGCGTGTTTTCGTAATGCAAAACTTTCACTTGGAAGATTCTGTGCCATATATTGGTTAAAGGCAGCCAGGCACGAAAGCAGTGTCAGACAATACGCTTGCATCGGCGATGCGCTCAGTTATATCGCCACTTGTCCTACGTTGCAGACAATATAGACTGTTTAATACTAACGCCCGTTATTATTTGTCTGATAACTTACTCGACCTCTGGAAAAAAAGTCTATAGTGTATAATTCAAGTAAGATAATTCTACAGTCTTAATTTTCAAAGGTCACATAAAAAACAATCTATAAATTATATACTAAGCAATTGCAAGCTTTACACATATAAGATACACAATTCCAAGTAGAAGTAAAACAAAGATCAGGAATCGATACAATTTTACTTACTCCACCCATCAAAGACACCAAAGGGAAAGAAACACAAACATTAAGTGACCAGACCATAATGGAAACCTAAACAAAGGAAGGCCATAAGGACAGTTACTTTCCCACAAAATGGCCATATGGCCATCCAAAATAAAAAAGACACAAGTGATACACACAGTAAGTAACAAACAACACCATAAATAAACCGCCACAGAAGAACAGCTTTGGAACAGTCAGTGGAATGATTTCCACTGGGGGGCTTAAATCGATTTTACGTGGCCACAATCCTCGCCCTTACTTCCGTCGCGATTTAGACAAATAATTTGTTCAGTCCGCATGAAGGCCTCCTAACTCATCAGTGCAACATCTCCGTGAACACAAAAAATCAAAGAACCACAGTGAGACAACGGCGAGGACTCGATAGCAAGAAACCACTGAAATGCTGGAGCAAAATAAAATCAACAGTTAGACTCCGATGGGCCCGACCAAAGACAGAGCATCAGGCACCAACCAACATTACCTTGAATTAGATCTCTCTAATTCTCAATAAGCCTTTACGTTGGAGCCGTCATAGAATCTGAGGCCTGACCCACCGGCGTGCAATTAAAGAGGGAAGCAAAGTTGCCAACCGTGATTGGGTTAACTACCATGCATGCAGTCTGTGGTATAACATCCATGTTGTACCCAATCTTTTTATATCGAAGAATGATTTTACCGAATTGGGTGCTGAAGTCATTGCGGTTATATATTTTTCTGAATTTATATACTAAGTCACCATAAAATTCGGGTTCCGATAGACCTTGTTGCAGAAGAGATTTAAGTCCTATATTTAATTTTGAAATTAAATCAGAATGGCATCTATAAGTGGTCAATATGAAGTTACTAGATCGGTATTTTATGTTCAGTCGGCCAATACTTTAGGCCGAGGTTTGTGACCATTGTTTTGTTTGTTTGATTTGAGGTTTAACGTCCCCGTCAACACTGTAAAGGTCATTTTGGAGACGTTCCTTTTTTTTAATGGGACTTTTACCCGACAATGAGTTGAAATGACAGCTCAAGCCCTGCCGCCCAATGAAACCAATAGGTTTATAAGCATGGACGGTCCGACTCTCGCACCGCTTTGACTGGGCAGGCTGAGATCCTCTAAGCGGTTTACCAGTACTCGTGTGCGGGTCTGTCAGTTTCAGCTATGCGTGGAAGCATTATGCAGCCTATCTATTTCTTCAAGCCCCGTTAACTTAACATTGTATGTAGTTGGCTGGTTAAGAGTTTGATAAACGGATCAGTCAAAACTATAAAGGTCATATCGAGCCCATAAGTAGACATTGCTTTACTTTTCCTGGGCAACCATATACATAAAATTCAACCAGTACAGCATTATTTCTTTCGGCAGAAAATGACAACTGCCATTCTCGAATCAGCGGAAGGTAGAAAATGTTCACAGAAAATAATCTATGATCAGTGTCCACGAAAAAAATGTTGCCAGATCCGACGGTTATCACATGAGGGATCTCCATTCGGACGCGCATCTCATCACGAAAACATGCCTATATAATTCTGACCCCCTTGACTCCCCGGCCCCGATAGCTGAGTTGGTAGAGTGTCCTCTGCGGCGAACGGGAGGTCACGGGTTCGATCCCGGGCCGCGACATACCAAAGTCGTTAAAAATGTTACCAGCTGCTCCTCGCTTGGCACTCAGATTTACGGGGTAGAGCTAGGACTGGTCGACCCAGTGTCAGGATAATGTGACTGGGTGTGGTATTATGTAATGTGTCTGGGACATGATGCTTCAGTGAGGCAGCACTATAAATGTGAGCATTGAGCTCCCTGTCGCAACCAGACACCGTCGTGATATGACTGAAAAATTGTTGAAAGCGACGTTCAACCCGAATTCACACACACACACACACACACACACACACACACACACACACACACACACACACACACACACACACACACACAAACACACACAGACCCCCTTGACCCCCCCCCCCTCCCCTTTTATATAGTAAAACTGGGGTTTACTGGGGTAAACCTTATTTTTTCTAAATTCTGCTCTAAAATATAGATTGTGGGTACTCGTTAGTTCTAACGAGTGCCCACAATCTATACTTTGAGCAAAAATAAGAAAAAAATCACTTTTTTTTTCATCTTTCAGCGATAAAGGTGGCACTGTATTTGTATAGGCTTGTTTGTGTAATGTGGCTGAGCCATCGATACCGGCAAAGTTGTAAGTATATGTGGTCGGCTGTGATCTCTGTACCCTAACTAGTAATGAATATACCCTCTTATGCTTCACAAACACATGATACCACCGGGCGGGAAAATAGGTTTTTTAATGTTTCGTTTACTTCCATATTTTCAGTTTTCGTATCCTTAGGGTATCATACATGTAGCTTACAACCATATTTCTGATACTAAGTTGTGCCTGTACCTGTACCGCAAATCGTTTTCAAAACTCTTTCAAACAAACTGTTTCATATATACCACTGTACCATTTAAAACTACTTTGTAAATGTTTAGGGAGAGGACTATCTAATGTTGTATAACTTGTGTCCAATCCCATTGTTTAGAGGAATACAATAAAATATGTTTAATCTAAAGGGATTTTGCCGTACAAATGGTACCAATATCTCTGTTTAGCCTTTGGACTATTACAAGACATTTTTGCCCGCCCGGAAATCTGCAATAACTACTGATAAGTAAGACTCGGGCTTGGTGCAAAAATAACGAATTTACAGTCCGTATTCATTTATATAAGCCTGTTTTGTATTAGACAAAACAGGAACCATTTTAAACGTATAGGCCGATACAGGTAAGATCCATATAAGACGGTTGGTCACGGCCCGTCCAAACTACACTCATTACGCAAACACGCCAATACCAAAACATTGCCAACTTTATCGCCGAAAAAGGAAAATTTTATGATGAAAAATTCTGATTTTTTTCTTATTTCTGCCCAAAATATAGATTTCGAGCACTCGTTAGAACCGCCTCATCGAGGCGGTTCTAACGAGTACCCACAATCTATATTTTAGAGCAGAAATAAGAAAATTAAGGTATACCCCCGGAAACCCCAGTTTTACTGTATAAAAGTGGGGTTGAAGGGGTTCAAAATTATACAGGCGTGTTTTCGTGATGATTTGCAGTCCCATCACAATAACAAGTCTATGAAACGTAAACCCCTCTAAACCCCACTTTATACAAAGAAAACTGGGGTTTACGGAGGTATACATTATCTGTCTTATTTTTGCTTAAATACATAGATTATAGGTGCTCGTTAGAACCGCCTAAATAAAACATAGATTTTGGGTACTCTCATTGAGGCGGTTCTAACGAGCAACCACAATCTATGTTGAAAGCAGAAATAAGAAAGATTTTACAATTTTTACCTACTATTTGTCATTTCTGATACCATGTCGGAGATCATTACTTCACATGGACATGTTTTCCTGATGTGTGGATGACTTTGCCTGAATCCCCTTTCGACAACTGCCAACAAAGGCTATCGCCACATGGAATGATGGAACTTCCCTATTCAGAATTGCAGGGAAGTAATTATAAACCATTATCCACTTGTAAGTCTCTGAGAGTTCCAATAAAACTCCGCAATTAATACTCAAAGCTGCCATATTGCCACCGATAGTTCTCAAAAGTCTATCTAAATTAAGATTCTTTAATTTAGTTGATTAATGTTTCCGAAATAATTGTCGCTGTATGCGGGTATTCGCAAGCGCTTTTGTATTATGTCAATATGAATCCTTGGCCATTTTGTGGGAAAGTAACTGTCCTTTTGGCTTTCCGCTGTTTAATACGATAACACACCCGTACGACATAGTGCTTTTTTCACATTTCCAAAATGGCTACTTTTCTGATGAAAACCCGTGATTTTTTTCTTATTTTTACTGTAAACATAGGCTGTGGGTCTCGTTAGATTGATGCGATTCTAACGAGTACCCACAGTCTATGTCTTGGAGCAGGATAAGAAAAATAATGAATACCCCCGTAAACTTCCGTTTTCTCTGTATAAAGTTAGGTTTAGGGGTGTTCATTTCACGAACTCGTTCACGTGATGTTTCCGTTAGGGTCTGGTTGTTTCATGTTTGTGTTTCTTTGCCTTTGGTGTCTCTCATGGGAGCTGTGATTAATTGTATCGATTCCTGATCATTGCCGTCACTTCTGTTTTAGGCTTTATATTTAAGAAATAGATCAGCTCTAGCTGTGATTTGTTGAGTAATAAATCAGAGTTTGGGGATCAGTTGTAAAGTAGGCAAATCACGTGCGCGTAGCGCGCGTGATTTGTCTACTCACAACTGACCGACACACTGTGATTTATTACCTAACAAAACACTGGCTAGAGCTGGTCTATTTCGAGTCAAACACGCTGAAACTCGGCAATAATGTTGTTGTTTCCTTCAAATTCTCACAACTTTTCGCCATTGTTAAAAGAAATCGCGCTAAAATTATCGACTGAAACACATGCATTTATATCCTTTTCTAACGTTTTCGATGCGAGAAAATGACGTTACACCGGCCAACGTCAAGGATATCTACTAGTGACGTCATAAATTTGCAGTTGTTAATGACGTCACTCGTCACGCCCTTCCTTGCGGTGATTTGTTGAAGAATAAAACACAGTTAATTTCCATTGCCTATATAGGCGCGCTGTGTTAGAATAGAATAGGTCTTTTATTCTTGGTTTCGTTACTGCATTATGTAGGAAACTGAATTTTGTCTGTTGCCACGATCTATGTCTACAATACCTCTGAAAGCATACCCAAGGGATATGCTTTTGAAACCGAACACACCTACATAATTGTTGTCCAGACTGACCATGGCATTATTTGTATGGGCTTTGGCACACCGCCCGCTGAACCAAGAATATCAGACTCGAAAATCAGTTGGTCCCCGTCCATCGGGGTTTAGACAAATTGACTGAGCTGCATGATGATTCAACGCATACCTGAAGCTGTACAGTCAGATGAAATGACATCTCAAGCCCTGTCGCCCAATGAAACCATTCGGGTTTATGAGCACGGACGGTCCGACTCGCACCGCTTTGCCTTAGCAGGCGTAGATTATCTTAGTGGTTTACCAGTACTCGTGTGCGGTCGGTTACAGCTCTGCGTGGGGGCATCATACAGACTATTTATTTCTTCAAGCCCTGATGGACGGGGACCGGTTAACCGCTTGGAATGTTTAATATGTTCTATGAAACGGTTATCCTTTGGAAACAAGGAATACACCGCAGAGCTGAAAGTTTGGCGTCTACATGTTTTCTTGGCCAGACAAACTAGTTTCGGCCAATTAGGCCTCATCAGTGACCCTCAAATATTTTCAAATCAGTGATCTCTAAGAACAAGAAAATATAAACTACACTATGATTAAGCCTGCCCAGGAAAATTGAATGTGTTTCGAATCGGACTTTCCCTACATATAAACCCTATTTGTTTGTTTGCGAGGTAGGGCTTGTGATGCTATTTCATTTCAATGTCGGGACAAAGTCCCACAAAATTGGAAGCAACGTCTTCAAAATAGCCCAAACAGTTTTGATGGGGACGTAAAACTTCAATACGAACAGACAGTCCCAATGCATATTTCTACAAAATGTTTACAACACATTGACCAGTCATTACGAAAACACGCCTATACGAATACATTGTAAATTTTACGGTCGTAAAATTGAAAAATTTTAGATGAAAAAATGTTATACTTTTCTTCTTTCTGCTCAAAATATAGATTGTAGAGCAGAAATAAGAAAAATAAGGTTTATCCATGCAAACCCCAGTTTTACTATATACAAGTGGGATTCAAGGGGGTCAAAACTTTATAGGCATGTTTGCGTTATGATTTAGGAATACTTACCAGATTGCTTGTTACCGTCTAGGAAACATTAACGTGGATATCAAACGCCAGCTTTTGGTATAAAGTCAGATTTTCACATCTTGCGTCCTACAAAAATGCATACATTCTATTAGCTAAGACTATTGGGTATTTTAAAAGCCTATTCAGCATGATACATCAACTAGGCGTTTTTATCAGGCAGGTGTTTTATTAATGCGAAAAGCCAATAAAATGATACATATCGACATATGACATGACTTAGTCATGAGAAAACATACTTTCGGGGATGGAGCAGCGACAAGACATTAAGAAAACACGCCTATACGAAAACACGCCTATACAAATGCATTGTAAATTTTACCGCCGAAGAAATGAAAATTTTAAGATGAAAACTTGTGATTTTTTTCTTATTTCTGCTCAAAACATAGATTGTGGCTACACGTTAGAACCGCCTCGGTGAGGCGGTTCTAACGAGTACCCACAGGAAAATAATGTATACCCTGCAAACCCCAGTTTTCCTATATAAAACTGGGGTTTGAGGAGGTCAAATTATATAGCCGTGTTTTGGTGATGATAAGACACAAAATAGAAGTGGAGGCAATGACCAGGAATCGATACAATTAACCCACAGCTCCCATCAGAGACACCGAAAGGAAAGAAACACAAACTTGAAATAACTAGACCCCAATGGAAATGCATGATTCAATAGCGGAAAGCCAAACATAACGAAAACACGCCTATACAAATACACTGTAAAATTTACCGCCCTAAAAACGAAACGTTTAAGATGAAAAAAAATGTGATACTTTTTTTACTTCTGCTCAAAATATAGAGACGGTTCAAACGAGTACCCAATCTATAGTTTAGAGCAGAAATAAGAAAAATAAGGTTAACCCCTGTAAACCCCAGTTTTACCAAATTAAAGTGGGGCTCGAGGGGGTCAAACCTATAAAAGCATTTTTATCGTGATGAGAACAATTGCTTTCCCACAAAATGGCCAACTGGCTATCCAAAACAAAAAAAAAAATATAAGTGATACACACACCCAAAGACAAACCATAACAAAAACAAGTACAAAATTGCTCCATATTGGAGCAAAGGAGGAAGCGCTGCGTAAAACAACTTTTGTTACCTTTAATTTCATTTATACGAAAGCCTACTAGGGTCAAAATAAGTTGAGAAAAAAAAATATTTTCTCGAACAAACGAGAAACTTTCTCGTACAAACGAGAAATATTTTCGTACAAACGAGAAATTTTCGCGTACAAACGAGAAACTTTCTCGTTCAAACGAGAAAAAATCTCGTACGAACGAGAAACTTTCGCGTAGGAACGAGAAAAATTCTCGTACGAACGAGAATTTTTTCTTGTTCCTACGAGAAATTTTCTTGTACAAACGAGAAATATTCTCGTACAAACGAGAAATTTTCTCGTACAAACGAGAAATATTCTCGTACTTACGAGAAATTTTCTCGTACAAACGAGAAAAAAATCTCGTACGATCGAGAATTTTTGGTCAAAGTAATGACTCAGTTACTCTTAATGCTTGTAAAGTCGATGATGGAAAACCATTTTGTAGATAACTCATCATTATTATAATAACAGTGATTGGTTCGATTGATTTGTCAGAAGTAGTTGCTGTCCACGTGACTATTACTGATCTGTAGAAAATGGTAATTTATAGAAAATAGCTGCGATATTCTTATCGCTGTGATATCATTGTGTTGCGTACGAGGGTTATCTATAGAATCTGGACTGGAATCATGTGTCAGGTTTGGCAAACAATGTAGACCCAGAATATGTGTCGAAGAACGCGATGTCTCATCAATGTCTACACTGGCTTTTTGCTTACAGTAAAGGAATTTAAGGGTTAAACGAAATGGGTCAGGATCATTTTTCTAGCCTACCCTTAAAAACAAACAAACCAAAAAAACAAACCAATCCACCCACCAGTGCTGTCAATGCTTTGGTTATAAAAAATTAAGTTGCAGTGGATAAAACTGACCCTGCCGCTAGTGATCAATATGAAACTTGAGCTATCGGCTCTTCTACAGTTATTTATTTTATGCTCATACAAACAAAAATAAATAAATAAATAAATAAATAAATAAATAAATAAATAAATAGCGTTGTAGATTCAGTATGAGCAAATGCAATTTTCTGTTTTAGATTTAACAAAGGGCGGGTACACATGCTGTCATCACATTTATTTATTTATTTATTATTAGAAATTTCTTGAAACATATACACACGTACGCATGCTTTCATTACATCTACCGACCTTTAACCCTTTCGACCCTGTATATCAGTACAGATACTTTTGCAAACAGTGTAGATCCAGATAAGATGCTCATAATGAGCCGTCTTACCAGCACGAACACCAGTTGCTATCCTGCTATTGGTCTCATCTCAACCTCCTATATACAAGTATGGACGATTCCAAATACATGTACAAAGATGGAAGAATTCACCGCAGAAACTCAGAGGTGAAAGAGTCAATTAACTTCTATACCCGTTGTAAAACGCCACGTTAATCAATACCCGTGTTGGTTTTATGACAAGACAAAATGTCGTACGTGCGAGAAAAAATCTCGTTCGAACGAGAAACTTTCTCGTACAAACGAAAAAAATCTCGTACGTACGAGAAAAAATCTCGTACGAACGAGAAACTTTCCCGTACAAACGAGAAAAAAATCTCGTACGAACGAGAATATTTCTCATAGAAATTTTGTTGTACATTTGCATCCAGTGAAGACTCAGATCAGTCTATGCATTTGCGCAGTCTGATCAGAGGCTTTGCTCTATGGGACATGGATGCCACTTGGCCCATAGTGATGCTAAGATAAATTACATATGAAATTGTTGTCTGTTAACTTTCTGGTGTGAGTCAGACCGCTTTTAAACCCAGCCCACCGGGGCTTGGAGAAATAGATGAGGCTGCAAGGTGCTTCCACGCAGAGCTGAATCTGACCGCAAATGAGTACTGGAAAACCGCTTAGAAGATTTAAGCCTGTCCAGGTAAAGTGTTGCGGGTCGGAACGGCCATGCATTTAACCCCTATTGGTTTCATTGGGCGGCAGGGCTTGAGAAGTCATTTCAGCTCAATGTCGGATAAAAGTCCCACAAAATTGGAAGCAACGTCTCCAAAATTTCCTAAATAGTCTTGACGGTAAGCGTCAGTTCAAATGAAAAGCCTAGCGGTTCCTTTGTGCGGTAGGGCTTGACATGTCATTTCATGTCAGTGTCGGATAAAAGTCCCACAATATGGAAGCAGTGTCTTCATAAAATGATGGGTACGTAAAACCTCAAGCCGGCCTCGGTAGCTCAGTCGGATGCTCGTCGGACTGGTGATCAGTAGGACGCGGGTTAGATTCCTGCCGAGGTCGGCAACATTCTTTCGTGGAGATTGATCATGAAACCTTTTCTACGGTCATTCTCTCCCTTCCACTGATTAAGGAAGGGTGACGTCTCCAAAATGACCTACAAAGAGGTGACGGGGACGTTAAACCTTAAATCAAATCAAACTATTCAAGAAGGGCAGTTTCTGGCGAAAGAATGTGCGCTGTACTGGTAACCCTAAGGTTTAATAACTAAGGTAGACTTCGCTGGGTGCATATGCACGAAGACTCCTTTTGCTATGGTATCTCCGCCAAGAAACAGAGTGTTCGCATGCCAGATATTACGTACATATAAGCAATGACTACAAACAGCAGTTCGACCCCGCCCATCGGGGCTTGAAGAAATATATGGGCTGCATGATGCTTCCACGCAGAGCTGAATCCGACCCGCACACGAGTAATGGTAAACCGCTTAGAGGATCTAAGCCTGCCCAGGCAAAGCGGTGCGAGTGTAGGACCATCCATGCTTATAAACCCTATAACAACAGCATCAAACTGAGTACGTAAAAGTTTGTTTTATGAATGTGGATGTTCACAAAGATATTGTACACATAACACTTCCGCCCCCACCCATCGGGGCTTGAAGAAATATATGGGCTGCATGATGCTTCCACGCAGAGCTGAATCCGACCCGCACACGAGTAATGGTAAACCGCTTAGAGGATCTAAGCCTGCCCAGGCAAAGCGGTGCGCACGAGTCGGATCGTCCATGCTTATAAACCCTATTGGTTTCATTGGGTACCAGGGGCTTGAGATGTCATTTAATCTCAATGTCCGGTAAAAATCCCACAAAATTGGAAGCAACGTCTCCAAAATGACCTTTACAGTGTTGACGGGGACGTTAAACCTCAGCTTAAACAAACAAAACAAACAAACAGCAGTTTGGCAGTTAAAGGTACACATAGGCAATGGCTACAAACAACAGTTTAAACAAACAAGAGGGCCCAGAGGGCCCTGGTTCGCTCACCTGATCCAAAGCATAACAAGTGGGCCCCAGGCAGGGCTAAAATTTGAACAATCTTGGTAGAGGTCCACAAGATGAAGCTTCATATCTAATATGAAAGACCTGGGCTTTCTGGTTTCAGAGAAGAAGATTTTAAAGGTTTACCCTGCATATAGAAGTCTATGTAAAACAAGATTTTCCCTATATAAGTCTATGTTAAACCAAAGGGCCCCGGAGCGAGGACATTTTTGGCCCCAGGGCTATAATTTGAACAATCTTGGTAGAGGTCCACTAGCTGAAGCTTCATAACAAATATCAAAGACCTAAGCCTTGTGTTTCAGAGAAGATGATTTTTAAAGATTTTCCCTATATAAGTCTATGTAAAACCAAAGGGCCACATGGCGGGGCATTTTTGGTCTCAGGGCTATAATTTGAATAATCTTTATAGAGGTCCACTAGCTGAAGCGTCATAACAAATATCGAAGACCTAAGCCTTGTGGTTTCAGAGAAGAAGATTTTTCAAGATTACCCCTATATAAGTCTATGTAAAACCAAAGGGCCCCGGAGCGGGGGCATTTTTGGCCCCAGGGCTATAATTTGAACAATCTTGGTAGAGGTCCACAAGATGAAGCTTCATACCAAATATCAAAGACCTGGGCCTTGCAGTTTCAGAGAAGAAGATTTTTCAAGATTTTCCCTTTATAAGCCTATGTAAAACAAAAGGGCCCTGGTGCGGGGGCATTTTTGGCCCCAGCACTATAATTTGAACAATCTTGGTAGGGGTCTACTAGATGAAGCTTCATACCAAATATCAAAGACCTGGGCCTTGCGGTTTCAGAGAAGAAGATTTTTCAAGATTTTCCCTATATAAGCCCATTGTAAAAACAAAGGGCCCCCGTGCAGGGGGCATTTTTAGCTGCAGCACTACAATTTGAACAATCTTGGTAGGGGTCCACTAGATGAAGCTTCATACCAAATATCAAAGACCTGGGCCTAGCGGTTTCAGAGAAGAAGATTTTTAAAGATTTTCCCTACATAAGCCCTTGTAAAACCAAAGGGCCCCCGTGCGGGGGCATTTTTAGCTTCAGCACTATAATTTGAACAATCTTGGTAGGGGTCCACTAGATAAAGCTTAATACCTAATATCAAAGACCTGGGCCTTGCGGTTTCAGAGAAGATTTTAAAAGATTTTCCCTATATAAGCCCATGTAAAACCAAAGGGCCCCCGTGCGGGGGTATTTTTGGCCCCAGCACTATAATTTGAACAATCTTGGTAGGGGTCCACTAGTTGAAGCTTCATACGAAATATCAAAGATCTGGGCCTTGCAGTTTCAGAGAAGAAGATTTTTAAAGATTTTCCCTATATAAGCCCATGTAAAACCAAAGGGCCCCTGTGCGGGGGCATTTTTGGCCCCAGCACTATAATTTGAACAATCTTGGTAGGGGTCCACTAGATGAAGCTTCATACCAAATATCAAAGACCTGGGCCTTGCGGTTTCAGAGAAGAAGTTTTTTCAAGATTTTCCCTATATAAGCCCATGTAAAACCAAAGGGCCCCCGTGCGGGGGCATTTTTAGCTCCAGCACTATAATTTGAACAATCTTGGTAGGGGTCCACTAGATGAAGCTTCATACCAAATCCCAAAGATCTGGGCCTTGCGGTTTCAGAGAAGAAGATTTTTAAAGATTTTTCCCTATATAAGCCTATGTAAAACCAAAGGGCCCCCGTGCGGGGGCATTTTTGGCCCCAGCACTATAATTTGAACAATCTTGGTAGGGGTCCACTAGATGAAGCTTCATACCAAATATCAAAGACCTGGGCCTTGCGGTTTCAGAGAAGAAGATTTTTTAAGTTTTCGGTGAAAAAAATCTATTTTTAGCTACTGTGACCTATATGTGCAATGGACTGGAACCATTTGAACAACTTTGAAAGGGGACCACCTAAGGATCATTCCTGTGAAGTTTGGTCAAAATCCTATCAGTGGTTTAGGAGGAGATGTCGTTTGAAGAAAAGTTTACGGACGCACGCACGGACGCACGCACGGACGCACGCACGCACGGACGCACGGACGCACGACGGACAAAAAGTGATCCCAAACGCTCACCTTGTCACTACGTGACAGGTGAGCTAAAAAAGGTATGTATCAAAAGAGGGATTATACAAATGACCCCGATTCCTAAGCCTAGCACCGAATCAATGGCCATTTTAAAGGAGGTGATAAGGGGTAGTTAAATTAAGAAGATGGTAAAGTTCTCGTATGAACAAGAAACAAATGTCGTAGGAACGAGAAACTTTCTCGTAGGAACGAGAAAGTTTCTCGTAGGAACGAGAAATATTCTCGTTTGTACGAGAATTTTCTCGTAGGAACGAGAAATATTCTCGTTTGTACGAGAAAGTTTCTCGTTTGTACGACATTTTTCTTGTTCATAACAAGAATCTGGAAACTCATCATAACACGTGTATTGAACAACGTGGTGTTTTACGACGGGTAGAAGTTAATTGACTCTTTCACCTCAAATGGTGGCCGTGCTAGTAAGACGGCTCATTATGACCGTCTTTTCTGGATCTACACTGTTTGCAAAGGTATCTGTACCGATCTACAAGGTTGAAAGGGTTAAAGGCCCGCAGATGGTACCTGCTTTTTGCAATGTGTGTATATGTGTCAAGAAATTTCCAATAAATAAATAAATAAATAAGCCCTAATAGAAGATTGCATTTGTTCATACTGAATCTGTAACATTATTTAATTTATTTAATTATTTATTTATATTCGCCCCCGCTCATCGGGGCTTGAAGAAATAGATGGGCTGCATGATGCTTCCACGCAGAGCAGAAACCGGCCGCACACACGCACTGGTAAACCGCTCAGGGGATCTAAGCCAGCCTAGACAAAGCGGTGCGAGTCCATGCTTATAAAGCATTTTGGTTTCAGTGGGTGACAGGGCTTGAGAAGTCATTTCATCTCAATGTCGGGTAAAAATTCCACAAAATTGGAAGCAACGTTTCATTTATTTTTGTTTCTTCCCTTCTTAAGGGGAATCATAAAATAAATAAATGTAACTGTAAAAATGATCCTGGCCCATTTCGTTTAACCTTTATATTTCTGTACTGTAAGCAAATACTGTAGACAATGATCAAACATCGCGTTCTGCGACACATAATCTGGGTCTACATTGTTTGCCAAACCTAACACATGATTCTTGCCCAGATTCTATAGATAACCCTCGTACGCAACACAATGATATCACAGCGATGAGAATAGTGCAGCTTTATTCTATAAATTGCCGTTACCTGGATTTTCTACAGATCAGTAATAGTCACGTGGACAGCAACTACTTTGCTAAACGTTGGGTCAACTGACAAAACAATCGACCCAAAAACTGTTATTATAATAATGATGGGTTGTCTACATAATGGTTTTCCATCATCGACTTTACAAGCCTTAGGAGTAATTGAGTCATTACCTTGACCAAATATTCTCGTTTGTACGAGATTTTTTCTCGTTTGTACGAGAAAATTTCTCGTAGGAACGAGAAAAAATTCTCGTCTGTACGAGAATTTTTCTCGTTCCTACGCGAAAGTTTCTCGTTTGTACGAAATTTTTTCTCGTTTGAACGAGAAAATTTCTCGTTTGTACGAGACAGTTTCTCGTTCGTACGAGAAATTTTCTCGTTTGTACGAGAAAATATATTTTTTTCTCATCTTATTTTGACCCTAGTAGGCTTTCGTACATTTAATGGTTTCAAAAAAAAAAAAAACCATTCTCAATTGAGGGCAGTGCAAATCATCAACAGAAGGTGGAACAAGAGTATGAAATATCGCAAGAAGATCATAAAGAGCATTTCGCCGCGATTTGAATCTCTGTGAGAAAAATCTATCACCTACCTGATTGTTTGTTATTATCCCCTCGCAACAAAGTTGCGTAGGGGATATAGCATCGCGGCCGTGTGTTCATGTGTGTGTGCGTGTGTCCGGAAACTTGTGAACAGGATTGAAGACAAAGCCAGCATCGGAAAAAACATCAAACCTTCCACTAATGTTTCCCATGGAGAGAGGATAAATCCTGTTGATTTCCAAGATCAATGGTCAAATGGCAAGGTCACAATGGACTTGATAACAATGGACTTGACATTAAAAACATTGTGAATAGGATGAAATCAAAACTATCAACATAAAAGTATCAAACCTTCCACAAATGTTCCCCATGGAGAGAGGATGAACCCTATTGATTTTCAGTGTCAGGGATCGAATGTCAAAGTCACACTAGACTTAACATTAAAACCTTGTGAACAGTACAGGCTACAAAGCTATCATCATAGAAGCATCAAACCTTCCATAAATGTTTCCCATGGAGAGAAGATGAACCCTATTCATTTTAAGGTCAAGGGTCAAATGTCAAGATCACAATGGACTTGACAATAAAAACATTGTGAACAGGATAGAAGACAAAGCTATCATCATAGAAGCATCAGACCTTCCACAAATATTTCCAATGGAGAGAGGTTGAACCCTAATGATTTTCAAGGTGAAGGATCGAATGCCAAGGTCACAATCATCGGGACTTAACATTAAAAACCTTGTGAACAGGATAGAAGACAAAGCTATCCTCATAGAAGCATCAAACCTTCCATAAATGTTTTCCATGGAGAGAGAATGAACCCTGTTGATTTTAAGGTCAAGATCAAATTGGACCGGACATTTTAAACCTCGTGAACAGGATAGTAGACACAGCTATCATCATAGTAGCATCAAACCTTCCACAAATGTTCCCCATGGAGAGAGGATTAACCCTACTGATTTTCAAGGTCAAGGATCGAATGTCAAGGTCACAATGGACTGGACATTTTAAACCTCGTGAACAGGATAGTAGACACAGCTATCATCATAGAAGCATCAAACCTTCCACAAATGTTCCCATGGAGAAAGGATGAACCCCGTTGATTTTCAAGGTCAAGGGTCAAATGTCAAGGTCATAATGGATTTGACATAAAAGCCTTGTGAACAGGATAGAAGACAAAACTACTTGTCACATTCTTTGTAAATGTCAGTTCTTGCACTAGGTGTTTGAAATGCCAATTAATGTTGATTTCTGCAGCGCCTATAGCTGGGGGAATAATGGCATATGTTGGAATGCTGACAGGACCCTTTAGACCTTTGTATAATAGTATTAGCATACTGTCTCTTCTCGTATTCTCGAGAGACTCCCATCATAGTTTTCCTAGTATTCCAGTCATACTCTCAGTATCAAAGCAGTAATTGCCTGTTACAAATGTAGCAGCTCTATTCTGAACATTTTTTTTTTCAATTTCGTCATCGAGGATCACCCCCTTGGGGTCCCAGATACAACTACCATATTCCAAGATTGTGCGAACAAGTCCTTTAAATGCTACCCCCTTTTACATCACGAGGACACTGATGAAGATTTCGCCTGTTTTCTTTGCCTTAGTATACATATCGCTTATGTGTGTATTCCATCTCAAAGCGTATGTGATTGTCACACCAAGGTATTTAATGGAATCCTCATTCTCGAGGACCGTTCCCTCTTAGGTGCAAGACGCCTAAATTTTATTTGCTCTCTTCCTAGCTATCTGCATACAAATGCATTAACGGGCTAAAATCTGATGCCCCATATTCGTGCCGAAAATGCCGAACATGCCGAACATCCACAAGTCTATATTTATCATTCTGAAGTTTCACTGTGTAATCTGTATCTCTAATAATCACAGTCGTCGGTGAACAGTCATATTTCCGAGTCAGTGTCTGTGGAAATATCAATATTAGACTAGCTATTTACTGTAGCAAAGAAAGGAATCTATCCATTTGAGACTCTTCCCCGCAATACTGTAATCAGATAATTTGAATTTAAGTAGTTCATGAGGGCGTGTGCCAAAAGCCTTTTGGAAGTCCAGAAAAAAATTGTCAACCTGTCCCCCTTTGTCCAAGATTTTTACCCTGTCATTAATAACCGTGCTCAACTGAGCTCCACAACTAAATGCATGCAGTCTATCTGATAAAAGTTTATGTTCATTCATGTAGGTCATGCCATGATGAGAAGACTATATGTTCAAGCAATTTACATTGAACACACGTCGGGGACACAAGGCGATAATTACGAGCAAGAGCCCTGACTGGCTCAAAAATGACCTAAAACAGTGTTGTTTTGTTTTGTTTGTATTGGAGTTTAACGGCCCAGTCAACACTAGTTTAGGTCATTTTTGAGCCGGTCAGTTTACCTATCCACACTTTTCCTTCTCAGTCGTATACGTAAGCGGTTAACCAGTACAGCGCACATTCTTTCGTCAGAAACTGAGAACTGACCTTGAATTAGCGGAAAGGACAGAAAAGATTATATGTTCAATTTCCACGAAAGAATGTTGCCGACCCGGCAGGTATCGAACCCGCATCCTCCTGATTACTAGTCAGACGCGCATCCGACTGAGCTTCCGAGGCCGGCCTAAAATAGCGTTGACTGGGCCGTTAAACTCCAATACAAACAAGCCCATAGGGGCTTGAAGAAATATATGGGCTGCATGATGCTTCCACGCAGAGCTGAATCCGGCCCGCACACTAGTACTGGTAAACCGCTTAGAGGATCTAAGCCTGTCCAGGAACCGCGGTGCGAGGCGGACCGTCCATGCTAATAAACCCTATTGGTTTCATTGTGTGACAGGATTTGAGATGTCATTTCATCTCAATGTCGGGTAAAAATCCCACAAAATTGGAAGCAACGTCTCCAAAATAACCTTTACAGTGTTGACGGGGACGTTAAACCTCAAATCAAACAACAAACCAATACAAACAAACAAACAAATCAGAAATAAGAAGAAATAATATATACCACCGTTAACGCCAGTTTTACTATATAAAAGTGGGGTTTAAGGGGGTCAAAATTACATGGCGTGTTTTAGGAAATCCAGGTAGCGGTCATTTGCGAAAAAAAGTTGGGGGTGGGGCGTTATTTGTATCGCTGTGAATTCAGAGTACATGTTAGAGAATTATCTGTGGGATCTGGACTAGAATCATGTGTTGGGTTTTGCAAACAGTGTAGACCCATATCAGAACGCGGTGTCTGATCAAGGTCTACACTATTTGCTTAGGGTATAATTATTTAAAGGTTCAACGCAACAGTTCAAGTTCCCCTTCAGGACCATTTGTCCTATCTACTCTCAGAGATACCTGATCTCTCAGTGCTGCCAGTGCTTTGATTCATTTACCCCTTTAACACTTTCACCCCTGAGTTTTTTGAGCAGACTATTCCATCACTGACTTTGGGCACGTCCGTTCTACTAAATATAGTATCTAGCTTAAAAGCGTCGTCAGGATGCCAAGTAATATATCCTGAAAGGTGGCTCATTATGAGCCATCTCATCAGGATCTACGTTGTTTGCATAAGTATATGTGCCGGATTTCAGGGTTGAAAGGGTTAACCTTTGCTGTAGCAACAGGCTCAATTATTACACAGTAGACGATCACTGGAATCGAAAGGGATAATTTTAAACCTTAGATTGTACCATTCTGTGTAGGAACCCTGTCATCTATTTCAAACACACATAGACATACCGTCATCTATTTCAAACACTGAATTTTAATTTTGGGTCATTTCAACAGCGGGATATCAGGAGTATATTCAGGATTGTACAGATTGAAAATAAAACAATAATCAAAACCGAATACCCTTTCGACGTTTAAAACGAAAAACATAGTCCGTTATTTAAAATCCAGTATGTATCAAAACAGGCTAAGGAACAGCCATAATTTCTTGGGTCTTTTGGACCCATCATTAAATTCAAAATCAGCTTGGCTACTAATGAAGATGAAGCCATTAAACAGCAGGGAGCAACAGCTAGCCCTTTCTTAATTAGTTGAGTTCCCTGAAATTCAGTCAGATAAATATTCCAACACATTGCAGGAATAGTGAATTGCACAAAAACGGTCTTCTCTATATAGTATTTGCAAGTTTGTCCAGTAAAGACACATAGGTGCAGTCTGATCAGAGCATTCATTGTCTGCATGAAGAAGTCCAGTGAAGTCTTTGATCAGAACATGAGAATGTGCAGGCTAGTTTAATACTCACTGTGGACTTGCAATCGTGTAGGTTTTGCTGTCTGCCTACTGGCACAATCAACAACTTAGGCCATGTTGGGCTGGTCAATTACCTTCACTGTTCCTGGATAGAACACAGCTTGAGACACCCCCCCCCCCCCACACACACACACAACACACACACACACCAGCCGACAGTAACTGGCAACAACTGAGTACCCACAAACTATGTTATAAGAGGCAGAAATAAGAAAATTATGTCTAGTATTGTTAGGTTTTATAGGTCAATTAGTATAATGATGCAATTTAGAAGTATCTTTGATTTTTGTGGACAGACATAAATGGAGAGTTTGTTTTTGTTTGATTTGATGTTTAACGTCCCCGTCAACACTGTAACGGTCATTTTGGAGACGTTGCTTCCAATTTTATGGGACTTTTACTTGAGATTGAGATGAAATGACATCTCAAGCCCTGTCTCCGAATGAAACCAATAGGGTTTATAAGCATGAATGGTCCGACTCGCACCACTTTGCCTGGGCAGGCTAGATCCTTTAAGCGGGTTACCAGTACTCGACTGCGGGTCGGATTTAGCTCTGTGTTTCTTCAAGCCCCCATGGGCGGGGACCGTGGAAATGGAGAGACACGTTATAATGTGAATTTGTATGGGGTGCCCTTTTACTATTTTTCCCCCCTATTCGAATTATGGATATCCATAATTATTTATGGATATCAATAATTAATTTATGGATATCCATAATTTGAATTAATGATATCCATAATTCGAATTACGGACATACATAAATCGATCTTAATTATGGATATCCTTAAATTAAATTATGGATATCCATTACTCGATTTAATGATATCTATAATTCGAATTATGGATATCCATAAATCAGCCAAATTATGGATATCCATAATTTGAAATATGGATATCAATAAATCGAATAATGGATATCAATAGTTCGATTTGTGGATATCAAAAATTCAGATCGATTTATGGATAGCTATAATTCGAATTGTGGATATCATTAATTCGAATTATGGATATCCAAAATTCGGTCCATTTATGGATATGAATTATGCAATTGTTGGATATCCATAATTCGTCTTGGCAAATAAATACAATAAATAATGACTGAAACCAAAGGCTTTTGCGGTGAATTATGGACATCCGTAATTTGAAATATGGCTATCAATAATTCGGCCCGTAAGCCGATTTTTGGATAGCTATAATTCGTAGACTTATATAGGGAAAACCTTAAAAATCTTCTTGTCTGAAACCAGAAGGCCCTGGTCTTTGATATTAGGTATGAAGCTTCATCTAGTGGACCTCTACCAAGATTGGTCAAATTATAGCCCTGGGGCCAAAACTGCCCCTGCACCGAGGCCTTTGGCGTTTGCATACTTATATATAGAAAACTTTTTCATGGCTCTAGTTAGCACCTAGATACATCAATGGATACATCAATGGATTTTATGTAACTGCACACAAATGTTAGGTATAATAATATTCCCAAGCAAGATAAACATTCAGGGTTCTGGGCTGAAGGTCAAGGTCACTGAAGCTAGGCTTATGGATCGATTTTGCTCAAACAAACCACTGAAGCCACTAGGCTGATTTGGTCCAAATTTTGGGCGCAGGGCTTCCATGTTTTATTAAAACACATTGTTACCAGTGGGCATTGCTCCCTGAGCTCTGGTGAGCATAGTGGCCCATGGACCTCTTCTTTTTAAAATAGAAGAGCAACAAAAGGCCATACCTGTCATGTTAAAGGTACCATATCAGTTTTTTTTTACCACAAGTAAGAACAAAGGGCTGTAACTACCATGATACGTGCCGGAATTTGACAATGATCGAACTCGTTCAAGGTCTCATGATTACAAAGCCATGTTTGGAGGTTGGAAAACATAGACTGTAGAGTCCAGAAACGGCTAATTTCAGCATTATTTAAAGAACAAAGGGCCGTAACTCCCCTGATACGCGTCTGATTTTGAAGATGATCGGACTAATCCGAGGAATTATGGATGCAAAGCCATGTATGAAGGTTGGTTGAAATTGGCTGGGAAACATACTTTAGAGTCCAGAAATGGCTAATTTCAGCATTATTTGAAGACAAAAGGGCCATAACTCCGATTCTGACGATGATCGAAGTCGACCGAGGTCTCGTGTATGAAGTTTGGTTGAAATGAGTGTGGAAACATAGACTGTAGTGTCTGGAAACGGCTAATTGCAGCATTATTTGAAGAAAAAGGGCTTTAACTCCCATGATACGCGTCAGAGTTTGACGATGATCGAACTCATCCGAGGCCTCACATATGCAAAGCCATGTATGAAGTTTGGTGGAAATGGGTAGGTAAGGACTGACTGTAGAGTCCAGACAAGCTTAATCCAGTGTACCCATCTCCTCCCCCCCCCCCCCCGGGCGCACGCACACACACACACAATCTGAATCCAGTACACCACCCACCCCCACCCTGCAAACTTAGTTTGCGACGGCAGACTCGTAGTGCTTGGATTTCAATTGGCTCAATAAAACATTATGCCAACGTTCTTAGCAAACAGTGTATGCCCAGATCAGATGTGGCAGAAGGCTTGTCATCATGTAAACAAGTCCGTGAAATAAAGACCCCCCCCCCCTAAACCCCCACTCTATAAAGAGAAAACTGGGGTTTACGGGGGTAAACATTATTTTCCTTATTTCTGCTCCAAGACATAGGTTGTGGGTACTCGTTAGAACCGCCTCAATGAGGCGGTTCTAACGAGTACCCCAAACCTATGTTTGGAGTATAAATAAGAAAAATAAAACAAATTTTCATCAGAAATTTACCTTTTTTGAGATATAAAAAATGCACTACATCACAAGGATGTGTTATCGTAATGTTATGAAAAAAAAATAAATAAAAAAATAACACATCCATGGACATGCCTGCTTTGTAAGGAGATGAAGTAAATAAAAGCATCAAGCGGCCTGATAGGCTGAATGTATTCTGCATCTGCTGTTCAACACAATTTTAATAAAATATTCCATTCTCTCCTGTGTAGGAAAATCAACAGGTACCCTTGTGGTCAGCTTCAGATTATGATGCTGGGGTTTTATTGCTTCTTAATGGCTCTAATCACTGAATTAAATGATCATTATCAGTTACTGGTAGAAATGCTCTTCCACAGAGAATCTATGGCTGTTCCCTAAACTGAAAAATAGAATGCGAAAGGCAAAAATTCAGATTACAAATGTATAATTGAATGTAGTCGCAAATTATAATTGTTAAAAAAGAGCTTTAATTTTATCTATAACGCGAATTTCAGTAACGGATAATTCGCTTACATCAATGAAAAGTCAAGTTTCATGAATACATAGTCCGTGTCTCAAACCCATCACAAATGGCGCTGCGTTGGTACGCAGCGCAATAAACTGCGAAACGGTCAGTGAAACGAATTTGACTGGAGGGTGGGGGCTTAAATAGGTTTAACGCACCCCCCCCCCCCCCCCCTGCTCAGCTGCATAGATTAGAAAGAGTCATTGAAACTCTCATCTTCGACTTTTTATTTGCAAATGGAGTGAGTATTTGGGTTTTACGTCTCACTAACAGCTTAGGTCATTCGGAGACATGACCTCGGTTTAAAGACCCATCCGAAAGTCCGGAACAAACCCCGCGACCCACGGTTTGCAAGGCGAGTAGCATAACCACTACACAACGGAGGCTTCTATATTTGCAAATGGAAAACCAGGTTTTCTTCATGTGGGTGATATAGGAATACGAGGCACTGTTATGACCCATAATTTTACATAGGATATTTTATCGTAATGGATTAAAGTGAATCCCTCTGCGTAATCACAGCAAGGCATTGCTATGCTTCTGAAAACAACAATATCCATCTTAGGGTGCCGCTACTGCGACTTGTAATTGATACGCTGAGACACTATCGATTACATAACACATCTGTTCACAGAAACAATAATTGTCTTACAAAACCGTCATATCACATCAAACGTATTAATTTCTGAAAGTATGGTACGTCGATTTATTAGGTCGAAAGCTCTGATCTGTCATCACCATAATATGCGTACGTTAGGATCAACTTGCTGTGAGATACGAGCGCGAGTCAATAAAAAACCAGCCTAACTTATTTCTGGGTAAGATCGATTTCTTTTTCGATGTAACTGCCAAATAGAATGATGTACTTGGACCAACGCTTTACTGGTGCCATCAGCCGGGAACTGAAGAAGCCAGGGTCCTTGTCTCCGACCCACTCCTCAACTGCCCCCACGATTTCTTCGTTGGACTGGAAATGACGCCCGCGGATATCCTTTTTCAAGTTCTGGAATAGGAAATAGTCATTAGGAGCTAAGTCTGGAGAATAGGCGGGGTGCGGTATTAGGTCGTACCAATTCCGCTCAATAGCATCTATTGCAATTACTCTCGCATTGTCCTTTTGGAGCAGAATCCCTTTGGAGAGTTAGCCTGGCGTTTTTCATGGATCGCAGTACTAAGTTGGTCGAGCAAATTGGCATAATACGCACCTGTTATTCAACTTTTCCTTGCTAGAAAGTTAACATAATAACGCATTGTGCGTCCCAAAACAATTACCAACACCTTGCCAGCAGAGGGTTGCGTTTTGAATTTCTTTAGCCTCTGAGACCCCGGCCCTACCCACTGGCGACTTTTGAACTTTATTCTCTGGCTCATAATAATGGACCCAGGTCTCATGTACAGTCACCAGACGTGAAAGAAAAACATCTTCTTTTACCTAAACCGCTTCAACAATGCGCTGTATACTGATGCTCTGGTTGCCATTTGCTCCTTGCTAAGGGATTTTGCGCATACCCAAGTGATCATGTAAATTGTTGACACGCTGCCATGTGCCATGTGAAATGTATAAAGCATTCGCTATTTCTTCCGCCTAAATTCGCCTATCAGATTACATCAGTTCTCGTACTTTGTTAGACATTTCTTCATCGCTGTCATCTGATGGGCATCCAGACCAGGACCCGAGTGTACGAAACGCTATTAAAATTAATTTTAAATTAACCGCTAGTTCATCATTAAAGTCCTAATGACAAACTTTTTAATGACGACATTAACACCTGTTGCACGAAGCGATTTTTAATTTGGAATTAGTTTAATGACGAACTTTTGACGAAAGTTAGGAAACCAGTCACACAGAATTCTAATAATCCGCGTAACGGCCTTTCACCTCCTCGACCGACATTACTGTGAGTGGATCATTTCTTTCCCTGAATTGGCCGTTTCTTCGTCGTCCAAATGATCGAACAAGATGTTCGCCGCCATTTTGATTCCGCCAATGACTGGTTAAAATTACCCCCCCCCCCCCCCCCACAGACCATCATTAAAATTAATTTAGAATTAAGCGATTTAATGACAAACATTCGTCATTAAAACTTTCATACAACTGGATTTAATGACGAACTTTTTAATGACAAATTAAAGGCCCGCTAATTTGAAATTAAAGTTTGATACACTCGGGTCCTGGTCTCATTTCATCGCATTTAAATTCCCCAACCCAGAATTTAACTTGTGCATACGATGGTGCAGAAGATCCAAAAACATTGGTCAACTCGAAATGTATTTCCTAACATGTTTTTCCTTTCAAATGCAAGTACCGAATTACAGCACGGTACTCTTAGAAGCCTCCGTGGTGCAGTGGTTACGCTACTCGCCTTGTAAACCAGGGAGCGCAGGATCGATCCCGGGCTTCTCCAGACTTTCGGATGAGTCTTAAAACCGAGGTCCCGTCTCCGTATGACCTTAGCTGTTGGTGGGACGTAAAACTAAAACTCACTCACTCACTCACAGCACGGTACTCAATTTTTGACAAAAGCTTGCTTTTGCACCACGTTCAATATCTCATGAGTGAATGACATGATAAGGGTGCAATCTTATCCTTATGCCTTAAACATGTATTGAAACAAAGCATGAAAATTGTGGGTGTCTCAGTCAATTGGAAATGGGATAGACTGGTTACTTATTGACTTGCCTTCGAATGACAGTCCAATATAAAAACGTGAGTATAACGAACGTTCTTACTTTCTGTAATTTTGCGTTCTACGTAACCCGCATCTTTGTACATTTTGGCAACAATAGATTATCATACTGCACATTCGAATAAAACGCGAGTAATCAACATTTACTTTGTTCTGAAAAAAAAAAATGATAACCGGAAAACATTCGATGTTCTATACGACCTATTGCATTAGATAGTGTGAAAACAAGTTCAACAAGATGTGTTTGTGAAACGCAAACATGTCCCCGCCATGGTCATTTTTTTAAGTTGGTCACAGTTCAAGGTCAAGGTCAAAGGTCAAGATTTTTTGTTTGAGTGGGAAGCCCTTGGCACAAGGAACTTACATGCCGAATATGAAGACTCTATCTTAAACGGTTCAAAAGTTATGAACAATAAAAATCTTTAAAGTATGTCATAGATCAAGGTCACAGGTCAAACAGTTTGCATAAAAGTAAAGCTCTTGTCACAAAGAACCTACATGCCAAATATGAAGGCTCTATCTTAAACGGTTAAAAAGTTATGAACAATTTTATTTTTTTTAAAGTAGGTCACAGGTCAAGGTCATGGTAAAAATAATTACATGAATGTAAAGCTCTTATCACAGGGAACCTACATGCCAAATATGAAGGCTCTATCCGAAACGGTTCGAAAGTTATAACCAAAATGTTATTTTTTTTCTTTTAAGTAGGTTAAAGGTCAAGGCCAAGGTCACAGGTCAGCTTTTTGCATGAATGTAAAGCTCTTGTCACTAGGAACCTACATGTCAAATATAAAGGCTGTATCTCAGATGGTTCAAAAGATCTGAATAATGTTAACTTTTTCTTTTGTGTAGGTCAAAGTTCAAGGTTACAGGTAAAATTTACATTGTGTGAATGTAAAGCTCTTGTCACAAGGAACCTACATGTAAAATATGAAGGCTCTATCTCAAACGGTTCAAATGTTATGACCAAAATGTTATTTTTTATTTTAAGTAGGTCAAAGGTCAAGGTCACAGGTCAAAATTTTTACATGCATGTAAAGCTTTTGTCACAAGGAACATACATGCCAAATATGAAGGCCGTATCTCAAGCGGTTCAAAAGTTATGACCAATGACATTTTTTCTTTTAAGTAGGTCAAAGGTCAAGGTCACAGGTCAATTTCTTTTGCATGAATGAGAAGCTCTTGTCACAAGGAACCTTCATGTCAAATATGAATGCTCTATCTCAAACGGTTCAAAAGTTATGACCAAAGTTAAAGTTGCCCACGTATAAATAAACAAACCAACAAACAAAGAAACAAACAAACAGACAGGGCAAAAACAATATGTCCCCGCTATCGCTACCGGGGACATAAAAATTAGCTCAAAGACCCTAGCAATCGTCGTCGTGGCAGTGTTTTTTTTTTTTTTTTTTTCTTTCTTTCTTAAAGGCAACCGGACGCTTTAAGCTCATAGGGGCTACCCCTAGAACATGCCCAGGATTTGTTTTCCCACTTTCTAAAAAACTGTCGCATGGAGCGATATATCGAGACCGATGCATCACTCTCGCCTCAGACACGGTGCAATGAAGACGAAAGTAGTCTGCAACTTACAATAATTTCGAATGACACTCCAAAGCACGATGGGCTATCAATCGTGGCTTTGCAAATCGTGTTCCATAGCTAGTGCCCATCAGAATATCTGACCGAGATGTTATGTTTGAGGGTATATTACCGTACTTTTGCATTGCCGCAAATTTCGTTCAGGCGAAATACGAGACCGTGACATGTTTAAATTTGTAAACAGTGATCGGCAAAGTTTATACGATTTTAGTGAATTGTTGACTTTCAATATCAGCTTGAAAAACCACACCAGTTATCACATCGGCTAAATCAACTAAAAGGCCAATTTCACTGTTTTTTAGTATGCAAATTCAGAAATTTACAGCAGACGGAAGCTTCCCAAACGAAATCAGGCATTGACTACACTGTGTTATGTGATACCGCTTTATAATTTCCCATTGGTACGAGCTTTCAGATAATGTCAGATTGAATTCATCCTGATACGCCTTTCAGCGTTGCCTTGATGTTTGTCAACTAAATTTTTTCGTCACAACATGCTAACACGTTCTTTGCAGTATACCCTAAGCGTTCGGTTCAGGTTTTTAAAAGTGACTAGAGAAAGAAATTATTGTCCTACATTTCTCACCGAACATATTTTAAGACTTAACCTTCTTATAGTAGAACACATTCAATACAGAGAACCCTCGTTATAACGACAGTATTTGTACCCTATTATTGTGTCGTAATAAAGAATTTGTCGTTATGAAGAATCTCAATATTGAATATGAGAGGTGATAAAAGGCCCTTTTGCCATAATTATTCCAAGAAACAAATGTTATGGACTTAGAATCGCCTCGGTGAGGCGATTCTAACAAATGTCTATAACATTTGTTTCTTGGAGTATTAGATTGCAAGAATCTTTCATGACTATGGACACGATTTGTGCATTTCCAACCTAAGAGAAACCCACTCCGCTAGGAACAAAGGCTAAGCTTTTAGCTAAGTAGTCATTCGATTCAAATTGTCATTATAACGAGGTTTGCCGTTATAACGAATGTCGGTATAAAGAGGGTTGACTGTATTATAAGTCCACACAATAAGAATACTTTGTTGTATGATTGTATGTTTAAGAGTGGCATGATGCTCCTATGTGGTGTACCAATATGGTGTATGGTAAGCAATGCTTTAGGTTTCACACAATGAAATTTTACAGGAACTCAAAGGATGAAAACATTTTTGCCCCAAGGCTAAAAATTGAACAATCTTTTTTTTTTATTATTTATTGTGTTTTTTTTTTTTTTTTGTTTTATTTTTTTTTTTTTTTGTTGTTGTTGTTGTTTTTTTTTTTTTTTTTTTTTTATTCAGACAAAAACATAAAGGCACTCATAACATATATTGATAATGTCATGCACAACACTTAGTGCCAATAAATAGGTTTAATAGACAACACTCAAATAACTGTATGTACACTGTAATGGCTGACGTCGTCACTATTGTTTCATGACTTTGATGACATCATAATGTAATGGGAAGTAACTCTAGGTATGAGAAGTTATTAGAAGTTAATATAAAGTGAATTATGTCCCTTAGTTAAGTACATGTATGAACTACAGAAGTTTAACATTAATTATACTTTCTTCTTTTGTTTTGTTTATATGAGAATTTAATTGCAAAAAAAAAAAATTGAATAAATTTATCAGAAGCATCGCAGATTGATTGCTAGTGGAACGAATAAAATAATAGCAACCTTCAGAGTGATTACTAGTGGAATGAATAAAATAATAGCCAACTAAGATAACCTTTTAGATAAAACTGAGAATATTGAATCAAAATTAGACAACATACTCGCTGAAAGTTAAGGAATAGAAACTCAATAACTGTTCATTTAAATTTAGATGAAAAGTGATAGTGTGAAAATGACTACAGCAAATAAAGTGTCCAAAATTTAGCTTTATGATCAACTGATCTGCTAAATCAGTTCAAAAACGAAATTTAAAATCGCCCTGCAACAGCTTCAACATCTGGTAAATCTTTGCTGTCAGAATTGTCATTTTCATTTCCTCCTCATAACATCTTTTTTTCTGGTTTCTGTCTCTTATTTCTATTAGTGTTCTTATTGTCTGTTGTATCTGTCTTTCTCTTCCTACTTCAAAATCCAGTAAACTACACTCCATTCCTCCAATCCCTGCTTCTTCTTTGTTACATCTCTCACCACTGAAACTGTCAGAGCTCCACCTAGTCTGATCTTCTTCATCCCTTTTCACTGTCTCATCTACAACTTCTATCTGGCCATCTTGAACCCTGCAAGTGGCTCTCAAATTTTCAATATTTGCTACAAGTGTATTCTGATGGCCACACCACTCATTGTCTTTGATTATACATGTATTATCCTCATTTATTTGTGTCTTCTGGTTTTGTCCTGTGAGCAACCAATTTTCAAGTTCCTTTATTTTCTCTGACAAGAGCTCTGTCTGTGCTTTGAAACTGGACATGTCTTTTTCCATTCATGGTATATCAAGAGCATTGGCAAAACTTCGATGGCTCGAGCCCCTTTGAGACCATGAACAATTTTTCGAGACAAAGGTTGTTCGAGCCACTGAGGGCTACTGCCAAGAGACATAATGGAAATAATTTTTGGATATATACAGTGTTCTATAACATAAATGTATGCTGTGTGTACTCATTAGAATCGCCTCAATATCTATTATCATTCCAAATATGAATCAAATCCATCATGTGGTTTGGAAAATGTGAGGTCTTAAAAAAAACTGTAACAAACATTTCTAAGTCTATGACCTTCATGGGCTAGGAGATTGCTAAATAAACCTTTCTACCTATACGTTGAAATACATAAGCTGCGAAATTTCCACAGGATTTGTTCCAGGGGCTCAAATATTTGTGCCGATTTGGACGTTCGAAACCCGGTTACCCCTTATGGAAATATTACCCCTTACGGAGACATGAAAAGCTAACTGATGGATGAAAAGCTGAAATGTGTGATAAAATGGATATGTAATATGAAATTCATGTAAGTGTACGAGCATATCAGATAAATACATGAAAAAAATGTAATCATTTCAAGTTTTAGCAATTCCTACGAACGCATGAATTTGGATACATTCATCACGAAAACACGCCTATATAGTTTTAACCATCTTGAACCCCAATTTTATGTAGTAAAACTGGGGTTTACAGGGGTAAACCTTATTTTTCTTATACCTGCTCTGAGATAAAGATTGTAGGTACCCGTTCGTGGTGGTTCTAACGTGTACCCACAATCTATATTTTGAGCAGAAATAAGAAAAAGATCAGAATTTTCAGCTTAAATGTATTCACTTTTTGGCGATAAAACTTACAATGTATTTGTTTAGGCGTGTTTTCGTAATGTTATTCTCGGACATCAGCAGGCAGTATCGTTCTGAATAAAATTAACAGTATTTTCAGTCGTTCCGTACAACTGCAGTGCCCTCAGGGCTTTGATTAACTCTTTGTGTGAGTTTTTTTTAATTGAGACACCTATCATTTGGCTACCCCTTACGAGTTTGCATTGGTTCCAAACAGCCTGCAAAATTTCACTGAGGAGCCGAGCCCATGTGATTCTTAAGATATTTTCCTTTCAAGCTTTTCTCATGGCAAAATGTCTGAGTCCACATTGGCCATTTTTCTACTAGGAAAACAAAACATGGAAGAGAACAAGGTCAAAGTCAGTCTGAGCCGTGTGTAGATGTGGTGTGCTCGCAGCAAAATCAACTCTTATAGTATGCCCTGTGAACCCCAGATTTTTCTAAAGTTTGGTTTAGTGGGGCGTTCATTACATGGACTTATTGACCTGATGAAAGTTTCCCCTGGCATTTCCCATTTTCTCTTATCGCTACCCCAAATATTACTCTATCAGATAAATCCAACCGGCCTCAATTTACGCGCTAATGCAATAGAATCATAAAATAAAAAATCAGAACAAATATCAATCTCAAACCAGCAAAAGCGATGGATGCCATTTGTTCTTTTGATAATGGGTCGTTATTTTTATACGAGTGTGATATAAAAATCAGAGCACTGAACTTGTAATCAGTGTTTGCTCAGCGTCTCAAAATGGGACATATTCAGGCCCTGTAAACCAGGGGTCGCAGGATCGATCCCGGGCTTCTCCAGACTTTCGGGTGAGTCTGTAAACCGAGGTCCCGTCTCCGTAGGACCTTAGCTGTTGGTGAGACGTAAAACTCAAATACTCACACTTGTGGGACATCTTCAGACGCCGCAGAAAACTGTTTTCTTAAGAGGAATGGGAACACCTGGCAGATTTTTCCGCCATTTTTCAAAGGGAGATAACTTTCGAGACTTCCTGGTCGCTTTTCTATAAGCTCTATCCCACTGAAAAAGGAGTCTACTCTTATAGGAAAGAATTTGCTCCTGAGGAGCAAAATTTTCCTTTTAGAGTTGACCCCTATTGCTTTAAACGATATTTATTTGCAAATAAATTACAAAGACAGAGATACATACACGCAAAATGACACAGGATCTGACGGTAAGCATAGTGCTTATATGGAAAGTAGAAGTAAAGCAAAGATCAGGAATCGATACAATTAACTTACTCCACCCATCAAAGACACCAAAGGGAAAGAAACACAAACATGAAGCGACCAGACCTAAACAAAGGAAGCCATAAGGAAGTCATTTGACCCCTATTAACATGGGAGAGTTTGCTTCCATGAAGTTTACAGGAGTTGGCTCCCCTGAAGGTGTTCCCATTCCCCACAAAAGTACAAAAATTATGTAAAACTCACCTGAGCGATAATTAATAAATCCGATAGGCCATGTAACTGGAATTGTCCAAACGTATTGTTTGGAAGATTCTAGTGGTTTATAAAGGGTTATTTGACTAATTTGAATGCGTTTTTAACATTAACCCTTATCCCGTTGAATAAATTCATTTAGCCACATCTCCCCCGCCCATCGGGGCTTGAAGAAATAGATGGGCTGCATTATGCTTCCACGCAGAGTTGAAACCGGCCGCACACGAGTACTGGTAAATCGCTTAGAGGATCTAAGCCTGCCCAGGCAAAGCGGTGCAAGTCAGACCGTCCATGCTTATAAATCATATTGATTTCATTGGGCGACAGGACTTGAGATGTCATTTCATCTCAGTGTTGGGTAAAAGTCCCAGATAATTGGAAGCAGCGTCTCCAAAATTACCTGTACATTCTTGACGGGGATGTTAAACCCCACATCACGATAACAAGTCCGTGAAACGAAGTCCCCCCTAAACCCCACTTTATATAGAAAAAGTGGGGTTTAAGGGGGTGTACATTATCTGCAATATTTTTGCTTTAAAACAAAGATTGTGGGTATTCGTTAGAACCGCCTCGTTGAGGCGGTTCTAACGAGCACCCATAATCCATGTTGAAAGCAGAAATATTAAAGATGTTATCATTTTTACTTAATATTTATCATTTTCTGACACCATGTTGGACGCCATTATTTCTTACGGACATGTTTTCCTAATGAAATCAAACAAAAATAAAACATTTAGCCACACACATTGCTGACTATCATCCAATCAAATTAATTGATATACTGTAGTCAATCAATTCACAAACTGGATGACAGTGCTGATCCTGGAAGCAATCTTATCTGGATCTACACTGTTTGCAAAGGTAGGGGTTGGCGTGAGCAACAGGATAAGAATAATCACAGAGCTTTGAACAAAAACATAGTCAAGATCACATCCAGCTTTGGAACACAGACACAAGTATGATCTTGTAATTTCTAAAGGCAACTATTTTCAAAAAGGCGGAAAAACCTGCCAGGAGTTCCATTTCCCTTTAAGAAAACCGTGAAAACTGGCCATTTGTTTTTAATATTTGCCTTTAGAAAGGCCCTGCCCTACATCATAGTGTAGTATATATTTTCTTGTCCTTTGGGATCATTGATTCCATTGTGAAATTTTGAAAATATTTTAGAGTCACTGATGAGGCCTAATTGGCCGATGCTATCTAGTCTGGCCCAGAAAACATGTACAGTCCATATTTTCCAGTTCTGTGGTGTATTCCTTGCTTCCAAAGGATAACTCTTTCTAGAACATATTGAACATAACTTTAGGAAGCTGATTAGTCCCATCGATAAAGGCTATTCGAAAAAAAGATAGGTTGACAGGTGCATGGTGCAGCTACAAACACGGAAACCCGTTAAGTGGGTCTAAATATGCCCCGGAAAAAGTATACTCAAGGGTTATTTGCTGCTCCTAGAGTAAATCTTTGGTGTTTAAATAGACAGCCAACAAACAAACAAAAGTTAGACTTGAAAGTCATTTAACAAATCTCACATAATCTGAAGCAACGTCTAAAATGACCGATATGTTATTGATCTGGGGCCAGTTGTTCAAAACTAACGACGTCGTTAGTTAACGTATCGTTAAAACTTTGATCATTAAATATGGCAAATATGCTGAAATTTTTGCTGAAAAAATGTTAGCAGACTCACATTTTTCCAGAAAAAATACCAAAATTTACGATATTGTACTTGCTAGAAGAGTTAACAATATGACCACCAACGAGCTCGTTAAGCTAACGATGCTTTGAACAACTGGCCCCAGGACGTTAAATCTCGCCACTATGAAATAAGACAAGACAGACAGAAAGAAAACCATCACGTGAACAAGTCCGTGCAATGAAGACCCCCTTAACCCCACTTTATATAGACAAAACTGGGGTTTACTGGGGTATTCAATATTTTTCTTATTTCTCCTCCAAGACATAGGTTGTGGGTACTCGTTAGAACCGCCTCAATGAGGCGGTTCTAACGAGCCCCCCCCCCCTCAACCTATGTTTGCAGTAGAAATAAGAAAAATATCACTGATTTTCATCAGAAGGAAATGTGAAAAATGCAATATGTCGCACAGGTGAGTTATCGTAATGTATGCACAGGATTCCATTGTTACATATGATGAGGTTTGTCATCAACGTCGTTGCAATCTAGTTTATGATAAGAATATTGTTTGCTTTTGGTCATGACTATTCTAGTGAATTGGATGTTTTGAAATGATACTTATAAGAATGCTATCAACTACTTGCACAAACCACACTATACCATAGTCATCCAAAATGGAAGCAGCAGTAAAGTGTTTTCACACATTTAACATTTTGCTGAAACAGGACTATCAGCATTCAGCTGTTTAAACAATATGTTACAGCCCCTCAATTTTCATGAAATTTCATCTACATAATTCTAACATATGTGGATATTTTTCCCGCTGAATTTGTGTCTTGACAAAGACTGGAACATGGAGAAAAAATGCATATAAAATCTAAATGAATACAAAATTTGCAGCTGAAATATGGGGATACCATTGAATAAACCTGAACACCAAGCCCCTATAACAAGTTCATAGTATCAACTAAGTCATCAATGATGGCTTTAATTAAAAAAATATTTCAGCATTAGATATGTGAAATTCGGATTACTGTAGAAATGTTTACATAAGAGTACCCTCTGTTTTGGTAGTAACATCGCAGTAAACGTCATAAATTTACAATTGAATTACATTTAAAGGTGCATTATTGAGCTACCGGGTCTCAATTTTTTTCTGGTTTTTTTCTTCAGTGCATTCTCCTTTGTCATGTGTACACTTTTGGAGCCAAATACAGCTTCAGAACTTTGTGAAAATGGTCGTTTTCATTCGTGTTTACATTTAGCTCTGAACATATGTTCGGAATTTCTGTTCTAAAAATAAATAAGTCACTTTACACATACATGGCGACAGTATCGTCTCTGAGTGTCGTTACTTATGGCATGGTATTCAGCGTCACATTTCTTCCGATTCAGGCATGGCCTAAGCAAACAAGGCCAAAAATGAACGTCGCATAACGTCATATATGGAGATTCTATTTTTGTCACGAACTAAAAATAGATCTAACTAGTGTGCGAAACCTAGTTAGGGAATCCCTCTCAAACTCGTTTACCTGTCATCATAATTGTTCGCATTTTTGCATAAAATGCATTCATTTGTATTGTTTTAAAGAAAAATACCGGCTATAAGTATTTTATTTTTGGAAGCATTTTTTTCCAGATAGCTCAATAATGCACCTTTAAAAGCGAATGCGTCATTTTCATTCTAGTTCTTCCCAAGGCAATTAGTGTGTATAATTTCATCAAATTCCAAGTGTGGGTAGAAACCAATGTAAAATTTCCTATACTCTGTAAGACCCCGTTGTGATATATTTTTTTTCTATTTGCACTCCAAACATAGGTTCTGGGTGCTTGTTAGAATTGAGGCGATTCTAACGAGTACCCACATCCTTTGTCTTGGAGAAGAAATAAAAAAAAATAATGTTTACCACCGTTAACCCAAGTTTTCTGTGTATAAAGTGTGGTTTGCATCACGAAAACACGCCTATATAATTTGACCCCCTTGAACCCCACTTTTATATAGTAAAACTGGGGTTTCCGGGGGTATACTTTATTTTTCTTATTTCTGCTCTAGAATATACATCGTGGGTACTCGTTAGAACCGCCTCAATGAGGCGGTTCTAACGAGTGCTCACAATCTATATTTTGAGCAGAAATAAGAAAAATATCACAAATGTTCATCATAAAATTTTCTTTTTTTTTTTTTTCGGCGATAAAGGTGGCAGTGTATTTGTATAGGCGTAATGACCCTTTTTCAGATGGGCTGATTTTATAGAAAATCGAACAGGCATTTTAAACTTTGTCCCCATTGCAAAAACGGCGGGAAAAAGTGAGGTGTATTCATGCCCCCAAAACGGCGGGAAATGAGTGATGCGTATTCATTCCGGCGAAAACTTTGCTGACCCATCACGAAAACGCGCCTATATAATTGTGTCCCCCTTGAACCCCACTTTTATATAGAAAAACTGGGGTTTCCGGGGGTATACTTTATTTTGCTTATTTCTGCTCTAAAATATAGATTGTGGGTACTCGTTAGAACCGCCTCAATGAGGCGGTTCTAACGAGTGCCCACAATCTATATTTTGAGCAGAAATAAGAAAAATGTCACAAATTTTCATCATAAAATTATCTTCTTTTTTCGGCGATAAAGGTGGCATTGTATTTGTATAGGCGTGTTTGCGTACATATCCTTTTTCAGATGGGCTCAGTTTATAGAAAAGCGAACAGGCATTTTAAAAGTTATCCCCATTGAAAAAATGGCGGGAAATAAGTGAGGCGTATTCATTCCCCGAAAACGGCGGGAAATGGGTGATCCGTATTTATTCCGGCGAAAACTTTGCTGGCCGTGCAACTATCGGCGCGAAATGAGTGAGGTGTTATCTTTCCCCCCGATAACTTTGCTTGCCGAGATTGAACTACAAGACTTTTTCCTTTACATCATGAAAACACGCTATACAAATACATTGTAAATTTTAACAGTTGAAAAGATAAGATTTTAAGATGAAAAACTGTGAAACTTTTCTTATTTCTGCTCAAAATATAGTTTGTGGGTACTCGTTAGAACCGCCTCATCGAGGCGGTTCTAACGAGTACCCACAATCTATATTTTAGAGCAGAAATAATAAAAATAAGTGTTACCCCTGTAAACCCCAGTTTTTTACACAAAAGTGGGTTCAATGAGGTTAAAATTATATAGGCCTATTTGCGTGATGATACCAGTATTTTCTTAAGAAATTACGCGGTTAATATTTCAGAGCGTGCTGTTGGGACTCCAAACTCTACAAGTTTAAATTGGTGCATTATAACAATTACATCAATTTAGGAGAACTCCTATGAGAATATGTTGCAAATGAAGGAGAACCAAACAAACTGGGAAACACTGTTACATTGACATACACAATGGTTGTGAGTAAATGTTCGTTTTACAACGCTATTGTATTCACTTTAGAGCCAACATAGTAGAATGTGTAAAACCACACACTCCAGATCCATTCTTTATTGTACATGTAACCATGTTTGTTGTTTGATTGATTTGTGTTTTAACGTCACCGCCAACACAGTATAGGCCATTTGGAAACGTTGCTTCCTGTTTTGGGACTTATATCCGACATTGAGATGAAATGGTGTCTCGCGCCATAGTAAGACCACCTTTGGGACTTTTCAAGAGTGGTCCTAAGACCACTTTTTATTAGTCCCAAAAGTGGTCCCCGACCAAGGGACACTGTGTGCCGACACCATAAAGAAAGAATAACCCACACCCTTTTAAATAAGCTTTTTAAAGCAGAACAAGTCTTAATTTCAGGTGGTCTTAATGGTGGAATTTTGCTGTAACTGTATTATGAATCATAATTCTATGAGTATGTCCTCATATTTCGGTCATACTACTGCAAGGCTTGACTATCCCTGAATTCTTGCCTTGTATTTCGTTTCGACAAGGCAGAATTATGGGTTTGTGTGCAGATCCAATAACTGAATGACTGGAGTTGCCTATGGCCTTATTTGAGTTATAAGGCCAGGTCACACCAGCATACATCTGTAGCTAAACACAGTTTCCTTCAATTATCTGTCCACACATCTGTCACACAGGTCAGAAGAGAGTTAGTGAGATGGGAAGCGGGTGAGAGGAGACAATGAAAATATCAATTTTTATTCTACTTACCTCTCTGTGGGAACAAATTCCATTCATATTTTATTGCGAGTCGATCACACATAAACTGCTCGTGCACAGCATGCTTTTGGTATGGTCCGCTATAATGTTTACCGCTTTATTTTCACGCGCTCTTACGCTTTATGATTATATGAATGGAAATTAGTGTACTACAGATGGATAGAAGGATGGAACAGAGATAATCTCTCTCTCTCTCTTTACTCGAAGATATAATAATAACGATAATAATAATAATAATAATAATAATAATAAACACGTTAATCCCATGTAATGAATAACACCTAGACACACCTTATTTATAGTTTGAATCCAGGTCGATTGCTTGCTAGGAGGACCAACGAAAGATCGATGTTTTTTGTTGTTGTTGTCGTGTTTTTTTTTGTTTGTTTGTTTTTTTTTTAAATCTCATCGCGAAAACGTGCCTGTATAATAGTTACCCTCCTTGAGGTCCCACTTTTACATAGCTGAACTGCGATTTACTGGAGGCATGCATTACTTTCATTGTCTCTGTTCTGAAGTGCGGATTGTCTGTGCTCGTTGGGGCCACCTCGATGAGGCGGTTCTAACGGGTACCCCCGATGCATGCTCTGGGTGGAGATAGGGAGATTATCAAAAACATAATCTTAAATTTTTCCTTTTTCGGCGGTATATCTTGCGGAGGGTTTGTATAGGAATATTTTCGTGATGTGGTTGGGATGCGTGTTTTATTTTTGTCTGAATCCCCACCGCCAAGGTAAATAACGTCCATGAAACTTGAACTGATTATTATTGCCCATTTTTGCCATACTCAGAATCCTAATAATATGCATAGGATTTTACTCATTCTTCTTTTAACATTTTGTACAAATATCATCTTTTTCTATCTCTCTTGCATCTTTGTACACTTCTTGTTGGGTGATTATACCGTAAGGTGTCAGAATGGAATGGCTCTGTTGCGGGCAACGTGGTTTAGTTCGTTTATGAAGTTACCAGATGGGTAACGGACTGGAACAATGGCGTGTCTGCATTGGGCTCTTCCATAGTGGCTCTTATATACTTACATGTAGCTATAAATGCTCTTTTAATGCTAACTTCTGTTTTCCATCTGTTATTCTCATGAAATTAATTATTTACCTTTTTTCTACATGCATAACGTTTCTACGCTGTCTACATGTATACATATACTCCAGTCATTTCCAAATCGTCATTGCACTCTTACTACTTCGAGCCGGTGATATCGAGTCCAACCCTGGACCCTCCACGGCCGAATACTCCTCTCTGTCGGTCCTTCATTGTAACATAAGAAGTATAAGAAACACGATTGATTTTCTCGAAGATTTTTTCTCTGATTTTGATATTATGTGTTTCACAGAGACACATTTAGATTTAGGAGTATCAACCGAAAACTTATTACTTGATACCTTTGACTCGCCTTATAGGAAAGACCGTACCAGTCATGGAGGCGGGGTAATGGTCTATGTGTCAAAAGAACTTGTTCACTGTCAGAAACCAGAACTAGAAATTTATTGTGAAGAATCTATCTGGGTCGAACTTGTAGTCAAACACGAACGTTTTTTAATAGGCACTTTTTATAGTCCTCGTACATCTGATGTTTTATTTTTTGACGGATTTAATCTCAATATCGAAAAGGCAATGGAACTATCAAACAACATAATAATTGTAGGAGACCTGAATGAAGACTTACTAAACGCAAACATATCAAATTTAAAAGATGTCATGATCATCAATTCCTTAATAAACGTTATAAATGAACCAACACGACAACAGGCACTGCTTGATCCCGTTATCATACCAGAGGAACTCTCATACCTGGATACAGGAATCATTAGGGTACCCGACTATATAAGTGACCACGCTGCCACCTTCATAACAATACCCTTTTATTACGAACTTAAAAAGCCATATAAACGAACAGTCTGGTTATATAAAAATGCTGACTTCAATTTACTAAACAATAAAATTAGAAATTATGACTGGTCATGTCTGACTCGTGGATCAGTAAGTGAGGCCTCTGAGCTTTTTAACAGCATTTTTCTTGAAATGGTAAAATCATGTATTCCTTCCAAATCAGTTACAGTTAGGCCAGACGACAAACCTTGGTATGACAGCGAAATAAGAAAAACTTATAGGAAAAGAGACAGGCAAAAACAAAAAGCTATTAGAACAGGTAATAATTCTGACTGGGTGAAATTCAAAATCTTGCGTAATCGAGTAAACAACCAGAAAAAACATGCAAAAGAGATCTTCTTCAATAATTTAGAATTAAATATTTCGGATTTTCAAAACAATGATAAACGTAGATTTTGGAAAATCGTACGTCATTTTGTGAAAAATAATAGCACGTGTTCTGACATTCCTCCACTAATTTCAACCACGTCCTCAGGTGAACGAAATTTTCATTGTACAGACATTGAAAAAGCCGAATGTCTAAACGATTACTTTGTGTCAATTTCATGTGTTGACGACACAAACACGGAACTTCCGACTTTTAATTATAAAACAATGAATAGATTAAGAAATGTAACATGTACAGAATCCGAAATTGAGATACTGATCGAAAACCTTAATCCAAACAAAGCTAACGGTAGTGATGGCATCAGTAATAAAATGCTCAAAGGAGTTTCCAAAACTATATCAAAAGCCTTAGCGATTATAATAAACCGCTCTTTCAGCGAGGGTGAGTATCCAGAGCCGTGGAAACATTCAAACGTCATTCCAATACCCAAGAAAGGAGATAAAACATCCCCAAGTAACTACCGCCCTATAGCCTTATTGAGCAATGTGAGCAAAATCCAAGAACGCATTGCCTTTAAGAACCTGTATAACTACTTTTACGAAAATAGTCTGTTGTATAAATATCAGTCCGGTTTCCTTCCCCAGCATTCCACCGTATTTCAGTTGATTGATATATATCAAAATATTTGTCAGAGTTTTGATAACCACCAGTTCTCTTGTATGGTATTTTGTGACATCTCCAAGGCTTTTGACAGAGTTTGGCACAAAGGACTCATTTTTAAACTAAAACAGTATGGTATTGAAGACAACTTTCTTTTATGGATAAGTAATTACCTTGCAGACCGAAATCAAAAAGTAGTTATAAAGCAAGGTATTTCTAATTCTAAAGTTTTAAGGGCTGGAGTGCCTCAAGGTTCGGTTCTGGGACCATTGTTGTTTCTAATTTATGTGAATGACATTTCCGAATCGCTGCTTAGTCTAACTAGGCTTTTTGCCGATGACAGCTCCTTATATTGTTCTGCAACATCTCTGCAGGACATCCACGGCCTCCTTAACCATGATTTAAGTATCTTATCTGAATGGGCAAAACAATGGCTTGTTACATTTAATCCAAACAAAACTGAAGCAGTGTTATTCACGTTAAGACCGTTTGACTTCATGCCATTGCTTAAGTTTGATCATACAATTATAAAGTTTGCAGAAAACCATAAACACCTAGGCATAACCTTTAGCAGCGATGGAAAATGGACAAAACATGTCGAAAACATCAAAAACTCAGCGGCAAGAGTATTAGGTATTATGCGCAAGCTTAAATATTCTCTGAGTAGAAATGCACTTAATCAAATATATGTTTCCTTTCTTCTTCCTGTAATGGAATATGCCTCGATTGTATGGGATGGTTGCTCAGCTCAGAACTCATATGCTCTTGAAAAAATTCAAAACGAAGCAGCTCGTTTAGTTACAGGTCTTACTAGATCCGTCTCACTCGATAATTTATATTCAGAATGTGGCTGGGTTTCACTGTCTGAAAGAAGGCAGCAACAGAAACTTAATTTCATGTATAAGGTGAACTCAGGTTTAGTGCCTTCCTATACAACTGATCTAATTCCCCCTAGGGTAAGAGAAGTGTCTAATTACCCTCTTAGAAACCAACATAACTTCTCCATTCCGTACACCCGAACCGAAATTTCAAAGAAGTCTTGTATTCCCTCATCTATTTCTTTGTGGAATTCCACAGATCCTTCTTTAAGGGACATAACTTCTCTTTGCGCCTTCAAATTTCATTCTTCCAGATCGAATACCACTGTCCCAAAAGTACCACTCTACTACCTTCGTGGGAATCGATTATTATCGGTATTGCATGCACGACTGCGCAACAACTGTAGTAATTTAAATAACGATTTATTCAATAATCATTTACACCCGGATCCAAATTGTGGCTGTGAAAATGGTATCGAAGATGCTGAACATTACTTTCTCAACTGTACCAAATACACACACCAACGACTAATTCTGTTCAACTCAACAAGAAATTTCCACCCTCTAAATGTTCAATTGCTTCTCTTTGGAAATCAAAATCTTAGTGTCGATAATAATACTATTTTGTTCGACGCTGTCCATAAGTTTATTAAAACGTCAAATCGATTTTAGGCCTAAGTCCTACAAATACCATAATAAACCTATTTTCGTTAGTGTAACAGATGTATAACAGACCGTATTAGTACTTTACCACCCAACACGAAGTGTCTGTCTTTCTTATTAAGAATCCTTCTCATACCATGCATACTTCTTTTTTTTTAAATATACATTGTTTGCTGTTGTTTTCACTTTGTATCATTACATATGATTGTTGTAGGGGAAGGGCCGTAACTAATGTTGCGAGAACTTGTGGCCCAACCCCATTGCTTTTTCTGATGCAATAAAATATGTTTAAACTAAATTGTATTCACAATGGCTATTCTCGACGAGTAGCAGTTTCCAATCCTACCGAGGAGCTTATTACCCCCGACCATTGGGGCTTGAAGAGATAAATGGGCTGCATGATACTCCCACGCAGAGCCGAAACCGCACACGAGTACTGGTAAACTGCTTGGTGGGTCTAAGCCCCCCCACCCCCACCCCCACCCCTCGTACAGCGGTACGGGTCGGACCGTTCCCTATTGGTTTCATTGGGCGATAGGGCTTGAGTTGTCATTTCATCTCAATGTCGAGTAAAAGTCCCACAAAATTGGAAGCAATATCTCCAAAAAGACCAATGCAGTGTTGATGGGGACGTTAAACCCCAAATCTAGCAAACAAACAAAATACCGAGGAGCTTCGATAAATGTTCCGGTAAATCGTAGGACCAAATGGGTCAGGTACGGTTCAGATCTTTTATAGCGCGAAGTGTCGCTCAAACTGCATCGTCTTGGTGCATGTATTGTTGATATGGACGTTAGGCTTATACAGTTATTTCGACCATTTTTGTGTGTTTCTGCAGTAAGAGGATTGTTTTTTTTTTTTTTTTTTTTTTTTTTTTTGTGAAGCCGTTTTGGATGTGAATGTGCCTCTCTTGAACTTTGTCTAATTTAAAGATGGAGGACATCTCCTACGAACTTTGTACGAGACTCCTGGCGAGATTTGGGTGCCTAAGTATGTTAATTCCAGCCTCTCAATAGTAAAACAAACACTTCGCGTTTTGCAATGAATGCGTGTGAAATTAATGTGATCTAGTAGATCTATACTTAGAATGATATTTAGGGAAATTTTGTTTGTTTGATTTTTGGTTGATTTGAGTTTTAACGTCCCCGTCACAACTGTACAGGTCATTTTGGAGACGCTGCTTCCAATTTTGTAGGACTTTTACCCAACATTGAGATGAAATGACTTCTCAAGCCCTATCGCCCAATGAAACCGAATGGGTTTATAAGCACCACTTTTGCAAAAAATACTACTTTACTAACTAGAAAAAACAACATTTTGACTACTAAGGCCTTAAAAATAGCCGTGTTTCCACTAGCCCGACCGACCCTGCTTCAGACCCCCACCCCGACTTTTTTAATAGTAAAAGGGACACAATTGTTTGTTTTGTTTGATTTGAGGTTTAACGTCCCCGTCAACACTGTAAAGGTCATTTTGGAGACGTTGCTTCCAATTTTGTGGGACTTTTACCCGACATTGAGATGAAATGACTTCTCAAGCCCTGCCGCTCAATGAAACCAATAGGGTTTATAAGCATGGGCGGTTCCGACTCGCACCGATTTGTCTGGGCAGGCTTAGATCCTCTAAGCGGTTTACCAGTACCCGTGTACGGGTCGGTTTCAGCTCTGCGTGGAAGCATCAAGCAGCCCATATATTCCTTCAAGCCCCGATGGGCGGGGGCCGACTTCTGGTCAGTCTAACAAATGTTTGAATGTCATCTATTATAGATATTCATCGTTGTCTACATTGTTTATTGCATTTTCTAGAGCTGGAAATGACACATAAAACACTTTTATGATCCGACACTGCTGGTGCTTAGAAGGCAATATAAAGTCGCGTTAGCAAAAAAGTTCATAGCGATTATGTGATTATTCATCCGTTAACCCATTTAGTATCAGAAACCTCAAAATGGGTAGCCTGGCAAACAGTGCAGGCCCAGATCAGACGCCGCAGAACGCGGCGTCTGATCAGGGCCTCCACTGTTTGCAAAATATTTAGCCATTTTCCGCATAAATTTTGAAGAAAACGCAACCTGACGCCCCTAAATTTTGAAATGGACTCCTGCTATATATAAAAAGGAATATTCCATTTGGTACAAAAAGGGTTAAAGGCGTTTGTATATCGATTGTAGAGTTTTAAAGATTTCCTCTTGCGCTCTGGGTCTACTAGACGGCTAACTTTTGACGATACACTAGAGACTTCCGTATAAGGACCCGACTCATATCTTCACATCTTGTGATATACCGCCTACACATCACTGTACCAATCCCATAATATGTGGTAATGTCTTCTGATTCTACCGATATTACCCCTCAGAACTGTTAGAGACAAAAAGAGGTATCCCTCAGACTGTCAGACACAGAAACAGTTATCCCTCAGAACTATTAGAGACAGAAACAGTTGTCCCTCAGCAGTTAGACACAGAAACGGTTGTCCCTCAGCAGTAAGACACAGAAACAGTTGTCTCTCAGAATTGTCCCTCAGAACTCGTAGAGACAGAAACAGTTGTCCCTCAGAACTCTTAGAGACAGAAATAGTTGTCCCTCAGAACAATAAGGGACAGAAAAAAGTGTCCCTCAGAACTATTAGAGACAGAAACAGTTGTCCCTCAGAACTGTTAAAGACAGAAACAGTTGTCCCTCAGAACTATTAGAGGCAGAAGCATTTATCCCTCAGAGACAGAAAAAATTGTTCCTCAGCACCGTTAGAGATAGAAACAGTTGGTCCTCAGCCTTTTAGAGAAAGACACATTTGTCCCTCAAAACTTTTAGAAACAGAAAAAATTGTCCCGCAGACTGTTAGACAGAAACAGCTGTCCCCAGACTGATGGAGACAATAAAACAGTTGTCCCTCAGACTGATACAGATAGAACCATTTGTCCATCAGAACTATTAGCGACAGAGACAACTGACCCTCAGAACCTTTAGAGACAGAAACAGTTGTTCCTAAGAACTAATAGAAACAGAAACAGTTGTCCCTCAGATCTATTAGAGACTGAAATAATTGATCCTCAGCCTGTTAGCGACAGAAACGGTTGGTCCTCAGAACTACTTGAAACAGAAACAGTTGTCCCTCAGACCTATAAGAGACTGATACAGTTGTCCCTCAGCCTGTAAGAGACATAAACAGTTGTCCCTCAGACTGTTAGAGACAGAAACAGTTGGTCCTCAGCCTGTTGGAGACAGCAACAGTTGGTTCTCAGAACTACTAGAAACAGAGAAACAGAAACAGTTGTCCCTCAGACCCATAAGAGACTGAAACAGTTGTTCCTCAGCCTGTTAGAGAAAGAAATAGTTTTCCGACAGACTGTTTGAGACAGAAACTATTGTCCTTCAGCCTGTTAGAGACAGCAACAGTTGGTCCTCAGAACTACTAGAAACAGAAACAGATGTCCCTCAGATCTATGAGAGGCTGAAACAGTTGCTCCACAGAACTATTAGAGACAGAAACAGTTGTCCCTCAGAACCGTTAGAGACAGAAACAGTTGTCTGTCAGACTGTTAGAGACAGAAACAGTTGTCTGTCAGACGGTTAGAGGCAGAATCAGTTGTCTGTCAGACTGTTAGAGACAGAAACAGTTGTCTGTCAGACTGTTAGAGACAGAAACAGTTGTCTGTCAGACTGTTAGAGATAGAAAAAGTTGTCCCTCAGACTGTTAGAGATCGAAAAAGTTGTCCAACGGAACAATTAGAGACAGAAACAGTTGTCCTCAGAACTATTTGAGACAGAAACAGTTGTCCCTCAGAACTATTATTGACAGAAACAATTTTCCCTCAGAACTATTAGTGACAGAAACAGTTGTCCTCAGAACTATTAGAGACAGAAACAGTTGTCCCTCAGAACTATTTTAGGCAGAAACAGTTGTCCCTCAGAACTATTAGAGACAGAAACAGTTATCCCTCAGAACTATTAATGACAGAAACAGCTGTCCCTCAGACATATTAGAGACAGAAAGAGTTATACCTCAGAACTTTTAGAGACAGAAACAGTTGCCCCTCAGAACTATTAGAAACAGAAACCGTTGTCCCTTAGAACTATTAGAGACAGAAACAGTTGTGCCTCAGAACTATTAGAGACAGAAAGAGTTGTCCCTCAGAACTACTAGAGACAGAAACAGTTGTCCCTCAGAGCTGTTAGAGACAGAAACAGTTGTCCCTCAGAGCTGTTAGAGACAGAAACAGTTGTCCATCAGAACTGTTGGAGACAGAAACAGTTGTCCCTCAGAACTGTTCAAGACAGAAACAGTCCTTCAGAACTAATAGAGACAGAAACAATTGTCACTCAGAAATATAAGAGACGGAACCAATTGTCCCTTAGAACTCTTAGAGACAGAAGCAGTTGCCCTTCAGAATTATTAGACAGAAAGAGTTATCCCTAAGAACTTTTAGAGACAGAAACTGTTGCCCCTCAGAACTATTAGAGACAGAAACAGTTGTCCTTTAGAACTATTAGAGACAGAAACAGTTGTCCCTCAGAACTCTTATACACAGAAACAGTTGTCCCTCATATCTATTACAGTCAGAAACAGTTGTCCCTCAGAACTGTAAGAGACAGAAACAGTTGTCCCTTAGAACTATTAGAGTCATAAAGAGTTGTCCCTCGGAACTATTAGAGACAGAAACATTTGTGCCCCAGAACTGCTAGAGACAGAAACATTTGTTCGTCAGACTGACTAGGATAGCCGTCATGGCCAGATATAAACCGCTGAGGAAACTGCCTTGAACATTGGTATGTTGAGTACTACTAAGGGAATATAAACATCAAAACGGTGATAAAGTCAGTACGAAAACACGCCTATATAATTTTGACCCCCTTGAACCTCACTTTCATATAATAAAACTGGGGTTTACAGAGGCAAACCATATTTTTCTTATTTCTGCTAAAATATAGATTGTTGGTACTCGTTAGAACCGTCTAGGTGAGGCAGTTCTAACGTGTACCAACAATCTATATTTTGAGCAAAAATAAGAAAACTATCACAAGTTTTCATCTTAAAATGTCCTTTTTCCGGCAATAAAATTTACAATGTATTTGTATAGGCGTGTTTTCGACCATCAACACGGTAATATAAGTACAACTTTGGCAGTGTATATCCACACAGCAGGCACGTAAGGTAGTTGTGACGTCACATGGACGTCGGTACAACGTCATGACGTTTATGCAACGTCACATCTACGTCGGTACAACGCCATGACGTTGCACCGACGTTGATTTGTCGTTACCCTAGCGGCTAGTGCCTGCTGCGCAAATCTCTTTTTTTCTCAGATCACAGCATTTAACATGTGGCTAGTTTATTCGTTGTGGAACATTAAATGGCAGCGCTCGCAAAACGTAGAAGAATACCGCAGGGACGAGCGAAGACTCCGATCAGACTGATCATCTGAGGACTCACCAAATAGCGATTAATGAAAACTCTGACTAGACTGTGTGACAGAAACAGTTGTCCCTCAGAACTCTTAGAGACAGAAACAGTTGTCCCTCAGAACTATGAGAGACTGAAACAGTTGTCCCTCAGAACTCTTAGAGACAGAAACAGTTGTCCCTCAGAACTATTATAGACAGAAACATTTGTTCCTCAGACTGTTAGAGACAGAAACAGTTGTCCCTCAGAACTCTTAGAGACAGAAACAGTTGCCTCTCAAAACTATTAGAGACAGCAACAGTTGTCCCTCATAACTCTTAGAGACAGAACCAGTTGTCCCTACGAACTCTTAGAGACAGAAACAGTTGTCCCTCAGAACTCTTAGAGACAGAAACAGTTGTTCCTCAGAACTATTATAGACATAAACAGTTGTCCCTCAGAACTCTTAAAGACAGAAACAGTTGTCCTTCAGAAGTATTAGTGACTGAAACAGTTGTACCTCGGAACTATTAGAGACAGAAAGAGCTCAGTCCCTCAGAAGCATTACAGACAGAAACAGTTGTCCCTCAGAACTATTAGAGATAGAAACGGTTGTCCCTCAGCACTGTTATAGACAAAAACAGTTGTCCCTCAGAACTGTTAGAGACAGAAACATTTTCCCTCAGCACTGTTAGAGACAGAAACAGTTGTCCCTAAGACTGTTAAAGACAGATATAGTTTTCCTTCAGCACTGTTAGAGACAGAAACAGGTGTCCCTCAGAGCTATTAGAGACAGAAACAGTTGTCCCTCAGAACTATTAGAGACAGAAACAGTTTATTTTCATTTGTCACTTATAGTCATGTTAAAATTTGCGATATAGCTCTAATTCATGGGTAACTTTGAATCAGTTGACAAACAATCATCCAAGAAATGAATCTTATCAGGCTCTACATTGTCTTATGTAATACAAAATCTTTACATATTAACCCTTTTTGTACCAAATGGAATCTCCCTCCTTATATATAGCAGGAGTCCACTTCAAAATTTAGGGGTATCAGGTTGTGTTTTTGGAAAATGGCTGAACTCTTAGCAAACAGTGGAGGCCCTGATCTAACGCGGCGTTCTGTAAAGGGTACCAGTTTTGAGGTTTCTTGTACTAAATTGGTTAAAAATGGAAGGCATAACTCTTTATATTTAAGCTTATAAGTGTCGTGGAATATTCTAGGCAAACGGTAATCTATGTTTATTATTATTTTTTCATATCACGTAAAGCTGGATATTTCATGTAAATTATTTTAGTCACATGACCAGGATTGTGGGCATGCCCAGATACAAGCCGCTGAGGAAATTGCCTTGAAGCTTGGATGTTGAGTACTAGCAAGAAATAAAAACATCAAAACGGTAATTAAGTCATCACGAAAACACGCCAATATAATTTGGCCCCCTTGAACCTCACTTTCATATAGTAAAACTAGGGTTTACAGGGGTTAACCTTATTTTTCTTATTTCTGCTCAAAGCAGAAATAAGAAAACTATAACAAGTTTTCATCTTTAAACGTCCTTTTTCCGGCCATAAAGTTTACAATGTATTTGTATAGGCATGTTTTCGTAATACATGACATGCCCAGATACAAACTGATGAGGAAATTGCCTTGAAACTCGGTTTTGTTTGTTTGTTTTATTTGATGTTTAACGTCCCCGTCAACACTATAAAGGTCATTTTGGAGGCGTTGCTTCCAATTTTGTGGGACTTTTACCCGACATTGAGATGAAATGACATCTCAAGCCCTGTCGCCCAATGAAACCAATAGGGTTTATAAGCATGGACGGTCAGACTCGCACCGCTTTGCCTGGGCAGGCTTAGATCCTCTTAGCTATTTACCAGTACTCGTGTTCGGTCATATTCAGCTCTGCGTGGAAGCACCAAGCAGCCCATTTATTTCTTCAAGCCCCAATGGGCGGGGGCTGACACTTGATATGTTGAGTACTACCAAGGGAATAAACACATCAACCCTGTAATTAAGTACAACTTTGCTAGTGTATAACCACCCAGTAGGCACATGGCGTAATTGTGACGTCACATCATTGTCGGTGCAACGTCGTGACGTTTATGCATTGTCACATCTACGTCGGTGCCACGCCATGACGTTGCACCGACGTCCATATGACGCTGCCCTAGCGACGTGTGATGCCGGGCAAATCTTTTTTTCTCGGATCACAGTATTTAATATGCGTCTAGTTTATTCATAGAGGAACACAAAACGTAGAAGAATACCTCAGGGATGAGCGAAGACGCCGATCAGCCTGCGCATCTTTGCTGTTCGCAGTGATCATCTGAGAACTCTACAAATAGCGATTAATGAAAACACTGACTGGACTGTGTGGACGTCTGATCAGAATGTTTGCTGGTTGATGGACAGGTCTTTGTGTAGGTTTCGAAGTGTTCTGTCTCATTAATAGTCTCAAATGACATGGACTCTCAAAGATTAATAGTAATATTACATGCCCGTAATTATGCCGGTAATTCTAAAGTCACCGAGGATACGACGAATAATGAATTAAGCATTAGAAACTCGTTGGATTTAGAATTCGCCTTATCAAAATAAATGTAGCAATATTCAATTCTAACATAGCGCGCCTGCACAAGCATTAGACAAGAACTGAATTTTATTCTGCAAGAAATCAATGGCTGATCGAACCACCGGTTTATGACACCATTCGAAGATTCTTTGACGTTTGATGTCTCGCAGCATATGTCAATAGTGTTAACGGGGCTTTCCTAACAATGGCGAAATGTTTGGAGAGTTTGAAAGAACATAACGTGAATAAGTCCGTGAAAAGAAGACCACCCTAAACCCCACTTCATATAGAGAAAACTGGGGTTTACGGGGTATATATTATTTTTCTTATTTCTCCTCAAAGATATAGGTTGTGGTTACTCGTTCGAACCGCCTCACTAAGGCGGTTCGAACGAGCACACACTACCTATATTTGAAGTATAAATAAGACAAATATCACGGATTTTCCTCAGTTTTATATAGTAAAACTGGGGTTTGCAAGGGAAAAATATTACAATTTTTCATCTTAAAATTTTCATTTTTTCGGTTTCAATGTATTTGTATAGGCGCGTTTTCGTAGTGTGGTTTCTTGAGGCGAAATCTTTATCAGTGCCCTCAGTTGAGAAATGCAAGTAAACGTCTAAAAGAGTATTAATTTTAATAATTAATTTATATACTTGAGCTTTTCTTGCACACCAGACAAGGAAATCCGCGATTTTACCCTGGGATAGAAATTTATGTTCTGACCCTTGTGCTCCGACCCCAAATCGAATATAATCGCGTGTTTGATAAATGCACTGGTTGATTACGACCTTGTGTGCGCCGTCGTTAAGGTTGACGTCATGCACGATCCGTGACGTCACTTTACATTCCTGCAGTGTCAACACAATATGGCGGACGTTGGTAACCGAAGTGACTGCAGAATTGAAATTCCGCGCTAAGAAATAGAAGGTATGCAAGAAAAAGAATCCAATATGGATGTGAGGGGTGGATAGAAAAATCCGTCCCTCGGGATCACTGTCCGGCATCACTCGGCAAGCCTCGTGATGCCGGACACTGACCCTTGGGACGGATTTTTCTATCCACCCCTCACACCCATATAAGATTCTTATAATCTAGGCTGTGTCATGTCTATTTAGACACAACCATAGATTTCAGACATTTGGTATTTTACTGCAAAGAAAAGTTTTTGTCTTGGACTTGGCATTTCTTCTATTTAGACCAATGCTTGGCGCATAACGCTCTGCTTTACTCGACACACAGACATTAGTTGAGCCCCGCCAAGCGAATTTGGGTCTTCGAGCATTCCGTCATGACAAGTTTTAACTGCGCATGCCCAGCCATTCAGAAGGGCCAGGGATATGGCTTTTTGTCTGAAGGTTCCTCTTGATTTACTGCTTGTATGAGCGAGCAGCGAAGGTTCTGGCGAGACTGCGCGGATGCGCAGGCTCGCCTGAACCTTCGCTGCTCGCATAGGCGATAAGTACCAAAATCGCTTGACGCGGCCCAGTTTATGTTTCAAAGCGCAATCGCCCATGTTAGTGTTTTATATATAGGCTATGTTGAACTGTACATTTCTCATTTCGTAAATTTCACGCAGTGAAGAATTGGTACCAATTCCCCACAGCGCCCGAAGAATTGGTACCAATACGTCACTGATTTCATACCAATATTTCTCACGTGTGAGAGAAATACGCACGTAGTCAAATTTCATGTAGTAATCATGCATACTCCTCACATCGATAAAATACCCCCTAAAACTGCTGTGTTTCGCTTTTGATTCCAATTCTTCACACGTTTACCATAATTTCATAAACTTGGAAGGAACTTCCAATGTTTTACGGTTGGGACTTCTGGGACAAGAATTAGAATGCTTAAGATGAGCCGAGTGGCGAGAAAACCTTTCCGACTAGATCCGCCAGCCTGAGTAACTATAACAAGAGGTCCATGATGGACCTAATTCGCTCACCTGAGTCAAGTTGTATTATCTTTTGATGATTTTTTTATTTTTGTCTATGTGCTATTTGTTCAATGTAGCAGAACCATTTAAGAACTTAGGTGGAGATTTTGTAAAATTTTTCTTAAATTCAGTCACTGTGTTCAAAGGATGTGGGTTCTCGGCATCAAAAACGCCTCAAGTGTGGAGAAGCTTGGGACTGAACCAATGAAACTGGGTTTATTAGCCAAGTAGTTTAACCATTTCACCATAGAAGCTTCTAACACTAATTTTCTGATAACATGAAATTATGTTAGTTTACACTGGAGTTGTTGTATTTGAATATAAATGACGTTAAGTTTTGTTTTTGGAAATAATGACATTAGATTTTTGAGCATAAACACTTAAGTTCGTTATGAAGTCAGTTTTATTTTGGGAAACAATAGCATATTTCAAAGCACTGATAGCACTGATGGGCCAATTGTGTCAAAATGTAGGCTAGGAAAATGATCCTGAATTGCGGTATAGACTTTTTACATTTCGCTTATTACTTTTACATTTCTGTACTGTAAGCAAAATGTGTAAATTCCGATTGGACGCCACATTCTGCAGCATCTGACTCAAAATTTCCTACACTGTAAGTAACAAAGTAGACTTTGATAAGACAGAGGCCATATTCTGTGGCATCTGTTCTAGGTCTACTCTGTTTTGTCAACCTCAACCCCTAATATGGAAAATGGCAGAACCTTTTACAAACAATGTAGGCCCAGATCAGACGTCAAGTTCTGCAGCATCTGATCTGGGCCTTCACTGTTTGCCAATCCCCGGTTGCCAGTATCCCATTCTAAGTTTTCCGCACAAACTGGGTTAAAATGATGTGATTTATTCCTATAAATTCACAAACTGAATGTAAGTGTAAATCTTGATCAGATGGCTTCTTTAGAAGCCAAGAAGCCATCTGATCAGAATCTACATTGTTTGAAAGATAAGGCATATCCAAGCTCAGCAGGGCAAGGGTTAATTTGTTTGTTTGTGTTGAGCTTTACATCCATGTCAACGCTATTTAGGCATGCCAATAGTTTATGCCAGCTTGATTCTTTTCTGTGCCTTGGCTCAGAATTCATTTATTAATACTGTAATTAAATCTCTATAAGTGTATCTTGCATCACTGTTGTGTCCAACTGATATTGGCTCACAGTTGGACAAGGCCTACTGTCCTTGCTGCAAGTATGGGTAGAGGGGGGAATGTTATTTCTTCTGTTTCTATATACACTTCCTTCCATTCATTTGCCTCTTCTCCTCTGTCCCTCACTTTCATATCCTCTACTATCTCTCCTACCTCTTTTCTCCGTTTCTCTGAGAGGACACAAAATGACCCACAAGGGTTGACGTGTCATTAAACTTAAAACAGTCAATCAGTCAAATCTTTAGTTCCTAGAGCTGTAGATATGGTGGGTATTTAGTGGTACATTAGCTAAAGTCTCCTTATTTTTGATAAAAATGTATGGTGTGTATATATTCATTAAGAGCAAGGTGGTTCTAATAAATACCCACAACATGTTTTATTGATAAGGAAAATTATCCTTTAACTATCAACCTATACCCCCCTTATCTACATAACTCAATCAAAAATAAACAGTTTTTGGTGCTGATTCTGTATACTGCAGCACAGATCCTTAAGCCACCTATATTATTTTCAAGAGCCCATGTTTGCAGCTCTGTTTATAACAAGGTCAAACACCTGGGTCCTAACCTCTAAGTGATTTCTATTATACAATGAGAGCCAGAGTCACTGCACAATTTAATATATATACCTTCTGGCATAACAATATTAGTCACTTCACAGTTTGTTTTGAGTCCTACTGATTCATACCATATTATGCAAGCAGTGACAGAGCTATATATGTATAAAAGTCTTATCTTCAACTGCCTGTTGATATTTTGACAGGTCTAAAACCTTGTTGTTTTTATATAAATGTACAATTTCAAAGAGTGATTAAGATGTTTCTGTTTAACCCTTCAGAATTATCTTCTGCTTTGTGTTGGCTGGTTACTTTAAAGTCATTATTGCAAACAGTGTGGATCCAGATCAGACTGGTCCTCTTATGCCCTTTTTGTTTAAATTGAGATTTTACGTCTCAGTCAACAGTATTTAGGTCATTTTGAAGATGTTGTATCCAATTTTGTTGGAATTTTACCCAACACTGAGAAGACATCTCAAGCCCTGCCACCAAAAGAAACCAATATAGTTCATGTGCATAGATGGTCCAAATTGCACCACCTTGCCTGGGCAGGCTAGACCTAAAATAATAATATCCAACAGCCATTGTGTTCAGCAAGGGAAACCATTTTAGCAGCTTTGGTAAAAGGTCACCCAAGGAACATTTCAGTAAAATTATTTCGAAATCTAGCCACTGGCCTAGGAGAAGCTGTCATCTGCAGGTCTTTTCTATTTTTAGCTCTGGTGGCCATTTTGTTCATTGGAATAAAACCATTTTCCCAAGTTTGGATGAGGGCCACCCTAGGAACATTTCTGCAAAAGTATGGCAGCCATTTTGTTCAGCAAAGCAGAACTGTTTAAGCAATTTTGGTAGAGGGTCAGCCAAAGACTGTCTCTGTGAAATTATTTCGAAATCAGGTCATTGGCCTAGGAGGAGATGTTGTTTAAAGGTTTTCTATTTTTAGCTCTGGTGGCCATTTTGTTCAGCGGAGTAGAACCATTTTAGCAATTTTGGTAGAGGGTCACCCGAGGAACATTCCTGTCAAATGATTTTGAAATCAGGCCATTGGCTTAAGAGCAGATATCTTTTAAAGGTTCTTCTATTTCTATATCTGGTGGCCATCTTGTTCAGCAGAGCAAAACATTTTACCAATTTTGGTAGTGGGGTCACCCAAGGAACATTTCCGTGAAATTATTTTGAAATCGGGACATTGGCCTAGGAGGAGATGTCGTTTAAAAGTTTTTCTATTTTTAACTCTGGCAGCCATTTTGTTCAGCAAAACGAAACCGTTTTAGCAATTTAGGTAGAGGGTCAGACAAGGACCCTCTCGTTGAAATTATTTTGAAATCGGGCCATTGGCCTAGGAGGAGATGTGATTTAAAGGTTTTTCTATTTTTAGCTCTGGCGGCCATTTTGTTCAGCCATGCAGAACCATTTAAGTAATTTTGGTAGAGGGTCACCCGAGGAACATTTCTGTGAAATGATTTTGCAATCCGGCCAGTGGCTATGGAGGAGATATCGTTTTAAGGTTTTTCTATTTTATGATGTGGCGGCCATTTTGTTCAGCAGAGCGCAACCATTTTAGCAATTTTGGTAGAGGGTCACCCAAGGAACATTTCTGTGAAATTATTTTGAAATTGGGACATTAGCCTAGGAGGAGATGTCGTTTAAAGGTTTTTCTATTTTTAGCTCTGGCAGCCATTTTGTTCAGCGGAGCAGAACCATTTTAGCAAATTTGGTAGAGGGTCACCAGAGGAACATTTCTGTGAAATGATATTGAAATCCGGCCATTTGCCTAGGAGAAGATTTCAATTTAAGGTTTTTCCATTTTTAGATGTGGCGGCCATTTTGTTCAGCAGAGAGGAACCATTTTAGCAATTTTGGTAGAGGGTCACCCAAGGAACATTTCTGTGAAATTATTTTGAAATCGGGACATTGACCTTGGAGGAGATGTCGTTTTAAGGTTTTTCTATTTTTAGATGTGGTGGCCATTTTGTTCAGCAGAGCGGAACCATTTTAGCAATATTTCGTAGAGGGTCACCCAAGGAACATTTCTGTGAAATTATTTTGAAATCGGGACATTGGCCTAGGAGGAGATGTCGTTTAAAGGTTTTTCTATTTTTAGCTCTGGTGGCCATTTTCTTCAGCGGAACAGAACCATTTTAGCAATTTTGGTAAAGGGTCACCAGAGGAACATTTCTGTGAAATGATTTTGAAATCCGGCCAATTGCCTAGGAGGAGATGTCGTTTTAAGGTTTTTCTGTTTTTAGATGTGGCGGCCATTTTGTTCAGCAGAGCGGAACCATTTTAGCAATTTTGGTAGAGGGTCACCCAAGGAACATTTCTGTGAAATTATTTTGAAATCGGGACATTAGTCTAGGAGGAGATGTCGTTTAAAGGTTTTTCTATTTTTAGCTCTGGCAGCCATTTTGTTCAGCGGAGCAGAACCATTTTAGCAATTTTGGTAGAGGGTCACCCGAGGAACATTTCTGTGAAATGATTTTGAAATCCGGCCATTTGCCTAGGAGGAGATGTCATTTAAAGAAATTGTTGACGGACAGACGGACGGACGGACGGACGGACGGACAGACGGACGACGGACAAAAAGCGATCCCAATAGCTCACCTGCTCAGGTGAGCTAAAAATAAGTCTAAGCAAGAACTATTTTTTTCTGTTAATGTTTATTTATAATTATGTGGTGACTGGTCGGTGGGCCCCGCTACCCCTGGCTGAGCTGTTTAATTGTGCCACTCCCTGTGCCTACCATATAATTAGGGCTGGCTAATCGAAGTGAAAAGATAATCGATTATCAGCCCGGTCATTGCGATCTATTATCGATTAGTAATCGCTAAGGTTTTTGTCATAATTTTACCTGTCTGGCTTTCTGTCTGAGCATGACTCTTACCATATGTTCCACTTTATCATATGTATATTTGAACAGCCATGCCTCAGCAAATAGTGTAGACCCAGATGAGACGCCGCAGAATGCGGCGTCTCATCAGGGTCTGCACTGTTTGCCACTCATCCAGCTATTTTAGGCATAACTTTGGGTAGTAATTTGTACCTAACAAGTAATCGATTATCATCAAATCAGAAATGATAATCATTTCTGTGGAATTTATCAATCGATTAATCGATTATACGATTAATCGTGTCAGCCTTACATATAATTATGTATAACTTCTGTTTTAGAAACGTCTAATATTTTGAATCAGTGCAACGAAAAACAAATGCGCTTATTCAGAATTTATCAAAGAATTCTTCGCATGTGTGAGGAATTGGTACCAATTCTTCACACCGAGAAAAATCCTCAGGAGTTTTTCACAGGTGTGGCAAATACTTATCAATTCTTCACACGTCAGAACTTATCAACTTGTGAAATACGAGCCCAAAATTTATTGAAATTGACCATGTATACGTAAATTTCACATATGTGACGTATTTGTACTTATTCATCTAATGGGTGTGAAATGAGAAATTTACGGTTCAACAAAGGCCAGTATTTAAAGTTAATTCACTAAAACTCGTAATTTCTTTCCCAGACAGAAAGTCTAAACTCCTTGTACGGAAAATCTTGAAAGTCCGGCCGAATATAATTAATCCGTCTTTTCATACCTACATTGCCAGAATGAGTTCATAATTGCATTTTGGTTCCGAAATCAATAAACAGAATTACAATAAGAACGAATGAAACTTTCAGGAATACAACAGCAGAACAACAGAGCTGAATCCTCTGGAAGTTGAAGCCATAATGACAGTCAGTGCATCAGTATAACACACCCGAGGTCAGTTATTCAACATTTATTATCATATGACGTCGCGTCTGAGAGTGTAATAACGCCATGTAATATTTTCGATAATCCACTAGTGGATTAAATATGCAAATTAGCTAGATACGTCCCGTAACGTTACATGTACGACGTCCTTCACGATGTCGCGTTTACTAATGGCGGAATAGTTATATTTTTGTAAACAATCGTGAATGAAATGCGTTTTAAATGTCATATGATAAACAGAATCTTGCATTCGTGCTCATGTATTATTGAATTTATTAAACTCGTTGAGGAAAAGGGATAAAATGCTCGGCATAGCCTCGCATTTTATCCCTTTTCCTCAACTCGTTTAATAAATTTAATAATACATGAACACTCATTTATGACGTTAGTTAACCTATCGTTAAAACTTTAATTAATACATTTGCTGACAAAATGTGAGTAGCTTGCTACTCACATTTTTCCAGCAAAGTACCAGAGTAGCCTATTAGATACTGAACTTGCTACATGTACCACAGCTAACGTTCGGTCCATTAATAAGCTTGTAAAACTAATTATACTTTAACTGGTCCCCGACTGCTAAAATGGCGTTTTTCTTACATCTAAAACAAGCATTTTTTTAGATGAAAATCTGTCATTTTTTTGTTTCGCTTTGTTTTTGTCCAAACATTCATTGTACTTATTGAACAGCCACTATCAGAACTAAATTAGAAAAAAAAACTTCAAACGGCAACTCCTCCAATACCCTGACTTTAAAAAAAAAGAAAAAAAAAAAGAACGAAAAATGTCAACAAGTTGCTTTAAATGCAAATTCCTCCTAAATCATTTGGCCAGTTTGATTCAAACTTCACAAGAATGTTGCCTAGGTGACTTCCTACCATAAAGGCTTATATCGTTCTGCTCTTATGAACAAGACGTTACCAGAGCTAAAATAAAATAAACTTTGAGCGACAACCCCTCCTATACACTGGGCAAATTTCAATCAAACTTCATAGGGATGTCGTGTAGCTCATCCTCAGCCAAAATAGCTAAAACTTTTTTTTTGCTCCGATGAACAAAATGACCACCAAAGAAAAAATATAGAAAAACCTTTGTACGACAACTTCTCCACCATTGGTCAAATTTCACTTGAATGTTGCTTAGGTGACCCACTACCAAATAGTTAAAACGCTTCCGCTCTGACGAACAAGGCGGCCACCAGAGATTGAGTGAGTGAGTGTTTCAGTTGTACGTCTCACCAACAGCTAAGGTCGTACGGAGGCGGGACCTCGGTTTAAAGACTCATCCGAATGTCTCGAGAAAGCCACCGGAGATAAAAATAGAAACACCTTTAAATGGTCCATTTTCATCCAAACTTCACAGGATTGTAGCTTAGGTGACCCTCTACAAAAACTTTTTTTGTTTGTTTGTTTGTTTGTTTCGGAGGGGTAAGATGGCTCATTAATCAGACCTGCATTCGATTTAGCTACTGACGCCAGGTCGTATCATGCGTGGTTTCAAATTAAGCAAACAATAAAACAAATATTGAAAACGACGTTCTCCTGCATTAAGTGCATGTTGAATATACAGTATTCTTGTTATATCCCGTTGGAAATTAAGTTTAATAGGTGTTCCTGTAAACCCCACTTTATATAAAGAAAAGCGGGTATTGCAAGGGATTAAATTATAATTGTCCGTATGTTTGCTTGCGGGCGCTTGCTAAGTTATCTTTGAGCAGAAAACCATTGACCCAAACAGAGGGGTATACATAGTGGAACAAACGGCCGGTATCGAACCCGCGACCTCATGAACGTCTTTATTGAGCTTTCATAAATGGTACAGCAGTTTGCATACCTATGCAGGCTACGCCCTCTAGCGTGCACATTTGGCACTCTCATCACGAAAACACGCCTACATGTATGTAGTTTTGACCCCTTGAACCCCACTTATATATTGTAAAACTGGGGTTTACAGGGGTAAACCTTATTTTTCTTATTTCTGCTCTGAAGTATAGATTGTGGTGGTTCTAACGAGTACCCACAATCTATATTTTGAGCAAAAATAAGAAAAATAATACAATTTTCATCTTTAGATGTTCATTTTTTCAGCAGATAAATTTACAATGTATTTCTATAGGTATATTCGTAATGATTTTCCATATAAGTCTCACTTCGCTGACATCATAAAATGTTTTTCGAGATAGGGGTGGTTCCAACCACTGAGGGTTAATCATAAGACATGAGGTCATGAGACATAATGAGGATGACTTACTGATACAGAGAACCGTCGCTATAGCGACAGTATGCGTTCCCTAACGATTTGCCGCTGTAGTGAATTTGCCGCTATAAAGAATCAAAATAAGGATTCGAATACATGAAATAGACAATCATCACAAAAACACACCTATATAATTTTGACCCCCTTGAACCCCACTTTTATATAGTAAAACTGGGGTTTACAGGGGTAAACATTACTTTTCTTCTTTCTGCTCTAAAATATAGATTGTGGGTACTCGTTAGAACAGCATCGATGAGGCGGTTCTAACGAGTGCCCACAATCTATATTTTGAGCAGAAATAAGACAAATATCACAATTTTTCATCTTAAAATTTTCATTTTTTCGGTGAAAAAGGATACAATGTATTTGAATAGGCGTTTTTTCGTAATGAAAAAACTGTTTCCCTTATTAACTTCAAGAAACAAGTATTGTGGACACTTGTTAGAATCGCCTCACCGAGGTGATTCTAACAAATAACCACAACATTTGTTTCTTGGATAATTAATTAATATTCTTGAATAGCTCCATTTTCTGTTTGTTTGTATTGGAGTTTAACAGCCCAGTCAACACTATTAAGGTCATTTTTGAGCCATTCATTTTACCTATCCACACTCTTCCTGGGCAGGCTTATACGTAAGCGGTTAACCAGTATTGTGCACATTCTTTCGCCAGAAACTGACAACAGCCCTTCTTGAATCAGCGGAAGGAAGAGAATGACCGCAAAAAGATTTCATGATCAGTCTCTACGAAAGAATGTTGCCGATCCCGGCAGATATCGAACCCGCGTCCTCCCTATTGAAAGGTCCGTAAACCGAATATAGTCTGACCTGCACCACTTTTTCGGGCAGGCTTAGACCCTCCAAGTGGTTTACCAGTACTCATGTGCGGTCGGTTTCAGCTTTGCGTGGAAGCACCATGCAGCCCAATCTATTTCTTGAAGCCCCGATGGGCGGGGGCCGTTTCTTTCTATTGGATGTATATTTGTCTTGTGTGTGGGGATGTGCCTTCTTATCACCGAGCTTTTGTATTTTGTCGTTGGCTTGAGATTAATAGATATGAGTTTCCCACGCGTGACTATTGGACACGAGGGTTCGGAATTTCAAACCCCACCACCACCCCCCCCCACCCCCTTCCCAGGAACAACAAGAATCGATTGTTTTGTTGTTGTTGTTTGTTTGTTTGTTTGTTTTTAAATACAGCCTGAATATAACGCTTTGATTGTAGCATTTTTCTTCAGAGGGGCTGGATAAAAAGAGACAAAACCAAAAGAAGCCAAACTGTTCCTTTTGATTTAATAGAAAAAAAAATACACATAGAATGACGTTCACCCATAGAAAGCCGACGTTATTCGATTAATAAGCCGACAATTTTGAACGTCAAGACGGAAAAAATCGCGTATGAGCCGTCCCGTGTGGGTGCCCACGTGGCATAGATAGCTAACACAGGGATGCCCGGTCACATGGGCTTGGGCAGCTTGGTATTAACCCATTGCATGCGGGAAACCCCTAAATGGGTAACTTGGCAAACAGTGTGGGCCCAGATCAGACGCCGCAGGGCCTGTATTTTTTGCTAACAGAATTTTCCGTCAAAAATAGAATAAAAACGAAATTATTGGCCTGACACCCCTTATATGAAAAATGGACTTGTCCAACATATAGCAGTGGAAGAGACCACTAGTATACAATGGGTTAAATGCAGGAATAAAAAGCCCTTCTGGTGTTTGCTTTCGTCTTAATGCATCATAACATTTTAAACCAAAGTTGTCCGATAATCCTTCCGCAAACATCAGGAACAGCTATCTCATATAGAAATACTCTAAGGTTAATTGCGTGCATTTTCCATCATAAACCCTTGTCAATTTATAGCAAATAAAAGATTAATAACACCGAACATATCAAACTTCTGTAAATAGGGATTGATACGACAACCTTTCAAATGCATGCAAATTCTATTACATGTAACATTGTACTTTAGACTGGCATGCGCTGGATCGTGCGTTCATTAGCCTTTTCTTGCATTGTCTGCTGGTTCCTAGTCTAACGATTATCAGTGTTGGGAAAACAGGTAACCAGACATGTCTAAGCTGGTAGCCAGCAAATAATGCAAAAAATGGTGATTGATTGATTGGTTGATTGATCAAGGTCTAACGTCCCTGTCAACACTATATAGGTCATTTTGGAGAACATTGCTTCCAGTTTTGTGGGACTTTTACCCGACATTGTGATGAAATGACATCTCAAGCCCTGTCGCCCAATGAAACCAATATGGTTTAAAAACATGGACGGTCCGACTCGCAGCACCTTGACTTGCAGGCTTAGGCTCTCTAAGCGGCTTACCAGTACTCGTGTGCGGTCGCATTTCGAAAACACGCCTATACAAATACATTGTAAATTTTACCTCCGAAAAATCGAAATGTTTTAGATGAAAAGTTGTGATATTTTTCTAATTTCTGCTCAAAATATAAATTGTGGGTACTCGTTAGAACCGCCTCGATGAAATATTTTTTTTTTTTTTTTTTTTTTTTCCCGAAAACAGAATCTGCTATTTCAAGCAAATTATCTATATGGGGACAATTTGCATGAGATGTGAAGATCTGTTTTCCGCGTCTATTATGGGTCTGCACTGCTTGCCGATGCCCCTTTGGAATTTCCCGTCTAAAAAAGATACAGAGTCAGTTCCGTATATGGTTCTCACATTTTTAGCAAATATACATAATATCCGCCCAATTGAATAATTGAGCCCCGCCAAGTGAATTTGTGTCTTCGCGCATTCCGTCATGACAAATTTTGACTGCGCATGACCAGCCATTCAGAGGGGCCAGGGACATGGCTTTCTGTCTGAAGGTTCCTCTTGATTCACTGCTTGTATGAGCGAGCAGCGAAGGTTCTGGCGAGACTGTGCGGATGCGCAGGTTCGCCTGAACCTTCGCTGCTCGCATAGGTGATAAGTACCAAAATCGCTTGACGGGGCCCATATAGGAATGAATTTTCATTTTAGTGGATTTTATGGATGTGTAAATTCCGGCTAATCACTCACAAACTGCACTTCATGCTAATTTTGTGAGTGATTCGCCGGAGTTTACATATCGATAAAATCCACAAAAAATGATAATTCATTGCTTTTAATTCCAACTTTGTCATCGAAATATTAATTAAAAAATGCCACCAAAATGGTATTTTAGTAGGAACTATTTCGAAAGCGTAAGAATGAGCTTACCAACAACGGCCACGGCGCAATGATTTTTCAGTTAGAAACTGCCATCTTTGAAAGAAACCCAAGCGAACAAAACGTCAAGTCTATAAACTCGATTTATTTGTCTTCTCAAAAGTTTTCCAGCTTTTAATCGAACGCTGTTGACGTCGTTTATATACAGTGACGTAAAGCGCAGGTTGAAAACGTGCTGTTTGACGTCACGTTATATTACTACCTGTCGCTGTGCGAAATAGCTCTGAGATTCTTGCTCATGGAATTTATCGACAAAACTTTTATTTCAACCAATCGAATCGCTCGAAATGTATAAAATGATGGAGAAATAGAGAATACCAGGTGAGTGTCTTTTGATATCAAGTTTATCAGGCAATGCCTTGAGAACGCTTGTAGAATCGCGAGGCTTGCCGAGCGATTCTACATGCGTTCTCGAAGCCGAGCCTGATAAACTTGATATCAAATGATACGAATCTGGTATTCTATTTATCAGTTTATCCCCTTGTACACTCTTAAATTAGCAATTAACTATCAGTTATTGATGGTCCTTAGTGCATTCCAGCATGCTGGTGGTCGATATATTTAGTATCAGCTGACCATATTTTTCCTATGATATTTTTTTTTTATTATGTATTTTTTGTTTCATTTTTCTCAGTAGCAATAACATTTTTGACATTTTTTTTTTTTCGTTTTTTTTTTTCCGACGGTCAGGTTCATTCATAAACGTGCATTGTCATATTGACGTGATAAAGCTCACTTGACCTGAGAAAGCATATCTTTATCAGGTCAGTGCGTTGCAATGCTGTATATAGGGGGTAACTGATAGTTGGAATTGTACATCAACAACTTTAACCTTTACTACTCTCTGAGCTAATTCAGCAGACGACAAATTGTTGATATTTTTCGTGTTTGTTTTTCTCCAGAAAACAGGATTTTCGAAATATACTCCTGTATTTTACACGGCAAAAGAGTCTATTGAGTAAACAATTGGTAAATATATTGTGATTGGTCCCCACTCTATAAGATATCAACTTGAATAATATATGATATATATATATTCCGGTATCAGAAATATTTCCTTCCGATATTATTGGAGTTGAAAGCATTACATATGAGCCCCGCCAAGCGAATTTGTGTATTCGAGCATTCCGTCATGACAAATTTTAACTGCGCATGCCCAGCAATTCAGAGGGGCCAGGGATAGGGCTTTCTGTCTGATGGTGCCTCTTGATTCACTGCTTGTATGAGCTAGCAGCGAAGGTTCTGGCGAGACTGCGCGGATGCGCAGGCTCGCCTGAACCTTCGCTGCTCGCATAGGCGATAAGGACCAAAATCGCTTGACGGGGCCCATATCATGTTGAAAGGAAATAGGAAAATCATGACAGCTTAACAGAAAAAAGTAAGCCAGATGTTCTGACAGATAATCACAACAATGCGACCAAAGCATAGCACTTGAACAGTGATATGGTTTCAATGTAGTTAAACCCTTTTTGTACCAAATGGAATCTTCCTCCTTATATAAAGCAGGAGTGCATTTTAAAATTAAGGGGTGTCAGGTTGTGTTTTCTTCAAAATTTATTGGGAAAATGACTGAACTTTGAGCAAACAGTGTATGCCCTGATCAGACGCCGCAGTCTGCGGCGTCTGATCTGGGCCTGCACTGTTTGACAATTACCCGTTTTGGAGTTTCCGGTATAAAATGGGTTAAATGTGTTTGAATTCTTGAAACTATGTATTGACTTTCATAATTACTGTTTGCCTTGTTTTAGAACAACAAATGGACCACCAAAGATATTGTTTACACTGTTTGGAACGGCAATAACCGCATTTAACTTGAAAAACAAACATATGCTCGTACCGTTACTCATTGTCTTGCACACCAGACAAGGGAATCCGTGATTTTACCCTAGATGGGCGCTTCCAACCCTCGGGATGACCGTGCTGAGCGGAAACTCGGCGAAGCCTCGGTTCCGCTCAGCACGGTCATCCCTCGGGTTGGAAACGCTCATCTACAACAGAACCCCATATTAGATTCTTATATTCTCATGGGGAACGGGAAAATAAATTAATAAATAAAATAACAAAAAAATAAAATCGACTACTTTATAATAGAAATGACTCAACCCGGCCCCCTTAATTTCGAAAGATGTCATTTTAACAGCCCAGTAAACACTATTTAGGTCATTTTTGGGCCGGTCAGTTTACCTATCCACACTTTTCCTGGGCAGGCTTATACGTAAGCGGTTAACCAGTACAGTGCACTTCTTTCACCAGAAGTTGACAGCTGCCCTTCTTGAATCAGCGGAAGGGAGACAATGACCGTAGAAAAGATTTCACGAAAGAATGTTGCCGATCCCGGCAGGTATCGAACCCGAGTCCTCCATATGACTGCTGATGTATATATAAAACGAACTTTACCATTCGGTACAAAATTCACCTGTGGACACGAATGCGTTCAAACTTTGATGAGCTTCATTTCATTTTGATCTGATGTTTCATTCAATATTTCCTTACATCCTATCAGTCAACTGCAAGGCAGAAATAAATTCAAAACACAAAGTGTTGTACATTTCATTGTAGACCTTGCACTGTCCAATCAGAATACATCTGGAATGTCAATCAGAACTGAAAATGAAAAAAGTACTTGCCACAATAAGACCAATCAATGTGTATTTCTTGATCCAGTTTTAGACTACTTTGATGAATGGCATTTGCTTGTCAAACTTGATGTAAAGAGATTCATTGAAAGGTACTTCATCAGAGTTTGAACGCTTTTGTGTCCACAGGTGTGGGTACAGGTATGAGTAAAAGCTCTGCAAGCACTGCATCATGCCCCGCCGCTGCATTTCAAGAAGTAAGTTTTATAACACTGTCAAAAATGAATTCAAAGTGAAGGTGCATTTGTAGCTGACATGAATATTATGACTGAGATGACTATTTTCAATGTTCAAAGGGCCATAACTCCAAAAGAAAGTAAAACTTGGGTTTACAGTGGTGTACTTTATTTTTCATATTTCTGCTCTGAGACATAGGTTGTGGGTACTTGTTACCAATGTAATGGGTCTCAGGGATGTCCGCCGGTTGATTTCGCGCATAAGAGTAACATAAGATGACATGTAGAACACAAGAACCATAAGTCTGGCTTAACTAAGTTTTGAGTTATGTCTCTTTGAACAATGAAAATATGGTTTCTATGAATTATAATTTGTTATACTGAACCGAAAAAGAAACGCAACTCGAAATATAAATGCGAGTATTTGCATGCAGAAAATCGATTTAATGACGCAATAATATTATCATTCCTGAATGTAACTACTATAGAGAGTTCAATTTCCAGTGAGAATGTTTGGAACACAAATCCGTTTTGTCATAGAGGTAGTCATTTCACAAGTTCAAAACATTAGCAGTTAATAGCGAGTATGTCCTCCGTTTGCATTCAGTCCTGCACGCACACGCCTGGCCATGGACAGGATTAAACGATTGATTTCTGCCTTGAGAATAACACTCCACTCCTGTATGAGGGCGAGACGCGTTGTTGGCGGCTGGGGGCGGTTACGTACGCGCCTATCCAAGACGTCCCACAAATGTTCTATAGGAGAGAGATCTGGACTATACGGAGGTCAGTGCATCACGTCAACGTTGTTTTGCTGAAGAAACGCCATGCTGAGCCTTGCTACATGCGCCCGAGCGTTATCCTGTTGAAACGTAACGTTGTGCTGTCGTACATATGGAACAACAACCGGTCGTAAAACGACATCAACGTAACGTTGAGCCGTCAAAGATCCATCAATGAATACCAGGGGCGTTCTATGACCATACGATATGCCAGCCCAGACCATCAACCCACCGCCTCCAAATCGATCAAGTTCAACGAGACAGTTGTCACGATAACGCTCTCCGTCACGCCTATACACACGTTGACGGTCGTCAGCTCTGTACAACAAGTACCTGGACTCGTCAGAAAACATTACGTTACGCCACTGACGAAGGAGAAACAGGTTTGGCCTATGTTGTGTGAGCCATGCCATTCTAACCTGACGTCGTCGTGGTGTTAATGGCATACCAACGTACGGACGACGAGGACGTAAGCAAAACTCTCGAAGGCGATTCCTGACAGTATCTGCACTTTTATTCGATTCTTGTGCGTTCCTAGACGTCTCGATTGCTGTACGGAACCGATTACGAAGGTGGATTAGACGGATGTATCGGTCCTGTCGACGTGTCGTGACGCGTGGACGTCCACTTCTGGGTCTGTCATTTGTTTGACGTAGACGCTGGTACAAGCGAGTTATCGTCGATTTACTCACTTGAAAGTTCCTGGCGATGACAGCCTGAGACATCCCACGTGGAAGCATTTGGACCGCTACGTTACGTTGATCTTGCGTCAAACGTATCGTATTCCGAAGAGAAATTTTACCGGACTTTTGAAACCTAAACTCCAGGTAACACAATATGCCAATATGATGAAGTTAATGTATTCATTTAATGTACTGCATGAGGAAATGTTGAAAACAACGAATTGCCAAGTGGAGCGTTAAATTGTACAGATATCGCCCAAATGTTTTCTGCGTAAGAAAGTTTAAAAACTATGAGAGTAAATCGCAAAATGATTTTTCAGTCAACCTGATGGTTGCATGAAAATCTTTTGAGTTAAAAAGTTGCGTTTCTTTTTCGGTCCATGTATCTACTCTGTAAATAGAAAACTGTTTTGAGATATTTTCAGTAATCTTCACACGAGTGTGAAGCCCCATGTTGGGATCTGCAGAAAACTGGTTTACTTACTTTTTACTGGTCACCAAAGCTAAGCCACGCAAGCAGCACAGATAAGTATACTTTCAACATCCGGAATGGTACAGATAGTACAGGTTGGATATGAAGGGGGATTGGTAAGCCGTGTCAACCCAGCAGAGCGCGGTGTCTGATTAGGGGCTCCACTGTTTTCTTAAAGTACGTGAGTTACAAAAAAATGAAGTATCCGCACAGGCCCTTTTTCAAGCCTAAACTAAGAAACAATCGACCCATACAGTACGGTCAGTGCTCTGACTTTTCCATCACAAAAACACGCCTATATAAATACATTGTAAACTTTACCGCCGAAAAAAACGAACATTTTAAGATGAAAAAAAAATGTGATATTTTTCTTATTTCTGCTCAGAATATAGACTGTGGGTACTTGTTAGAACCGCCTTATCGAGGCGGTTCTAACGAGTAACCACACTATATATTTTGGAGCAGAAATAAGAAAAAATAAGGTTTACTGCTGTAAACCCCAATTCTACTACATAAAATGATGTTCACGGGGGTCAGAATAATAAAGGCATGTTTTCTTGATGTTAGGCCGCTTCAAATATGGACTGCATATTCCTTAACTGGAGATGTTATAAGGCATATTTAGAGCAAAATAAGGAACCATGACAAAGTCTAACTTCATTGCATCAAATAACATGGTATCTCGAGTCATTTAATGAAATTCATAGCGCCAGATAATGATGCATTTATGAACTTTGTGAAAATGGTCGTTTTCATTCGTGTTTACCCTTTGCTCTGAACATGTGTTCGGAATTTCTGTTCTAAAAATAAATCTGTCACTTTACACATACATGGCGACCGTATCATCTCTGAGTGTCGTTACTTATGACATGGTATTCAGCGTCATATTTCTTCCGATTCAGACATGCCCAAGCAAACAAGGCCAAAAATGAATGTCGCATAACGTCATATATGGGGATTCTATTTTTGTCACGAACTAAAAATAGATCTAACTAGTGTGCGAAACCTAGTTAGGGAATCCCTCTCAAACTCGTTTACCTGTCATCATAATTGTTCGCATTTTTGCATAAAATGCATTCATTTGTATTGTTTTAAAGAAAAATACTGGCAATATGTATTTTATTTTTGGAAGCATTTTTTTCAGATAGCTCAATAATGCACCTTTAAACCCCACTTTATATAGAGGAAACTGGGGTTTACGCGGGTATATATTAGTTTTATTATTTCTGGTCCAAGACATAGGTTGTAGGTACTCGATAGAACCGCCTCATTGAGGCGGTTCTAACGAGCACCCACAAATTATGTTTGCAGTATAAATAAGAAAAATATCACGGATTTTCATCGGAAAAGTAGCCATTTTGGAAGTGTGAAAAATGCACTTTGTCGCACGGGTATGTTATCGTAATATAAAGTAAGTGCACCCTTCGGGTTCGGGTTCACTTAAACTTTGCCCGTGACCCGATGCTGTCCATACTTCATTCATAAATTACCTTTATTACTTATTTACATGTAAATCTTTTTTCCATCCATTATTTGTCGAAAAGTTCTGTTTTTTTTTTTTTTTTGGGTGCTGAAATTGAAACAAGAAAGCATTTGCACACATTTTTACTATTGACAGCGGAATGGCGTTGTCGGCGCCATGACGTCGCCATCACGAATTCATATTGGAGGCAACATTTGTTTATTTTGACGTCACTGATATCGCGCGAGATTGAAGTATGAAAAACTTTACGTCGTAAAAAAAGTCCACTATAGGATTTTATTTTGTTAAATCACTGCTGGAAAAAATTTAGTGGATAACTGTATTCAAAACTGTCATTTAGGGAAGTAAATCGGCGGTTTTACTGTGGGAAAATTTGCTTTACGCTGACACGCCAGCGGAGCCATAAAACGGAATTTCCGACAGTAAAACTGACGATTTACCTACGAAAATGACAATTTTCAATACAGTTGTCCCCATTCTAATGCAGTTATTTACTTGTTTTGGTTAAAAAAAAAAATACTCTTTTTGCACAAACCGGCAAGCGCACTGACCTGCGTAAAACCAAATACCAACCAATGGAAAGCGACGTTACATGATGACGTTGGATCGTAGAATATACTGTTGCAACATTTTGACGGTATCCAATCAGACGTCGCGTGTAATACGCAAGTGCGCTGAAATACTTAAATCGTGCATCAGGGTGGAGAACTCAAAACCGTTCTGATGTCAGAGCAGAAGAATCGTAAATCAAAACTAAGGCCTTCAAAATGGGACTTCAATCCTCTTTAACACCTAAGAGGTCTGCTTACTCGTCTGATGTAACTTTAAAAGTCATTTTGGGAAACAGTGTGGACCCAAATCATACTGCTTGCCTGTATGAAAAAGTATGTTTGAAAACTTTGTAAGAAGAAGCAGCAGACGACAAAAGCAGGCGACATTTTCAGATGCATTGTTTCATGGCATCTTAAGGGTTAAACGATTTTAGTCGTCGAAGATAATCACCTAGCAGTATTATTGTTCATATGCGTCGATAATGACAATTGTATGACAGTATTATAAAACAAGACAAAAATTGCTTTTCCCCTGGAGACCTGTTAACCTTTTGGAAAGGTAAACTATGTCAGACAACAAAGTCTAGTGCACTTAGAACGTTTGACCCGGTCAGTCGAAGGCGTTAACACAGTAGTTGACAATGTGGTTTAACGCACTGCATGCGGGAAACCCCAAAAGGGTTACCTTAGCAAACGTTGCAGGCCTAGATCAGACGCCACAGAACGCGGCGTCTGATCAGGGCGTGTACTATTTGCTTGCAGTATTTCCATCAAAAATAGAATGAAAACTAAAACATAGGCCAGACACCCCTTATATGATACACGGACTTGTTCAAAATACATGTATAGCAATAGAAGAGTCCACTAGTATACAATGGTTTAACAACCTCAACTACGCCCTCGCCCATCGGGGCTTGGAGAAATAGATTGGGCTGCACGATGCTTCCACGCAGAGCTGATACCGACCGCACATTAGTACTGGTAATCCGCTTAGAAGATCTAAGCCTGCCAAGGAAAACTGCTGCGAGTCGGCCCGTCCATGCTTATAAACCCTATTGTTTAGTTTAGTTTATACTAATTTATTTTAGTTCGATTGCGATAAAAGCTTCAAGCTTATTGAATCGCTCTCGAACACTCGTTCCGGGTGTTTTCACGCGCGCGAGAGAGAGAGGCAGTGGCACCACTGCTACCCATTTACACCTGGGTGGAGTGGGTCAGTGTCATTACGTGTCTTGCCCAAGGACACACCTCGATACCGGTGGCCGGATTCGAACGCACAACCTCTCGACCATGAGTCGAACGCGCTAACCACAGCGCTATCGAGGCTGACATTGGGCGGCAGGGATTGAGATGTCATTTCATCTCAATGTCGGGTAAAAGTCCCACAAAATTGGAAGCATCGTCTCCAGAATGACCTAAATAGTGCTGGCGGGGACGTTAAACCTCAAAACAAACAAACAAACAAACAACCTCAACCTTTACATCCCTGTGTTTCTGAAGTAGACTCCACCATCTTTGAGTTTCGACACGTTTACTTTACCACTAGAGGTTTTAATCAAAACCATCCCCAGATTGGTTAACAACGCTATCTAATCTCAGGCTGGGTCTAAACTGTTGGCCATTGACAACAGGTTGAAAGTGTTAAGAGCGTATTAAGTTCACGGAAAGGATTTTTTATTCTTCTTTTTAAACGAAGCGTACATTTACCCTTCGACCATACCCGTTTCTGACTATCAACCAATCAAATTTCTTGATATAGTGTATTCATTCAATTCACAAACTGCATGACAAACAGTGTAGAACTATTCTAATCAGATGGCTTCCTCTGGATGCACATTGTTTGCAAATATAGGGAATTTCGTGTTCAGCAGGCCGGATACAGATTAAGAATGAAATGCGGTGACTAGTCAGTTTTAATGACACATTCTTTCTGTCGTTTAATACTGGTACACGAGTTTTCAAGATGTTTCCGGCTTTCATCACCATAGAAATATGTGTTCGCACAAAATGTAGTCCGTACATTCAGTTTTAAGCGCTGTTTCACTCAGATGATACTTTTGAACATTTTCTCGCGTATGTTTGTAACACGAAGAAACGAAAACTGGGTATCCACGAAGTGTCAGCTGAATAAGCGTGTTATTTATCCTTAAAGCATCAAAAAGTTTCAAAGCAGACGGCTTTTAGATGTTTCCTTATATTTCAGAGAAGATATTTCAGAGAAGATCAGACTCAGCTTTTCCATTACGAAAACATGCCTATACTAATACAATGTAAATTTTACCGCCAAAAAACGAACATTTTCAGATGAAAAATTGTAATATTTTTTTTTTTATTTCTGCCCAAAATATAGATTGTCGGTACTCGTTAGAACCGCCTCGATAAGGCGGTTCTAACGAGGACCTACAATCCATATTTTAGAGTGTGGGGTACTCGTTAGAGCCGCCTTGATGAGGCGGTTCTAACGAGGACCTACAATCTATATTTTAGAGTACAAATATGAAAAATAAGGTTTACCCATGTAAACCCCAGTTTTACTATATAGGTTGGGGTTAAAGCGGGTCAAAAGTATATAGGTGTGTTTTCGTAATGATATGAATCAGCTCCAGTAGATAAATCGCATGAAATGTAGTCACGTTTTCTGTGAGAAAATATAAGAAAAGAAAAAAAGGAAAAGGATACCTGCTTCAGTAAAAATACGCAGGTTTAGCTTTTACCCTTTCATCCCAAGGTTTCTGAAGAACACCCTTCCATCTCTGAATTACGATACGTCAATTCTACTACATGTAAATAGGGTGCATAGTCAACAATCGTTAACAGGATGGCAAGCCATGTAGACCCAAATGAGATCGCTCAGTATGAGCCATCTCATCAGGATCTACACTGTTATCATTGTTATCTGTACCAGGCTACAGTATTGAAGGGGATAAGATATCATTACGCTACCGGACCTCATCAAAGACTTGAGACGTCACGCGAGAAACTGCAGCCGTACAGTGGCAACCAAAGCAATAATACTGTCTAACCGGTTATCACGGTCTACATTTATATATAGATTATGACTATCATGTAACTTATAAGCTAGAATGGCCGAAACGGCTGTGATAATAAATTAGTTACCCGATACAAAAAGGAGTTTTCTTTGATATTGGTACATGACAGAAGATAGGTTGTAGATTGGGTTGCGCATTTGATATGAATAGAACAGGTTCGGTAAAATACATTCAATATATGTATTTCATGAACGAATCAAATGAGACGCAACGGAAAACCATTGAAGGTATTTGCGGTCCATGTTATTTACTCCGAAAACTACAAATCTTTAGCTGCACTGAAACTAAAAATTACGGAAACTGCAGTTACGGTTTTCGGCCATGATATACTACTGAATGCATAATTCAGAAAAAAATGCTCATTTTGTCATATTTTTTACATAACACATATTTCTTTTGAAAACTTCCGATTTTGGTCAGTTTACTTATGTTTGATTTCGAAAACGTAAACATTTTGAGATAAAAAGTTTCTTTTGAAAAAATCTAAATATCGACTGGCACCTCATAATACTATCGGCGTATACGCATTCGCAAACATTTAATCGTTAAAATTTGCAGAAATGCTTTTCTAAATTTTGAAACCTTTTTGAAAAGGCTTTATTTAAGTAAAGAGTGTCATGGTTTTCTCAAAGAATCTGCCATTTCAGCCCCTTTGACGCTTTGATTATACTTGTGCCCCACATCAGATTCAGCATCTATCTTGCCTGGACAGACTTTCTGGCTTAAAACAAATATAGAAGTTACTGATCACCAGAGGAGAAGATTTTTGAAGATTTGTTACCATATATAGTCATAGCGGCCTTCTTGGTCATGTGACCTTGACCAATCGAACAAAATTTCCTTTCTTCCATCTCAAAGAAGCTTCATATGAAATTTGAATTCAATTTGCCCAGCGGTTTTTAGTAAATATTAAGTTTATTTTTTATATATCTGAGGAGCGATCTAACTCATTGAGTTGATTGCGCATACATGTACAAACTTCAAGTTCACAGGCAAACAATGAACAAAGGGGTCAAGATACCTCACGAACTGAACGGACCAGAACTCAAACCCTATTCCAAACGGCGAACAAACATATCTTAGAAAACAATAAATTACAGGTGACAAGCGAGGTTAGCAGTTCTTTCCCTTTGGACAGAAGTATTGTATGACATAAATACATCACGAAAACACACCTATATAATTTAGACCCACCTGAATCCCACTTTATATAGTAAAACTGGGGTTTACAGGGGTAAAACTTATTTTTCTTATCTCTCCTTTAAAATATAACTTGTGGGAAGTCGTTGGAACCGCCTCGATGTTGATCGGAGAAAATGGCGTCAAAGTAAATGAATAGTTACGGACATATTCGAGCCGGCGCGAATGCCACAGAAGGTACAGATGACTCTGCGGAAAAGGAAACAGCATTGAAAAGGGACAAGGCACCTGTAAAATCAAATTTCAGACACATCAAAACATATTACTACTTTTAACAGGAGAGAAAGACATGCGAAGCTGTCGAGAGATACAGGATTCGTGTAACAGACTTGGTAGTTGTTTATAAACCGCGATCGAAGTGATGTCAAGTTTATCAGATCTTTACAGCAAATGCAAAGAAATGGATACAGAAAGAAACTTAGTTATGGAGATGGAGAAGTTAGAAGAGGAATTTTCTGCGACATACGAGACAGCAAGGCGACATATGGCGTCGGTGAAAGAGGAAACATGGAGCGAGACGTCAGATACAATTACAAAAGATCTAACAAATAAACTGAACATTACTTGTCCGTCAGAGACATACAAGAATGGAGTTCGTAATGTACCACAGTTTACAAACGATAAGGTAGGACTATTAAATTCAAAATGTAAGTTTTTTTTCCATTTTTGAGTTACTTGAGACCAATATGGCGCCCGGACACACGTAAAATGTTCCGTTACATCAAAGTAATGAACAAACACAGACAAATTAGAAAAGCATTTCTCCCAATTACATTACCAATGACGTGCCAAATCAGTCGAAAACGCCACTGGAATACTACAGTTTGAATCCAGCAAATCAAATAAGGAAAGCAGAATAAATGTTCAAGCGCCACAGTTCGAACCGACCGCGAGTACTACGGGTCATTCCACTGGACAAGACCTTTGGAGACAGCTAAAACGCAAACAAGGCCTGGTATTTTCCGGGGAAAAGAGACACTAACAAAAGTTGGCGAGCAGCTTTCCTTGCATGAATCGATAGAGCCCCAGCCACAGGAGATTACAAGTTATTGCAACTTCAACAGTATTTGTCTGGAGAAGCACTCAAGGTCATAGAACGTTTGGGACATTCAGCCACGGCTAATGAAAATGCAAAAGACCGCTTGGAAAGAAAGTATGGCGGAAGGCGACGCCAAATAGCGATCTATCTAGAAGAGTTAGAGCAGTTTGACAGATACGACTAGGAAATGCAAGGGATAAAGAGGAATATGCTGATCTATTGGATATCGCCATGATAAATCTCAAGGAAGCGGGCCAGGAGTACGAACTGGGTGACGGTTCACTATATACTAAGCTACAACGCAAACTGCCTGAAGCAATGCTAGCACCGCTGGATTTTTGAAAATGGTAAGGAAGAATCAGTGAGCGCCTTGTGCACATGGATACTGCAAGAGGCAGAATTTCAAACCATAGCTTCAGAAACAATTAGGGGATTAACAGCCAAGTCAATTAATACTTCGTCATATCGATCTGCTAGATATGGAAATCAACAGAGAAACAAAGAACAGTTGTAGCCAAAACTGGCCTTCTCAGGAATGTGGAAGACAGCATGGGATCTGGAACTGTCAGGACTTTATTCATAAGAGAGTTTCCGAACGATGGAATACAACTAAGAGATTTCTGCTATGTTACTGCTGTTTAGCTGAGGGGCATCAGGGTAAACTATGCCCAAGAAGTAGACAATGCGACCAAGATGTCTGCAAGGAAGTACATAACAGGTTGCTTCATTAACCGGACAAAGTCAGATCAATATCATGTTCAACAGAAAACACTGACTTGAAACATGTCTTTTCTATGACTGCAGAAAATGACCGTCAAAACATAGTCAGACAGTCGACAAGTCGGACTTCTATCTTCACGGAGGGGACAGAACAAACAAAACACACAACAATGATAACTCAAAACTGCACGAGACCTGTTTTCATTTGCATGCACACGGTTGCGGTTCTTCTGACGAATGAAGATGGTTAAATTCAAGTAAACGCCTTGTTAGACGATGCAAGCAAGTCTTAGGTCAACGCAGATGTTGCGGCAGAGCTTCGACTACAGGAATGAAATGAAAAGGTCACTATGAAGGTCTTGAATGGCCAGGTTGAAACGTTCGAAACTATCATGCAATTAGCGTGGGATTGACGACAGTAACAGGCGACTTGAGCATGATGGTAAACGCATACAATGTCAATATGGTCACGGGAAATATGCCCGTGGTTGACTGGAATAACTATAAGTAGCGTTGGCCAAATCTACAAAAACATTGCCTTTCCATGTTAATCAAGACGACCAGTTGTAGACATGCTTATAGGAGTGGACTGTGCAGAACTATATTTCGCACTTCAAGAAGTCAGAGGTAGACAAGGTCAGCCCATAGCTTGAATCACGCCGCTAGGCTGGACATGCACTGGAAATCTATAAGCAAACTTTGCGCCGGTGTTTCAAACGCATTTCACCTATTTCGCAAGAGATCAGACAGAATTGGAGAGATTAAACAACAATCTGAAAAAAGTTCTGTGAGATCGAAAATGTATCTTCAACGCATGAATAGCCAATTGTACGAATAAAGGAGCAAATGGCAGTAAAGAAAGTGGAAACATCATAAACCTACGAAAATCAAACGTACAGAGTAGGTGTGCCATGGAAGACAAAGAGCCAGTGTTGCCGAACAATCATGCGATGACCCCAAAATGATTAGATAATACAATGAAACGAATGAAAAAGTCACCTGATGCTGCTCATGCATATAACAAGTGCATAGAACAGTATTTTGAGAAGGGTTATGTAATTAAAAATCCAGGGCACGGGTGGATTAAGACCCAGTGGTATTTATCGCACTTCCAAGTGGGCCCCGTCAAGCGATTTTGGTACTTATCGCCTATGCGAGCAGCGAAGGTTCAGGCGAGCCTGCGCATCCGCGCAGTCTCGCCAGAACCTTCGCTGCTCGCTCATACAAGCAGTGAATCAAGAGAAACCATCAGACAGAAAGCCATATCCCTGGCCCCTCTGAATGGCTGGGCACTACGAAGGAAATGATTGTATTCGATGCATCTGCAAAATATGATGTCATAACAATGAACGACATGGTCCAGCAAAGGCTTAAATTACGAGATCTGTTCGATATACTACTACGCTTCAGACGGCGACCTGTTTCAGTAGTATGTGATATTGCTGAAATGTACTTACGAATCGGAATCGCTGCGGAAGACAAGCCTTTTCACTGTTTCCTGTGGAGGGGAATGGACCAGAATCGCCAACCCAATATAAATGAATTCAACCGCGTTGTTAGCCGGGTGAATTGTTCTCCATTCCAAACACAATTACAAGATCATGCAAGAAAATAAATTTGAAACAAGCTTTCCGATGGCAACAGGAACGATTCTAAAGTCCACGTACAGGGATGCTTCAATGGACTCAGTATCCAGCGCAGAGCAAGGTGTAGAGTTGTACAAACAGCCTTGTCGTTTTCTTACAAGGACTGGCACGCACGGTTGAAAATGGCTATCGAACTCATCCGGGGTTTTAAAAGACATTCCACTGCAGGTCCGCAAAGATATGGTTGATTTAAACAATGAGCGAATGCCAGGCACCAAAACCTTAGGTGTGTGGTCATTAGCCGACCAAGATGTAGTAAAAAGGCACCAGCTTGGCGACATGAAATACACAAAACGGCATTTCCTTAGACAAATCATAACACTATTTTATCCGCTTGGCTTATTGGCTCCTTTCACCGTTCGGGCAAAAATATTATTACAAGAAACATGGACAGCAGGTTTAGAATGGGATAAAGTAATGCATATCCCATTGATCAGTTCAGCGCAAAATTGGTTTAGACAGCTTCATGATCTAAACTAAGTACAGGTACCGCGATGTCCATGTCTATTCATACATTTGTCGATGCCTCTGAAGACGCCTATGGAGCCGTTGTATATGCAAGGTACACCTACATGGGCCAATATCGTGCAAAAACACGAGTTTCCCCAAACAAGACAGTGAGCATCCCTCGTCTGGAATAAATGGGTGCAGTCATCGGTGTACGGCTTTCATCGAGAATTTCAGAAGTGCTTGAGCTCCAGGTGAATCAACCTGTCTTCTAGTCTGACAGTTTAAATGTATTATGGTGGGTACGAGGGCGGAGCTGGAGTTTCAAACCCTTTGTTGCCTACAGAGTCGGCGAAATACAGAACAGCAGCAATCCGGAACAGTAGATATACGAACTTACCAGGCTGAATCCAGCGAACATTCTCAGTGGAGGGATGACGGCGGTGGCGCTTTTAAATTGTGAGACGTGGTGGAGAGGCCCAGAATTTTTGAAACAGACAGGTAGGTCTTGGCCGACACACAATCTGCGTAATACACCTACCGGATATAACGAAATGAAGAAACCACACCGATAAGTATGGAATGAAAACTTAAGACAGGAGAACGACACTGATTGCCGTCGTTCAGAGTCCACATTTCTAATTATCGTTAACAACGAAACTACTCTACCATTGGATCCATGCAAATATTCAAGTTGGATACGATTAAGACGAATATTGGCATGGTTCACTCAGGTGGGCAAACCCCCCCCCCCCCCCAAAAAAAAAAAAACAGAAGCCCATCCCGCACCAGCTGCAAGCACACTACTGAAACCAAATCAATAGAACGCCACACACAGCACATTCGCACCGACATAACCAGCCACAACACGGATAAAGTAACCAATTTATCAAGAACTCTAAGTAGGTTGACAAAAAGTTGATTTTTATTGATATCTGCACTTTCGGCAATAATATTATCATTTCAATTACATTAAAACACAAGCTTTTATCACGAAAAGAAGCCTATATAATTTTGACCCCCCTTAAACCCCACTTTTATATAGTAAAACTGGGATTTACAGGGGTAAACCTAATTTTTTCTTATTTCTGCTATATAAATTATGGGTATTCGTTAGGACCGCCTTGATGAGGCGGTTCTAACGAGTACCCTCAATCTATATTTTGAGCAGAGCTCTAAAATATAAATTATGGGTACTCGTTAGGACCGCCTTGATGAGGCGGTTCTAACGAGTACCCTCAATCTATATTTTGAGCAGAAATAAGAAAAATATCACAGTTTTTTTTTTGTTTTTTTTTTCATCTTAAAATTTTCTCCTTTTTTGGAGCGGTAAAGTTTACAATGAACTTTTATAGGCGTGTTTCGTAATGATTGCTTGGATATTGTAATTGCTACTTTTTCCATATATTACAAGCGTCCAAAAATGAGTCACTGACATGATGTAGATCATGATCAGACGCTGCGTTCTACACTGTGTAAGTTTGGTTGGTTGATTTGAGGTTTAACGTCCCCGTCAACACTATAAAAGTCATTTTGGAGACGTTGCTTCCCATTTTGTGGGACTTTTACCCGACATTGAGATGAAATGACATCTCAAGCCCTGTCGCCCAATGAAACCAATAGGGTTTATTAGCATGGACGTTCCGCCTCGCACCGCGGTTCCTAGACATGCTTAGATCCTCTAAGCAGTTTGCCAGTACAAGTGTGCGGGCCGGATTCAGCTCTGCGTGGAAGCATCATGCAGCCCATATATTTCTTCAAGCCCCTATGGGCGGGGGGCTCTGATTGTGTAAAGTACAGGATGTTTTGTTAAACGTACAACAAAGAAAACAAATCTGACACCACTTAAATTTGGAATGGACCTGTCCAAAGCTTTTTAAGGGAAGTTTCTGTAAGTGTTATATATAGGTTAATGGTCGCCCCCTCGCCCATCGAGGCTTGAAGAAATAGATGGGCAGCATGATGTTTCAACGCAGAGCTGAAACCCACCGCACACGAATACTACAAACAGCTTAGCGGATCTAAGCCTGTCCAGGCAATGCGGTGTGAGTCAGACCGTCCATGCTAATAAATCCTATTGGTTTTATTGGGCGAAAGGGCTTGAGATGCCATTTCATCTCAATGTCGGGTAGAAGTCCCACAAAATTGGAAGCAACAACTCCAAAATCACCTAAAAAGTGTTGACGGGGACATTACACCTCAAATCAGACAAACAAACAAAACAAATCTGACACCACTTAAACTTGAACTTAAACTGCACATTTAAGTACTGGTCATGAACAGACTAAATAAAACCGAGTCTGCTAGTTTCGTTTATTTGGTGTATTCCTTGCTTCCAAAGGATCTAACTTTAGAACTTATTGAAATGGACCTGTCCAAAGCTGTATAAGGGAAGATTCTCTGAGTGCTATATGTAGGTTAATGGCAAAAAGAAACACAGTCTGTGTGTTACAAATACTAATACCAGACATTGGCGTAAACTTGAAGTGCAATCCCATGGGTTAGGTGCTGTGATAGGGAACATATTATACGTGCACTATAAGCAGACTTAGATAATGCCAAGCGCCTTCCCAGTGGAGTCTAAATAAGATTTTGTAGAAAGCTTTACAAATATGTCTGAATTGCACCATATTGTTTTACCAAGTACAGGATCCAAGTCAGGTCCGCAGAAATAAACAATATCGGACAATGTTAAGTGTACGAATGCCTATTACACGCAAATGGAAATCAAAGCACTAAAAGCACTGAAAGCATTGTGTCCGAAAATGGTCCAAAACGAGCACTTGGACTGTTTCGTTTAACCCTTAAGTTCCTGTACTGCGAGTAAACAGTTTAGACCCTGGTCAGACGCCGCGTTCTGCGGCGTCTGATCTGGGTATACCCTGTTTGCAAAACCGAACACATGATTCCAGTCCAAAGTAGAAGTAAACCAAAGATCAGGAATCGATACAATTAACTTACTCCACCCATCAAAGACACCAAAGGGAAAGAAACACAACCATTAAGCGACCAGACCATAATGGAAACCTAAACAAAGGAAGACCATAAGGACAGTTACTTTCCCACAAAATGGCCATATGGCCATCCAAAATAAAAAGACACAAGTGATACACACAGTAAGTAACAAACAACAACATAAATAAATCGCCACAGAAGAACCGCCTTGGAACGGTCAGTGGAAAGATTTCCACTGGGGGCTTAAATCGATTTTACGTGGCCACAATCCTCGCCCTTACTTCCGTCGCGATTTAGACAAAAAATTTGTTCAGTCCGCATTAAGGCCTCCTGACTCATCCGTGCAACATCTCCGTGAACACAAATAATCAAAGAACCAGAGAGGTGAGACAACGGTGAGGTCTCGACAGCAAGAAACCACTGAAATGCTGGAGCAAAAGAAAACCAACAGTTAGACTCCGATGGGCCCACTCTGACCTCACATTGATAAGATTAGCGCGGCTATTTTATAATATTTACATTTCGAGTGTATAGTCTAATGTAAACCTATAGAAAACAATACAGTTCATACTTCCATGAACGCATCGAATCACATAATTTCAGTGAAGTCAAGTGACGTCATTTAAATTGTTCTCTACGGACATTGATGACGTCAACGCTCTCCGCTCTTAGTAGAAAAAAAACAGCGTGCAAATATTTTTCAGCTTTAAAAGTTTGCCCTATAAGCATTTTTTCGCCAAGTGATGAGGGGCAAACAATGTAAATATAAAAAAATAAACTTATTTTTTCTGCAGTTCTTGAAAGTATGAACGACGGCGGGTCGCTAGGAAAGTTTACATTTATTTTGCACGCGGCTCACTGCATTTATACTTCCATATAGCCCCCGTCCATCGGGGCTTGAAGAAATAGATGGGTTGCATGATGCTTCCACGCAGAGCTGAAACCGACCCGCATACGAGTACTGGTAAACCGCTTAGAGGATCTAAGCCTGCCAAGGCAATGGGGTGCGCGTCGGCCCGCCCATGCCATATGGCCATCCAAAATAAAAAGACACAAGTGATACACACAGTAAGTAACAAACAACAACATAAATAAATCGCCACAGAAGAACCGCCTTGGAACGGTCAGTGGAAAGATTTCCACTGGGGGCTTAAATCGATTTTACGTGGCCACAATCCTCGCCCTTACTTCCGTCGCGATTTAGACAAAAAATTTGTTCAGTCCGCATTAAGGCCTCCTGACTCATCCGTGCAACATCTCCGTGAACACAAATAATCAAAGAACCAGAGAGGTGAGACAACGGTGAGGTCTCGACAGCAAGAAACCACTGAAATGCTGGAGCAAAAGAAAACCAACAGTTAGACTCCGATGGGCCCACTCTGACCTCACATTGATAAGATTAGCGCGGCTATTTTATAATATTTACATTTCGAGTGTATAGTCTAATGTAAACCTATAGAAAACAATACAGTTCATACTTCCATGAACGCATCGAATCACATAATTTCAGTGAAGTCAAGTGACGTCATTTAAATTGTTCTCTACGGACATTGATGACGTCAACGCTCTCCGCTCTTAGTAGAAAAAAAACAGCGTGCAAATATTTTTCAGCTTTAAAAGTTTGCCCTATAAGCATTTTTTCGCCAAGTGATGAGGGGCAAACAATGTAAATATAAAAAAATAAACTTATTTTTTCTGCAGTTCTTGAAAGTATGAACGACGGCGGGTCGCTAGGAAAGTTTACATTTATTTTGCACGCGGCTCACTGCATTTATACTTCCATATAGCCCCCGTCCATCGGGGCTTGAAGAAATAGATGGGTTGCATGATGCTTCCACGCAGAGCTGAAACCGACCCGCATACGAGTACTGGTAAACCGCTTAGAGGATTTAAGCCTGCCAAGGCAATGGGGTGCGCGTCGGCCCGCCCATGCTTATAAACCCTATTGATTTCATTGGACGGCAGGGCTTGAGATGTCATTTCATCTCAGCGTCGGGTAAAAGTCCCACAAAATTGGAAGCAACGTCTCCTAAATGACCTTTACAGTGTTGACGGGGACGTTAAACCTCAAATCAAACAAAACAAAACGGACATCAGCACTGAAGGGCTACTTGTACAATTACGCAGACAGGACATACTCCGTGTACACAGCACAGACTTTTGATAAGGGACACAGCTGAGAAAACTGTGCATAATGCAACTCATGGTATCTGCATTGCCGGAAAACAGCATGCATGACTAGGTTGAAAAAACTTGTTTCATGCTGAACTCAACTGAGAATGAAATTTATAATGCTTATCAATTTTAACTCCAAACAAATGGTGCCATTTTCCTTGCTCAACTCAGCAGAGAATGGAATATGTCCTGTCCATAAATTAAAAAATGCCAAATATTTCTAGCATTGTAAAATTTATGAGCAGGATATATTTATTTGAAAGTGTGTTGCGCATGAAAAATGTTATATAACCTTGGGCCAAGGGCCCGAGGTTATCAAACTGTTCTCATACTCAACTCAGTTGAGCATGAAATATGTCCTGCTGAACAACAATCTTTGCTGGTCTGAGCATGAAAAAAGTTTTACAACCTCGGCCCATAAGTTATCAAAGACCAGCCATAGAATTGCCAGTAACAACCCATGACACTTTATAAATCTTTTTTTACTGTAATACAGTTCAACCTATTTTGTTCCAAATAGAAACGCCCGACTTAAAAACACAGGGTCCATTTCAAAATTTAGAGGTTAAGGTAGTTATTTTTTAGTATTTAGAAAATGTCTGGACATTTTTTTTTTTTTTTGGCAAACAGTGATGATGCACCCTGCGTCTAGACTATAGCCTAGATTCATTCAAACATTTTATAATCAGAAAAATGGTTCCTTTTCAAACGTGTCATCGTATATGTATTTTGATACATGTGTCTGCAGATACAAAAAATAAGGCCTAAAAATAGTTGTTTCCGCTTATATGGCAAAAAAAACTGTTAGGATCGGCAGGTCGTATTTTTTTTTTTTTTTTATTTTGTCAACTTTTTATTTGATGAAAAAGAGCAAACCTCTTCAAAAGAGCTAAATGTTAATTATTTTACCAGAAAATACCAAAATAATGAGGCTTAAAGCACCAGGGAAGCAAAAGAACCTGGTTATAAGTTTTGTTTTGCTATTTTGACGGTTTCATGAATTTTTATCAAATTAAGGGTGGTGGCTTTGAATTTTTTTTATTTATTTATTCATTTTATGGCTATAAAAATTACAGGGTCGGCAAAAAAAAAAAAAAAAAAAAAAACAGGCTCGGTCGGGTTAGCGGTAACGGAAGTATTTTTAAGGCCTAAGTAAATATAAGCGGGCAAGATGTCAAGTGAATCCATTCCAAACAAGGTCGCAAGGGGAAATGAGTTTTGTTTTATTGCATAGCCTTAAGTAAAACAAACTAAAATACGAAAAAAAAATTGTCCACTGAGAAATGGCACACTTAGGGAAAAAGGTACACGTAACGAAAACGCACCTATATAATTTTGACCCCACATTAACCCCACTTTTATAATGTTATTAATCAAATAATTTCGTATTAGCCTAGTTACAGGTCCGAGGTCCGCTGTATTAGCCCGAAGCCGAAGGCCGAGGCCAATACAGCTGACCGAGGACCTGTAACTTGGCCAATACGAAATTACTTGATTCATGATGACAATTTTATTAATTGACACCATTTAAAATATGATTATTGGTTTTTGACTTCAGTGTTTATACGGATAATCCCCGGACAATACAGGATAGTCAATTAATACAAGGGGGGAAACCTACGTCACGATGACGTCACACAGAAAGACAATGGCAGTCGCCATCTTGAAAATACCTCTCGCATCGGTAAGTGTTTTTGTGTTAAACAGATGATTTAAGCACAATCTTGACACAGCTTTTATCGCAGAGTACGGGCGAAATAACAATGTTTTGTCTGCAAAAAGAATTTTGTGCAGGCTTTCAGTAGTATGGATAAACACGTTGGATTTAGTTCATTTCAGCGATCCATTCGTCAACACTCTTGATATGAAAATCATTCATATGAAGCAGCGCAGTGTTTTCATTAATCCTCAAGTAACGAGTGCACGACTTTTTCAGAAGAAAATACCATAGAAGTGTTTATTAGTATTAAAATTAAAATTTTTGAACTTTATAAGACGTTTTCAGTAAATGGTATCGTTAACACTCGATCAGAAATGAGATACGTACACACTCTGAAAACCAGCATATAGTTGTTTGTTTTGTTTTTTGGTTTCACGGCCCTTTCAAGATTATTTCACTCATATCGAGCCGATCGCTAATCAGAAGTGGGCGAAAACCGGAGTACCCGGAGAAAAACCACATGACCTTCCGTCGCAGAACTTGGCGTCTCACATATGACCCGAGCGAGGCTCGAACCACAGCGGTGAGAGACCTAATGATCAAGAGTCAGCGCTCTTAACCACTAGGCCACATATAGTTGTTTCTCGTGACAACCTGAAAAACAGGGTAACAAGTATCTTTGACAATAGTGGTGGCCAGATGAACAGCCGATCACAATTTCTGCTCTCTTGTCACTTAAGAAGACATTGCCCATCCAGAACATTGTCGCACTTGAACTATTTACAATGTTGCGCCGAGTTGCGAAAAAAACGATGAAACAAATGGTTCAGATTTAAGATATCTGTAAAAACAAGAGGCCCTTGGGCCACTATACTCACCATAGTTCAGTTGGGCTCTGTCCCATGGAAGACATGCGTTTCATTACGCTATTAAGGCTAGAAAAATCTAAGTAGAGGCCCACCCAAGGACTATGCTGCGAAATGAGGTTTCTAGCTTTTCTTGTTCTTGTGAAAACGTTGACAAAATATTAATATTGGCCTAATTTTTGGGAGAAGATTTAAAGACTAGATGAACAAATAAGCTGAAGATGCTTATTGCCTTTTATACAATATAAGCCATCATTATTGCATTGCATACAAATGTTCAAGAAAAGGGTAATCCCTTTGAAGCAAGGACTACAAGACAGAACTGAAAACTGTGGAGTATACACGATTTTTTATGAACGAGACTAGCTAGTTTCGGCCAGTTAGGCCGCATCACTAACCCTCAAACATTTACGAACCCCTGCAGTGGCATCAATGATCCCAAATGACTGGAAAATAAATCCACACTTTGATGAAGAGCAAATAAACATTTTACGGACGCCAAATATTCCCATAACACCAGCTACGGTGAAATATATTACTTTCTAGAAAAAATGTAATCCTTTGGAAGCAAGGCCAACAAGAAAATAAAAATAAAGCCACACTATGATAAAGATTGAAGTTTCAACATTTTATAGTTCCTAGGAAATTTTTGATGAAATTTAACTTAGACCTATGATAGAGAGAAAGAATTAAACTAAAGATGAAATGGGATGTCAAGAAAAACACTGCCTCCTACACTATGTAAGTTATCATCCCAACTGCATATGAAAAATAGAAGTGAAGGCAATGATTAGGAATCGATACAATTAACCCACTGCTCCCATCAGAGACACCAAAGGGAAAGAAACACAAGCATGAAATAACTAGACTCTAAACATCACTAGCGGAAAGCCAAAAGGACAGTTTCTTTCCAACAAAATGTCCAAAATAAAAGGATATAAGCGAATACTGGTAATCACTTAGAGGGTCCAAATTAGAAGTAGAGGCAATAATCAGAACTCGATACAATTAACCCACAGCACCCATCAGAGACACCAAAGGGAAAGAAACACAAACATGAAACAACATATCCCAACGGAAACACCAACAGCGGAAAGCCAAAAGGACCGTTACTTTCTCACAAAATGGCCAAAAGGCTATCCAAAATAAAATAATACAAGCGACACAAACACCCAAAGACCCCAAGCCTGCACAGGAAAAGTGGTGCGAGTTGGACCGTACATGTGTATAAAATAGAAGTAAATGCAATGGTCAGGAATCCCTATTTGTTTCACTGAAGGTATTGCTTGAGATGTCATTTCATCTTAATGTTGGACAGAAGTCCCGAAAAGATTGAAAGTAACGTCTCGAAAATGACCTAAGTGCTGTTGACGGGGCCGTTCAACCTCAATTTCAACCAAACAGGCATCATCATTTCATATGTTTATGCCGTTCGTAGTTTTTTTGCGTATCGCGCGAAAATAGTAGACGTTTTTCTTTTATCTTTGTAGTTGAGACGTTATTTGTTTTGTTTATGTCAATATATCAGCCGGTGCAAGACAAATGCTTAAATATGACATGTGCGACTAGTGAATACCTAGACCAGTCCATGCATCTGATCGGTGTAATATTTCGCTTTTGAAACAATAGTGAGCTATTACACTACTCACTCCTGCTCGTTGTACGGACGATTCTTAATCCTAACCAACCGCACAAGTCCAACAGCAGATCCTGAACAGCGTAACGAGAAAAAAAATGTCATTGGGGCCTCGATAAGGATCGGTTTATACAACAAGCAGGTGTGGGAAGTGTCAAATATTACTACTGTTTTTAAAACTCAAGAATACACCGATCAGACTGCCCGGGTATGCAAGCTGATCTTGGTAGTCTATCGTCGCACATAAATTGCCTTATTGTAGCTTTTTTCTTGCACCGGCTCATTAATTAAAATAAATAACGTTGAAACTACACAAAATGCCTACTTTTTGTGGGTGTTATGCCAAATACTGCATCGAGTGAGATAAATGTCAAATTAACGTTACAAAAAGTGTTACACTTTTCATTAAAACTGTGCTACGGTGTACAATATTGTTTTTTGGTCGACAAAAGTTACTAAGCAATGGAGCTTTTTTAAAAATAGTGCTTAAGTCCACCTGACCATCACTAAAGGTAGCTGTTATTTATAGAAAATAGCCGCCTTATTCTTATAGCTGAGAGGACGGCGTATTCAATAATATGGTTATCAATAGAATCTGGACTAAAATCGTGTGTTGGGTTTAGCAAACAGTGTAAGCCCTAACAAGACGCGACAGAGCGCGGCATCTGAACAAGGTCTACACTGTTTGCTTTTGGTACACGGATGTAAGGAATAAACAAATGTTTACAGTCTATGTCACCGTGTATTTTTCAAACCCACCCAAGAGACAGCTGACCCACCTGTTCTATTACTACTTTGATTAAAGTAAGTTTGTTTTTGTATTGGAGTTTAAGGGCCCAGTCAATAATATTTAGGTCATTTTTATCCCGGTCAGTTGACCTATCCATACTTTTTCTGTGCAGGCTTATACGTTAACCAGTACAGCGCACATTCTATCGCCAGAAACTGACAACTGCCCTTCTTGAATCAGCGGAAGGGAGAGACTGACCATAGAAAAGATTCCATGATCAATCTCCACAAAAGAATGTTGCCGACCCTGGCAGGTAACGAAGCCGCATCCTGATCACCAGTCAGACGCGCATCCAACTGAGCAACCGAGGCCGGCTTAAATAAAGTAAGATAATGCCTTTTTATAAAGAGCAGATCATTGCAAGAAGTTTAGTTCTCTGCCACGACAGTATTTTTCCGCTCATGTAAGAGACCATTGAGGACCTCAAGAGATGTCTGCCTATTCTTCGTTAGCCTGTATGACTCTTTTTATTTTCAGAGATAAATGTAAACCTAATTCTGTTGTTTTATACCTCAACGCAAGTACGACAATGCTCCAGAGTGGGCTATATCTATCTTCTTAAGTGACAAGGTAGCGGACATTACAACTGCCTGTTCATCTGGCCACCATTATTGTCCAAGATACTTGTAACCTTTAGAGAATTTGGCGCTTTTTACCCTGCTTTTCAGGTTGTCACGAGAAACATCTACATGCTGATTTTCATAGTGTGTACGTATCTCTTTTCAGATCGAGTGTTAACGATACCATTTACTGAAAACGTCTTATAAAGTTCAAAAATTTTAATTTTAATACAAATAAACACTTCTATGGTATTTTCTTCTGAAAAAGTCGTGTACTCGTTACTTGAGGATTAATGAAAACACTGCGCTGCTTTATATGAATGATTTTCATATCCAGAGTGTTGACGAATGGATCGCTGAAATTAACTAAATCCGACGTGTTCATCCATACTACTTAAAGCTTGCCTAAATTTCTTTTTGCTGACAAAACATTATAATTTTGCCCGTACTCTGCGATAATAGCTATGTCAAGATTTTGCGTAAAATATATGTTTAACACAGAAATACTTACCGAAGCGAGAGTTCCTTTCAAGATGGCGACCGCCTTGGTGTAAAATTGTGACGTCATCGTGACGTAGGTTTCCCCCCTTGTAATAATAATATAGTAAAACTGGCGTTTTCAGGGGAGTACATTGTTTTTTCTTATTTCTGCTCAAAACATAGATTGTGCGTACTCGTTAGAACCGCCTCATCCGCCAATGCTCCTTTTTAGAGATTTTCCGTATAAAACGAGTTAACAAGAGAAAACAAAAGGCTGTTACTTCCGGTTGGCTTTTCTACCCTCTGTGCCTCTGAGTGAAAAAAGGCTTCACAGAAAAAATATTTTTGCTGTAAAAGAAGACCCCCTTTCGTAAGAGAGGATAAAGGTATTTTGATAGAGTTGTTTTCCCCATCTCTGGACTGTATATAGAAAAATGCCCAAATTAAGACCACCTTTGGGACTATTCAAAAGTGGTCTTCAAGACCACTTTTGAATAGTCCCAAAGGTGGTCAGAGGACACTGTTGGGAGAAAACACAAAGAGAGATTTAGGTTTATCTTTCAAAATATGCTTTTTAAAGCAAAAGTAGTCTTCATTTTAGGTGGTCTTAATAGCGGAATTCCCCTGTGTAGCTATCAATAACAATTTAGTATTTAACTCCTCTCGGTTTAAAAGGGCAATTCATTGTATCCCATAACTGATATTTAAGGCCAGTCAATGAAATGCATTTAGACTTGGTTTGAATTATTCATTGGTCTATGTTTAGTGAGTGCCGTGTTATGTATATTTAATGTATATTTGTATCTCAGTGGCCAACATAACATGTTAGTATCTAGTCCATGTGCTGAAAAGTTTGCACAGTCGTACGCGATGAAATCGTCAAAAATATAACAGTAATTCTAATGTACTTGCGTATGTAACGCGACGTTTGGTTGGATAACGTCAAAAATTTGCGACAGTATATTCTGCGATATACTGTCGGAAACCCGACGCCAGCATGTAACGTCGCTTCTCATTGGCTGGCATTTGGTTTTACGCAGCTCACAGAGCCTGTCGCTTTGAGCAAAGTAGAACAATTTTTAACAAAACAACAGATCAAGTGCATTATAATGGGGATAACTGTATTGAAATTGTCATTTGGGGGGGGGGGGGGGGGGGGTAAATCATCGGTTTTACGGTCCCAAATTCCGTTTTACGGCTCCGCTGGCGCGTCGCCGTAAAACGAAATTTCCGACCGTAAAACCGCCGATTTACCTCCCCAAATGACAATTTTGAATACAGTTATCCCCTAAGTCATTATGCCTGTTGCTCTGGCGTTATGTTTAACCCTCAGTAGTTCTAACTACCACTATCTCGGAGAATTGTTCATGGTCCTAAAGGTATTGAAGTTTGAGTGTACTCAAGTAAGGACACGATCAAAGAATATAAGAATCTTATATGGGTGTGAGGGGTGGATTGAAAAATCCGTCCCGAGGTACACTGTCCGGCATCACGAGGCTTGCCGAGTGATGCCGGACAGTGATCCTGAGGGACGGATTTTTCTATCCACCCCTCAAACCCATATTGGATTCTTTTTCTTGCATACCTTCCATTTCTATTGCGAATTTTTAATGCTGCTGTCACTTCGGTTACCGACGTCCACCAGTTTGTGATGACACAACAGGAATGTTTAGTGACGTCACGCATGACGCCGCCGCACATGAGGTTGTAATCAACCAGTGCATTTATGAAACACGCGATTATATTCGATTTGGGGTCGGAACACCAGGGTCAGAAAAGAATTTCTATCCCAGGGTAAAATCACGGCTTTCCTTGTCATGTGTCCAAGAATATAGTCTTCAGGTGAGGTAACTCCTGCAAAAGTATTTTGTCTCCCATATCAGTAAGGGTCAACTCTTAATAGAGGATGTTAAGTTATTATGCTGATGACAAGCTCTGTCCCACTGAAAAAGGGGACGTAACTCCATGCGTAACATGTTGACCTAGCAAGTTTTCGAACTCATCCAAGCTTTAATCCCCAGTCTACTTATATGTAAGTTTCAGGAAGATCCAATCAAAACTGATGTTCATTTGCTAGGAAAAGTTCATGAATAGTCATTTTCAGCAACTAAAGGGATATTCCTCTATCACTAAAAGGCCGACCTCGCCATTTTTCGAATAGGATTTCATATGTTTAGTACACCGCAGACAGTCCATGAAGACTATGTTTATCGATTGATAATGTGTCCGCATGCAGAAAGGAACAAACAAAAATGTGGTGTCTGTTGATGACAAGGTCAAAAATAGGCATTTTCTTCAACTATGGGGACATATCTCTAAGGTAAATAGAGGACATAAATAAATGGTCCTGAAAAGATTTTCATGCCAGGGATGTCAGTTTTGTTTGTTTGTTTGTTTGTTTGTATCGGGGTTTAACGGCCCGGTCAACACTATTTAGGTCATTTTTAAGACGGTCAGTTTACTTATCCACACCTTTCCAGAACAGGCTTATACGTAAGCGATTAACCAGTACAGTCCATATACGTTCGCGAGAAACTGACAACTGCCCTTCTTGAATAAGCGGATTGGGGAGAATGACCGCAGAAAAGAGTTCATGATCAATCTCCACGAAGAATGTTGCCGACCCCGGCAGGTGTTGAACCCGCACCCTCCTGATCACCAGTCAGACGCGTATCCGACTGAGCTATCGAGGCCGGTTAACCAGGGATGTATGGTTCCTAATGCACACTGTGTTAACACATGCCTCCCTGAAAATAAAAAAAGGATACCCTTAAAAAATTGTGTGCACGACTATGGTTCTTGGAACAAATAGTTCCTTTCCTCTGTGCCACATTGCAAATATGAACCACACCATGGCCAAATTTATAGGAGTACTTATGCGACCTGCGTCGGCAAAAACCATCAAGTGCTTCAGGGCAGTCTGCCATGATTCTTCGCCTTTGGCTCCTTGGGTAACCCAGATACTATAGACGGTCCATGTGAGTCAGCGAAGACAATGATCAGACTGCGCGGACGACTGCGCGGACGCGCAGTCTGATCTTTGTCTTCGCTTACTTACAGAGGGCTTCATGTATGGTTTGGCATGTGCTGACTGATACTGTATTGTCCAGGTCGGCAATAATCTTAATAATAACGTCTAAATTGCGTGTTTGTTGAAGAGGAATCGATATACAAAAATTACTTTGTCGATGAGAATCTAAGTAAAGAATACTAGGGGAAAATATACGTAACTTCATAAGAAAAATTGTAAAAAATTACTACCCATTCAATCAATTATGTATACTGAGCTGCGAAAGAAGATATACACCCATATAACAAATTCAAATCTGATTAAAGAAACCTCCAGGGTGTAGTGGTTACGCTATTCGCCTTGTAAACCAGGGGTCGCATGATCTATCCAGGGCTTCTCCAGACTTTCGTATGAGCCTTTAAACCGAGGTCCCGTCAAATTCAAATCTGATTAAAGAAACCTCCAGGCTGTAGTGATTACGCTACTCGCCTTGTAAACCAGGGGTCGGATGATCTACCCAGGGCTTCTCCAGACTTTCGGATGAGCCTTTAAACCGAGGTCCCGTCAAATTCAAATCTGATTAAAGAAACCTCCAGGGTGTAGTGGTTACGCTACTCGCCTTGTAAACCAGGGGTCGCATGATCTATCCAGGGCTTCTCCAGACTTTCGGATGAGCCTTTAAACCGAGGTCCAAACACCTTTGCTGTTGGTGGGACGTAAAACTCAAGCACTGACTCACTCAAATCTGATAAAATACATGTATATGTAGCAATTTTGTTTGTTTGTTTGTTTGATTTGAGGTTTAACGTCACCGTCAACACTGTATAGGTCATTTTGGAGACGCTGCTTCCAATTTTGTGGGACTTTTACCCGGCATTGAGATTAAATGACATCTCAAGCCCTGTCGTCCAATGAAACCAATAGTGTTTATTTGCATGGACGGTCCGACTCGCACCGCTTTGCCTGGGCAGGCTTAGATCCTCTAAGCGGTTTACCAGTACTCGTGTGCAAATCGGTTTCAGCTCTGCGCGGAAGCATCATGCAGCATGTCTATTTCTTCAAGCCCCGATGGGCGGGGGCCAAAATGTAGCAAATACTACAATTCGGGTGTAGGAAAGGTTTTGGCTTAAACTGAGGTTTTATGTCCCCGTCAACAGTAATCATGTCATTTTGGACACGATGCTTCCAATCACGGTGTAGGACTTTTACCCGACATAGAGATGAAATGACATCTCAAGCCCTGTTGCCCATGAAACCTATACTGAACACCACTGTGAACCCTGCTACATATAGTTATTCAAATTATTTCTGTTCTAGAGCATAGATTGTGGGTACTCGTTAGAACCGCCTCATTGAGGCGCTTCTAACGAATACCAACGATCTGCGGCTGGGGCGGAAAATTTTATCTTTGAATAGAAAAAAAAAAACTGATTTTCATCAGGAAAAAATTACTCGTAATCTAGCAGACATGAAATAAAACACTAAGACACGCGGATGTGAAATCCTTATAGTAAGGGAGAAAAATTAAGTTTGAAAGAGTTGCTTCCCCTGAGTGGGTATCTATATCGCTTAAGGGAAATGGGAATACCTGGCAGATTTTTCCGCCATTTGTCAAAGGGAGACGACTTACTGGACTTCCTGTTCGCCTTTCTATAAGCCCTATCCCACGGAAAAAGGGGTCTACTCTTAAAGGAAAGAATTTGCTCCTCATTTGCAAATTCTTTCCTTTAATAGTTGACCCCTATTGACACGGTAGACACAAAAATATTTTTGCAGGAGTTGCCTCCCCTGAAGACTTTCACATTCCCCTTAATGCTCTGAATGCTGGGCATTTTTTGGAGCATTTTTGAGCAGACATTTTGGTTTAAACAATATTTTTATTTATATATAAATCACAAACATTTTGGTCCAGTTCGAGGTGTTTCAGGATCTGACAGTATATAAGCGTAGCGCTTATGTAGGAGTCATCTCCAGACAGTTTGATGTATTTTTCTTATTTTTCCTAGAAAACATGATTAGACGTCTCCTGTGAAGACTATGGAGGCAACTTGCAAGAAATGCTAACTTGCATCTGACAACATCACGTGAACAAGTCCGTGAAATGAAGACCCCCCTAAACCCCACTTTATATAGAGAAAACTGGGGTTTACGGGGGTATTCATTATTTTTCTTATTTCTGCTCCAAGACATAGGTTGTGGGTACTCGTTAGAACCGCCTCAATGAGGCGGTTCTAACGAGCACCCACATCCTATGTTTTGGGCATTTATAAGAAAAATATGAAGGATTTTCATCAGAAAAGTAGCCATTTTGGATATGTGAAAAATGCACTATGTCGTACGGGCGAGTTATCGTAATGAAGACAATATGGGCTTTCATGTTTTTTCATTTCGCCTCATTTATTCCGACATTATTCTAAATATCATATTTCCCTTTATTACTGTGGAAGTTGATGACGTTTACACTTGCATCTTGTAATATCATATAAAATACATCATAAATTTATTATATTGCTTGTGCGTTTAAGTTCCATGTCTTTCTTTGTATGGGCTCGTGTTTCACCCATTTTGTCCTAAACAGAATCTTCCTCATTTAGCATCCGCCCATCGGGGCATGAAGTAATAGAGTAGCTGCATGATGCTTCCACGCAGAGCTGAAACCGACTGCACACGAGTACTGGTAAACCGCTTACAGGATCCAACCCTGCCCAGGCAAAAGCGGCATCAACAGCGGAAAGCCAAAAGGACAGTTACTTTCCCACAAAATGGCCAATTGGTTATCCAAAACAAAATAATATAAGCGATACAAACACTCAAAGACAAATCATAACCCTAATACACCGCGATAGAAGAACCCCCTCGGAACGTCGCGATTTAGACAAATTATTTGTTCAGTCCGCATGATGGCCTGCTAACTCAACAGTGCAACATCTCCGTGACAAGGTTGGCAAAATGCCGGCAAATATGAGTTTTTTCCATGCCGGTGGCATTTACCGGTAAATACCGGCAAATACTGGAAAATACCGGCAAATACTGGAAAATTGAATTTACCACCCTGGAATTAAAAAAAAAAACCTACACTCAGCAGTGATATATGGATCAATTCAATAATAGTGGACTTAATATTTGATAATACTAATTTAGGTTAACTCTGATATTATTTTATTTGTTAAGTATCTGATTTAATATAATGTTAGAATAAAAAGGCCGATTTAGTATCTGCCACTGTCCTCATCTGTTTATTTTTACCTAGAATGATTGTTTAAAGTCACATAAAAATAGAGCAATTAAAGACATCCTTTTGTCCAACCTTGCCCCTGGATATCTTGTGCTCTCTTCAATAAACAATGTGTCAAGAGTTGTTGTTTTAGTAGTCTTGCAATTCACTCTAAAACTAAAGTGTTGGACAATAATAAAATGCTACAAATATCCAAAAATTTGAGCACATGGTTTTACCATACAAAGTGTGTTCAAAAGCTGCAGATGGATTGGCTAACAGTGCTCAGTCTTATCTTGATCAATACAAATTTGGTAAGTGACAATAACCAGGTGCACAGGAAATTTCTACCTGTATTTTTCTACCATTGATTTAAAAAGATACTTTTTTTTTGTTTAAATAATTTCAAAATTTTTAGTTTTAGATTCACATTTTGGCTAGTCCAACATATTTAATCTAAATTGAAAAATATTTTATTCTGTAGGTTGATAACCTTATATAAATATTAAATTTTAACATTTAACTCATTCAGTTTGATTATACTACTTTTAAGTCAATTTTGCAAGATTACTGCAGTGTTTTAAGGCAGAAAATTTCAATTTGCCATTATTTGCCAGTATTTGCCACTTGATGAGTATTTTCAAGTCCGGTAAATACCGGTAAATGCCACTGGTAAATACCGGGGGTGGAATTTGCCACCCAACCTTGCTCCGTGAACACAAAAAAAAAATCCAACAACAACAGAGGTGAAACAACGGTGAGGACTCGACAGCAAGAAAACACTTAAATGCTGGAACAAAAGAAAACCAACAATTAGACTCCGATGGGCCCGGCCATTGCAGGAACATAACATCAGGCACCAACCAACATTACATAGAAATAGATCTCTCTAATTCCCAGTACGCCTTTACGCTGCAACCGTCACAGAATCTGAGGCCTGGCCCACCGGCGTGCAATTAAAGAGGGAAGCAAAGTTGTCAACCGTGATTGGGTTGCAGTCTGTCGTATGACATTTATGCTGTACCCAATCTTTCTATATCGAAGAATGAGTTTACGAAATTGGGTGTTGAAGTCAGTTACATGAATACACCCTCTTGCAAATCGAATTAATTGCGAAATATAAACGCGATAGGATGGCGCACGAGGAACATCACTATCAAAAAAAAAAGGAAAATTTACAATCTAAAAATCAAAATCGTCGCGTTTATCATAAATTTTGCAAGAAATTCATCTACAATAGATAGATGTTAATCCCATTTTGAGGTTTCCAGTCTGAAATGGTTAAACTCATAAGCCCATTTGGAGCTGTCCAGTCTGAAATTGTTAAACTCATAATGTAGTTCGCTGCCAAGAAACAGCCACAATTAACCATTACAATTGTGCCAGTGGAAAAGCAATATTAGGCGTAAAAAATAGTTGTGTTTCTATTAACATGCTGGAAAAAAATTGGTCGGTAGGTAGGAGAAACTTTTTTTATCATTTTATCCCCCCCCCCCCCCCCAACACACACACATACACACACACACACCAGAGAAAAAAAATCAGGGTCGGGCTCGTATCTTTTATGTGTGCATGTTATTTTGTAAATAAAATTGTCATGTTGAGACTTACCCTGTATATCATAATTCATTTTAGATGCTCAAATGTCTTTCGGAAGCTAAAAATGTACTTAAAACGCTAAGTCACTATGGGAAAATGCAAAGACGACACTGTGTAGGGTCGGAAATTGAAAATTGGTGGGTCGGTGTTTTAATTTTTATTTTGTTCTTTTATCGATAAAAATAGTCGTGGGGTCTGAAGCAGGGTCTTACCAATTTCCCGACAGAAACAATCAAAGGACTGTGAGCGCCTGAAAGGAGACTTTTCATTTAACATACAAATTCCTGTATGGCGTCGCGTTCTGTGTTGTTTGATCTACACTGTTTCTCAATGATCCAGTAAACGAGCCCAGTCCGCATTCTGACGTCATAATGCCAAGAGTAGCACGGCTATAATGTACCGTTTTCTATATATTGTACAAACTCACTCCGCACGTGGTTTAACGTTTTTTGTCGCAGGGAACTTTGGGCCGATTGATAAACAATAGACCGAAAAACACAGACCCTATTATCAGCACTTAATAGTTTGTACATCTCAATCTTGTCATTGTACATGCAGGCAGGCATTTTTTCTGCCCCGACCATTGATTGTTGGTATTCATTAGAACATCCACAGTCCATAATAAACCTTGAAGATTTATTCAAGTTTCATCAGAAAAAAAAAAAGAAAAAAAAAAAAAAAAAAAAAACATTTCTTAAAACAATGAGAAAGCATTAAGTATGCGTTACCCTATAGAAGAAGAGGGCGCATAAACTGTATTGCATTTTGAATGATATCATTTAACTCTTTTTGTACCAAATGGAATCATCCTCTATATATAGCAGGAGTCCATTTTAAATGTTTGGGGTGCCTTGTTGTATTATCTTCAAAATTTATTCGGAAAATTGCTGAACTTATTGCAAAAAAGTGTAGGCCCTGATCAGACGCCGCGTGTTGCCAGGGTACCCGTTTTAGGGTCTCCGGAACAAAATGGGTTAAAATGGGCTCAGTGATCCCATATTCATGTAGGAGACGGATTCTGCTTCATAATCACATCCTATAATGAAAATAAGCCACTCCCTGTCTTACAGTTTTTGCAGCAATATCTCTATTTTTCATTTCGTGTTTTGTGTTTTTTGTGTTATATGAACTCGTTTCGATAAAAAAACACAGCTGTTCTAAAACGTGACGCTTTATTTATTAAAAAGAAAGTGCTTCGTAAATCTTAATACAAGTACAGCTTTTACAAAAAGCTAGGTCTACGCTTAGCACATATTAAATCTTTTGGTTGTGTGTTTTGTACAATTAACTGTCTTTGGCAATATTCCAATTGCCAGTCTGCACCAAGGATTCTGCCGACTGAAGTATAATGTCTGAAATTTTCATGATACCACACCCAGTCACATTATCTTGACACTGGGTCGACCAGTCCTAGCTCTACCCCGTAAATCTGAGTGCCAAGGGAGGAGCAGCTAGTACCATTTTTAACGACATTGGTATGTCGCGGCCCGGGATCGAACCCGTGACCTCCCGTTCCCCGGAGCGGACACTCAATCAACTGAGCTATCGGGGCCGGTACAGACAGGAACATACAATATATTAAAAGTAAAACTAGGGGTTGCAGGAGTAAACCTTATTTTTCTTATTTCTGTTCTAAAAATATCAGAATTTTTTACTGATTTTTTTTTTTTTTTTTTGGGGGGGGGGGGGGGGGGGGGGTAAATATTCAAAATATTTGAATAGGCGTGTTTACGTAATAAACATTACGATAACACACCCGTAAGACATAGTGCATTTTTTCACATCTCCAAAATCGCTACTTTTCGGATGAAAATCCATGATATCTTTCTTATTTATACAACAAACATAGGTTGTGGGTGCTCGTTAGAACCGCATCATTGAGGCGGTTCTAACGAATACCCACAACCTATGTCTTGGAGAAAAAATAAGAAAAATAATGTTTACCCCGTAAACCCCAGTTTTCTCTATACAAAGTGGGGTGTAAGGTTTGTTCATTTCACGGACTTGTTCACGTGATGTACAGCAAATCTTCAATAACTCGAACATGCATGGACAGTATATTAACCCTTTTTGTACCAAGTGGAATCTTCCTCCTTGTATATAGCATGAGTCCATTTCAAAATCAAGGGGTAACAGATTGTGTTTTCGTCAATTTTATTTTTTTGGAAAATGGCTTAATTTTTTGCAAACAGTGTAGGCCCTGATCAGACGCCGCGGTCTGCAGGGTCTGATCTGGGCCGGCACTGTTTTCCAATTACCCATTTTGGGGGTTTCTGATTCTAAATGGGTTAACCAGCTGAGTTTATCTCATTCTTGAGTCCCAAAAGATTTTTAAATACCCCAGGGATGATTTAGGGAGATTTTTCCAATTTTATCTTGAAAATATTGCTGTGTGTGTTCATTAGAGGCGACTCTAATGAGTACACACAACATATATTTATCATATGACGTCGCGTCTGAGTGTGTAATAATGCCATGTAATATTTTCGATAATCCACTAGTGGAATAAATATGCAAATTAGCTAGATATGTCGTGTAACTTTACATGTACGACGTCCTTAACGACGTCGCGCTTACTAATGGCGTAATATTGACATTTTTATAAACAATCGTGAATAAAATACGTTTTAAATGGCATATGATAAATAGAATCTTGCATTCGTGCTCATGTATTATTGAATTTATTAAACTCGTTCAGGAAAAGGGATAAAATGCTCGGCAAAGCCTCGCATTTTATACCTTTCCTCAACTCGTTTAATAAATTCAATAATACATGAACACTCATGTAAGATCCTCTATTTAATTTACAAAAGATCAAAAAGATACACCTAAGTCATCCACGTTTTGTTTTTTGACCTGGCACTATGACCAACCCTCAGTTGCTACCCCTATCTATAATATTAGACTCTCACATGGGTATGAGGGATGGATGGAAAAATCCGTCCCGAGGGTCATTGTCTGGCATCACGAGGCTTGCCGAGGGATGCCGGACAGTCGGAACCCGAGGGACGGATTTTTCTATACACCCCTCACGCCCATGTAGGATTCATTTCCTTGCATACCTTCCATTTCTGAGCGTGGACTTTTAATACTGCGGTTACTTCGGTTGCCGACGTTCACCATACTGTGATGATACTACTCCGATATTTAGTTACGTCACGTAACGTGCTTTGACGTCAACATTAACGACGGCGCATATGAGGTCGTATTCTATGGGGCGCCGTTTTACTATTTAATCCGCATTTATAGATATCCATAAATCGAATTATGGATATCCATAATTCGATTAATGAATATCCATAAATCAGCCGAATAATGGAAACCCCTAATTCGAATTATGGATATCCATAAATCGAAATATGGATATCCATAATTCGATTTATGGATATCATTAATTCAGATCGATTTATAGATATCCATAATTCGATTTATGGATATCCATTATTCGACTGATTTTTTGGATATCCATAAATAGAATTATGGATATCCATAATTCGATTTATGGATATCCATAATTCAGGTCGATTTATGGATATCCATAATTCGAGTTATGGATATCCATAAATCACCGCCAAAGCTTTTGGATAAATGATTTCTGCCTAAGACACGTGATTGTTTAATGTTAAAAAAATCTTCAAGGTCTTCATCATCGCTTGAAGATGATGGACAGTCAAAGGGACCTCTCTCCGTGCAGCCTTTTCAGCCCGTAAGGCTTCCAAAGCAATGGACGCCATACGCTGAACGCCCGCCACGTGTGCAGTTAAATATCGGAACCAGCCGTAAGATCCGGAAATTCCGGCCAACGCATCCGGACCCTCTGGAATCACCTCTATGAGGACTGTGGACCTAAGGACACTGGAAGTCGGACGTAAGATTATAATGACCCAAACAGGCAATCCGTGCATGCTTTCTGGAGAAAAATGCACATGGTCGTTATACAGTAAAATTCCTATATTAAGACCACTTTTGAACAGTTCCAAAGGTGGTCCCTGACCAGAGGACACTGTGTGCAGAATTCACGAAGAAATAATAACTGCACCCTTCAAAATAAGCTTTTTAAAGCAGAGGTGGTCTTAATAGCAGAATATCACTTTTATAGTATCAACATATATCCATATAATACTCTACCTTAGATGTATGAAGTACCATGCAAATTCAGATATACCTCCTGGCCCCCGCCCATTGGGGCTTGGAGAAATAGATTTGGCTGCATGAGCTGCGAGTACTGGTAAACCGTTTAGAAGGTCTAAGCCTGTCCACACAAAGTCGCGCGTGTAAATGGGCGACAGGGATTGAGATGTTTGTTTGTTTTTATTTGAGTTTAACGGCCCAGTCACCACTAATTTAGGTCATTTTTGAGCCGGTCAGTTTACCTATCCACACTTTTTCTGGACAGGCTTATGCGTAAGCAGTTAACCAGTACAGTGCACATTCTGTCGCCAAAAACTGACAACTGCCCTTCTTGAATCAGCGAAAGGGAGAGAACGACCGTAGAAAATATTTCATGATCAATCTCCGCAAAAAGAATGTTGCCGACCCTGGCAGGTATCGAACCCGCGTCCCCCTGATCACCAATCAGACGAGCATCCGACTAAGCTTTCGAAGCCGGCGGGATTGAGATGTCATTGGCTTTACGCCTAACATAATTGGATGCAACGTCTCCAAAATGACCTAAATAGTATTGAAGGGAACGTTAAACCTCAAATCAAACATATCTCTGCTACACCACAGGCCACCACTAAGCCTACCCTACATTACCTCCACCTCCATCCCGGCTTTTATTACACACCTAAATCCTGAAATCGGAAACCTGACGCGAATAGTCCATTATTTTTTTTTTTGCAAAGGGAATATTCATTTTTTATTTAGTTTATTTGCAAAGTTGAATTATGGATATCCATAATTCGATTTATGGATATCCATAAATCAGCCGAATAATGGATATCCGTAATTCGAATTAAGGATATCCATAATTCGATTTATGGATATCCATATTTCGATCTAAAATAATGATATCCATAAATCGATATATGGATATCCATAATTCGATTTATGGATATCCATAAATCAGCCAAATATTGGATATTCATAATTCGATTTATGGATATCAATGAATCGAATAATGGATATCCATTATTCGATTTATGGATATCATTAATTCAGTTCGATAAATGGATATCCATAAATCGAATTATTGATATCCATAATTCGAATTATGGATATCCATAAATAATTATGGATATCCATAAATAATAATGGATATCCATTATTCGAATTATGGCTATCCATAATTCTAATTATGCTATCCATAGATAATTATGGATATCTATAAATACGGATTAATAGTAAAACGGCGCCCCATAGTTTTCAACCAGTGCATATCAAACACGTAAGAAAATTCGGTTTTTACCTTGTCCCTGGGTAAGATCACCAGGTTTAGAACAGAATTTCTATCCCAAGCTAAAACTATGGATTTCCTTATCTGGTGTGCGAGAACAAATTTTATGCCTTAAATAGGTTTGAAGAATAAAAACGGACACAGGACACAGACATCTCACACTGTTTACTAAACATGCATTTTGTTTCCATACAACGTTAACACGATGAAGACATCAATTGTCGCAGGTTTATTTGTTACATGCTATCATGTTCCTACTTTTTAGGAACTCATAAAAAATAGTTTGTAAGGTGTGATCGTTCACGAGTCCATTAGTGAACGTTTTTGTGAAAGTATTCTACTCTTCAATACCTACGATTTACATTACGAAGACATGCCTATACAAATGCATTGTAAATTTTACCGCCAAAAAAAAAAAAACACTAAATTTTAAGATTATAAATTGTGACATCTGCTCAAAATATAGATAGTGGGGTTGTTAGAATAGGTGTTAGATTTCATTACCTCTATGGATATTGTAGATAATTTCAATGATAGATAGAATGTATTTATACATGTTTTGATAGAAAAGGGTTAAAACTTTGTACATATCATGTTTTTGTTAGATTTTTCCAGTGAAAATATTTTAAGATACTATTCGGAACCTATGTGGATGATATTTTATATTATGATTTGCTTGTAGGTATGTTATATTTCTATTTCATATATGTGGTACGTGACAAATAGAGAAAGAAATATTTTAAGTTTACATGTATTTTGTTTATGCAAATTCATTTATTATTTTCCTACTTCATTCAATTAAATTTTCCCAAAATAAGGATTTGTCTGAATATAAAATAGAAGGACTTCAATACGGAACCCTGGAAGTGACATGCAATTTATTTTAATATGTTGTGCGAAGAAGATATTATCTTGTGCGCACAAGTTATTATGTTGTTCGTACAGCATATTATCTTGTTCTTACAACATAGATCTTGTGCAGACAACATAATATCTGGTGCGCACAAGATATTATCTTGTTCGCACAACTTAATACATTGTGTAGACAACATTATCTTGTGCGCACAAGATAATATTTTATTCGCACAACTTAATATCTTGTTCGCACAACATATTAAAAAAAAAACAAATTGCATGTCCCTTCCCGGGTTCCGTACTTCAATAATAACATGGTATTTACAAAATTTACTTTAGCTTCAGAAGTTAGGCTCTCAGTCAACATTAGGGTTGAAATAAATAAATAAATAGATAAATAAATAAATAAATAAATTTGATAATAAGACTGATAACCAAAACAACAAGCCATTATTAATTAGACATGTTTAATGTTATTGTAGAAGGGCGTTGGCGATGTCACCGGACTTGTTGAAGGCAATAAAACAGTAAACTATTTATTTTAATTTTATAAAACACTACGACAACACGCCCGTGCGACATAGTGCATTTTTCACATCTCCAAAATTTATTTTCATTATTATGATGCATTGATTTGGCTTTAAAAAGTCTCTTTTAAGAATATATCTGCCTCCATCTATAGTGCATCTACAGTTTGAAAATCGTCCCCGCCCACCGGGCTTTGAGAAATAGATTGGGACCGCACACGAGTATTGGTATCCCGCTTAGGTCTCAGCCTGCGAGTCTGACCGTCCATGCATATAAATCCTATTGGTTTAATTGGCCGGCAGGGATTGAGATGTCTTTTCATCTTAATGGCGGATAAAAGTCCCATAAAATTGAAAGCGGCGTCTCCAAAATGACCTCAATTTTGTTGACGGGGACGTTTAACCTCAAATCAAACACACAAACAAAATAGATTGAAGTGTAGCACCTTCTGCGCAATAAGCGCCTTACATTCAATTGCCATTATTATCCCCTAAGTGGATTTGCTCATGGTTAAATCAATAAAATTTGGCCAGTGCACAACAAATACTACAACAAGACTTGCGCAATGAGCTAATACTTCGAGCATCCTGCGATCAGCGCAGTCTGATCAGTCTTTGATGATTGCATGTGCGAAAATGCAGGTTGATCTGAACATACATAAACGTAGGTTTTGACGTGCGCTGGCTCAAATTTTATACGGTACCTGCGCTCTTAACATGCGTTATGAAAATATTTAGAATAAGAATTAGATCGCCTTTTAAATATATTCCTTTCAGGTTAACAGTATCACTAAGCAATCGAAAGGTATGGCCAATGTTCAAGTCTTAAAAAGTAGGTCAAGGTCACAAGGTCAAAACTTATGAGATCGTTGGAAATTTCTTGCGACATAGAATGCACATGTGAAATATGAAAGCCCTATCACTTACCAATCGAAAGTTATGGACTGTATTAAAGTTTTTAAAAAGTAAGTCAAACGTCAAGGTCAAGGTCAAGGTCACGAGGTAAAAAATTATGGTATCAGTAGAAAGGTCTTGTGACAAGGAATGCACATGTGAAATATGAAAGCCCTACCACTTACTAATCGAAAGTTATGGCCAATATTAAGTTTTAAAAATGTAGGTCGAACGTCAAGGTCAAGGCCACGAGGTCAAAATTATAATATCACTAGAAAGGTCTTGCTTTGCAGGCTTTGCTGATTGCCTATTCGATAAGTAAGATGGCCATATTGCCATTTTGTGGGAAAGTAACTGTCCTTATGGCCTTCCTTTGTTAAGGTTTCCATTATGGTCTGGTCGCTTAATGTTTGTTTTTCTTTTCCTTTGGTGTCTTTGATGGGTGGAGTAAGTTAATTGTATCGATTCCTGATCTTTGTTTTACTTCTACTTTCCAACAAGGAATACACATGTAAATATGAAAGCCCGATCACTTACCAATCGAAAGTTATGGCCAATGTTAAAGTTTTTTAAAGTAGGTGAAACGTCAAAGTCACGAGGTCAAAATTTGTGTTGTTACATAGAAACAATGAACCGGTTATAACAAAACGCTGTAAAAATGCACTTGAAACTGTCTAGGGACACAGTCCTATACTTATAAAATGAACAGGTTACACGGGCGAGCAGCAAAGCCTGAGGCGAGCTGAAGCGGCGACAGAACGTGGCACTGAGCTTAATGCAAGAAGTCAAGCGTATGGCCCTATTAGCTGGCTGCGCAGGCTTTGCTGGCTGCATATTCGATGAGTAAGATTTTCTAATGACCTGGTCCATCACGAAACACGCCTACATAATTTTGATCTCCTTGAACCCCACTTTATTTAGTTAAACTGGGGTTTACAAGTGTAAACATTACATTTTGTATTTTTTTCTTATTTCTGCTCAAAACATAGATTATGGGTACTCGATAGAACCGCCTCGTCGAGGCGGTTCTATCAAGTCCCCATAATCTAAGTTTTGAGCAAAAATATAAAAAAATAACACATTTTTATAAGGAAATTTTTCTTTCTGTGTGGTAAAATCTCCCAATACACTTGTATAGGCGTGTTTTTTATGGTAATTGTTTTCCATAGACTACACTAAATACGACTGCTAACAACGACTCCTACAACTGTACAAGTCTTTGCGTCCACCATTAAAGTAACGACCGTTCTCAGGCATACCCAACAATTGCCAACAAATAGGGACATCAAAGGACTTATACCGATACACCACAACCTTATTATAACACGGTTCTTTATAACACGGTTATGGATATAAGACGGTTTCAAGATGGATCCCAAAAATGTATAGATTATACAGACAAAATGACAATAAATGTTCATTTTTAAAATGACCATAAATTGTCATTTTTCTATAGTCCAACCTGTATTAAGCAAGCACCTCTGGGATATTCAAAAAGTGCTTGCTTAAGGCAGATGCTTGCTTATTACAGGTGAATTTTAATGCATTTTCATTTTTCGGGAACTGAATGCCTGCTTGCGTAAGACAGGTCGCTTGCTTAATCGAGGTGGCCACTAAGACAGGTTTGACTGTAATCTAAAATGGACATTTTTAACATGACAATAAATGGTCATTTTTGCTATATAATCTATACAATTTTGTTTGGATATACATATGCAACACGACTGTTTTACTAACACGGTATCGGTTTTGGACCCCCATTATTAGTGTTATAAAGAGGTTTTTGGTGTACTTTGAATTGAATGTTCATTTCACTACCCTGCCATACGAAGACAACAAAGCCATTGAATTAAATAATCGACAAGTATGTCTACACCAAACACTTAAGCAAGTTTGGCATCACGCCATTATTGACCAGTCAGACAAGAGCTTTGAATTATATGTATAAACTGGTCTGATTTGAGTCATTTGCGGCTTTTGTTGTTGTAGGTCTGATACCTTGCAACCGGACATTAACATTTGGACTATTGATTACTGGTACCTCCTACCTGCACGCAATCTAGAAATTAATGAGATATTTAAAATGTTCTATGTGGAGTTGTTGACGGGTGGCTTAAGGGGAAAAGGAACATCTTCAGGGAAGTACAAAAGTCCCGAAAGCTGCATCCCTTTGAAAATGGCGGAAAAATCTGCCAGGTGTTCCTATTCACCTTAATGGGTAAGAACGCTGACTCTTAATCATTAAGTCGTTCACAGTTGTGGGTTCGAGGCTGGATCTACTAAAGAGAGTATATCACAGGATGGGGGTGGGGAGCAATAAAACAATTATGAGCACAGGGGGTGTCCTACTGTTACAAGAATAAATGCCTTTAAGTTTCATGCTCGGCATGCATGAGACATAAATAAATTGAAAACGAGCCTGCAATAACATTGTCCGCCTCCGTGGCCTAATGGATAAGAGCGCTGACTCTTAGTCATTAGGTCTCTCACCGCCGTGGGTTCGAGCCTCGCTCGGGTCACGTGTGAGACGCCAAGTTCTGCAACGGAAGGTCAGGTGGTTTTTCTCCGGGTACTCCGGTTTTCGCCCACCTATGATTAACGATTGGCTCGATATGAGTGAAATAATCTTGAAAGGGCCGTAAAACCCAAACCAAAAAAAAAAAAAAAAAAAAAAAAAAAACCTTGTCCAGGTCTCAACCTCACCATCGACTATTTTTTCTCATCCAGCTACTTTAAAGAATGCGTCTCGCTCAGGTCATATCTGCAACAGAAGGTTAGTTGTTTTTTCTCGGGGTACTATGGTTTTCGCCCACCTCAATTAACGATCTTCTCGAAATAAGTGAAATAACCTTGAAAGAGTTGAAAGGGCCGTAACCCCCCCCCCCACACACACACACACACACACACCACCACCACCACCACCACCACCACCAAAAGAAAACGAATATGCAGTTTTTTGCTTTTCAGCGAGCTTCTTAAATTAACTAGTTGTCGATCGATTTCCGAAAATTTACATGAACATTTCTTCGATTTAATTCCTTGACACTTGGCAGCAGATTGATGACATGCTGACTGTCCATTTCTTTTAAAGTTGATTAGGGACATGATAGTGACTTCATATTGTGTTAGGCGGTTCTTGGAAGAAGTTGAGGTCGCTCAAGCTGTCGCTTTGCTTGAAAGTGGGTATACCCAAAGGATCGTTGCTGAACACTTTGATGTATCGAGAAGTGTTGTTGCTAGTCCATGGAGACGCTACTAGGAGACGGGCCAGTGAACTCGATGAGAAGGGCAAGGCTGACTACGCATGACGCAACAAAGGGAATATCAAAATCTTCGAAATCTGGCGCTACGAAATCGGCAGAAGGTTACGAATCGAACTACAGCATAAAAATGGTCAAGGGATATCCGATCAAACAATACGTAACAGGTTAAATGAAGGTGATCTAAGGGCCAGAAATCCCGACAAGAGGGCCTATTCTCACCAGGCAACATCGTCACGGCGATATGAGTTTGTCCAAGAACATCAGAACTGGCGATTGCTTGACTGGCGTACAGTTCTGCTGATTTCACCTGAGTGCATGTGATCGACGTGTGCGAGTCTGGGAACGACCCGGAGAACAATACGAGGACTGCAACATTATGGAAACAGACAGATATGGAGGGGGTCAGTGATCGTATGGGTCGGAATTTCGTATGAAGGCCGAACGGACTTGTACATGATAAACTGAGGTACATTAACTGCATTACGGTATCGAGATGGAATTTTAGATCCTATTGTGGCGCCTTTCGCTGGGGCAATTGGTGGCAATTTCATTAAAATGCAGGATAATGCGCACCCCTATACTGCTAGAGTGTGCATGGATTACCTTAATCGTGAGACTATTGAAGCAATGGACTGGCCGGCGCGTTCTCCTGACTTAAATCCAATAGAACATGTGTGGAACATTCTTTACAGATGTATCTCACAGGGCGATCATCCACCAATGACTATTCAAGAACTCACAAACATCCTTCGACATGAGTGGGAAACACTAGCTGTACAAACTGTTCAAAATTTGTTTCGTAGCATCCTTGACGATGCCAGGATTGTTGTGCTGCTCGATGTGGTCATACACATTACTGACAGAAAAAAGTGACCGATTGGCGCATGTCTATGACATTTGAAATAATCTGACGTAAAGATGGCGATTTCTCAAACGTTTATGCACATTCTTCCTTAACAGGTTAGAGACCGTGATTTGTGAACTGGTTGCCAATGTTTGCCATTAACATGTAGCAGATAAAGTTATTCATCTTTCTGAATCGTTGTTTCATCATCATTATCCAACATCTTTATCCTATGAGGAAACATGAGTTTGCTCCTTTAATTGCTTTGAATAGTGTATGTTATTAGTCAGTTAACTGCAAAAGCTTTGTTAACTCAGACTACCCGTACAGTTTTTCCACTCAGAATACCCGTTGAGAAGCAATACTCGTCCACACCTACTCGAAAAACGCTACAGTATTATCGACTTTCAACGAGAACTTTTGGAATGTGTACAGTCTTGAAATGTCCATGAAACTCGCGTACAATTTAAATTTGCAAGTTGTTTGGTATATCTTTATCTTACTCCTTATATCATGGTTATAAAATGCAGTAAATACGAGGAAAATGTATTTTCACCATGTCAAAATTGTAAAACAAACGTCGATGACAGTTTAACTTAGCCATTGCCTTTTAAAGGGCATTTTGAAACAAAACAGCAAACAAGGACATATATAAACAGAAACGCAAGAACAGATAAAGGTACGAGTCTTTTAGGAAGCCAAAGGCGCTTCAAATCTATAAAGCTAGAAAAGAAAGATATGCACTTGCCTCTCCAAAGTCACCCTCTGGTGTGATGTGAAGAACAAAGTCCGTAATGTTTTGCTCGAAAAAAAAAAACGGTGACATAGGTACAGCCTCCGATAGCTTGTTGAAAACGTACATCTTGGGCGCTACCATGTTTACATGGAAACAAATGACGCATCAGGAGATAGTTTTGAAACAGATATAGTTGCACTGCAGTGAACATGTTTTCATATATTAAGCAGTGATTGACAGACTGAGGCAGCTTATAAATAATACGGTGAGGCAGCAGTGAGAGATAATGAAATCACACATTGTGATACATTACGATGGTAAGAAAACTATGTATCTTGAAACACCATTCTTGGTAACTACAGACAAGTACAATCAAAGCACCAAATACTAAAGCAAATGCAAACTGAATTAAAAGAAGCCAGATCGTAGAATAATAATAATAATGTAATAATAAACGACTTAATTGATAGAGGGTAACACATTTAGTACTAGTACTAATCTTCCATGCGTCCCTCCTTTCCTGGAAAGGAACCAGTACTAAGCAATGTGGATAAAGTTTCTTGCTCATGGAAACAACACGTGCCGCTTGCGGGGATCGAACCTGCTACCTCTCGATCCCAAATCCGTGAATAGCTGGATTGTCGCTCAGTAATGAGACAAAATAGTGGGAAAACGTTACTGAAAATCAAAGTACTGAAAGTACTGAGGAAAGCTTATTTGTGAGGCATATTTATAGACCAGTTTCCTTTTCTCCACATATTTCGCTGCCAAGATCCCATACTGTTAGATTTAACCAGAAACTTTGTTTTTCTTTCTCTGACCGCACTGAGCGTTGAACGTAGACGGCCAAAATGAGACAGCGCAGAGCGTTGAACGAAGGCTTCATCTGATTAAAAGCATCATCAGATGAGGAGCAGACTGCAAGAAACGCAATTCTTGTTGAGACACTTTTGGAGTTAAACCCATATAATTCCAGTTTTCAATCATTATGTTCATTTCGAGCGATTTAATTGGTTGAAATAAAATTTTTATACTTCGATCAATTCTATGAGCAGGAATCTCAGATCTGTTACACATAGCGGCAGGTAGTAGATAATGTGACGTCAAAGAGCACGTTTATAACCCGCGCGTTACGTCATTGTATATAAACGTCGTCAACAACTTTCGATTAAATAGAGGATCTTAGATGAGTGTTCATGTATTATTGGATTTATTAAACGAGTTGAGGAAGAGAGATAAAATGCGAGGCTTTGCCTCGCATTTTATCCCTTTTCCCCAACGTGTTTAACCTTTTGAGTGCCAACGTCATTTACTGGAAAGTGCCAAACGTTCGACGTTACACTGCGTCTTGTATATCAGTCTTAGCGACGTCAATAGAACCAAACTGAACGCGACGTTATCCAGATGACGTTCATCTATTTCCCGCGGGGTCTTTCAAAAAGTATCCGGCGTTTTGCATACTAGATATTTTGCACTTCTATTATGGATTATACAAGAATTATTTTCACATTATCACGTAACGAACAGACGGAGCAGTGCTTTTACACCTGTTTTGAGAGATCAAACGCACTTTACATCACTGAGTGGATAAAATAGAATAGAATATGTTTATTTGCCATATGGGCCCATGTAGGGAATACAGCACACACATATAAATGCAAATAGGCCCCCGCCCATAGGGGCTTGAAGAAATATAAGGGCTGCATGATGATTCCACGCAGAGCTGAATCTGGCCCGCACACTAGTACTGGTAAACTGCTTAGAGGATCTAAGCCTGTCCAGTAACTGCGGTGCGAGGCGGACAAACAAATATAAATGCAAATGCAGTTATCGAAGACGCATAATTTGAACACGACAAAACAATGTTTGCTATTGTGAAAAAATGGAAAATAAGAAAATAGACTATTCATAATGGAGTAAGAAAGAAAGTTATGAAGAAATAAAACTGCTGCACTTGGGACAATAGCTTTTTGCTGAGTTGTTTGTCTCATTCATTGTTCATCGCATTATTTGTATTCTTTATGTTGACCTCACAGGCGCATATTGATGAATGTATTTTCCCCTTGGCCTTGGCCCATCGAATGTTCATATTACTAGGTATTTGAGAAATTTTCTGAAACAAGCAAATGAAGCGCACTCTTGACCGACTTCTATTGGAAACAGAGGACCACAGAATATTATATACACCATCTTCATAGCAACGGACTTTCTCATTGGCATCTACGGAATCAGTTCCTAGCCACAATGGTGAGAAATCTGAAATTTATTCAGACCTTGCATTCCTCTGAAAAATCGAATCGAGTTCGAAGTGACTGTCGGATTTCACCACTTTGTCACCATATAACAAAACCGAATTGTCCGTACGATCAGCAGAGACTTTGATCAGCCTGTGCGTTGTATAGAAAAATTCTATATGGCGGACATCCATGATTTGGCCTATAAGACCTGCGTCATTGTTGGGTGCACAGGCCAGTTTTTCGTGCGTTAGCTCAAATGATAGTGACGGTGAAAATGAAGCACGCCTCTTCTTTCTGTTGGACAATTTGTAGATGGTATAGTAAAAATGTTACGGTTAACGTGAAAAAGAAGTTCAGCGAAGGTTCATAGTGCATATTATATTTTCTTCCTTTGGGATCAATGAGCCCATCCTGGTTACATTGAAAATTGAACACCACTCAAGCCGGCGCTAGGGGTGTATGCAGCCTTGCAAACTACATTGCTGTATATGAAGAGACTCACTAAAACCGATCTCCGATGTTCGCTGTTTGTTGTGTTTCCAAAGGCAACCTTTTAGCTTTTTATTTTGAGATCTTATTTGTTTATATCGATTTAAATTTGAAACCCGCAGAGAAAATTTAACTTCGTCTTTTTCTGAGTTTCAGAAATGTTGAGTGAAAATAGGATTCAACAAAATCTTTACTAGAAGTGGATATGCTACTCGCCTCATAAACCAGAGGTTGCGGGTTCGATCAAGGACCTCTCCAGACTTACTGACGAGTCTTTAAACCGAGGTCCCCTCCCCGTATGACCTTAGCTGTTGGTGGGACCTAATACAAACACACTTACTCACTCGCCAAAATCTCTAGGCAAACTCTCTAGGCATAAAATGTAAGCAGAGGTTATCCTAAATAGCGGCAATAGCACACACAAAATAAAATAAGAAAATGAAACAATAGGCCTATAAGGACGCATCGTGTGCACGAAATACCATTTCACACGGATTAATATGAGTTAATTTTGTGGGACTTTTACCCGACATTGAGATGAAATGACATCTCAAGCCCTGTCGCCTAATGAAACCAATAGGGTTTATTAGCATGGACGGTCCACCTCGCACCGCGGTTCCTGGACAGGCTTAGATCCTCTAAGCGGTTTACCAGTACTAGTGTGCGGGCCGGATTCAGCTCTGCGTGGAAGCATCATGCAGCCCATATATTTCTTCAAGCCCCTTTGGGCGGGGGCTTACCAATGATGTGGTACCAACGGGTTTTTGTTTTTGTTGCTCGCTCGAATTGCCTCAGTGATTTGGTACAAACGATTGCATCCATTCCGGTGCTCGTTTGAACTGTCTAATTTAATTTTAGGTGGCTCTATCCACAGGAGCTTGACGTATTACAATATTAAAGGGTTCATCTCTACGTTTCTATGTAATATTATATAGAAACGTAGGGATAAGCCCTTAAAATTTTATTACGTCAAGCTCCTGTGGCTCTATCGAGTACCCACTACCTATTTTGCCGAAGTTATGACGTCACTTTTACGTTGACGTTAATTACGTCAAAAGTCGGATGCACGCTCATGACGTAGGTCACGTGAAAAAGTGACGACCTGACAAAATATTCAACTGACAGAGCGAGAAGTTGCGATAAATTATGAGGCTGTCCAACCCCGAAACAAGAAATACAATGTAAGTGTCTTCCACAGCCCGAAAAAAAGAAAGAAAACAGCGCGAAGGGCCCTGCATCCATCCAACCCAACGCTCTTGTGTATGGGCTTTAGCAATTTATCTCTTAAGTGTTTAGGCTGGCCTCGGTAGCTCAGTCGGATGCGCATCTGACTGCTGATCAGGCGGGCGCAGGTTCGATACCTGCCGGGGTCGGCAACATTATTTCGTGGAGACTTGATCATGAAATCTTTTCTACTGTCATTTTCTCCCTTCCGCTGATTCAAGAAGGGCAGTTATCAGTTTCTGGCGAAAGTATGTGCACTGTATACTGGTTAACCGCTTACATATTAGCCTGCCTAGGAAGTGTGGATAGGTAAACTGGCCGGCTCAAAAATGACCTAAAATAATGTTGACTTGGTCGTTTAACTCCTATACAAACTAACCGATCTTAAATGTTTCTTTTGTGGATATTTTACGAATATCTTTAATGATGTGGAGTATTTCTTGTAGCTTTTGTCGACGTTCTTTTATTGGTGCGTGTGCATTTGAATTCATCTTATAGTGGGATGTCAAACCGGAGGCTCCGATATATGCAGGCCTTGTCGTGGAAGAACAGATAAAAAACCGATCCAAATGTCACCTGTTTTAGGAGCATATTTTCAACTTAATACTTCTCTCTCTCTCTCTCTCTCTCTCTCTCTCTCTCTCTCTCTCTCTCTCTCTCTCTCTCTCTCTCTCTCTGATTGTGATATTTTTCTTATTTCTGCTCAAAATATAGATTGTGGACACTCGTTAGAACCGTCTCATCGAGGCGGTTCTAACGAGTACCCACAATCTATATTTTAGAGCAGAAATAAGAAAAATAAGGTATACCCCCGGAAACCCCAGTTTTACTATATAAAAGTGGGGGGTCAACATTATATAGGCGTGTTTTCGTGATGAAGATTCAGTTCAGCCTTGACAGCCTCTTCGTCTTCATTATGCACTCATTTGGTAGCTCAGAACTTATGGTTTCTTATTGCGGGTAGCAAAGACTGCTCGCTGGTCGCACAATGTCATTTTGTGGGCTTTGTTATGCAGTGGCTCAATCTTCCTTGTTTCATCTGTATTTTGTTTCATTTTGATTTCCTTGTCTTTCAATTTTTAATTTATTTTCATTACATTTATTTAAAATATCATATACATGTATGGGATTCATAATGATTTGTGCCAAAATTGTGCTTGTGTATATATATATTCATATCAAAATACATTATTTTATGTGATATCATGTAATGAATACCCGTCTAAACCACACTTTATATAGAGAAAAGTGGGGTTTACCGCGATATACGTTAATTTATATATTTCTGTTCCAAGTCATAGGTTGTAGGTTCAATGGGTAGTTCTAATGAGCACCTTAAATCTATGTTTGGAGTAAAAATAAGAAGAATATCACAAATATTCATCAGAAAAAATGTCCGTTTTTGAGATATGAAAAATGCACTATATGCCATACGGGTGTGTTAACGTAAAGATATCAATCTGATAGAAGGCTCAGAACAAACAAACACCGTTTCGGGAGAAATAACCGCTCGACAGTGAACGATATGAGAAGCATTGACTATCAAAGTAAAGTTTAATAAACAAAAAGCACTAAGCTAAAAAGCGCGAAAGAATATAAAATATCTCAATATTTCTACAGCCATTTTGGCTTTATTACGGACTAATTAGGAACGAAGCAAATAATGCACTTGATATATGTAGGTACTAATAAAATCTTCAATTTGTCTCCCTGAAAACGCATCTAGCCGATAGAAAAAACATACTTTTGCCAAATTACTTATTCGCTTTTTCTTTGCGCACTTTTGAAACAACCACCCGCTAAACGACTCGACGTTAGCGTTCACTTTGCCGCCTAACGTCAAACGATGACGTTACTTGACAACAAGCGGGAAAACATAAGAAAAATATAGCATAGGGTATGTGTCTTTCCTCGTCAATATCAATCATCTCGGTGTGTGTGCGATGAAACGAACACACGAACTTTATATTAGAATATTTTATCTTCAGAAATCTACCAAATATAGTCATCTCTCTCCTTGAAATCTTCGAGAAATCTTCCTCCCAAAATGGGCCCAAAACGGGCCCGTTGGCACTCAAAGAGGTACAACGGTGGGCCGAAAAAGGGCCCGTTGGCAAACAAAGGGTTAATAAACTCAATAAAACAGGAGCACGAATGCAAGATTCTATTTATCATATGACATTTGAAATGCATTTTATGCACGATAGTTTTATAAAAGTGTCGCTATTCCGACATTAGTAAACGCGACGTCGTTAAGGACGTCTTACACGTAACGTTACGGGGCGTATCTAACTAATTTGCATATTTAATCCACTAGTGGATTATCAAATTTATTAAATGGCGTTATAACACTCTCAGCCGTTACGGCATGTGATAAAAGATGGAAACTATTGAAATGTAACTGTTAGAAGACAAATGAACTGACTTTATAGACTTGACGTTTTGTTCGCTTGGATTTCTTTCAAAGATGGCAGCTTCTAATTGAATAATCATTCCGCCGTAGTTTATTCTTTCGCTTTCGAAATATTCCCTAGCAAATATCATTATTGTGGCATTTTTAATGTTTCGATGACACAGTTGGAATTATAAGGAATTAATTGTCATTTTTGGGGATTCCATCAATCTGTAAACTTCGATAAAATCCACAAAAAAATGGAATTCATTTCTATAATAAAATTAGGCAATGGTGATTTTGCGACGGCTCAATATGCCATAATCATGAGACTTCGTAGAAATATAAATAATCTGTGGAGAGAGCTTCTGAGCTTGGATATCTTGCTCCCACCTTTCCAGAATAGTTTTCACACAAACAAGCACACTTATACCATAAATCAAGCTATCACAAAACATAGACGTCTTCATTTATAGTTTAAGAAATTGGGGGTGCAAGATATACACAGGCAGGATTCACCATATGTATTCGGACATACAGGCCTGGGCAAACAGTGTAGACCCAGACACAGAGCGCGGCGTCTCATCAGAGTCTACACTGTTTGCTACTCACCCAACTATTTTTAGACACAGCAAAGGGTAGTAATAAGGACTTGTTCAAATTTTAGAACAAATATGGTTTGCATAGTTATGTTACATAAAATATGTACTGTGCTGTAATGACACATATTTGAGCTGAGGAAACCACCACTAGCGGATCAAGTTATTCACCTTATTTGCATTATCTGCTGGTTCCTAGTCTGAAGGTTATCAGTGTTGGAAAAACAGGTAACCAGACCCCCTGACCTTAAAAGTGCAGGGGGTCTGGTCACCTTTTCTTCCAATATTGACAATGTGCAAGCTGGGAGCCAGCAAATAATGCAAATATGTTACAGAAAATATGTACTGTGCTGTAATGACACATATTTGAGCTGAGGAAACCACCACCTGCGGATCAAGTTATTTACCTTATTTGCATTATCTGCTGGTTCCTAGTCTGAAGGTTATCAGTGTTGGAAAAACAGGTAACCAGACCCCCCTGACCTTAAAAGGTCAGGGGGTCTGGTCACCTTTTCTTCCAATATTGACAATGTGCAAGCTGGGAGCCAGCAAATAATGCAAATATGTTACAGAAAATATGTACTGTGCTGTAATGACACATATTTGAGCTGAGGAAACCACCACCTGCGGATCAAGTTATTCACCTTATTTGCATTATCTGCTGGTTCCTAGTCTGAAGGTTATCAGTGTTGGAAAAACAGGTAACCAGACCCCCCTGACCTTAAAAGAACAGGGGGCCTGGTTACCTTTTCTTCCAATATTGACAATGTGCAAGCTGGTAGCCAGCAAATAAAATGCAAATATGGTGAATAATTGTGAGTAAGTATCATACTAAATTGTAAACGAGTGAAGTTGAAAAGTTAAATATCGGTTACTACAGGACTGCGTGCAAGTGTTTTGTTTGTTTGATTTGAGGTTTAACGTCCCCGTCAACACTGTATAGGTCATTTTGGAGACGTTACCCGACACTGAGATGAAATAACACCTCAAGACCTGCCGCCCAATGAAACTGATAAGATGCACACTAACGCCATTGATGATAAGCCTCGCCAGGCTGGTTCCAACACTATAATACTTTACAGCAGAACTTCGATGGCTCAAGCCACGCTGGGTCGTATACCGCGAAGGAGTCGAACCCTTTCTAGAGACCCTAGGAAATTCGTTCAGATACGAAATAGTAAGGGGTGGTTTTTGGAAGATTTTCTTCTTTTATCTTTCAAATGAATGTTGTGTGTACACATTAGAATCACCACAACATACAGTAGAACTTCAATGGCTCGAACACCGATGGCTCGTTTACCATGGCTGAGTCGAACCCGTTTTTGAGTCCCTATGGAATTTCTCTACATAATAAATAGGGAGGGTAAAATTTAGGTTATTTTCATCTAATCTTGCAAATGTATACTGTGTGTACTCATTAGAATCGCCTCGATGAGGCGATTCTAATGAGTACACACAGTATACATTTTTCATTATAGAACACCGAAAAGCTGTCCTAAAGTATGACGTCATGTCTCCTGGCAGTAGCCCGAGTGGCACGAACTACCCCTGTCTCGAACAGATTTTCGTGGTCCCATAGGTGTTTAAGTCATTGAAGTTTGGCTGTACATTTATATTAAGAACACTGACAAGATATCCAAACCATATTTCCATTATGTCCATTATGACACCTGGTCTGGAACTACTACCGATTTTGTTTTGGCTGCAACATTCTATTCTTGGCACTGCTGTCAAATTTACTTTTTCATGTAAAGATCAAAGATATGAATAGCAATCAAGTTTATTTTATCTGAAATATCTTGTCAATCAAAAGGTTCACTGAACTAGTTCTATAGAGCACTTGTAATGACCACTGGTTGGTTTGTTTGTTTGTTTGTTTATTTGATTTTTAAGGTCCCAGTCAACACAATATAGGTCATTTTGGAGACAGTGCTTCCAATTTTGTGGGACTTTTACCCGGCATTGAGATGGAATGACATCTCAAGCCCTGTAGTCAAATGAAACCAATAGGGTTTATAAGCATGGACGGGCCGACTCGCACCGCTTGCCTGGGTAGGTTTAGATCCTTTAAGCGGTTCACAAGTACTCGTGTGCGGTCGGTCTCAGCTCTGCGTGGAAGCATAATGCATCCTATCTATTTCTTCAAGCCCCGATGGGCGGGGGCTTGACCACTGATTAGTCAATGGCACCAAACATAATTGGCACCTTGACTGTCAATGTTCACCGTGCTTTGTGACATATTGAGTACATTCTTGCCATCAAAGACATAGAGGTAAACTGACAATTTGAAAATCAAAATGTTGTAGTTGAAAGAAGCAGATGTTGCAGCAAGTGGGTAGAAATAGTACACACAGTGGCTCGAACTACCTCTGTCTCGAACGAACTTAAATGTTCCCAAAGGTGTTCGAGCCATTGAAGTTCGACTGTATATGTATCTAGTAACAAAGTACATGTAATAATTAACGGTTTCTACTAAAATCTGCCATTCCTACATAATTCATTGTTAATTATACCGGTCTTAATTGTAAGTTCAATATGTTTTTCACTGCTAATCAACTTTTGCAGCCCCGTTGCAGTGATTTAATCTTTATTAAGCTGGTTTGAAAAACGCTTAAGAGAGATGTGAAACTTTAATTTGTGAAACAAGGGAATACATTGACCTGTATGTCTTATATAGGCCTATCGGCCCCGACCCATCGGGCTTGAAGAAATAGATGGGCTGCATGATGCTTCCACACAGAGCTGAATCCGACCGCACACGAGTACTGGTAAACCGCTTAGAGGATCTAAGCCTGCCCAGGCAAAGCGGTGCGAGTCGGACCGTCCATGCTTGTAAAACCTATTGGCTTCATTCGGCGACAGGGCTTGAGGTGTCATTTCATCTCAATGTCGGGTGATGTCCCACAAAATAGGAAGCAACGTCTCCAAAATGACCTATACAGTGTTGACGGGGACGTTAAACCTCAAATCAGTCAAAATCAAATCTACTATAGGCTTATGGGATCTTACATGAGTGTTCATATATTGTTGAATTTATTAAACGAGTTGAGGAAAAGGAATAAAATGCTTTTCCTCAACAGTAACAAAACAGCTTTTTAGAATGAAATACATGTATATGTATCTAATCATATCACGTCGCCTCTGAGAGTGTAATAACGTCATGTAATAAATTCGATAATCCACTAGTAGATTAAATATGCAAATTAGTAAGATACGCCCCATTACGTTACACGTACAACGTGCTTAACGACGTTGCGTTTACTTATGGAGGATTATTGACATTGTATATAAAAATTGGACGGGAGACGCAAGATTTATGTGCCAGAGTTCGAGTAAGTACTCGATGCAAAAAATATCTTCGTAGTACAGTGAACTTCGATATCTCGAACACGGATGACTCATTTACTTTCGTTTAAGAGGAATGTATACACCTTCACCGGAGGCAACTCATGCAAAAGTATCTCGCCCCCGCCCATCGGGGCTTAAAGAAATATTTGGGCTGCATGGTGCTTCCACGCAGAGCTGAAACCGACCGTACACGAGTACTGGTAAACCGCTCAGAGGATCTAAGCTTGCCCAGGCAAAGCGATGTAAGTAGGACCGCCTATGCTTATAAACCTTATTGGTTTCATTAGGCGACAGGGCTTGAGCTGTCATTTCATCACAATGTAGAGTAAAAGTCCCACAAAATTGGACGCAACGTCTCCAAAATGACCTATGCAGTGTTGACGGTGACGTTCAACATCAAATCAAACAAACAAACTCAAGAAAGGGTTCGACGAACCCTCAATGATCCGCGGCGATTCTGTTGGGTACACACAGTATTCCTGTATTTTATAGAAGGTTTAAAAGATATCCTTAAGTCAACTCCTTGAAGCCTCATGTACTGACGCTATGGTCAGCCCTCAGTAGATCGAACTACCTCCATCTCGAACAGATTCTCATGGCCCCTAAAGTATCGAGCTATTGAAGTACGACTGTTATTATATCAAGCATAGCTGTTTGCAGACATCATTTGGGCCCCGTCAAGCGATTTGGTACTTATCACCTATGCGAGCAGCGGAGGTTCAGGCGCATCCGCGCAGTCTCGCCAGAACCTTCACTGCTCGCTAATACAAGCAGTGAATCAAGAGGAACCTTCAGACAGAAAGCCATATCCCTGGCCCCTCTGAATGGATGGGCATGCGCAGTTAAAATTTGTCATGACGGAATGCTCGAAGACACAAATTCGCTTGGCGGGGCTCATTTATAAACAATCGACCCAACGTTACTAAGCACAGTATCTTTTACGTGTTGCTGTCCACGTGACTATCACTGATTTGTGCGAAATCTAGGTAACGGTTAATTATAGTCGTGCTATTCTCGTCGTAGTGACGTCAGAGTTCTGCGTAAAAAAGCTTGTAAAACATTGACTCTGGCATTACATAATATTATGTAGCCCTCAGTGCTGACTAAAGAGAAGCCCTCTGTCTGCAACAGGTAAGGGGCCTTCTTGGGAAAATCAATAATTGACTAACTGTTAACTACAGTGTACCTTAATCATCACGAAAATACGCCAATATAATTTTCACCCCCTTGAACCCCATTACGAAACCTGACGCAGTTTCGGCATTTTTAATGGATACAACATTTTTGACGTCCTGTTTTACCTTCCTGTACTGTACCCCGAGTCATTCTCAAAAAGAAGGTTCACTCTTTAAGGAGGGAATTATCTCCGGAAGGAGTCACTTCTTTCCTTTTAATGGGACCTTTAGTGAAAAGGGAGTCAGATAAATTATAAAGAGCAGCTCCCGAAGATTTCTAATGTTTGTTTGTTTGTTTGTCTTTTTTTCACAACCACAAAATACCATTACGAAAACACGCCTAACAAATACAGAGTTACCTTTATCGCCGAAAAAATGAACATTTTTAGATGAAAAATTGTGATATTATTCTTGATTCTGCTCAAAATATAGATTGTGGGTACTCGTTAGAACCGCCTCAACGAGGCGGTTCTGACGAGTATCCACAATCTATATTTTAGAGCAGAAATAAGAAAAATAAGGTTTACCCCTGTAAACCCCAGTTTTTCTATATAAAAGTGGGGTTTGGAGGAGGTCAAAATTATATAGGCACTATTGTGCAAAGGTTTATGGAAGTAATAATAATAAAATTTTAGCCGGTTAAAAATTCGGATGATATTTTTGATAAATTATAATCTTATGGTTTCCAAGTCACTTTTTTGTCGGAGAACCATTTTTCGAACTTCATACCGCCTTGCCACACAATTGTATTAAAGAAAGGTATACTGACTTAAGCATGCTCTTTTTTTTAGCCTGTAATAAAAACGCGCTTTTTTACTTCTGAAGTACAAAGACACTTTAACTAATGGTCTTTTGAAACCATTTTTAAGGCTCTATTTATCTTTTGGATAATGTAGTTATCAGTTTTTTGGCACTCAGCTATATATATAAATAAACTGTATGTATTCCGACGGGGACTTACTGTGCTCCCCTTGTTGCGGATTTGGTTTTCATTTTGTTATGGCAGAGCCTTTGTAGCGATGATTTTCAGGATTCTAGGTACTTGCATGGATAATGTTTATTTTGAACAAACGGTTGGCTGGATCTATCCTACTTGATTGATGTTAATGATAGCTAGTTCCTCTGATACATTTATGAATTTAGATTTAGATAGTAGTATAACTACGCCCCTAACTTTGAAGAAGTTGAAGGGCATATTGTTTCCGGCAGGTTTGTGCGTCCGTTCGTCCGTTACGCTTTTTGATCCATGCCATAATTTTAGAACCATGAATGGTAGGGTTTTGAAATTTCATATAGAAAATGGATTCCTCATGAAAAAAAATAGCTGACAGTTTTTTTTTTTTTTTTTTTTGGATTTTTTTTTCAGGATTATGCTCCTTTCTAAGTTATGGCTCTTTAAAAAATGGACGAAATCTTGTCAGCAAAATATCTGACAACTATTAATTAAAAGCAAGAGCCTTGGGAGGTTGATGAGTGGGTTGCCAGTTACGATAAGATCACATGGTTAACTTTTGAAGAAATTATGAAAAATACTTCATGAGTTACGGCCCTTTGTAACTTTGGGCATTTGCACATTGCAAGCTTTGTGGTGCACAGCATAACTTTAGAACCATGTATGCTAGGGTTTTCAGATTTCATATATTGGTTCCTCATGAAAAAATAGCTGACATATATTTTTCTCGTCAGGATTATGCCCCTTTCCAGAGTTATGATCCTTTGAAAAATATTGAATGAAATATTGTCAGAAAAATATCTTAAAAACTATTAAAGCTAGAGCCTTGAAAGTTGATGGATGGATTGCTAGTGGTGAGCAGATGACCTGAGTAACTTGAAAAATGATGTATACCCCTAAACACCAGTTTTCTCTATATAAAATCGGGGTTAAATTGATATGAGAATATAGATACAAGCGGTAAAACGTGACACCTTCAACTGATCATGTTGGTATTTGTTTTATCATCTTCACTGAGTAAATACCATCACGTGAACAAGTCCGTGAAATGAGTACCCCCGTTAGCCCCATTTTAGATAGAGAAAACTGTGATTTAAGGGGTCACATTTTTTTTTCTTGTTTTTGTTCTTAAACATAGGTTGTGGGTACTCGTTAGAACCGCCTCAACGAGCATCCACAATCTATGTTTGCAAAAAAAAATAAGCAAAAAATCACAGATTTTCATCAGAAAAGTAGCCATTTTGGGGCTGTCAAATAACACACTATATCGCACGGATTTGCTGTCGTAATGCAGTTAGCCCGACAAAAACAAAACTGACAATAACCCCACAGAACATCACGAAAACACTCCTATATAATTCTGACCCCCTTAAACCCCTCGTTCATATAGTAAAATTGGGGTTAACAGGGGTTAATCTTATTTTTCTTATTTCTGCTCTGATATATATATTGTGGGTACTCGTTAGAACCGCCTCAATGTACAATCTATATGTTGAGCAAAAATAAGAAAAAAATCACATTTTTTTTTTTTTTCATCTAAAATTTTCGTTTTTTAGGTTTTTAAAATTTACAATGTATTTGTATAGACTTGTTTTCGTAATGGTACACAAGATGAAGTTTGAAGAGAACATTTGTGGTGTAATCTGTCTTGATCATTTAAAATGGCAAATGGCCGTTTATTGTGCGCACCCTGCATTCACATTTTCAGTAACTTTATCCCTCATAATTTCTTCCGCCACTACTAGTGCATCGGCATTAAGCTTTAACTTAGCCTTGAAAAGATGGTATTGCACGTGCAGATGTGACAGCTTCGCGGATTTTTTTTCAATTTTGTCAAAATCCAAAAAGACAGAAAATTTCATAACCCAAGACTGAGTTCTGAAATAGGCAAAGGAACAAAGCTTTTGTAACTAAATTTCCTGCCTCTAACATCATTGTAGAATATCTAATAAACAACTGATTTGAGTCAACCTTCAGGTTCAACCAGCTCAAAACACTTATTGTGCGCAATATTGGGCGACAAAATGGGCAATTCAATTTCAAGGGAGTATCCCTTTTCCTAGTGGTATTTATCCTGCCTGTTAAAATACAGTGGCCAATTTCTATTGCAGCAAGTTGATAGGGAAGTTGCAATCGTTCTGAATATGATTGTTTGAGTGGTGGCTTCGGCAAAGTCGCACAAAGCCACCAACACCTTATGTGCGCAATGTTACCGGACTGCACCGTATTTGTAAATCGTTTACATTTCGCGCGCGTGGTCTTAATTGTCGTAAATTTTTAATATTTTAATTTGCGATGATATCTATATTTCATATCTGCAACTTATTTGGTGGGTGCCCAGAATTCGCGAGCGATTCGCAAAGTCACGAATATTAGCGCTAATAAGGTTTTCGCGAATAACAGTGAGTTTTACACTTTCATAGTTCACAATGAATATACCCGTTCAAGAAGGTCATTGGTGATCGGTTCAAGATTAAGATATTATTTTATTCAAGCTATTATGAATAATTATTTTCCATCACGAAAACACGCCTATATAATTTTGACCCCCTTGAACCCCACTTTTATATAGTAAAGTAGAAGTAAAACAAAGATCAGGAATCGATACAATTAACTGAGGTTTAGTAAGACTGGGGTTTCCGGGGATAAACCTTATTTTTCTGCTCTGAAATATAGATTGTGTGTACTCGTTAGAACCGCCTCGATGAGGCGGTTCTAACGAGTGCCCACATTCTATATTTTTATATATTTATTTTTATATATATTTTTATTTTTTCGGCGATAAAGGTGGCAATGTATTTGTATAGGCGAGTTTGCGTAATGGTTTTGTTTGATTTGAGATTTAACGTCCTCGTCAACACTGAAAAGGTCATTTTGGAGACGTTGCTTTCAATTTTGTGGGACTTTTACCCGACATTGAGATTATGAATAATTATCTACCTACGTAGTCTCACAAAATTGGAAGCAAGTTCTCCAAAATGACCTTTACAGTGTTGACGGGGACGTTAAACATCAAATCAAAAAAAAAAAAAAAACGTGTAGGTAGTCCTGCAAAAATGATTTACGGAATATACCTTAGCACCATCTTAAACTGGGAGTATAATTGTAACGTAAACATGCTTTGAAATGTTCATGTTCAACTGAATGGGGGATGAACACGTTTTAATACTTCGAACTCAGAACATCTTACACAATTTATATTTTCATTTTATATACATTATTTCAAAAGTCAATTATCAACACACTTACCAACTTGTTTCTGTATATTGTACCAAACTCCGCCAATCTAGCCTAGGAGAATAAATAATATTATATCCAATAACTACACTACACACTCCCACGATCCGACATCGTTTTTCCCCTCTCGCACGGATACTTAACAGCCACTAATGGTATCTTTAAACAGACAATTGGAAAGCCGCTTACTTTCTATCCCCTTGTCTAAATTTGACGGCAATTCCGATGGATGAAATTCCCATATCGGACTTGTAATTTATTGATTTCTGACAGGCGCTATAGCACCAAAACAGTACTCGTTGTCAGAGGGTAATAAAATTCTATTCTGCAGGAGCACTCAAACATGTTATCTCCGTCAGCCTGTGCACTGCTCTTGCATGGTTTATGCAGTTTGCCACAATGCCATTTGGTTACTGCATAATTTTCTTTTTATATAGCTGACACAGGCTGCTACTGTCATATGGTTTTCGTTTATGCCTTCAGACAGGCACCTTTTCCCCGACGTTAAGACCAATATTGATGTAACAAAGTAAGCTTTGACTTTCTGACAAAAGATCGGTAATTAATCTCTGCATTTGAACCGACTGATTAATTACCACGAGAACTGGTCTCGTGCACTGGAACAAAACAGAATAAATATTTATGCATTACCAGTGGATTCTGAAAAACAAAGAAATATACGGTGTCCCTAGTCAAGAGCGATGCTAAATGTAGTCAACATAACATTGTCTCTATATCAGATGCATGAGCACTCACGGAAATAAAATAGTTCAATTCTAATGATTTAATTTAGTATTCTGCTTGCTGATCAGCGAGTTTATTCAATACGATAACGAACCCGTGCGACATAGTGCATTTTTTCACACGTCCAAAATGTCTACTTTTCCGATGAAAATCCGTGATATTTTCTTTTTATTTACACAATGCAAACATAGGTTGTGGGTGCTCTTTAGAACCGCCGGTTCTTACGAGTACCCACAACCTATGTCTTGGAACAGGAATAAGAAAAATAATATATACCCCAGTAAACCCCAGTTTTCTCTATATAAAGCGGGGTTTAGGGGGGGGGGTTATTTCACGAACATGTTCACGTGATTTTAGGGAATATATACAATTTCAGGGAACAGAAGCCTTTCAAAAATAGTTTGTCTCCTAAGAAATACAGTATATTTCTAAAAACAATAACGTTCACTTGAAGAAATTAATTTAGCTAGGAGTAGATTCTATTTTTTGGAGAACCATGCTGTTATCGCCAGAGCAAAAACATGAATACTTTAGCAGACCTCTTTTCCGATCGGACAGAGATGCAGAACTAAAGAGTGAAAGAGTTGAAATACATGTACATAAATATTGTGTGCGTTTGTTGTCATTAGAATATTATTTGCGTTTGTTGCGATAGGAACCCATGCATAGACGTCACCGCAACTGTGCGTGGGATCGAATCACACCATCGCAAGTATTTATTTATACACGATTAAGGTCAAGAATACGTAAATGACGTCGCCGCCAAATTTTACGCGCGTACCAAACAAACGTCTTCATTGAAAATGTCCTATCTATCTATCTATCTATCTTCTGATACTGCGTCGGTCACATTTGACCATTACCGCAGGTGTATATAACATACACTCCAGGTTTTGCAGGATGAAAGCCTACACAGTAATCATGTTATTACGGTAGGGATCTTTAACCTGCACAGGGGATGGTTCTCGCTGCACAGGGGGCCTCCAGTTAACGTCCCGATCCGAAGGACGGTGCACTTTATGACAATCCTAATTCTCCCATGATAAGTTGATTAAATGATAAAATTCTTAGTCTTTAGTGTAAAATCATACTACAGTAAATTTATCTATTTATTTATTTATTTATTTTATTTTATTTTTTTTATTTGCAGTATAACAGTATAAAGTTCACAACTGCAAGCCATAACGGCTACTCATTACGATAACACACCCGTGCGACATAGTGGATTTTTTCACATCTCCAAAATGGCTACTTTTTTGATGAAAATTCGTGATATTTTTCTTTTTTATTCTGTAATCATAGGTTGTGGGTGCTCGTTAGAACCGCCTTATTGAGGCAGTTCTAACGAGTACCCACAACCTATACATTTGAACAGAAATAAGAAAAATAATGTGTACCCCCGTAAACCCAGTTTCTCTATATAAAGTGAATTTCGTGATATTTTTCTTATTTATTCTGCAATGATAGGTTGTGGGTACTTGTTAGAACTGCCTCAATTAAAACCGCCTCATTGAGACGGTTCTTACGAGTACCCACAACCTTTATATTTGAACAGAAATAAGAAAAATAATGTGTACCCCCGTAAATCCCAGTTTTCTCTATATAAAGTGGGGTTTAGGTGGTCAACGAACTATTTCACATGATGTCCAACCTTTCAAATAAATTGCTAAACAAAAATAATGAAAAGCCATGAGCAAATGTTATATAGCGTATACATCTAGCGACAACTGAGATCAGTTTGTATAATCCCACAGATACTTCTGCAGTCTGTACATCGTCTTCACAGTACAAAATACACCTGTAATTGCCTTCCCACTACGCGGGTCGTTTTACGTGATGAAGTCCACGAAATTAAAACTAGGCTAAGTAAAGTATGCAGTTTTCTAACTACTATTTTTATGAATTTTGCTAGAACCACTATTTTGGGCGTAAACAGAAAACTTCTAACAAAGGGTTTTTCACAGGCACATATAATCTATATTTCTGGAACAGTAAACGTAAGAATGAAGTTTGCCTCGAATTAACATCACGAAAACACGCCTATATAATTCTGACCCCCTTGAACCCCAGTTTTATATAGTAAGGCGGATGATGCGGTTCTAACCAGTACCACAATCTATATAATGAGCAGAAATAAGAAAAATATCATAATTTTTCATCTTAAAATTTTTTTGATTTTCTGCGGTAAAATTTACAATGTATTTGTAAAGGCGTGTTTTTCGTATTGCATACGGAAAATGCCATAGCTAACGTCTTAAAAAGTACTTATATATTTTCCTACATTGTGTCATATTGGCTAATGCACGATGTTTAGGAAATTATGTTCTGGTCAGTCTTCATATTAAGATACAGCTTATATATAATATCTTCATATTAGGTTACAGCTTACATATACTATCTTCATATTAGGTTGCAGCTTACATATAATATCTTCATATTATGTTACAGCTTACATATATTGTCTTCATTTTAGGTTACAGCTTACATATATTATCTTCATATTAGGTTACAGTTTACATATATTATGTTCATATTAGGTTACAGCTTACATATATCATCAACATTTTAGGTTACAGCTTCCATATTATCTTCATATTAGGTTACAGCTCACATATATTATCTTCATTTTAGGTTACAGCTTACATATATTATCTTCATATCAGGTTCCAACTTGGTCGGGCCCATCGGAGTCTAACTGTTGGTTTTCTATTGCTCCAGCATTTCAGTTATTTCTTGCTGACGAGTTGTCACCTATGCCTCATCTATGATTTTTTTTTATCATTGATTTTTTTTTTGTTCTCGGAGATGTTACACTGATGAGTTTGGAAGCCTTCATGCGGACTGAACAAAATATTTGCCTAAGAGAGCGAGGACTTTGTCCGCGTAAAATCCATTTAAAGGCATTTATTCTTGTAACAGTGGCACACACCGCGTGTTCGCAATCGTTCAATTGCCCTCTGTGATATACTGATTATATCAGATCAAAGGCGGCTTTTAATAGGGTGATAGGTAGCTTTTGTTTAATCCCCTGACTAAAGCACTTAGGGAAGAAATAAAAAATGTTTATGAAAAAAATCGATTTAAAATGTATACCAATAAATAAAGTATTTATGTTTAAAAAAAAGAGAATATAATTTATCAGAAAAAATATTTACATGCTTAGTTTTTTCATTATAAGCTTGTATAAGCGTAGTGGGCTGTAAAACTATTAACACTGAGTGCATAGCTATTTTAAGGTAATAATTATAACAACTGATGCCATTGCTATACTTTTTGCAGAGACCAAATGTAAATTATTATTATTATTATTATCATTATTATTATTGACCTGCTAAATAGAAGTGTAGACAATGATCAGGAATCGATATTATTATCCCACAGCTCCCATCAGAGACACCAACGGGAAAGTTACACATACATGAATCAACTAGACCCTAATGGAAAAACATCAATAGCGGAAAGCCAAACGGACAGTTACTTTCACTGAAATGCTGGAGTAAAAGAAGACCAACAGTTAGACTCCGATGGGCCCGACTAAAGCTAAGCCTATTTATTGACCTGTTCAGCCTATGTATTATTTCTTCTTCCTTTTCTTATTTCTTCATTTTAATAACGATAATACTTGCATGTGATATCATACATCCTTTCATTTATCAATTGGGCCCAGTCAAGCGATTTTGGTACTTATCGCCTATGCGAGCAGCGGAGGTTCAGGCGAGCCTGCGCATCCGCGCAGTCTCTCCAGAACCTTCGCTGCTCGCTCATACAAGTAGTGAATCAAGAGGAACCTTCAGACAGAAAGCCATATCCCTGGCCCCTCTGAATGGCTGGGCATGCGCAGTTAACATTTGTCATGACGGAATGCTCGAAGACCCAAATTCGCTTGGCGGGGCTCAATTTATTTTTCTGATGAATATGTGTAATGTTTGTGATATGTATACTCCATACATTGGTTTAAGATGCTTATTAGAACCGCCTCAATTAGGTGGTTCTAATTGGCACCCACTGTTTATTTCGTGAAGCAGAAATATGAAAATGATGTATACCCGTAAAATAGAAGTTAAGGCAAAGATCACACCAGTTTCTCTATATATAAAATGGGGGTTAAATTAATATGGGTATATGGATACTTTCTGACATGTTGATACAAACAGTAAAATATAACACCTTCATCCGATCCTGTTGCTGATTGTTTTGTCAACTTCCCACCTTCATTATGGGCCTTCGCTACTGAGTAATTACAGTTACCCCGACAATAACGAAACTAACAATAACCTTACAGGATACACAAGTTGAAGTTTGATGAGAACATTTGTGATCAGGGCTGGATAATCGGAGCTGAAAAGATAATAGATTATCATTCCTGTCATCGCGATCGATGATTGATTAGTAATCACTGAGGATTTGGTCATACTTTTACCTATGTGGCTTTCTGTCTGAGCATGCCTCCTACCATATGCTGGGGTAAGAAATTGTACTTATCAAATAATCGATTGCAAGCAAATCAGTAATGATAATCATTTTTTGTGGAATTTATCGATTAAATAATCGATTATCCGATTAATCGTGCCAGCCTTATTTGTGATGTCGTCGTTTTGATCATTCAAAATGGCAAATTGGAAGGTTACACTGGACTACCTTCCATAAGAACACAAAAATGCTGTTTAAGCATTTATCAACTCCCAGGACTGTGTCTGGGTCTTTATAAGCCCCTCATGGAGGAGGCAGTAATTCGAGAGAGCAGTGTAGGCTTTGTGGATAGGCTAGGACCAAGAGAAAACTATTACAAATTATTTTTCAGTAATCACCAAATACTCATCTTATCTACTCCTCTAGTTAACATTGCCTGTTGAAGACAGTGGACTTATCTTTAATCTTTAATCATCACCGAGGGCTACATAATATTATGTGACTGAATAACAGTCCTCAGTAAACAAGAATAAATGACATTAAGAAATGAAAAACGAAAAAGAATGGGAGATACTTTTGAAAAATCTCCTTTATCTATTTTCATGTATAACTTTAATCGCTTTGCAGTTTGTTTGGTTTTTTTTTTTACTTTGCTCTTTTGATCATCTATCGGCTTTTTAGCTCACCTGAGCCGAGGCTACGGGTGAGCTATTGTGATCACTCAAAGTCCGTTGTCGTCGTGGCTTCATCTAAAGCTGTTCAAATAGTAGCCCTGGGATCAAAAATGGCCCGCCCGTGGCCAACTTGTTTTACATAGGCCAATATAGGGAAAACCTTTAAAATCTTCTTGTCTGAAACTAGTAAGAAAAGGTCACTCAGGAAAGATCACAATCTAAGAACGCAGCCGTCTCAAGTAACCGATAGAAAGTGACACGGAGGAACACACAAAAGCAGACGAAATATGAACCAACAATACAAAGCCCAAAAAACAAATAAGAACGACCGCCTTGGGACGGTCAGAAGATAATCTACTGGGGGACTTCAACTCCGGATTTTATGAAATTTCAACCCTCGCCCTCAGTTCCAGTACAGTATCAAAAAAGAAAAAGAAAAAAAATAGCAAATTGATACGCATGGGGGTTTTCTAGCTCAAAAGTGAGTCATGATAAGATATATTGCAAAATGGTTATGTATAGATTAATATTATCACGAATCAGAGTTGAAGAATCAACAACAATCCGACGTCAGAGCAGAAGAACACCACCAGTCGAACCCAGGAAATATCCGGCTCCATCCTTCCCGAAATGAACGGATTTAGGATAGGGCCGTCATCAAAGAGTCCGGAGTGCGGCCCACTGCCGTGCAACCAAAGAGCGAAGCAAAGTTGTCCACTGTAAAAGGTTCGACAACCACACACGCGGGCTGTCGCATAACATCCATGTTATAACACGTTCTTGTAATTAGCAAAACAAATTGCTGAACTGACCAGAAGAATTATCACTACCTAGTATTCTTCTGAAATTATAAACTAAATCCCCATAAAACTCAGGTTCCGGCGCTCAAAATTGCAGAAGTGTCTTCCAAGAAATGCCATATTTAGAAATAATGTCGTTATGTGGACGATAAAAGTTTGAAAACGTTTTGCGCAGTTTATGATACCGATGGCCTTGTTTTAGAAGTTTAGCTTTTAAAGTTATGTTGCGACCATTAAACTCATCAACATGACAGCAAACTCTAGCAAAATGAATAAGCTGTGACGTATAAACCCCATAAGGTAAAGCCTTAGGGACGTCACCATCCAAGAAAGGAAAATTTATAATTCCAAAATTATACTCATCTCTTTTATCATATAATTTGGAAGAGACAGTACCATTAGAAGCAGTCAAACGTAAATCCAAAAATGGGACCACGTCAGTTTATTCAAAACGTCATTTGTTTTTGTATAGACCAAAACAACTTATTTTCATAGTTTTCGTAAGCCTTTTCACAGTATCTAGAAACATGATTTTAATAGCTGATGAACATGACGTAAGTATTTTAGAAAGTTCGGCTGTCGTACAAGAACTAGAATTAACTATAAAACGAGCTTTATAAGGGTTTTTGCTTCGGTAACCAGTATAATGTAGGAAGTTTTTCTTCGTTTTCCATTATACCAACACTGAAACTTAATATGCGTTGTAGATGTTCTTTGGCGATAGTAGTTTCATCTTCAGGAACCTGAGCGTTGGTCTTAGCACTACCAAGTTCTTGTATAAGAGTATTTATTTAGTGCAGCCGTCAAACAACCCTGGATTTTGATATTTAGTTTGAAGCTTCATCTAGTGGACCTCTACCAAAATTGTTCAAATTATAGCCTAAGGGGCCAAAAATGGCCCCGTGCCGCGGCCCACTTGTTTTACATATATTTATATAGGGAAAAGCTTTAAAATCTTCTTTTCTAAAACCAGAAGGCCCAGGTCTTTGATATTTAGTATGAAACTGTAAACTATAGCCATGGGACCAAGAATGGCAACTGGTTTTACCTAGGCATTTATAGGGAAAACTTTTAAAAATCTTCTTGTCTGAAGCAAGAAGGCCCAGTCGTTTGATATTTGGTATGGAGCTTCGACTAGTGGACCTCTACCAGGAATGTTAAGTTTATATCCCTGAGCCAAAAATGGCTGAGCCTAGGGGCTCACATGTTTTACATGGAGTTACATATAGGGAGTTGCATATAGGGAAAACATTAAGAACTATTCTTGTCTGAAACCAGAAGGCCTAGGCTTTTGATATTTGGTACACAGTTTCGTCCCATGAACCTTTACACAGATTTTCGGATTGTAGCCCTGGGGCCAGTTGTTCAAAACTAACGAGTCGTTAACTATCGTATCGTTAAAACTTTGATCATTCAGTATGGTGAAAATACTAATATCTTTGCTGAAAAAATGTGAGCAGCTTTTGCAAATGCAAAAGCTGCTCACATTTTCTCAGCAAATATAACAAAATTTTAGATTGTGTACTTGCAAGAACAGTTAACAATATGACCACTAACGAGCTCGTTAAGCCAGCGATGCTTTGAACAACTGGCCCCTAGTGCTAAAAATGGCCCCTTCAAACTGCATCTTGTGTATTCTGTAAGGTCATTGTCAGTTTTCTTATTGTCGGGCTACATTTCTTTACCAAATATTGAAGGTTTATAATGAAGGTGTGAAAATGATATGGTTCATATGAAGGTGTTACATTTTACGGCTTGTATAAAGACGTCAGATAGTATCTATATTCTATGTAAAATATTAATTTAAACCCCGCTTTTTGGACGAGTTTTTCAAGGAAAAATTCCGTCCTTTAGAATAGCGATATCCGTGCGGGCGGGCGGCCGGGTGTCCGCGTCCGGTTTACCTTTTGGTTAACCTTTTTTTCAAAAACCCGTCCATAATGTCATTTGGCGTTTTTCTTGTTATAGAGAAAATTGGTGTTTAGGGGTACCTAAAACCTATCTATAGAGTACAAACATTACAAATATTCATCAGAAAAATAAATTGATAAATGAAAGGATGTATGATTTCACATGGAAGTATTATCGTTATGATAAAATGAAGAATAAGGAGAGGAAGAAGAAATAATACATACGCTGAACAGGTCAATAAATAGGCTTAGCTTTGGTCGGGTCGGAGTCTCACTGTTGGTCTTCTTTTGCTCCAGCATTTCAGTGGTTTCTTGCTGTCGAGTCCTCACCGTTATTTCATCTCTGTGGTTGATTTTTGTGTTCACGGAAATGTTCCGCGACGGAAGAAAGAGGGGGGGGGGGGTGGATTGTGGCCACGTAAAATCGATTTAAACCCCCCAGTGGAATTCGTTTCGCTGACCGTTCCAGGGCGGTTCTTTTGTCGCGGTATATTTTTGTCATGGTTTGCCTTTGAGTGTGTGTATCGCTTATATTATTTTGTTTTGGATAGCCAATTGGTTATTTTGTTGGAAAGTAACTGTTCATTTGGCTTTCCGTTATTGATGTTTCCATAAGGTTCTAGTTGTTTCATGTTTGTGTTTCTTTCCCTTTGGTGTCTATGGTCGTGGGTTAATTGTATCGATTCCTGATCATTGCCTTCACTTCTATTTAGCAGATCAATAATAATAATAATAATAATAATAATAATAATAATAATAATAATAATAATAATTTTTGAGGGACCCTGGATGCAAGGTCTCAAGCTCTGTCTCTGGTCGGACCATCAGAATCTAAGTGATGGTTTTCTTTTGCTCCAGCATTTCAGTGGTTTCTTGCCGTCGAGTCCACGCCGTTGTTTCTTCTCTGCGGTTATTTTATTTTTCTGTACTCGGGGATGTTGCACTGATGAGTAAGGAGGCCTTCATGCGGACTGAACAAATTATTTGTTTAAATCGCGGCCGAAGTAAGGGCGAGCAAAATTGATTTAAGCCACCCAGTGAAATTCCTTTCACTGACAGTTCCAGTGCGGTTCTGCGATATGTTATGATTTGTCTTTGAGTGTGCGTATCGATTATATCTTTTTGTTTTGGATAATCAATTGGCCATTTTGTGGGAAAGTAACTGTCCTTTTGGCTTTCCGCTCTTGATGTTTTCATAAGGGTCTAGTTATTTCATGTTTGTGTTTCTTTCCCTTCGGTGTCTCTCATGGGAGCTGGGGATTAATTGTACCGATTCCTGATCATTGCCCTCACTTCTGTTTAGCAGGTCAATAATAATAATATCATTATTATTATTTTTATTATTATTATTATTATTATTATTATTATTATTATTTACATTTGGCCACTGAAAAAGTATTATAATAGCATCATTTTTTATAATTATTACCTGAAAATATCTATGCACTCAGGGTTAATACCTTTTTACAGACCGCTACGCATATACCATGCTTAAAATGAAAAAAAAAAACATGTACATGTATATTTTTTGTCTGATAAATTATATTCCTTTTTTAAACATAAATATTATATTTATTGGTATACATTTTTGACAGCGGGCCACAGGATAGACGCGTCTTGTACCTAATAGTAGTTCCCTATCATCAGACAAATAAAAAGAACAAACGTCATCGGACAACCAGTCCGAGCTCCTATCGTAGTGGGAGCCCCGCGAGAAGCAAAGTGGGGCCGAAATGTTAAGTATATGGCGCCGAGGTGTCTAGGGGCCGAAGTGTGTAGGAGGCGGTTCGGTTTGGGGACCGAGCCTTATGGTAAGTGGGACCGAAGTGTCTAGGTATATGAGGCCTAGGTGTCTAGGGGCCGACCCGTCTAGGATTTCAAGTTTCTGTGGTGCCCGAGGTGGAAATGGGGCCGAAGTGTCTAGCGGCCGAAGTGTCTTGCGGCCGAGATGGTTTTTGGGCCGAAGTATCAAAGGACTTTTTTCACCTCATTCTAATTAATAATGAATATGTGGCAAAATGTCAGTTTTTAGAAACATTCTAGTATATTTGCTGCTGGCACTAAAGCTTGAAAATTCGGCAATTTTCGGAGCCCCATTGCATTCTATACAAAGGATTCTGATTTTTGTGCAGTCATGGCGCCTAAACGATCTCGGTAACATATCGTTTTATTGCATAATTCGATGCAGAATGTTGAGATGTACTCGCATTTAAAATCTAAAAAGACTCTATGGGGGAGCCCATTTACGTATTCTTGATCTTAAATAGAAGTGGAGGCAATGATCAGGAATTGATACAATTAACCAACAGCTCCCATCAGAGACACCAAAGGGAAAGAGACACAGTCATGAAACAACAGACCCTAATGGAAACATCAATAGCGGAAAGCCAAAAGGACATTTACGTGCCCATAAAATGGCCAATTGGCTATCTAAACTCTATCCAAAATAAAATAATATAAGCGGCACAAACACCGAAAGACAAACCATAACAAAAATTAACCGCGACAGAAGAACCGCCTTGGAACGGTCAGCGAGTGAGTGAGTGAGTGAGTGTTTGAGTTTTGCGTCCCACCAACAGCTAAGGTCAAACGGAGACGGGACCTCGGTTTAAAAACTCATCCGAAAGTCTGGAGAAGTTCGGGATCGATCCTGCGACCCCTGGTTTACCAGGCGAGTAGCGTAACCGCTGCATCACGGGAGCTTCTGAACGGTCAGCGAAACGAATTTTGTAAGTTGCCACTATTGTTGTAAAGGCAAAAGTCGATTCCATTGCTTAAAGGATTTACCATAATCCGGAAATAAAAGAAAAACATAACCCCGGAAGTAGGGTCAGCGGTTACTCGAAATGTTGTTTCTAAGCAACGACAACAATAATAATACTAATAACAATAATACAAAATAATACGACGCCAATTGCTCAGCAACTATAACTATGTTCTAGGGCTAATTCCAGGATTTTTAGGAGGCGATGTGTGTGTGCGGGGGGGGGGAGGGGGGGGGGGGGGGGGGAATCGCAGAGCCAGGCCAGTTAACCGCGACAGAAGAACCGCCTTGGAACGGTCAGCGAGTGAGTGAGTGAGTGTTTGAGTTTTGCGTCCCACCAACAGCTAAGGTCAAACGGAGACGGGACCTCGGTTTAAAAACTCATCCGAAAGTTCTGAGAAGTCCGGGATCGATCCTGCGACCCCTGGTTTACCAGGCGAGTAGCGTAACCGCTGCACCACGGAAGCTTCTGAACGGTCAGCGAAACGAATTTTGTAAGTCGCCACTATTGTTGTAAAGGCAAAAGTCGATTCCATTGCTTAAAGGATTTACCATAATCCGGAAATAAAAGAAAAACATAACCCCGGAAGTAGGGTCAGCGGTTACTCGAAATGTTGTTTCTAAGCAACGACAACAATAATAATACTAATAACAATAATACAAAATAATACGACGCCAATTGCTCAGCAACTATAACTATGTTCTAGGGCTAATTCCAGGATTTTTAGGAGGCGATGGGTGTGTGTGCGGGGGGAGGGGGGGGGGGAATCGCAGAGCCAGGCCAGTAGACATAATTTAAGGATAAATTGCGAACTGGTAAAAAATTACTTCTTTCCTGTAAAAATTAAAATCGCTCGCCTCTACGTGAGGAAACTAATGAGTAAACACCACCATACATACGAATAATTGATTCTAATTACCTGGGGCAATGGGTAGAATTCTCGTGGGAATCAGAATAAGTTTTGACAGCCATGATGTATGAGATATTGGAGTCATAGAGGATCTTACACGAGTGTGCATAGAGGATCTTATACGGGTGTTCATGTATTATTGAATTAATTAAACTCGTTGATGAAAAGGGATATAATGCAAGGCTGTGCCGAGCATTTTATCCCTTTTCCTAAACGGGTTTTGTGGGAAAGTAACTGTCCATATGGCCTTCCTTTGTTTAGGTTTCCATTATGGTCTGGTCGCTTAATGTTTGTATTTCTTTCCCTTTGGTGTCTTTTATGGATGGAGTAAGTTAATTGTATCAATTCCTGATCTTTGTTTTACTTCTACTTTTAATAAATTCAATAAAACATTAGCACGAATGAAAGATTCTATATATCATATGACATTTAAAACGTGTTTAATTCACGATTTTCGTGGAAAGATATCAATATTCCACCGTTAAGGACGTCGTACATATAACGTTATGGCGCGTATCTAACTAATTTGCATATTTAATCCACTAGTGGATTACCCAGTCATTACATTCTCAGACGCGACGTCATATGATAGATATTGAATTTTCACTTCAAAATAATATGAAACCTATGATTTTTTTTTCACTCAAAGGCTGGCGCTTTATTCTGACAATTGCCAGCATGTACACTAATAGCCAAAACAGTTCCAAGCTCAATATTTATCCCGCGTTGATATCTAGCGTAGAAATATTCGTGCAGAAAATCGTTACGTACATATTGCCGACCTCAAAACCAATCTTTATTAAATAATGTTTCAGGATAATTTTCTCATTCAATTACCTAATACATATAGTCTGGGTGTTCCCTAGATAACAATAAATGCAGAGATATCGGTTTATTGATATACTTTTATCTTCTTCAAAACGAACTGAATAAATCGGTTTGCGTCAAAGGTTTTATATGGTGGTATTAAAGAACGATTTTGTGAAGAAAATGAAAACAAATAAACACGATAGTGAAATGTTAGTTTTCTCTGGAGATACAAGGAGACACAAGGATGTATGTTGTGTATAAGCATAGAAGCTAACCAACACGAAGAGGTAAAATAGAAGAGAAGGCAATGATCAGAAATCGATACATTTAACCCACAGCTCCCATCAGAGACACCAAAGGGAAAGAAACATAAACATGGAATTAACTGGACCATAATGGAAACACCAATAGCGGAAAACCAAAAGGACAGTCACTTTCCCACCGAATGGCCAATTGGCTATCCAAAACAAAAATATAAGCGATTCACACACTCAAAGACAAACCATAACAAATATAAACCGCGACAGAAGAACTGCATTGGAACAGTCAGTGAAACGAATTCCACTGGGGCCTTAATCTATTTTACGCGGCCGCAATCCTCGCCCTTATTATCTTTGCGATTTAGACAAATAATTTATTCAGTCCTACCCAATCAGTGCAACATCCCCAAGAACACAAAAATCAAACAACCACAGGGATGAAACAACGGTGAGAACTCGACAGCAAAAAAACACTGAAATGCTCGAGCAAAAGAAAACCAACACTGAGACTTCGATCGGCCTTTCGTTACCGATGATGGGATATTTTTCATCAAATCTACGGCGTCACTGTTCCAGAGCAACCACGGGGCTGCTCGAATCATTAACTTATCTACGCAGCGAATCAGTTATATGAACCGTTGCTTTCCGTGAAGTTGCATCTAATGCCTTTCAAACATTAGACCCAGCAGTCTCGTGTTTACTACTAAATTAGTCTATATTTCCCTTTACACATCGGTTTAATGTCTTTTGTTTGACTCTGTATTCCCACGTAAACAGCAAATACAACAGCCCCCTGTAATCGCATATTTCTGTACATAATTACTTTCCTTGGCACATCAGATACAACAGCTTCCTGTTTACTCCCACCTTTGGTATCTTTTTGCATTAACACATCAGACAAAACAGCCTCCTGGTCTATATATCTATCCAGCAGGCACAGGAAGTAATTGTGACATCACATCAACGTCGGTGCGACGTCATGACGTTTTTGCAACGTCAAATCTACGTCGGTGCAAAGTTCTGCAACGGAAGGTAAGGAGGTTACTCTCCGGGTTCTTCCGTTTTCGGCCAGTTTCCAAAGAAGTGAAATAATCTTGAAACGGCCGTTAAACAAAGATAAAAACAGTAAAGCATATAATTGACCAACTGATACACTGAGTGAGTGAGTTAATTTTACGTCCCACCAACTGCTAAGGTCATACGGAGACGGGACCTCGGGTTAAAGACTCATCCGAAAGTCTGGAGAAGCCCGGGATCGATCCTGCGACACTGCTACACTGAAATAGACATACTATAGGCAGTTGTTGCTTGTGCATCACAGTACACAATTAAATTTAGGTGAGCTTCGCATTTTGGAGTCTTAATTGTTTGGCTAAACTGGCCACACCGCATGCACAGCCTTGACCGTCTGAATATTTAACGTAAATACAGTACCTATATTGCATTAAGCCTGTAAATACATATTTCAATAATGTATAGAATATAAATTGTATAACAATGCATTTGTATGTTATCCATGTTTTTGAGAAGAAAAATGAGTAAGAGGTTTTAATGTAGTGTTTTCCGTTAAGAGGGTAAGATAATAATATTTTATACGTTCTGTCTGCAGCCCGATCTGCCAACCATCCACATCGCCGTTCCATCCATTTTCAAATGCATGTATTCGGAATTGTTCCATAAAAGATGTTTATGTGTATATACTATTACACGATTATTCAACACAACACAACCAAATGAATAAAAAGATCTGAATAAAATTACAGATCATTTCTAAAATAATTATAGAGTGGATCCCATGTAGAAAAGAAATTTGCGATTTTACCATTTATATGGGCAAAAACATTTCATTAAAAAACTTTTTAAGTTGGGTAATAAAAATATTGATTCTTGATTCATTATTCTAAAATTGTTTCTGCATATGTACTGTTTTGCAATTACCATAATATAGCTTATCAGCTTGTTATTATTATGATATGAAAAAAAAAAAGTTTTGCTGTCGAGATTCAATATTAGATTAGCATTTCTATCTAGCCACTCTTTCAATTGTTGCCAGAATTCTTTGACCTTGCAGATGCGATAAATAAGTAAAAAATTGGTTCCTGGTGTTCTTTGCAGTATGAGCAATTATTATCGTCAACTTTTCCTAATCTGTACAAAAACTACTTTGCCACAAGCATCTTATTATTTATTTTAAATTGGAGGTCATTAAGTGCAACTTCTTTAAAACAGAAGTGAAGGCATGATCAGGAATCGATACAATTAACCCACAGCACCCATCAGAAACACCATTGGAAAAGATACACAAACACGAAACAACAAGCCCAAATGGAAACACCAATAGCGGAAAGCCAAAAGGACAGTTACTTTTCCACAAAATGGCCAATAGGCTATCCAAAACAGAAAAGTGTAAGCGACACAAACACTCAAAGACAAACCATAACAATTAAAATAAACCGCGACAGAAGAACCGCCTTGGAACGGTCAGTGAAACGAATTCCACTGGGGGGCTTAAATCAATCTTACGTGGCCACAATCCTTGCCCTTACTTCCGTCACGATTTAGACAAATAATTTGGTTCAGTCCGCATGAATTCTTTCTATCTCATCAGTGCAACATCTCCGTGAACACAAAAATCAAACAACCAAAGAGATGAAACAACGGTGAGGACTCGACAGCAAGAAAATGTGAAGCCGTTAAACAACGACCACATTGTAAGCTGCCTTATGTGCTGGGACCAAAACAAACTTCTTATGAAATTCTTGAATACCTAGTTTAAGGTGACGTAAAGACGTCTTAGGTTTAGGAGGTATTAAGTTCGTATTTGAGAATAAAAAGAAATGTGTTTGTTCACTAATTTCAGAATGCTAAGTTCCTATTCTGTAAAGTTTTGTCATAACTGAATTATATTTCATTACATCATAGTTTGACACATCCCTTAGTTCTTTTTCCCATTTATTTTGTCTTATTATTTCTGAAACATTTATCAGACATCATAAAATCTTCTACTACCCTTTTCACCCTCAATAACTTGCTTAATATATTCATTACAAAACAAAACATTGAACCTAATTAAGATTCAAAATGGTCTGTTATTTGTTATCCATTCTTTCTTGGCATTGGATAGTTTTGCTAAAAGTATTTGATAGTCTAAAAAGGTTCCTCTCATACCCATATTTTCTTTAAAAGCATAAAATAGTAATTCATTTTTATTTTCATTAATTAAATCACCCATCCGCAATACACCTCTGTCACTTTAGTTTTTTATATTAAAAACTTTAACACCATTGAAATAGCCATTGAACCGTAATGGTGCATCCAAAACCTGTGCAATTTGTGTATAATTTGTCGAAAAAAAGTGTCCAGTCTTGGTGTCTGGGAATGTGTGGCGGCCGTAAAAAGTCTCCCTACCCTACATCATATTGTAGTTTATGTTTTCTTGTCCTTTGGGATCATTGATTCCATTGTGGAATTTTGAAAATATTTGAGGGTCACTGATGAAGCCTAAGTGGCCGAAACTAGTTAGTCTGGCCCAGAAAACATGTACACTTCATATTTTCCAGTTCTGCTGTGCATTCCTTGCTTCCAAATAATAACCCCTTTATAAAACATATATGACGTCACTACAGCAGGTGTCTGGGAATGTGTAGCGGCCGTAAAACGTCTCCCTGCCCTACATCATAGTGTAGTTTATATTTTCTTGTCCTTTGGGATCATTGATCCCATTGTGCAATTTTGAAAATATTTGAGGGTCACTGATGAGGCCTAAATGGCCGAAACTAGCTAGTCTGGCTCAGAAAACATATACACTTTATATTTTCCAGTTCTGTTGTGTATTCCTTGCTTCCACAGGATAACGCTTTTATAGAACATATTTGACGTCACTACAGCTGGTGTCTGGGAATGTGTGGCGGCCGTAAAAAGTCTCCCTGCCCTACATCATAGTGTAGTTTATATTTTCTTGTCCTTTGGGATCATTGATTCCATTGTCGAATTTTGAAAATATTTGAGGGTCAATGATGAGGCCTAAATGGCCGAAACTAGCTAGTCTGGTCCAGAAAACATGTACACTTCATATTTTCCAGTTCCGTTGTGTATTCCTTGCTTGATTGCACTCTTCTGGAGTCCATGTCTGTTGATCTGATCCTTGATATTTGCCATTTTGTCTATGGATTAATGATTTTGGATTAACGCTTTGGTACTACGACCTAAACTACTTCCAAAGGATAACCTTTTTATAAAACATATTTGCAACAGATCTGTCAAAAATGGATTGTTCAATTCAGTTCTCAGATGCTCTGCATACCCTTGTCCGAAGCTAAAAAACATTTTTGAAAATAAATATTTGACAATAAAAAAACATGAAACATTTTGTGGTTTAAAGTCTTCGAAAGATCGAGGCTTTGAAAGATCAGGGAGAAATCTGTTTTGGTCTATAAAAATTCTAATGAAGTTTTAAATAAATTGAAAACCAGACGTTTTTATGCTTCAAGTCTGTCTACTTATGATTTTCCATCCTTTACACTACACATCCACATAATCTTATAAAAGAAAAACTTAATGATTTAATTGCATGGTCTTTCATAGGGAATATATCCTTTTTCTTGCATGTAATGTAAGAAATGCTTTTTTCACTTCTGAATGGCATAAAAATTATACTTTATGGTCATGTCAGAAAGTGTGTGAAGATCTCGCCTTTCTACTTGACAATATTTACATAAGATTTGGTACTAAGCTATTTAGACAAATTGTGGGTATTCCGATGGATACGTATTGCGCACCCCTTGTGGCTGACCTGTTCTTGTTTTGTTATGAAAGAGACTTAATAATGTCCCTTTCCGTTGATAATAAGTCTGAAATTATTGAAGCCTTTAGCTCGGCTTCCAGATATTGACAATAACTATTTCGACGGTTTGATCAGTCATATTTACTGCCCCCCCCCCCCCACCAGAACTTCAGTTAAATAAAATAAATTATTCTGATACCGAGGCCATAATTTTGGATTTACATCTATCTATTGTATATGTTTTTTTTTTTTTTTCTTCTTCTTCTTCAAAATTTAGAATAAACCCGATGATTTTGATTTTCAGATTGTAAATTTTCCTTTCTTGCGTGGCGATGTTCCTCGTACCGCATTCTATGGTGTTTATATTTCGCAATTAATTCGATTTTCCAGAGAGTCTAGTCATGTAACTGACTTCAACACTCGTAATAAATTGTTAACTGCTAAACTTCTTATCCAGGGTTATCTATATCATAAACTACGCAAAGATTTTTCAAAAGTTCATATACGTCCTCCAAATTTTATTTCAAATTCGAAGTAGGTCTTAAATCTCTTCTGCAGCAAGGTCTATCGGAGTCCGAATTTTATGGTGACTTAGTATATAAATTCAGACATATATATACTTGCAATGACTGCAGCACCCAATTTCGTAAAATCATTCTTCTGGGTACAACATAAATGTTATACGACATACTGCATGCATGGTAGTTAACCCAATCACGGTTGGCAACTTTGCTTTCCTCTTTAATTGCACGCCGGTGGGTCAGGCCTCAGATTCTATGACGGTTCCAGCGTAAAGGCTTAATGAGAACTAGAGAGAATTTAATTTTATGTAATGTTGGGTGGTGCCTGATGCTCTGGCTCTGGTTGGACCCATCGGAGTCTGTTGGTTTTCGTTTGCTCCAGCATTTCAGTGGTTGCTTGCTGTCGAGTCCTCACCGTTGTTTCATCTCTGTAAGTGTTTGATTTTTGTGTTCTCGTAGATTTTGCACTGGTGAGTTAGGAGGCCTTCATGCGGACTGAACAAATTATTAGTCGAAATCGCGACGGAAGTAACGGTGAGGATTGCGACCGCATAAAATCGATTTAAGCCCCCCCCCCCCCCCCCACCAGTGGAATTTGTTTCATAGACCGTTCCAAGGCGGTTCTTTTGGCGCGGTTTATTTTCATTATGGGTTTTCTTTGAGTGTGTTTATCGCTTGTATTTTTTCCCATAGGGTAGCCATTTGGCCATTTGGTGTGAAAGCATTGTCCTCTTGGCTTTCCGCTATTAGTGTTTCTATTAGGGTCTTGTTGTTTCATGTTTGTGTTTCTTTCCCTTTGGTGTCTCTGATGGGAGCTGTTGGTTAATTGTGTCGATTCCTGATCATTGCCTTCACTTCTATTGTGATTACCCTACGAAACCATGATATTTTAATGCTTTTGTAAAATATGAAATATTAATCATTCGGAGTCCACATGCCTTAATATTTTTAATAATATCTCGTTTCTCGGAGTCCACATGCCTTAATATTTTTAATAATATCTCGTTTCATTCTGCCTGGTCCATTATTCCACAGAAATTTATATACAAGTTTCTCTAATTGTTTTATGAAGTTACCAGGTTGACTTGTCAGAGAGATCAAAGAGGGACAAAAGGGGGAGTTCCAGCCTATAGTAAATTTCCATAGGGTTCTGCCCACGCACAGATTTCCATGATATTGTGCATAATTAATGCCTGGTAAATGACTGTTCATTATTTAGCTATTTCACTCTCATATCTGTTTTCATTGTAAATCTACAATGTTCTGTTTATTTCCACATCCGAAAATAGGGGTAGCCTCAAACAAGTGTATATATACATAACAGCTTCTTATAATTTAGAGTTATTTTGTTCTCAGGCATAGCTGTAGTGATTCGTGATTATTTTTGTATCACATTTGCTATTGTTCAGTTGAAGTTTCACAGACCATGATCAATTTCATATGGAGCAGACCCCAGATTTCACAACCATAAAATCTTTTGGAGTATGTTTGACTTTTGATTTCACATTGTTGCAGTTCTTGTCACCCCATCATTTTAATATGAAAATTGCCCATATATGTGTAGAACATTTTATCAAACTTTCTTGAAAATCTGAGACCGGTAACATACTGCATTTGAACATTGAATAGTACTGGTCAGATTTTTTAATTTTTTTTAAACCATTGTAGATATGGAATAACATTTTCAATCGAGAAATTGCTCACCAATATATATATACACATGAATATATGTATGTTTAAACCTTGACTGAAAAGTATAGGCTCATTTAATCCGCATTTGTATTAATTATGGTACCCTGGGGAACACCGAAAACACAATTAATTTTGAGTGTTCATTAACATTTCAATCGGATTTTATTAAAATAATATTTCATTTCTTAACAGGCGTTTTTGCATTTAATGTAATCCTAAAGACTGCTGAAGCTTATTATGACAAAGATTGTTGAAATGGCAAGTAAAATGGATGGTTCTGTAAACCAGACAATTTCGCTTGACTGTCTGAACTGATGCAGTCTACTTAAAGTTTGAAAAGTCTGATTGTCATACCTGAATGACACAACTTGCAAAATGAATGGCCAAGAGTAATGATGTTTTATTATGGTTGAGCCAGGTATGTCATAATAACACAGACAATATTTTCTGATCTTTTGGCCCGCGGTATACACAGATTACTGTAGACAAAATGGAAACACAAGTGTGTTGGCTCTTTTGTCACTATAACAATGCAGCCGCAACTAAAGCACAAACAAATGTTGCCTGCTGTGCAAATCAGTGTCAGAAAGTTATATTATTTATATTTTAAATATGATCCAGAAAACAACCATTTTTTTTTTTAGTATCATGAAATAGTATAATCGAGAAGACTATTCAGTTCAGCTTTCGAACGATTTCAGATGAAGAAAAGAGCAAACGGTATATTTGCAATCAGTATTATAGAAAAATATAAAGCCAACTGCAGATTTTGGTTCAGAATATGTTAATAGTACAGCTAACAGAGCTGATTTACGCGATTTTCAAAAACTGATGAATACAGAGCTAGAAAACTTAACATAGATGACAAGTACTGCATACAGATGACTAAAAATGTAAATGGTATTTCAACATTAAATATAATATCAGCTGTCAAATGCATTAGTTACAGCTACATGTACTTGCCTTCCGTCTATTTCATTTAGGGAAGTGTATACCAAATGCCAATTTTACAACTAGTTACAGTGTGACTAGCTCTGCATTTATTTTGAAGACTAAGACATTGTAGCTTACACTTTTGCAGCTGTTATAATGAACCTAGAAAAAATGCAGAAAATGGTTTTCATGATCTCACAAAACCTTTGGTGGGGGAGCCGAGTGTGGGTCTCTTTGACCAAGTGATGTACGAAAAAATTACCAACATATGGACCGATCAGTCATTAGTTGGTTGGTTGATTTTAGGTTAAATGTCCCCTTCAACAATGTATAGGTCATTTTGGAGACGTTGCTTCCAATTTTGTGGGACTTTTACCCGACATTGAGATGAAACGACATCTCAAGCCCTGTCGCCCAATGAAACCAATAGAGTTTATAAGCATGGACGGACCGACTTGCACCGCTTCGCCTGGGCAGGCTTAGATCCTCTAAACGGTTTACCAGTGCTCGTGTGCAGTCGGTTTCAGCTCCACGTGAAAGCATCATGCAGCCCATCTATTTCTTCAAGCCCCGATGGACAGGGGCCTCATCAATCATTAGAACAAATCGAAAAATCAGTCTGTTCCTTCACTGCTTGTAATTTATTGGTTGCTGTCTTATTTTAAAGAAGTAAAAATGACAACAACAAAAATAATTAATGAAAAAAAAAGGAATATGAAAGTAATTTATTAAGCAGATTCAATATGTCATTGCGCATTACTGACATCAAGTGTCTTTGTATTGCAGGGTTTAAAATATACAGAAAGACCAAACAAAACACCTTGTCCTATTCCTTTTGTTCCATAATATAATTGAGGATTATCATTTTTACAAAACTGTCAACACAAACATTCATCATGAACAGTGCATGAACAAATTTTATTTTTTTCTCTTTAAAAGTTTGGATTGAACTTGTGTACTTTGCTAATGTATGTTCTGATTTACTTTTTAAAAGTCAAACCAAAACTCCTGTCTGTAAATAGTGCCTTTTTTTTTTGGGGGGGGGGAGGGGGGGGGGGAAACAGGTAATGTGTGTGTGTGGGGGGGGTTATTACATAAATGCCTATGTTAAGTTTTGTATGATAAGGTGGCACTAAATGGTCATTAGAAACACAATAAAAATACACTTTAAGGAAATCTTGTCCCCTTATATTGCAACTGGTTTTAGCACAAAAATAGACCTGAACCCATATCTAGCAATCAAAAACAATGTTACCGGTTTCTGACTTTTTTGAAATTTGTTTGCTATAAAGAGGATACATGTGGCCTATTTTATATGCAATATCTTGGGGTGACAAGATCAGTAACACATCTAATACTTATGATGAAAATCTTATTTTTTATAAGTTTTCATGAAACGTAGAAGAAATTTTGTAAATAAATGTATCAGAAAATTTAAAAGACATAGACACATATGCAATTTCTATATTAGAGTTATCCTTATAGAGTTCTGTTGCCAGTCAAAGCAACAAAATTTGAAAATAATCATACTTATTGATTTAAGACTGAAAAGTTCACAGGTGTGTATGACCTCTACAGGGGACTACCCCAGGGAGCTCTCCTGAGACCTATAGTAATTTATCAAATGAAACAATGTTATATATATAGTTGATAGTCCTCAAGTAATTAACAATTGAAGTTTCAAGAAAATCTGTGCGTGGGCAGATTTGGAACTCCCCCTTTGCTATTACAAGAAATTTAAACAAATATTGTTATTCGACCTAATAATTTTCTTTAAGCCCATTGTGATTTTTCTGTTGCATCTAAAAATCTGTGTATAATCTACATATTGGCATAAGATTATTGATATGCATTTGATATTTTCATTTTCCCTTATAATTTTCCCCAGGACTTCAACTGCCAATATAAAAAGATAAGGTGAAATAGGGCCGCCTTGTCTACACCCACGTTTACGTTTAATAGGTTTCGATAAATATCCATTCTGTTTTTCTTGCTGTCGAGTCATCACCGTTGTTTCATCTCTGTGGTTGTTTGATTTTTGTGTGCATGGAGATGTTACACTAATGAGTTAGGAAGCATTCATGCGGACTGAACCAAATTATTTGTCTAAATCGGAAGTATGGGAGAGGATTTAAGCTGAATTCGTTTCACTGACCGTTCCAAGGCGGTTCTTCTGTCGCGGTTTATGTTTGTTATGAATTGTCTTTGGGTGTGTGTGTTTTCATTATTTTGTATTGGATAGCCAATTGGTCATTTTGTGGGAAAGTTACTGTCCTTTTGCCTTTCCGCTATTGATGTTTCCATTAGGATTTAGTTGTTTCATGTCTGTGCTTCTTTCCCTTTGGTGTCTCTGATGGGAGCTGTGGGTTCATTGTATCGATTCCTGATCATTGCCTTCACTTCTATTATGCAAGATTCAGATCCTATCTGAAACATTTTTACCCACTTTCTAATATAGGAACCGAAATCATAATATTTTAAACTCCTATCAATAAAATTCCACGAAATTGTATTAAAAGCCTTCTTAAAGTCAATAGATAAAATCAAACCAGCTATTTCTTGTTTATTGGCCTCAAAAGAAAATCGTAAATTAAACATATTTTTATTCAACACTTGCAATCACTGCTGGTGCAATTTAATAAAGAGATAGGACGCCATTTCTTTTAAACTATATCCACATTTATTAATTGACTATCCTGTTTTGAACGGAGGTCATCCGTATTAACACCAGGTCAACCAATATTGAGGTCAAGTGAGGTCAAAAAATCAATAATCATGTTATTTTAATTGTATCAATTAATAAAACTGGCATTAATCAAGGGCCAATACGAAATTACTCGATTAATAACATTTTATTATTGTAGGGTAAACAGAATATTTTAGTGTTAGAGAATCTTTCCTATATCCATAATTCAAAGATCTAAGGATAAAATAACCGATGTCCATCCGGAAGAATTAAAAAAAACTCGACAGTAAATCCGTCTTGCCCTAGACTTTTCCCATTTTTCATATTTTTCCATACTTTTACTAATTCGCTATAATTAATTTCGCCTTCAAGGGTTTCTGATTCTATATCTAAATGTTTCTTTTTTTATTTTCACCAACCATGATTACTATGTTTTCATCTGTTAAATCACAATTTTCACCATATGATTTTCTATAAAACTTTGTTTTGCAATTCAATATGTTCTGAGTTTCTATAAACGCTTCACTATCCTCAATAATTTTGTTCATAACTTTACTTGTCAGGTCCGTCTTAGCTGGCAGATTTCGCGTCAGTGGCTCTTCAGCCAGTTTTGGGCCACGGTGCCTTCATCGACGAAAGCAAATTCTGTGTTGAGTGTGTGTGTGTAAATTCGGGTTTAACGTCGCTTTCAACAATTTTTCAGTCATATCACGGCGGTGTCTGTTTGCGACAGGGAGCTAAATGCTCAATTTTATAGTGCTGCCGCACGTAAGTATCATGTCCCAGACACATTACATGATACCACACCCAGTCAAATTATCCAGACACTGGGTCGACCAGTCCTAGCTCTACCCCGTAAATCTGAGTGCCAAGCGAGGAGCAGCTAGTACCATTTTAACGACTTTGGTATGTCGCGGCCCGAGATCGAACCCGTGACCTCTCGTTCCCCGGAGCGGACAATCTACCAACTGAGCTATCGGGGCTGGTAATTCTGTGTTTAGGTCCTCGATTCCAAGGGATTACCCTTTTATAGAACATTACTATAATATTTGCCGACGGCAAGAGAACGAATCGACCGCCAGAAATGGGACAAATTTGCTCGGTTTTGTGTCAAGGAGACGAACATTTGGCCGTGTGTGTGAGGGTGGGGGCTTAAACACAAATCTTCATACTTCCTATACCCAGTGTCTACTTTCCGGACCGTCCAAAAGTGGTCAAAAAGACAGTTCAAAAGATTGTCTTAATCTTGGAACTTTATTGTATATTAGTGGCATTACAACACTGCCAGATCATTGATACAACAACTATTTTTTAGCCAAAACTAGCAAGTCTGACCCAGAAAACATATACACTCCATATTTTTCAGTTCTGTGGTGTATTCCTTGCTTCCAAGGGATAACCCTTTTATAGAACATATTTAACTTCACTACAGCTGGTGTGTGGGAAAGTGTGGCGGCGGTAAAACGTCTCCCTGCCCTACATCATAGTGTAGTTTATATTTTCTTGTCCTTTGGGATCATTTATTCCATTGTGGAATTTTGAAAATATCTGAGGGTCACTGATGAGGCCTAATTGGCCGAAACTAGCTAGTCTGGCCCAGAAAACATATACACTCCATATTTTTCAGTTCTGTGGTGTATTCCTTGCTTCCAAAGGATAACCCTTTTATAGAACATATTTAATAATAATTAATAGTGGTAAGAATTGTGGCTTTATAAAAGAGGATAACATATTAAGCATACACATATCTATTATTAGCTAACAAGTAAAATACACAACTATATGGGGAAAAACATTTATATAGTCTAGGAATAAAGAATGTGTTTATAACGGGGACTTAGGTTGCTGTACGATGGTATGAAAAACTGGATAGCATACGAGAAAACAAAACCGAAATAACTAAATAAATATGTAGAACTATGAAGTAGCTAGCAGAGTTGCAAGCAGCTAGTTGCAAGTTTGTATATATGACGCATAATTTGTAATCATAGACCTTCTGCTTCGGTTTTATTTGAGGCAGCTCATGAGAAAATGTACTCATGACATAAGCGACCAGCAAAGACACTGCCGAGCCTGCACATTACGAACACGCCTATACAAAAAAATTGTAACCTTTATCGCCGAAAAAAAATGAAAATTTTAAGTAGTGTTCTTATTTCTGCTCAAAATATAGATTGTGGGTACTCGTACCCACAATCTATATCTTAGAGAGGAATAAGAAAAATATGGCTTACCCATGCAAACCCCAGTTTTACTATATGAACCAGCGCATGTCGAAATATACAAGAAGTCTTGAGCGATCAGCGAAGACTCAGATCAGCCAGCATATTCGTGCAGTATGATTCTGAACGGAGTCTTCGCTGATCGCATGTACCTACTATGGGCTAATTTCAAAGAGACATAAACATAAGGTCTTGTCGAAGTGGATGGGTGCGCAGGTTGACTTGAGTCTGTGTTGGTCACACCGGTCTTATTGCAGGTTTTGTTATGCGCCGGCTCATATAACATTGGGGTTGAAGGGGTCAAAATTATATAGGCGTGTTTTCGTGATGATATATGCGCAGTCGTACAAGAGCCTATACAGATCAATTGCACAACGAGAAGAACTTGAGATAGTTTCATGAAAGAAGCCATGCGTCACGTCCCATCAGTTCACTACGCATGCACATTTTACAAACGTCAATCGGGCCCGTTTCGGAATGATCAACGGAGCCCGGGAAGTGGCATGCAATGTTTTCAATAAGTTGTGCGAACAAGATATTATGCTGCCTGCACAAGATATAATGTTGTGCGAACAAGATAATATGTTGTGCGAAAAAGATAATATGTTGTGCGATCAAGATAATAACTTGTGCGCACAAGATAATATCTTGTGCGTACAAGCTATTACGTTGTGCGAACAAGATAATAAGTTGTACGTGCAAGATATTATGTTGTCCGCACAAGATCTATGATGGGCAAACAAGATAATATCTTGTGCGGACAAGATATTAATTTGTACAAACAAGATATTATCTTGTGCACACAAGATAATAACTTGTGCGCACAAGATATTATCTTGTTCGCACAAAATAATATCTTGTGCGCACAAGATATTATCTTGTACGCACAACATATTAGAATAAATTGTATGTCCCTTCCAGGGCTCCGTAATGATCGGCTCACTTGATCTTCTTATTAAATGAATGTCTCTAACATAACACGAAAAAGAAAAACACGCCAGTAACGATATTCATTGTATTTTCTGAACTTAATTTATTTTCTTTATTGGCTATCTGGCTATCATGGTATCGAATGTCCCGGAACACAGCCAGATCTGTAACCGGCCTAGACTCAGAGATGGACAGGCTGTCCTAAGTCTACGCCGGTCGCCTGCGTCCCCTATAGCTCATGAAGTAAGGTTGTTCAGATATGCGCGGTGCATGCTGGTCTGAATTGTCACTGGTGGCATATTCCAAACGGTGCATTTTGTTCATTCCTAGCTTTTCTATTACCTTACATCAAATATAGCTACTCAGCAATATTTCAGTGCTCGCCAATTGATGCATCAACTTTAACCGACTTAATAGACAAAGCCGTCCAGAAATGAATAAATCAACAGTCTGCAAATTGTGGGGCGTTCTACGGGTCCGTTACTGAGTAGATTGATCGGAATGTGCGAGTTCGCACCCTTCTTTGCGCTTTTTGTCTGCACTAAATGAGCCTCCACCCAGTCACTTGGGAAAATAAAGACAACATAAGCTAGCATATGAGCAAAGAGCCCCCAGCAGTCTACGATTTACGTTCTGTGCACATGCACAGCCACCTAACAGTGCAAACTACATAGCTTCATGTATGACGCTACCTCAGTCTCCAGCATGGCTTCATGTATGAAGCTACCTCAGTCTCCAGTATAGATTAATGTATTAAGCTACATCAGTCTCCAACAAGTTACCGCAACTTCCAGCATAGCTTCATGTATGAAGCTACCTCAGTCTCCAGTATAGATTAATGTATGAAGCTACCACAGTCTCCAGCAAAGATTCATGTATGAAGCTACCCCAGTCTCTAACAAGCTACCTCACTCTCCAGAATAGCTTCATGCATGAAGCTACCTTAGTCTCCAGTACAGATTAATGTATGAAGCAGCCTCAGTCTCCAGTATATGTCTGCAAAGACTCTAGCGAGCCTGCACATATACATACGCTCATCTAGGCCTTTGCTGGTGACCTATGTCTAAAATAGTTGGCTCACTTGCGCCCGTCTAAAGAAGTCGGTTTTTTATATTTCAGAACTGCAGAAGCCATAGGCAGCCAGCAAAGAATCAGATCAACCTGCACATGGCCAGCTAAGACTCAGATCAGCCTGCGCACAACAAGAAAGACTCGGATCACCCTGGCCAAAAAAGACTCAGATCAGGCTGTGCATCTGCATAGATGCCAATCAGCCTGTGTTTGCTCAGCAAAGACTCTGATCAGCATGCGCAGGCTGATCTGAGTCTTTGCTGGTCGCCCATGTTATAAAACCGGCTTTCCTCCGAAGCAGCCCGATAACTTTCTTATAATGCGGTTTCATTACTATCAAATTGATTTCGTAGCTTATTTGTCTAACATAAATTGACAATCCTATAGAAGGCCTTTGAAGTCTGGGCAGTTCCAGACGCCAGGAGTCTTCTCTTCCTTCTTTATTAGCTACCAAGAAGGTCCGTAAGATGGTTATCCATTGTTTATATCAAGCACTTTTCTTCCGACAGTAAGTGGTGGCTTGCGGTAAATACAAAACAAAAACATGATTTAATTGAATGGACATTTTATAGGGAAGATTCAAAATGCCCATTCGATTAAATCATTAAGTTTTTCTTTTTGTGATTACCTAACTCTTTAAAGACACATTTTTTCCTTATATAAAAGGGGCGGCCTGTCTAATGATCTCCAATAAACATTTCCTTAAGACCATAGTGCACATCAAAGGCTTATCTTATCTAAGTGATTAGGAGGTGATTATGAGCAGATTTCTTGTTTAATAGGGGGCTCAATAAGGGTACTTGAGTGATAGTATAATTTACCGAGATTGTTTCCAACAACATATTATTAAAAATAACTTCTTTTTTATTTCAAAATAAAGTAAAGAAAAACACTGATATCCATTGTTTCCTTTACTCATAAGTGCAAAGAAGTAAACAAAAAGGTAAATGAATTGATTAACCTCAAAATTTAATCAAGCAATTTACCTTGATTTGTTTATATTTATGTATTTTTTATTTATTTATTTCATTTTGGTTGAAATTATGTGATACACAAATCATATAATATCTAAAACATAAGCATTTTATAGTTTCAGTCAAGATGGAACTATAAAATGTTCTTTGTTTTAGACACACTCATATCAGAAAAGAGAAAAAAAAATAAGTTTTTATTTTTCACCTTTTCAAGTTTAAAACTGAAATAACAAACACAATTAAATTTATTTTTCTTATTTATATTGCAAACATAGGTTGTGGGTGGTCGTTAGAGCCGCCTCATTGAGGCGGTTCAAACGAGTACCCACAACCTATTATCACTGAGACGATTCTTACGAGCACCCGCTCGCCTATGACTTGGAGCAGAAATTAGGAAAATAATGTATACCCCCTTAAACCCCAATTTCTCTATAGAAAGTGGGGTTTAGGGGATGTTCCTTTTTCCTCAAAAACATATATTATGTGTCCTCGTTAGAACCGCCTCATGGAAGCAGTTCTAATGAGCAGTCACACTGTAAAAACAAATTGTGGGTACTCGTCTGCACCGCTTCGCCTAGGTGGTTCTGATGAGTCCCCACAATATATGTTTAGAGCAGAAATAATAAAGTTATCAGGATTTTATCTGAAAAAAAAAATCATTTTTGGTGGAAAAAATTACCAATATATTTGAATTGGCATTTTCGTAATGATTATAAATAATGGCTACCAAATATAATATCGGAAAAAGTGCTGTTGTTTCTTCCATGCAAATCAAATAAGGACTTAGGTGTAAATGAATAGATGCCATTTGTCAAAGTCATATCCCTAGGTAATTTATTACCATCTCTTGGTCCCCTACCTGTATGACAGCCTGAATACCCCAAGTGTATTTTATCTCAATGCTGGACTCTTTAATAAACGGTCATTAGGATGTTATGTAATCGAAAAATGTGTCTTTAAAGGCATTTTTTCTTGATTATTGAGGACTGTCATTTCATTACATAATATTATGTAGCCCTCAGTGCTGGCTACAGAGAAGTCCTCTGTCTGCAACAGGTAAGGGGCCTTCTTGGGGAAAATCAATAATTGACTAACTGTTAACTACAGTGTGCCTTATTGATTTTCCCTTTTAGTGCCTCAGTTAGGGGATTCAACGGGAGCTACTTATCACCCTATTAAAGGATGCCTTTGATCTGCTACACAGTATATCACAGGGGGGGCAATAAAACAATTATGAACACACGGTGTGTCCTACTGTCTAAGAATAAATGCCTTTAAGGTCACTAATATTATTCTTCAATACCTACACGTTAATTCTATCACGAGTTGCTTACATGATCTATTAATAGAACTTTGTATTTTCTTTGCAGTTCAGTAAGAGAAAGGATTTGTATGTCACATTTTTATTGAACGCAATTAAAGAGTTTTTCCATAGGCACTTTATTAAAAAAAAGAGATTGGTTCTGATAATTTTGGATACAATATTAAAAGATCATAAGACAGATATTATAAAAGGTGCGGACTCAGTACCATTGGCTTTTTTATGGAAAGTTGTGTTTCATACTTGCCAACATGTACATTGTCTTGTGCCCTGACTTTGGAGAGAAGCAATACAATATGCTTACTTTTAGTCACAGCTGTCCACAAGATATCGTTTTATTATGTTTCGTTGTTTGTTTCAAATGAACTTTATAACGGTTAATTGAAAGAAACTGACAACAATTTTCTATGCAGCCCTAATTATGCTGTGCAAATAGCACAGTTGCAGGTAAATTGCCGGTTGAAATGTAAACCTTATTTTTCTTGACATAAAATCCGATTTACAAGGGCATTACATGAGCATGTTAACGTGATGAAAATAAAATTGGATAAAACTAGCCAATATTGTTTGTTGAAATGTACATAAATAATAGTAATAATAATAATAATAATAATAATAATCAGTAATAATAATAATAGTATAACTACTACTACTGCTGCTGCTACAACTAAACGATGATGATTATAATTATACTGTTACTACTTTTTCCACTACTGCTAGTATTATTGGGCCCCCGCCAATCAGGGCTTGAAGAAATAAATTGGGCTGCACGGTGCTTCCTCGCAGAGCTGAAACTGACCGCACATGAGAACAGGTAAACCGCTTAGGAGGTCTTAGCCTGCCCAGGCTAAGTGAAGTGAGTCGGAACGTCCCTATATATAAAGCCTTTTGGTTTGTTTGGATGGCATGTCTTGAGATGCCATTTCATCTCAATGTGGGGTAAAATGTGTTCTAGAATGGGTTATCCTTGCGAATCAATGATCCCAAAGGACAAGAAAATATAAACTACACTATGATGTAGGACAGGGAGCCTTTTTACGTCCGCCACACATTCCCAGACAACAGCTGTAGTGACGTTAAATATGTTCTAGAATGGGTTATCCTTGCGAAGCAAGGAAAACACCACAGAACTGGAAAATATGGAGTGGACATGTTTTCTGGGCCGGAGTAGCTAGTTTCAGTGACCCTCAAATATTTTCACAATTCCACTATGGAATCAATGATCCCAAAGGACAAGAAATTATAAACTACACTATGATGTAGGGCAGGGAGACTTTTTACGGCCGCCGCTCATTCCCAGACAACAGCTGTAGTGACGTTAAATATGTTCTAGAATGGGTAATCCTTTGGAAGCAACAGGAATTGGAAGCAACGTCTATAAAATGATCTTAATAATTTTGTCGGTAACATAAAATCGCAATACAAACAAATAAACCACCACTACTGATGATACTACTTATAATAACGAAAATAATAATCTTAAAAATAAAAACGATGACAATAACAATTATACTTTTACTACTACCCCGACTACTACAACTCAGTACTACTACTACTATAATAATAATACTAATCAAAACGATGGTTATGATAAATATATCTTGCTACTACTTCTCCTACTACTACTTCTACTATGCGAGGCGGACCGTCCATGCTTATAAACCCTATTGGTTTCATTGGGCGACAGGGCTTGAGAGGTCATTTCATCTCATTGTCGGGTGAAAGTCACACAAAATTGGAAGCAACGTCTCCAAAATGACCTTTACAGTGTTGACGGGGACGTTTAACCTCAAATCAAACAAAAACTACTGCTACTACTACTACTACTTCTATCACTGTACTGCTACCACTTTAATTAAGGAGAGAACTAAATAAGCAATTTGTGCTTAAGTTCCAATCCTTAAATTTTGTATTGTTACTATTATCATGATATATGTTGTACAGTTTGTTTCAAAATAAATATGTTTATACCAAGTTGGAATCATAAGGAATTAATTATAATTTTTGTGGCTTTTATCGATGTCTAAACTCCGGCGAATCACTTATGAAGTCGGGCTTCATGCAGTTTGTGAGTGACACATCCATAAACTCCACATTCCTATAGGGAATTATATCGGTCTAGAGGGTTTCAAAGTTTTAAGGGGGATAACTGCAGTTTTAATTTTAAAATTTAAAAAAAAAAATAATAAATCTCGGTCAAGGAAAATTAGTATGCATGTATATTTTCCACTAAGTTTTATGGCGCAATGTTCAGTTTGTATATTCAATAGTTATTGACTTAAATAAGGGGATCTCATGAGATTTCTGGTTTGTCTCAAACTGCTCATAGCTGTTTGTAGTTTAGACATGTTTGAAAAACATGCCAAGACTGATAGCGCTGTGTAAGCGTTTAAAGAATCAGTCAATGGCAATGGAACGTCATAGCTGCAGATATAATTGTGTCGGCGCACGACAAACACCACAGGAACACCTGTGCGACCACACGGTCCGATCAGAAAATTCGCTGCTCGTGTGAGTCTTTCAAAGCCTCTGCACCAGCGAAGAAATCTTATTAATCTGGCTGGATACGCAGGCGATCTTTGCTTGGCGAGAGTTTGCTGGTCAAACTTGTATTCTGCTCCGCCCCAACCCCCACCAGCAAGCCTAGCTACTGTTCCCCGGCTCAGTTAATATGAATGGAAGCAACCCCACCCAGCAGGCACATGTCGCTAGGGCAATGTCAAATCAACGTCGGTGCAACGTCGACCGACGTAGATATGACGTTGCATAAACGTCATGACGTTGCATTGACGTTGATGTGATGTCATAATTACGTCATGTGCCCGCATGGTATGTCCGTTTCGCAGGGGAAACAACAGAAAAGTTACTTATCCCAAACTTTTTCCTGTCCTAGAAAAAAACGCACACAAAAAAAAACAAAACCAAAAAACAGACATCAAATGGGCCCCCGTCAAGCGATTTTGGTACTTATCGCCTGTGCGAGCAGCGAAGGTTCAGGCGAGCCTGTGCATCCGCGCAGTCTCGCCAGAGCCTTCGCTGCTCGCTCATACAAACAGTGAATCAAGGGGAACCTTCAGACAGAAAGCCATATCCCTGGCCCCTCTGAATGGCTGTGCATGCGCAGTTAAAATTTGTCATGACGGAATGCTCGAAGACACAAATTCGCTTGGCGGGGCTCATTAATGAGATATTTCCCTCTACGGCGTCAGCCACTGCCACCCTCGTAAGGAACACTGCGCGGTTTCAGAACTGAGCGAATCCAATTAGCTAACAAGTGATTTTCAAGCATTCAGTGAAGCAATAAGATATCTTTTAATACAGATTAAATTAATATTAATGTAAACATTGGACAGCAATCTGTCAGAAAATAACAAGAAACACATTTCAACAAAGTACGATTTTCGGCAACCAAACATGGAAAGTCGCGTGTTTTAAAATAATTTATACTTGCAGTCTGTTGGTATTATTAAAATGCAGATTGATGCAATAAGATATATTCTTACATAATTGAATGAAATATGAATGGTTTTCGTACAGCAGCATATTACTGGGTAACTTCCTAGTTGTTGGGACAAACAAAGTATTAATTCTTTTCCTTTCTTTATAAGCCATTTCATACAAGAACCTACGGAAACTGATTATTTTTCGGCAATTTCCGGCGAAAGAAGGAAAAGGTTCCGCATATCTTGTTTTCTTTTCTGAACATAGGACCCCAATTCTTTCTTTTAAGAACAAACACTTACTGTTTATTGATCAAGGAGGCAAACGTGGTAAAGGAACTGTTTTCCACGAAGGTGCTTCCATTCCGCTGAAGCGAAACCTTTCTAAAAACCGTCGCCACATCTACGACGCCAGGATAAAACATTGAAAAGGGAGGTAAAATATGTCCAAAGATCCGCTTCACATGGACGTGTTTCTCCCCTTAAGGGGGATGGGAAGACTTGGCAGACATTTTCCGCCATTTTTCAAAGGGAGACACCTTTCGGGACTTCCTGATCGCTTTTCTATAAACTCTGTCCCATTGAAAAAGGGGTCTACTCTTAAAGGAAAGAATTTGCTCCTCCGAAGCAAATTCTTTCTTTTAAGAGTTGACCCCTTTTGACATGGGAGACAAAAATACTTTTGCAGGAGTTGCCTCCCCTAAAGGTGTCCCCGTTCCCCTTAACCATCCTTTTCTACGGCCGATCAATATTTTGCCACCAGAGTTAGGTGGCGGGATTAACCTGGAGAATTTGACATTTTCAAGTGAGTAAATGACGGACTGTATAGCGTAGCTATACACCTTTGACTGTGATCGTATAGTGTTTCAATAATTTTAATAAAATACAACTAAAGTCATATTGAGAGTTTCAGCAGCTTTATTAGGCAGGCACCTCATACGAGTGCACAACTCCTAAGCCAGACTAACGGTCTGCAAGCTGATCAAGTAGACGTCTGAAGTCTTGGTCAGATAATCACTACAAAAATCTCACGCAATATCCCTCTCTCATTGCATCATGCTTGTTATCACAACTCTTGCCAAAATCTCTTCTAACTATAAGCTATCTGTCATGATTTTGATGACTGCACCAATAATATGATCTTTAAAATGCAGTTTCATCAGGTTTCTAAAGTACTTCACATGAACACCTGCTTAAATAACCTTTAAATGGAAATGTCATTGTCATATGATATTACGAAATTAAGCTGGCTCATAATCAAGTTATGATTTGAATGGCTGCCAGTTACATGTAGACAATTTTAAGTGCAATCTCTGCATATTATACAAAGTTATGTAATTGATGTTTCAATTGATGTTTTAGGGTTTTGAAATGAAGCTGTTTCATAATAAGAATTAAAGCTTAATATTTTCATAATAGAACTGAGACAGAAGCTTACTGCCTTTTCAACACTCATTCAGTCATATCATCATTCTTACACACCTTCAACAATACTCCAGTCATACACATGATAACATGCCTATGCAAAATATCATGTGCGTAACATGACTATGTTATATACCTCCCATTGTTGAGTAAATTAATTAACCCCTAAATTAATTTATCTACTAATTCTGACCAAAACCTCTTGTACATATACTGTATACACAATTAATATATAATAAAACTAGATATCATCAACACACACCAGTGACCAGGATGTATGCAATAAAAGAAGATTTCATCAACATATATCTGTGACCAGGATGATATCTAAATAATAACATGATATTATCAACATATATCATAAACACATGTCAGTGACCAGGATCATGCATAAATAAACACGACATCATAAAAACATGTCAGTGACAAGGATCCATTCACATATATAAGTGACCAGGATTATATGATACATATATTAGTCATCAGGATAAAACCAGAATGAATAACATATCATCAATCAAGATTAGTTAATTAATTGATGTCATGTATGTTTCATGTGACTAGAATTGTAATTAATCTAATATGTGACCAGGATCTACTAAAACATTTAACCAGGATTTGAACTGGATTATAACGAAGTTTCAAATTTAATTATTAATCAAATGCCTAAGATGTTTTCTTAATTGTTTCTTTTAATCAACCCTTCTAATCTAGTAGACTTCCTAATTACCAGGATAAGCAATATACTTGTAACCAGGATTTCTACAAACTATAAGACCAATAAAGGGCTTATTAAACACACTGTTTTAGATTAAGTTTTTACTCCTTTTTGGATGATGAATTGACACAGTCACATTGTTCTTCCCTCAAGTTTATAACTGTCGGAGGTTGTGGAATAGGTATAACCGGAACTCTGTAGATCTTATTCGCTGTTAATATTCCATCGTTGCTATCAGAGTTGTGTATTTGCTGGTGGTGTAGGTTGGTAATAAGGTAAGTTGGATGTGGTGGGTGTTCTTTACAATATCCATAGTGTTCCTGTACAACACTAATGTCGTCTGGCTGTAATAAAATAAAGTTTACTGTCACATGTGCATCTTCACCTAAGCATGACCTTAAGGGGCATACTCAGGACTTTATCATTTAAAGTCACTAAAATTCTGATCACTAAATCTTCGTCCATGCATAGTCTTCAGGACTATACAAGGCACAAATAAATGTCACTGGAATGTCAATGTACTATAACCATTAGTACTACTACGATCACATGAGCTATATACATGATGAAAACACATCGTACGATAAAGTTCATATGTTATGCAAATAGTTCATAACATGTAACAATAGCTATATACCATTGAATAGCTTAACACTGTTAACTTAGACATAAGTTAACAAACACTGTTTATATAACTGGTATTCATAAACAAATCTGCTTAAAAACACTGTGCACAGATTTTCCTTATTTCTTTGCCCATGCCGCCGTTGCATCAGTCCACTTGAAGGGCTTTTGTCCTTCTTCAACGTTATCGACGTTTTGTTCTTCGATCAGAGTGGACATCTCGATAACATCACCTTTGATCGGTGACCGTTTCACATTCACTTTCTCAAGATCATGTGTGTTAGCCTGTCTTACACCAATTATCTTATAGACAAAGTTTCTTCTACGTAAGATTATTAAGATAATTGCAATTAATAAAACCGTCGATGCAATACTGATTAGCATAACATGTATCCAACTAGTACTAGATTTATTTTCATCTAATATTACAGGTTTATAGTTTCTTGTTTCATGGAGTAGATTTTGTAAAGGAATCTCTTTCAAACCTGACAAATGTGGTGGCAACTTCAGTGGTTTAGATCCTAGTTTAGTTTTGATATCAGGCCAAAAGTAAAAGGTTGAAACATTATGTAATTTCAAAAGTGCTTGCAAAGGATCTGACCTTTCAAAGTTACTATGTCTGCCAAAATATTCAGGTAACTGTAAATATTTGTTTGAGGCTTTACATGTGTTATTTAACCGGATAATGCCAAGTGGTGGTGTGATTTTAATGTCAGCATTCTTCGGTTCATATGACTGACAGTTTAATGTAAATGTCAGAGGTCTATTTGTGACAACAATCCAAATACCAAATGACAAGTACTTCGTAGTTGGCAACCTTTCATCCAACACAACTACTTGTTTACAGTGCTTTTTAATGTCATGCAGGTTTTGCATAAACAAAGCAACAACGCAAAACTTATTTACGTTGGTCTGATAAAATGCTGTCTCAGGATTGCAGAACTGAAAATGATAGTTATTACACATCTGAAATGTACTTTCAGATAGGAGAGAAAACTTTGTTTTATCCTTTGAGACCAGTAACATTTCATTTTCTAAACTGTATTTTAATAATACATCTGTCTGGTTATTTGAGAGTAGCGGTAGTGGTAAGTTATGTATTTTATACACTTCATATTCTTCTTTCGTGTTAATTAGTGGAATCTTAAGGATGATTCTAATTTCATTATTTTCAAGGTATGTTCTACATGTCAATGTCTTATAAAAATACCTAATATCCTTACGAGGATTTTTTAGGAAGCTCAAAGTTATTAGGAAGTTTTGTTTCTACTTCAATTAATAATTGCTTCAGATCTTTAGGAGAGATTGTATTAGTTGATAAATGATGCATTGACAACATGTTTAGTTCAGATTTTAAGCTCTCCAGATAAAATATAGCATCTTGTGTGGTAAGCCTAATTTCATCAAGTATCATTTTGAATTGTAAGTATGTATGAATAAATTGTTCAAGTCTAACAAACTGTTGTTCGATTGTTCTTTCGAGCAATCTTATTTTATGGTCAAGCTTCTGAATAACTATGATGAGATCCATAATTGATCTCCTATTTTCTGCTACTTGCATTCTTGTTAAGTTAAGTACAGATAAACTAACATCAAAATCATGTATTATCTGATCTTGGTTAAGTGCCAAGGTTTTAATATTTCTATCTATGTTCTCAAGGTCACTTTCTGATACAGTGCCAAAAAGAGTGCTCATTAATTGTCCTATTATAGGAATTAATGACCTTTTGTGTTCATGACTGTTTACTGAAAGTGTCTGGTACTCATCAAAGTTTTCATAAACAGACTTGTATGTATCTGTTAAAAGGTTAACTTCAACATGTAAACTTTGGAATGTTTCTACATATCCCGTTAAATTTGACTTCTGATAAAAGCTTGTCATATATTTCACAATTTCATCAGTGCGAACAAGATCGTTTTGAATCTTTAAAATCAGATTTTCAAACGGTCTCAAATCATGAATAAATGTTACAGACCAGTGTGCATCGTTAATAAAGACTTCATTAGTCTTTTGAAACACAACATTTTCGGATGTAAAGAGTCCGAATGCCTGGCTAACAAACAATGATCCCAAGATTAATGTGATCATCATATTGTTAATCTGAAATTAAATAAAAGTGGGCATTACTACAAT